>OY740720.1:58712139-59437139 GCA_963513945.1 Hydrotaea diabolus | reverse complement strand
TGTCTCTTACGATGGGGTCACTGATCTGTATTTCTGCGAACAAGGAGTCAAAACATTGGCCAAAGTTTACCAAGAAACCGTTTTGGACGCTGCTGTGAAGCCTCTTAACAATTCCCTGTTCCAAAACCAGCCATGGACTTTCCAGCAGGATTCTGCGTCGGCCCCTAAGGCTAAAACATCCCAGGACTGGCTACGAAACAATTTGCCAGCGTTCATTTCCTCTGAAGAATGACCCTCAGGCAGTCCAGATTTAAACCCATTGGATTACAAATTGTGAACGGTTTTAGAGGACAAGGTTTGTCACAAAAGATACCCCAACATTGGATCTCTCAAGACTGCTTTGGTTCGAGCTGTGGCCAATTTTCCAACGGACGAGGTTCGTGCAGCTATTGACGATTGGCCAGTGCGACTTAAGGCGTGCGTAAAGGCCAAAGGCGGACATTTCGAATAAGTAGATTATTTTTGGATACAATATACATCAATAAATATATTTAAAAATATTTGGTCCAAAAACAATCAGCACTTTTTATTTTACAGCATAAAACGTGTGTAACAGTTTTTATGTCCCTACTAAGTATAAACGGATCCCATGAACTGATGGCGATACCCCCTCTTGTTGTTATAAGTCTCCTCTTCCAAATATCTGTATGCATTTATTTGTACATATTTATGCCTTAACTTCAGTACATGTGTACACATATAGTTGGTATGTAAATACTTACAGGGTCCATGACAATAGCAAACAGGCGATGTGAGTTTTTGCCGTCGAACGATGACTGACCCGCGTCCTGATGCGACAGCGACATTGGGGACATGTCATTTCGCTTGATTTCGGCCCCACCGGTTGTGGCATAACCGGCATGCCCGGTGGCAAAGCTCCCGGAGTGCTGGCTGTAATCGTTTGTGGTTGTTGTTGTTGAACACCAGCGAATCCACCTCCGTTGTAAGCCGGCGGAGCTTGCGAAGATGGCTGATCCATAATTAGATTTTCCCGATTCATTGCATCCAAATCATTGGACATTTGCTGGTAGAGTTTGCCGCTATCCATTGTGCGATTTTAAATCGGAATATTGTGTTTTTTCTTTATTTTGGTGTGCAGTACAGTTGCTCGATCCTCTGCTGTCGATGCTAGACTGAAAACTGATAAGAGTTTGGTTTGCGTGTGAAATTGAAAAATATTAAACAAGAGGGGATCGCAAATGCATGCAAATAACACTCGTATGTATGTACTCGTAAGTTCTTACATTTGTATATATATTTCGCTGATAAAACTGTTATACGTTTGTGTACCGCCACAACCCAGAGGGGTAGCTGGCAAGGCCTTCACATATAAAGCATTTTGAAAGGCCTTTGTCGATCAATACGATAGCTGTGTTCTATTTAGGTAGAGTTTCCAAAAAACCGTGGTTTTCAGAAAACCGGCATTTCGGTTGTTTTAAAAGAGCCATCGTGTAAAAAACCGCCATTTACCTACATTCCGGCTTAAGCCTTTTGTCTTTGGGTGGAAATTTTTTTCCGAATTAAAAGTAATGTCATTGTGCCCTGGAACAGCTCTTAACCCTCCGCCATGAACATGTATCTGGTCCCTGAATTTAACTGTTATTTAAATATATTTCTAATTTGGCCAGGGGTTTGAGTCTCCAGGTACCCTCTACAAATATTGTTAGGTATCGTTTATGAAAAAACACATTAAAAAACAAGTAAAAAATGTTAAATTTGGCTGTGCCGAACTTTGGATACCCTCCACCAGATTCCCAAATAAAACCAAATTTGGTGCGGAAGTGTGTTATACGAGGGCGACCGCAAAACTAACTGGCCTGGCACATTTTCTGTTTTACTAGCAACTTTTTTTTTTTTTTTTTTTTAAAGCAATCTTTTATAAGCCATCTGTCAAAATTTCCGAAATATTTAATGATTATTTTCTTTGTTACAGGTGATTTAAGTAAACAAGTTTTATAATTTTTGAAAAATGGAAAATAAAGAGTTTCGTGCGGTATTTAAACACTTTTATATGAAAGGCTATACGCCACAATTAATCAAAGATGAATTGGATTCTGTTCATGGTGATAATGCACCATCATACTCCACCGTGAAATCCTGGGTTCAACAATTTAAAATGGGTCGTTCAAGTACGGAAGATGAACAACGCTCTGGAAGACCGAAAACTGCTACTACTATTGAAAACATTAGAAAAATATTAAATGAAGTGACTAAAGATAGACGAATAAAGCTCAGAGAACTTGCTGATATTGTTAAAATACACGAAAAACAAGTTTACATGATTAACTCCACATGAAAAAGCTTTCCGCAAGATGGGTGCCGCGTTTGTTGACTTTGCCCCAAAAAATCGTCTGTTGGACCAATTCCGAGAAGCTTTTAGCGATTTATCAGCGTAATCCAATAGAGTTCTTGCGCCGATTCATAACTGTTGATGAAACATGGATCCATCACTACATCCCAGAATGCAAAGAACATTCAAAACAATGGATATAAGCTGGTAAAAGTGGTCCCAAGAAGGCGAAAACTGTTAAGTCAGCAGGAAAAGTAATGGCCACAGTATTTTGGGATGCAAGGGCTATAATATTTATTGATTATCTTGAGAAAGGAAAAACTATAAATAGTGAATATTATTGTGCATTATTGGATCGGTTGAGTGAAGAAATCAAGATAAAACGACCGCATTTAGAAAAAAAGTTCTTTTTCATCAAGGTAATGCTCCTTCACACACTCCATTTTTAACTCAACAAAAACTGGCCGAATTACGATTTGAAATTGCTCCGCATCCACCATATAGTCCAGATTTAGCTCCTTCTTATTATTTCTTGTTTCCAAATTTAAAAAAATTTCTCGGTGGCAAAAAATTTTCGTTTAATAGCGAGGTTATTGCTGAAACTGAGGCATATTTTAAAGGTCTTGAAAAATCTTATTTTTCGGATGGAATTAAAAAACTTGAAAAACGTTTGATGAAGTGTATTGAGTTAAAAGGAGATTATGTTGAAAAATAAATAATAATAATTCCAAAAAAAACGGTTCTTTTTATGTTAGGCCAGCTACTTTTGCGGTCGCCCTCGTATATAGAAATCTTAATGTGCAAAATTTCATTCCGATAGGTCAAGTTTGTAGTGAGTTATTATCATTTTTTTTTTCAAAGGCCCATGAGACCGTTTGTGTGGGAGGTACCAGTATTGCCTTTCCGATCTTAGCCAAATTTAGCGCAAAAGTCTGTTCTATATATTAATCTCTATGCCGAAAATATCGTCTCGATAGTTCAAGTGTGTGGTGAGTTATTGTCATATTATTTTTCAAGGCCCATGAGACCGTTAGTGTGGGAGGTACCAGTAGGACTTTTCCGATCTCAACCGAACTAAGCGTAGAAGTGTGTTGTATATAGAAATCTTGATGTCTAAAATTTCATTTCGATAGGTAAAGTTTGTGGTGGGTTATAGTCATATCATTTCTCAAGGCCCATAAGGCCGTTTGTATCGGAGGTACAAGAAATGGTGGCCCAATCTAAACCATTTTTACATAGATGATTGGGCCTTTGTTGAGATTCTTATTTGTAAAATTTCAGTGATTTTGCTCAAGAAACTGAACGGGTATTTTCAAATAAAAAACTAATTTTTATGAGGTAGTGCCGGTTGAGGGTCTCCAACACCAACTTCGCGTAGAGCTATATAGCTCATTTTCAATACCAACCATGCTAGGTTAAATACACATGTTTGTGCCAAATTTCAGCTCCCAGACGGACAGCCGGACAACATGGCTAGATCGTCTTAGAATATTACGAGGATCAAGAATATATACTTTGTTGGGTCTCCGATGATTGTTTCAAGGTGTTACAGACAGAATGACAAAACTTATATACCCTCCATTGTTGTATGCTGGAGGGTATAAAAACAACAAACAAAATTTATGTGGATTTTTCATCTATAAATCGTACATGTCGGAACATGTGCATGACTGAGGGTTAATTAAGCCAAATTTAAAATAAAAGGTAAAGAGAGTGTTTTTTTTTGAACTTGTGGTTTTCAATCTGGCCCCACTTTTTTCGGAATTGTTCTTTTTGACAACTGTCACTTGATTTATGCTCAGTTTGGGAAGATACACTATTCGAAGAGAATATTCGGCGCGTTATTGTCGACATACGGCCCTAAATGCTGCAAAAAAGTGATCGAAAATTGGGCCTCGGCTGGAATTTTTTCGAGCCTGCCACGGCACACATTGGCTCTAAATCGTTTTTCGTTGGCCAAAATTCTGTAACTTTTGAACCGATCTAAATATTTAAGCTATTTTTTTTAATGGATAGATATTTAGTTCAGCTTGACTCAGTTTTAATTACATGAAAATTAATTGAGGACTTTTTAAGGAGTTCTAGGTCAAAGTTAAACTTTTGATTTTTTTTAACTTTTAGAGTGAAATATGGGTTTATTATTTTTTTATTTATTAAAAAATTTAATATTTGGATTTTAATAATAATTATAAATCCAGAGCACGCTCGATAACGTGAAATTTTTTTTTTGTGCATCGACTATTTTAAAACGTGAACAAAGCAAGAAAGCTGTACGAGGCCGACCGCAAAAGTAACTGGCCTAACATAAAATGAACCGTTTTTTTTGGAATTATTATTATTTATGTTTCAACATAATCTCCTTCCAACTCAATACACTTCATCGAACGTTTTTCATGTTTTTTAATTCCATCCGAAAAATAAGATTTTTCAAAACATACAAACGCGGCACCCATCTTGCGGATAGCTTTTTCATGTGGAGTTCATCATGTAAAATACTCCAAACTTAACAATATCAGCAAGCTCTCTGAGCTTTATTCGTCTATCTTTAGTCACTTCATTAAATATTTTTCTAATGTTTTCAATAGTAGTAGCAGTTTTCGGTCTTCCAGAGCGTTGTTCATCTTCCGTACTTGAACGACCCATTTTAAATTGTTGAACCCAGGATTTCGCGGTGGAGTATGATGGTGCATTATCACCATGAACATAATCCAATTCATCTTTGATTAATTGTGGCGTATAACCTTTCATATAAAAGTGTTTAATTGCCGCACGAAACTCTTTATTTTCCATTATTCAAAAATTATAAAACTTGTTTACTCCAATCTCCTGTAACAAAGAAAATAATCATTAAATATTTCGGAAATTTTGACAGATGGCTTATAAAAGATGCTAGTAAAACAGAAAATGTGCCAGGCCAGTTAGTTTTGCGGTCGCCCTCGTATAACGTGAACTATAAACGTTACATAGGTAACATTGAGTTCAAATAATTCTGATCTTGGGGAATTCCCTAATAGTAAGTTATTCTTTTTTTTTCGTTGTTATGTGTAACACACAAAGCATTTCAGTCGCAATTTTGGCTTCGAACGGAGCGTTTCGCCTTATATTTGTTTTCTGCGTAAGGATGAGTTGTAAGAAACCTGTGTGCTTGACATTAAAACAAAAAGCTGAAATTCTTGGGTTTTTGCAAAAAAGATCGAGTGTGACGTGTTTTGCAAAAAAATATAATGTTGCTAAATCAACAATTTGTGAAATTAAACGGAAAAAAGAAATGCTTTTTAAATGTGTAAACATCACATTCTTCGGGCCTGGAAAAAGAAAAACGCTGCGACTTCAGAGTTGCCCGACATGCGGAGGAAGCTCTTTTCGCTGGTTTATTCCTATGCGGAATAAAAACTGGCCCGTTTGTGCTTTAATGCTGAAGGAAAAAGCAAAAAAAACTTCATTTGAAACTTAAGGAAAGCGAGGGTGGTTTCAACGCTAGTGATGGATGGCTTCAAGGGTTCAAAAAGAGGGTGAAAAAGTCAAAAAAAATAGGTTTGAAAAGAGCAATGACTTGTCATCTATACTAAAGGCTTTTTGAGATAAAGTTGTTACTTTTAAGATAGCTGCTTGCGTTTTGTGAACTTACAGCCTAAATTTTTTTTTTACATTTAATGAAGTTATTAATTGTCCCAACATCGCTTTTAATCAGTTTTCTTCTTTTTTTTAACTGCAAAAATTGTTTTCTGTGTAGTACTCCATGAAAGAGGTTTTAGACGTGCCGAGCTTCGATGCTTCCATATGAGCCTTTCCCATATGCGTAAACACATTTCTAATTTTGTTTATTTCTTTTATTGACAGAGAGGGGAAACCGTCAGTGCCGATGGATACCCAGGAACACATTAAACGGGGTGCCTGGGCATGATGCTGGCATTATCACCATCACTTGTGCTAACAATGAACGAAACAGGTCAGTCACATTTATTTTACCCTTAATCAAAGTCACTTGTGAAACACTTCCACTCCGTTCCGCCTCACTTTGTCATCTCCAATACGAGTGAAGGAAGTGCCAAGTCAGCACGCACATTTTTAATTATAAACAGAAATTTTTAATTTTGTGTTGTTCTTTTTTTGGTATATGACACCCCGTCAGTGTGTTGGTCTGTTTTGAGTTCATTTCTTTGTATATGTTTATACTCGTAATGAGTTCTTGCAAAATGTTTATTAATTCTCTTCTCTAGTGGAATTTCAAATGCGATTCTTTGTGAAAACACAGACTAACTTGGATACACCGCACAGTGGGACTTTTTCATGCAAGCTGCGGCAAAAATAGGAAGGAACCAAGCTAGGGCTCTGTAGCTTTGCTCAAATCTCTCATATTGCTAAAAAAGATTAAAAAAAATGTGTGTTTAAAAACGACCACAACCACGCCTACCTCTTATTAAAAGTACAATTAAAATAAAAAATCGTTGTAGTTTCCTAATTTTCATATCTATTAATGCTAACGCGATAACTTCTTGGCATTGTTCCAAAATTAAAAAAAAACGACTTTAGTTGCAGAAAGCGATAGACAATTTGCGCTAAAACCCTTTTGTTTTAAATAAACATTTTTGGAAAGAGTGTTATTCTAGGATAACCTTTAGCGAGTTTAATCAAGCTGGGTTTTTACAGGGTTTTCCATTAAGGACATAACAATTTTATATATTAACACAGAATATTCAAGAAATAGGGTTCAAATGTATTCCAGGTGTAGTGCAAACGTTACATTTAAAGAATGAAATTCGATTTCGGTCATATGACCACCACGAGCCCGTGTACAGCAATCTCTTCTATGGACTCGATTTTCCACCACTCTTGCACACATTTCGACCGAAACGTTGTCAATTTCGCATTGGATGTTGTTTCTGAGCTCGTCCAAAGTTGTTGGCTTGTTGGCATAGGCCAATGACTTGATGTGGCCCCATAAAAAGAAATCCAATGGCGTTAAATCGCATGAACGAGGTGGCCATTCAACCGAAACATTTCTCGAGATAACACGTTCACCGAATTCAACTTTCAGTAAATCGATTGTAACGCGTTCTGGGTGGCTAGTGGGGCGGTACGAACTAAGTCCCCAAAACGAAAATGAACTAACCCCCCAAAATTGGGGATTTATTTCATAATGAAATAAATCCCCAATTTAGAAAATGAAATAAACCCCCAATGAAATGAAATAAATCCCCAAAATAAAAATGAACTAACTCCCCATTTTCTGGGGAGTTAGTTCATAATGAATTTATTCCGCATTTTTAAAATGAAATAAGTCCCCATATTTTTGATATATTTTATTAATATATTATAACTGAGCAACAGACACATATTCGATAATAACAAATTAAAAAAAAACAGTTCATATTAATATCTATCTAATTACGAGAAAAAAAAACTTAAACATATACTTGCATGGTGTCTTCCACTATTTGGCGGCAATATGAGCAACAATAATTTTGCAAACCTTTTGAAATTGAATCTGCCTGTAGTTTGAGAATGCAGTCATCGCAAATCTTTAGATGTTTGCAAGGAAGAAGGACAATGTTTGCAGTCTTAGCTTGACAAATAATGCATTCGGTGTCATTGTTGCGAGTTGGTTGTTCTTCAAGTTCTTCTGGCATTTCATCTTCGGATGACTCTTCTTCAAAAATATTCAGCTTTGGGACCATATCCACACATATTTCATTTTTTTCATAAACCATTCGTGAAAGAAATGTGGCCACTGTTATTTTTCCTTCATCCAGAAGTAAAGTTGCCTCCCTAATTTTATTGTTCTTTTCCACACTGTCCTTTCTTTTCTTTTTCGCTAGGGATCCTTCACTTTCGCATAATATGGAAAAACGTCTGCTTTTGAAAAATTCTTCTTCTTGAATTATGCGGACGAATTTAAAGAAGTGCCCATTTTTTCCAGCTGACCGACCAAGAATGCCATTATAAGCCTCGACGGCAGAGGTCGTTCTAGTAACCTGTTTATGCACTGAGAAATTTTTGCAGCCAATCTAATAAATGAAATGCATGCATTTTAAGATTATTAAAAAAAAAATTATACTATATATTACTACCTTGTTAATCCATTGGCTTTCAAAATACTTTAAAAATGGGAAAAATAAGCCATCGCTATCCATCAAAAATATTTGCGATTTTATTTCATTAAATGAACACCGTATTAAGTCTGCTGGTAATAACGGAATGGCCAGAATTTTATGGTAAAGCAGGGACGCACTCTTTGATGATCTTATGTACTCCAATAACGTTTTATGCTTACACATATTCCGTCTAACAGCCTGGCAAAAATGGAACCTGAAAAAAATTAATATATAGTAAATTTAGTTGCCAATACTTTTAATACTTTGGTTTAACGAATTTAATTTATCATAACGTATTACACTCAAACGGAATAGCTATTTATGCACCAGCATTTTATAGTTAATAAATTAATAGTTTTGGAGTCGAAAAATTCGCGCGAATTTTTTATTTCCAACCGATTTACACCAAAAAAAATTTTTTCGACTCCAAAACTATTAATTTATTAACTATAAAATGCTGGTGCATAAATAGCTATTCCGTTTGAGTGTAATACGTTATGATAAATTAAATTCGTTAAACCAAAGTATTAAAAGTATTGGCAATTTAAATTCTCGGAAAAAACTTAAAATAATTTCACATTTTTAATATATACATACGTACCAGCATCCAACTATCTTTGCTCGAGGAAAAACCAAGTTAACAGCTTTTTGTAATCCTTGTTCATAATCGGTTATGAATGTTGATGGATCTGAATCAAATATATTTTCTTTAATATATATTAGCAATTTATTATAAATTTCATTGGTTTTTTTATCCATCAATACAAAAAAGACAGGAAAAATCTGAAAAATAAAAAAGTGTGAATAATACAGTTATGGATAATATAATAGCAATTTTATTACCTCTTCAAAATACTCTATATAAATAACTAAAAGCTGTTTAAAGCATCCGTGCGGAACAATTTTAAATGTTGCGTCCACTAGGTAAGTTCTTCTTGCGGGTGGAATATTTTCCTTTATCAATTCAATTTTTTTCAATGATGAAAACAAACAGAAGAAAAATTGTCTTCTATAATGCACGCAGTAAAGAAGTGCCTTGGGTTTGAGTCATCTTTTGTTAATCCAAAATCTGACCAAACATTTTCCAGGTTAAAGGCTTCTATCACTTTGAGCGCATTTGTTGGGGATGTTACCAAATTTTTGCTAACTATTTTTTGCAATCCCCTTTGTATTTTTGCAAAATCAATGTTTTTCGTTTCATCCTGATTGCTGAATTAAAATGTTAGTAAAAATTTAAAATTTTATCACTTTTTTTACTTACCTTTCACAAGTCCTGCGAAATGCTCTTCTAATAGAACTTAAATTTGTCTTACTGCCTCCTATAATCCCTAACATGTCCACACAATCCTTCTTAATTGTAGTTAAAGCCTTTAACTCTTTGTAGGCTTCCTCCTCATTTTCGTGGTTATGCTCCACAAATTTTTTTGCTGGAACCAAATTTCCATCAGGAAGTAGATTCATCCTAGCTTTGCAAGTTTTTTTTCGGCATTCATATTTTATTACATTTTTATACGTAGACTTTTTCATATATATCATTTTTTGATCGAAATGGTACAAAAGCTCACTATTTCTGCGATTTCCAGAGATAATTTCAAAACTCGTCTTGTTTTTTTTTACTTTTAATGTTAATTCCACGACGTAATAGCACAAACTAATTATTTTTTTCAATGAATACACTATGTTCACAATCAAAGAAGAGAATGCGTACAGAAATTGTAACGGTTCTTATAATGGAATTTTTAATAATTTTGGTATTTAGTGAAAATTAACTAACTCCCCAAAAATAATTTTGGGGATTTATTTCGTTCCTTGGAATTGGGGAGTTGGTTCATTATGAACTAACTCCCTAAATTTGAAACTGAAATAAATCCCCAAATAATGAACTAAGTCCCCAAAAATCGTTGTTGTTTCCTCCTGTATAAAATTTTGGGGGGTTAGTTCATTTTCGTTTTGGAGACTTAGTTCATTGGGGACTTAGTTCGTACCGCCGGCTAGTGGTACCGTCTTGATGAAACCACAAATCGCTGATGTTTAAGCTCATCCTATTCTGGTCAAAAATAATTTCTAACATGGCACGATAGCGCGCCCCATTGACGGTAACATGACGATTGTTTTCAACGACGAAAACAGACGGCCCAATCACACCTCCGGCATGAAAACCACGCAGTAATTTTTTGCGGATGCAATTGTGTCTCTTCAAGCACATGTCGCTTTGTTGCTGTAAAATAACGCATATTTTGTTTATTGACTCAGCCAGAAATGATCTTCATCGCTGAAGATGATTTTTCGATAAAACTCTGGATTTTCGTGAAACTTCTCCAGAGCTTAATTGGAGAAGTTTCGGCGTTTCAAATGATAAAGTTGCTTTAGTTATTGAGTCCGTTTGATCTTAAAAGGATGACGGACAATTTCTTTTCGCAAAATACGCCATAGTGTGGTTTGAGAGATGCCCAATACCTGAGAACGACGTGAAATCGATTTTGAACGGACACACTTACGTCTGGCATATATTCGTCACTTCAAGCCGTATGACATTTCTTGGCGCCTGAACATCCAAAAGTAAAAATTTGGATCTAAATTTATTCACTATAACACGCAGAGCCTGTCAGGTGGGACGATAATTACGGCCAGAAATTGGAGTAGGCGCTCTTAAAGTGGCGACCACCGACTCAGAATTTCGGTAGTAATTTTTAGTGATTTCAAAACGTTGCTCGTAAGTGATCATTACCAGGATTAAAATGTTGACTTCGAATAACGTTTTGACACTGAAAGATCATTAAAAATATTTGAGAGTGCGTTGACATAAAGATACGAAATTGTTATGTCCCTATTGGAAAACCTGTTACGTAGCATTTCTTCGAATTACTGAAATATAATTTTTGGGACTTTTTTTATGAAATTTATAACTTTCTGTTAATGTTGAACATTTATTTAATCAAAATAGTGCACTACGAGGTTGCTATATATATTTCTGACCTAGGCAACACTAAGTGTTGCCTGGCGCCATCTGACATTTCCACTGGAAAGTTCGACATTATTTAGCTCAGAACGTTTTGACGTACGACCATCATTTGTGACTTGAAAAAATAAATTTGGCAAAAGAATGGAATTAACTCGTAAACATATCGTGCGACCATTTTCCACAACTTTCAACGTGGATTATCGCGACAAGAGTACATCGATGAACTCAAATCTTTGCATGGCGATAAAGCACCATATTGTGAAAAACTGGTTTAATTAATTCAATCGTGGCCGACGCTCGCTCAAAGACGGAGGTCGTCCAAAAACGGCCGTTGTGTCAGATAACATTGATGCCGTGCGTGAACTGTGAGATAGAGGCACTGTGAGATAGAGGCATCCTTGGGCATTTCTTCCACCAGCATACATTCGATATTGCTTGAACACCTGGCCGTAAAAAAGGTTTGTTCTCATTGGATCCAGCATAATTTGACAAACGCTCTGAAAAAGACTCGTGTCGATTGGTGCAAAGAAATTTTCGGTGCTTTAAAAGACGTTTATAAGATAGTCACAGGTAACGAATCATGGATCTATGCGTATGAGCCTGAAATAAAACCGCAATCGATCACACGGTCTTCGAAGACGCTCCAAATCCCACGAAAGTTGTTCGTGGAAGAAGCACTTCGAAGCAAATGGTCGCCTGTTTCTGCGGCAAAACTGGTCATGTGGCGACTGTTCCGCTTGAGCAACGTAGGCCGGTCAATTCCGAGTGGAACACCACATTTTGTTTACCTGAAGTCTTTGGAGAAATTCGAAAAACTAACAAGAGAAGATCATGACAATGCGAGCTCTCACACATCGGCTCAAACCAGCGCCTGTTTGACCGGCCAAAACGTCAAATTGATGGGTCATCCGCCGTACAAACCTGACTTGGCACCCAATGACTTCTTTTTATTCCCGCACATCAAGAAAAAAATGCGTGGTCAACGATTTTCGTCGCCAGAAGATGCTGTTGAAGCGTTCAAAAGCCATGTTTTGGAGGTGTCTCATTAGGAGTGGAAAAAGTGCTTCGACAATTTGTTTGAGCGCATGCAAAAGTGTATAAATCATGCTGGAGAATACAACCATTTTTGATGATAAATATTCGCATTTTCAGAAGTATATATAGCAGCCCTCGTATATATATTAAAATATAGCTATCAATTTTAATATGGATTTATGTTAAAGATTTGTTTGAAGTTAAGGGCTATATTGATTTTTTTTGAATATGATTCTTTTTCGATTAAAGAGGGTGCTGAAGAATCGGCCCGAGAAATGGCCGATATTATTTACATTTATACCACCGTCCTCTACCTTTGTATACCAAACACTTTTGTCTTCACATCATCCGTATTAAATGCAATTTTTATTCTTCTCCACAAAGTTTTTCAAGAAAATACATGAAAATATTTCAATTAAAAAAAAGAATCGGTTTTCATCACTGGGTCCCAGCTTGGTTACGATGAATAGCTGCCCACGAATGCTTCACATGTGGGACAGAAGTGATCGACGTTGCGACACGTATCCATGCAATACGGCAAGAAACAGCAACAACTGCGAGTTGAAAAAAAAACCAAAAGCAAGAAACTTCAAAATCTAGACAATTCTCCAACACGTTCGGTTCGGTTAGACTTACCCGGTCCACGACAATAAAAGACATGCTAAATGGGTTTTGAGCGTAGCTCGACGGGTTATTTTCGTCTTGTTGCGGCAACGGCATTGTGGGCAGGTCAGTATAACCGGTTTCGGACCTACCGGCTGTGAGGTCTCCATGCCCACATTCGTTACACTGACGACAGCCGGTGCCGGGGCGGCTACCGCAGGTGCTGCAGCTGGCATTTGGCCATATTCCAAATGGGTGTCGCCGAAATTATTGTATGGCGGCGGCGGTGCTGTCTTCAAGGGCCGCTCCATATTAGAATTACCGCTTTTGGCTTCCTGTAGGCGCGAGTACATGTGAATGGAGTTGCGACAAAAGCAACACGTACCATCTAAGCTTGACTTAGGACGTTGGAAACAAATGCAAACTCAGCGTTATTTTATTTTTTGTATTAAAGGAGGGGAAATTTGTTGTTTTCGCTTTAATGGCGTTCTTTGCTTCTTCACTGGCCAACTGTAACTGAACTATTCGAAGCGGTTTTGAGCTTATGCTTCTTGCAATGCAATATGATCTGCGACGACTGTTGTTTACAATTTTGCTTCGTTTCGTGTTTAAAGACATTCTTCCTTCACAAAAAAGTCCGTCGACATGCTACTTAAATACAGAGTATTCTAAATTTGCTAAGATGTTTGTAACATCTTGGAAATTTTCAAAACAAATAGAGGCAAAGATTTATTATTTGAATACCCTAGACCGCATAAGAAATCTGGTAATGCTCAAACCTCACATGAGGTTTGATTAATGAGCAACCAATAATTAAGTCCTGCGAAATTGGATCAAATCCGAAAAAGGTGTTTCCAGATTGAAAACCACACGTCTCAAAAAAACACCCTTTAGTTCTGGTAAAGATGTTTTTTACGGTATTTTTCTCGGTAAATTCCTGTTTAAGTCTATTTTTTCTAAGCAAAATGTTAGCAGTAATATTTTGCTTAAAAAAATAGACTTAAACCGGACTTTACTGAGATAAATACCGTAAAAACACATCTCTACCAGAAATAAAGGGTGTTTTTTTGAGACGTGTGGTTTTCAATCTGGAAACACTTTTTTCGGAGCTGGTCTTTTTGACAGCAGTCACTTGATTTATGCTCAGTTTGGTTTGCCATTTCATAATGAATAGACTTACTCCGGAACGACGTTGGCAAATCGTGGTGAATGGGCCCAACACGAGATGCCCACCGATCCTAATTTTTACGAGAAAATTTTGTTCAGCGATGAAGTTCACTTTTGGTTAAATGGGTACGTCGTCAATAACCAAAATTGTCGCATTTGGAGTAATGAGAATACGAGGGCGGTTCGGAAACTTCTTAGCCTAGCACAAAAAGCGGTATAAACAGAAAAAAGTTAAGTGTTTTGGAAACTTCCATCTCTGCTATGAACACATGTTAAATTCTGTTTCGATCTGGCAACTCCTTCATATAGAAACAGGTGTTCACAAAAGACGCATCCGCGATTTTTTTACAATGGAAAAATTAGAAATGCGTGGTGTCATTAAATATTTACATAAAAAAGGTTTATCGGGACAAGAAATTCATAATGATATGGTGAATGTGTTAGGTGAAAGTGCTCCTTCATATGCAACAGTAAAAAATTGGGTTGCTGAATTTAAACGTGGTCGTACAAGCATTGAAGATGAACCACGTGGTGGACGTCCAAAAACAGCAACAACAACAGAAATTGTAGCCAAAGAGCATGATATGGTATTAAATGATCGACGAATAAAAGTAGGTGAAATAGCTAATATCATGGGCATCTCAAATGATCGAGTCCATTTAATTTTGCATGAAGAACTACAGATGAAAAAGCTTTCTGCAAGATGGGTGCCGCACTTGTTAGCAGTCGACCAAAAACGCATAAGAATGAACATTTCTCAAGCTTGTTTGGATCGTGTTCAGCGAAATAAAATGGATTTTAAGCGTCGTTTCATAACTGTTGATGAGACATGGATCCACCACTATACTCCAGAGACAAAAGAACAATCCAAACAATGGACTGAAGCTGGATTAAGTGCCAAGAAGGCAAAAACAATTCAATCGGCTGGTAAGGTTATGGCAACGGTTTTTTGGGACTTCAAAGGTATTTTATTGATTGACTATCTGCAATCAATCAATTCAGAGTACTATTGCAACCTTTTAGATCAATTAAATGTACAAATTCGAGAAAAAAAAGTCCTGGCTTACAACACAAAAAAATATTTTTTCATCAAGACAACGCACCAGCGCACAAGAGTGTTTTAACAATGGCTAAAATTAACGAACTAAAGTACGAGTTGTTGACCACCCACCCTATTCTCCTGATTTAGCGAATTTTGATTTTAGTGAATTTTACCTGTTCCCAAATCTAAAAAAATTCCTTGCTGGCAAGCGTTTTACCTCAAATGAAGATGCAATTACAGTTGTAAACCACTATTTTGAAGACCTTGAGGAAAACTATTTTAATCAATGGATAGAATTGCTAGATAAGCGTTGGACTAAGTGTATTGAAGTTTCAGGAGATTATATTGAAAAATAAAAATATTTTTGAAAAACCAACATTCTCTTTCATTGATAGGCTAAGAACTTTCCGAACCGCCCTCGTACACAAGCTATTGTTAAGACGCCGCTACATCATCAAAAAGTCACTGTTTGGTGTGCTCTATGGGCAGAGGGAATCAATGGTCCATATTTCTTCAAAAATGAAGCCGGCCTTAATGTTACAGTCAATGGGGAGCGCTATTGAGCCATGATTAATGACTTTTTCCAGCCTGAAGTGGAGAATGTTAATGTGGACGACCTTTGGTTCCAAGAAGACGGCGCTACATGCCATACAAACAAAAAAAACAATCAATTTAATGAAGGAAACTTTTGGTGAGCGCATTTTCTCGAGTCTTGGCCTGTGGCGTGGCCTCCAAGATCGTGCGATTTAACACCGCTGGACTATATTTTGTGGGGTTATGTGAAGTCGTTTGCCTACGCAGATAAGCCCGACACGACTGACGCCTTGAAAGAGGATATTCGGCACGTTATTGCTGACATACTGTCCCAAATGTTGCAAAAAGTGGTCAAAAATTTGGCATCTCGGCTGGAATTTATTGGAGCCAGCCCAGCGGCTGGCCTCAGGCCCGAAATCATTTCTAAAACATAATGGCAAACCCTTATCTTTATAATGAAGCTAAATTCTTGGCCACGACATTAATTTAATGCGTTTTGTTTCTTCTTGATAATCACATGTCTGAAAAAACACTCGTTACAATATGTCGATCGCACTTTGTCTACTAGAAAAAAGTTTAATTTTCAAAAGAAAAAAATATGCGGACATACATAAGTTCTCAAACGTAAAGCTGGGATCACAGACATTAAAACTTCTTTAAACGTTCTGATATGGCTTTCAATACGCCAATAAGCCTTTACTGCACCGTGAGCAAAGTGTCGGATTGGCGACCATTTTTCCCCTTATTTAGGAATTGTATGAATTTCTTAAAAGGGATCTAAAAACTGTTTTCTCCAATGGGTTTCACAAGCCGTACGCTACCATATTGAATAGAGGTCTAGAACTTACTAAATTACCAGGGCTCCTAGGCCGCCATGGTGTGATGGTAGTACGCCCGACTATCACGTCAGCAAACCCAGATTCAAATTGGGGTAAGAACATCTAACAAATTTTCAGCGGCGGATGTTCACCTCGTAAAAGCCAGCGACTTTACGAGTAAGAGATTTATCTCTAAGTCAAGTAAAAATGTCTCTATAAAATGCATAAGCCGTTCGAAGCCGGCGCTAAACAAATGGTCTCTCCTAAAGTACTTACTTACGACCTACAACATCTTATTAGGGAACGAGGGGAAACTTCTCTCAAATCAGTAAGCTATATACGATATAGTTGTTATACGAGGGCTGCTATATAAATTGCTGGTCTAATAATGAAAATGCGAATATTTATCATCAAAAATGGTTTAATTGTCTTTCAAAGTATTCTTCAGCATGATTTATACACTTTTGCAAGCGCTCAAAACAATTGTCGAAGCACTCTTTCCACCTCCAAAACATGGTGTTTGAACGCTTCAACAGCATCTTCTGGCGACGAAAATCGTTGATTCTTGATGTGCCGGAATAAAAAGAAGTCATTGGGTGCCAAGTCAGGGCTGTACGGCGGATGACCCATCAATTCGACGTTTTGGCCGGTCAAAAAGGCGCTGGTTTCAGCCGATGTGTGAGAGCTTGCATTGTCATGGTGCACAATGATTTTCTTCTCTCGTCCGTTTTTCGAATTTCTCCGAAGACTTAAGGCAAACCACTCAGAATTTACCGTCCTACGTTGCTCAAGCGGAAAAATCGCCACATGACCAGTTTTGCCGAAGAAACAGTCGACCATTTGCTTCAAAGTGCTTCCTCCACCAACAACTTTCGTTAAATTTGGCTCGTCTTCGAAGACCCACACGGTCTGTTTTGTTTCGGGCGAATTGATCGATGATTCGTCACCTGTGGCGATCTTATAAACTTCTTTTTAAGCACCCCGATCGTATTTTTTCATAGATCATACGCATAGATCCATGATTCGTCTCCTGTGACGATCTTATAAACGTCTTTTAAAGCGCCGCGGTCGTATTTTTTCAAAATTTCTTTGCACCAATCTACACGAGCCTTTTTTGAGCGATTGTCAAATTGTGCGGCATCCAACGAGAACATACTTTTTTTACGGGCAGGTGTTTGCCGAAGAAACAGGCGACCATTTGCTTCAAAGTGCTGCCTCCACCAACAACTTTCGTTAAATTTGGCTCGTCTTCGAAGACCCACACGGTCTGTTTTGTTTCGGGCGCATAGATCGATGATTCATCACCTGTGACGATCTTATAAACTTCTTTTTAAGCACCGCGATCGTATGTTTTCATAGATCATACGCATAGATCCATGATTCGTCACCTGTGACGATCTTATAAACGTCTTTTACAGAGCCGCGATCGTATTTTTTCAAAATTTCTTTGCACTAATCTACACGAGCCTTTTTTTGAGCGATTGTCAAATTGTGCGGCATCCAACGAGAACAAACTTTTTTTACGGCCAGGTGTTTATGCAATATCGAATGTGTGCTGGTGGAAGAAATGCCCAAGGAAGCCTCTATCTCACAGTATGTCACATGGCGAACTTGCATTATCAGTTCACGCACGGCATCAATGTTCTCTGGCACAACGGCCGTTTCTGGACGACCTTCACGACCTTTGTCTTTGAGCGAGCGTCGGCCACGATTGAATTCATTAAACCAGTTTTTCACAGTGCTATAGGAAGGTGTTTCATCACCATACAAAGATTTAAGTTCATCGAAGCACTCTTGTCGTGATAATCCACGTCGAAAGTTGTGAAAAATGATCGCACGAAAATGTTCACGAGTTAATTCCATTTTTTTGCCAAGTTGATTTTTTTCAAGTCACTTTAAACAAGACAAATGATGGTCGTATGGCAAAACGATCTGAGTACGTTTATGCTAAAAAATGTCAAACTTTCCAATGGAAAAGTCAGATGGCGCCAGGCAACACTTAGTGTTGCCTAGGCCAGAAATATACTTAGTAGGGACATAAATACTGTTACACACGTTTTATGCTGTAAAATAAAAAGTACTGAATGTTTTTGAACCAAATATTTTTTAATATATTTATTGATGTATATTGTATCCAAAAAGAATCTACTTATTCGAAATGTCCGCCTTTTGCCTTTACACACGCCTTAAGTCGCACTGGCCAATCGTCAATAGCTGCACGAACCTCGTCCATTGGAAAATTGGCCACAGCTCGAACCAAAGCAGTCTTAAGAGATCCAATGTTGGGGTATCTTTTGTGACAAACCTTGTCCTCTAAAACCGTCCACAATTTGCAATCCAATGGGTTCAAATCTGGACTGTCTGAGGGCAATTCTTTAGAGGAAATGAACGCTGGCAAATTCTTTCAAAGCCAGGCCTGGGACGTCTTAGCCTTATGGACTGTCGCAGAATCCTGCTGGAAAGTCCATGGCTGATTTTGGAACGGGGAATTGTTAAGAGGCTTGACAACAGCTTCCAAAACGGTTTCTTGGTAAACTTTGGCCGATGTTTTGACTCCTTGTTTGCAGAAATGCAGGTCAGTGACCCCATCGTAAGAGACACCTCACCAAACCATGACTGAAGCTGGGTGATGACCCTTTTTACCCTTGGGATCAGTTCAGATGCTTCCTTAGATGACCGCGCATACGCTCTATCATTTTGCTTGTTAAATTTTTCCTGAGCGTTAAAAATTGTTTCATCGGTGAACAAAATTTGTCTGTGCAAGTTATCAGCGTGCTTCACCAAAAGACATTTGCATTTTTCAATCCTATTTTTTTTAAAGCTGCAATCATTAAATGTCCGGTACGTTGTTTGAAAGCCCCAAGTCCCAAGTCTTTTTTTTATGATTCGACTCATGGACTTATTCTGTTTTCGGCGTGAATTTCTGTAAATTATTGATTTAACGGCTTTGATGACATGCGGTGTTCGAACCGAGCGTGGGCGGCCCGACCGGTGGCGGTCTTTTACATCTCCAGTCTCCTCAAATAGTTTTATGCATCGGTAGACGAACATGCGGCTAATCCCTAGTGGCGGGAGCGTTTTGAAAATATCGATTTTTTTCATTTCACACTTGAAAAGCGCTATTACAGCGATACGGTTCTCATTACCTGACCACTTCATGATGAAAGTGTAAACCATTTTAAAATCCCGTTACGGACTAACGCTATTGAGGTTAGCTTTCAAAGCCCATATGACATTAACGCGGTATGTTCAGTTCTACTATAGAAATGGGTGTGTTCAATGTTGTAACAGTATTTATGTCCCTACTAAGTATGTAAACCCCTACTAAGTATGTAAACCCATAGCTTCTCAAAAGTAGGCATAAACCGTCGGAGACGACATTAAACAGCAGGTACCGGTCAGTCAGTATACGAATTATTATATCTTGTACAGCTCACTGATTTGAAAACATTTATCGGTTTGTTCCTCAACAGAAGGGCGCATCATACGAATGCATCATAGCAAAATAAATATTAGATACAATTTTATTTACATCCGCCATTTATAAATGTGAGTCGCCACGGAGTGAAGGGAAGCATATGCGACTAGGGCACAATTAACCAAGGATCAACATCCTGTCATCTTTTGCCACCAGTTTTGCTGTCTTATAAATTTCGCCAACTTTACGGGGTTGGAGATTGATCTCTATTTAGTTTCTAAGCCTTTTCCATTGACTGAGTATAACCCAAATTGTTGAGCTCTTCATAGTAAAATAGGTTGTGGCATGGTCGGTTATTACCCACACAATTTTCTACCGATATATGCTTCCAATATACCTTCAGTATAAACTTGGGTGGACCCCTTTGTAAGGACAAAAATTTGTCGATTTTGTGCCATCGATTTTTCGATAGCTTTTGGCATAAAAAAAGAAAAGTTCCACTACGACATATCAAAAAAATCATTTTCGAGTCGCCCAAATTTAAATTATTTGACATTTACGCAACTTTTATTTTAAAGGTTTTTTTAAAGATAAAAAATAATAAAAATAAAGAAAACGTTAATAAAAAAGGTTATTTTAAAATATTACCTTATAAAGTGACATACAATGCATACAAATATAGATTGCCACATACAATACAATATAACATATGAGCGCTTGAGAATGTAAAAACGACTGATTCGATTCTCTACGATTCTCTCAGCCGTGTTTATATTCTTACGCGCTCGTAGCTCATATTGTATTGTATGTGGCAGTGTATAATTGTAAGTATTATATGTCACCTTGGAAAAGTAAAATTTAAAAAAAAAAATATTTATTTTATTTCTTACTTAAAAAACCTTCTAAATAAAAGTTGAGAAAAAGTCAAAAAATTAAATTGACCCTGGGCGCCTCGAAAATGACTTTTTTGATATGTCTTAGTGGAACTTCTTCTTCCTCATGCCAAAAGCTATCGAAAATTCGATGGCACAATAACGATTGCTAAATCGACCCACCCTAATATACACATATATGAACGAGTAACTCATAAACTCATTCTTCCTCTCCTTGTCATCATAACATTTTCTATGTGTTGATTTCCAGCCCGAGTCAAAGAAGAACATGCAATTCCTTTGTATTTTTTGTAAGTATCAGGGATTTGTTTATAACCTTCTGTTCTACTGAAATCCACTCAAAATCCCCAGTGAAGAATTTGTATTTGTCAAGATATGTATGCGTGTGACGTAATGAAGTTGAGACAAAAAAAAATATATTAGAAGCTTTTTTTGGCGAGGGGTTAAAGAGAGGGGACAATTTACAAAATCGATTCCTTTATCTTTATACTATTTATATTTCGGGTCCTGACAATACTAGTGTTTCCAGATGCAAACTGGAACTTCTATTGGAAACTTTAACATTTTTTAGCATAACTTCAGTCAGAACGTTTTGTCATTTGAGGGCAAATTGTTTTGTTTACAGTGTGTCGAAAAATTCATCTCAGTCAAATTATGGAATTATCACGTGAACATTTTCGTACGATGATTTTTACGATTTTCGGCGAGACAAAAGTGTTTAAATCAACTTGTTTTGACTTTTGGCGATGAAAAACCATCAAAAACCACTGTTAATCGCTGGTACCAAGAGTGAACTGATGAAGCAAGACCGACATGTGACATACCGTGAGATTGAGGCATTCTTGGGCATTACTATGACAAGCATCAATAAGATATTGCATATTTATATGGCCGTGAAAAATATTTGTTCTCGTTGGAATCCACATAATTTGACGAATGCTCAAAAAATGGCTCGTATGGTTTGGTGCAGAGATGTTGAAAAATTATAATTATACGAGGGCGGTTCGGAAAGTTCTTAGCCTATCAATGAAAGAGAATAGTTAGTTTTTCAAAAATATTTTTATTTTTTTTGTAATTGCATCTTCATTTGAGGTAAAACGCTTGCCAGCAAGAATTTTTTTTAGATTTGGGAACAGGCAAAAGTCACTAGGAGCTAAATCAGGAGAATAAGGTGGGTGGTCAAGCAACTCGTACTTTAATTCGTTGATTTTAGCCATTGTTAAAACACTCTTGTGCGCTGGTGCGTTGTCTTGATGAAAAATTATTTTTTTGTGTTGTAAGCCAGGACGTTTTTCTCGAATTTGTACATTTAATTGATCTAAAAGGTTGCAATAGTACTCTGAACTTATTGCTTTACCCTTTGCAGATAGTCAATCAATAAAATACCTTTAAAGTCCAAAAACCGTTGCCATAACCTTACCAGCCGATTGAATTGTTTTTGCCTTCTTTAGGGCACTTCCTCCAGCTTCAGTCCATTGTTTGGATTGTTCTTTTGTCTCAGGAGTATAGTGGTGGATCCATGTCTCATCAACAGTAATGAAAAGACGTTTAAATCCATTTTATTTCGCTGAAAACGATCCAAACAAGCTTGAGAAATGTTCATTCTTATGCGTTTTTGGTCGACTGTTAACAAGTCCGGCACCCATCTTGCAGAAAGCTTTTTCATCTGTAGTTCTTCATGCAAAATTAAATGGACTCGATCATTTGAGATGCCCATGATATTAGCTATTTCACGCACTTTTATTCGTCGATCATTTAATACCATATCATGCACTTTGGCTACAATTTCTGTTGTTGTTGTTGCTGTTTTTGGACGTCCACTACGTGGTTCATCTTCAATGCTTGTACGACCACGTTTAAATTTAGCAACCGAATTTTTTACTGTTGCATATGAAGAAGCACTTTCACCTAACACATTCACCATATCATTATGAATTTCTTGTCCCGATAAACCTTTTTTATGTAAATATTTAATGACACCACGCATTTCTAATTTTTCCATTGTAAAAAAATCGTGGATGCGTCTTTTGTGAACACCTGTTTCTATATGAAGGAGTTGCCAGATTGAAACAAAATTTAACATGTGTACATAGCAGAGATGGAAGTTTCTAAAACACTTAACTTTTTCTGTTTATACCGCGCTTTTTGTGCTAGGCTAAGAAGTTTCCGAACCGCCCTCGTATATTATATGCGGTAGCTCAAAGGCAGTGTATAATATTGTCACAGGTGACGAATCATGGATCTATGCATATGGGTCTTTCAAGACGAGCCAAATCCAACAAAAGTTGTTCGTGGAAGAAGTACATCGAAGCAAATGGTTGCGTTAATTTCGGTATAACCGGCCATGTTGCCACAGTGCCTTTAGTGACACGTTGGAGGTCAATTCTAAGGGATATACAACCATCAGTTTGCAAACAGTGTTCGACGAAATGAGTAAAGATAATAAGAGAGGACGGATCTTTTTGCACCACGACAGTGCGAGCTCTCACATATTAGCTGAAACGATGAGCTATTTGACCGCTCAAGATGGCGAATTGATGGGCCATACACCGTGCAGCCCTGATTTGGCACCCAATGACTTCTTCCTATTCCCTAGCATCAAGAAAAAATGAGTGTCAACGTTTTTCATCGCCCGAAGCAGCTTTTGAAGCATTCAAAAATCATGTTTTGGAGGTGTCTCCATCGGAGTGAAAAAGTGTTTCGAAAATTGGTTTGTGCGCATGCAAAAGTGTATTAATCTTAAAGGGGAATATTTTGAAAAACAATAAAACCGTTTCCAATGATAAATTATTGTGTTTTTACTGCCGAACCCGGAACATAACCTGGTCATTTTTCCATATGCGACATCTTTCCAAAAAGTTGTTCATTACTGCTTGGAGAGTTGAGATAGGAATAGCCACAATTGTTTCTCGAATGGATTGCTTCAGTATATTCAAATTTGTTGGTTTTGCTTTGTAGACTTCCTGTTTGCAATAACTCCACAAGAAAACGGCAGGTGCAGTAAGGTCAGGCGACCTGGGGGCAAACGGAATGTGGAGTTTCTGAATATAAGCTTACTAGGAAGTTTTCGTCGCAATCCTGTCATAACAGGCCGGGCTATGTGAGGCGTTGCACCATCTTGCTGAAACCACATAGACTTGAAAGAAATTCCCATTCGGCGTAATTCTGGATAGAAGAACTCTCCAAACATGCTCAAGTAACGGTCTCTAGTAACCGTAACGGTGTGACCGTTTTCTTCTTTTCACCGCAATGTGACACGAAGTGGATGCAATTACCTCTCGAGTATCTGTGGCTTGGAAGCACTCCATATTCGACAATTTTGTTTGTTTATGTTGCCGTTTAAAGGTTCAACTAGTCTTGACGGTGGATAGTTGATTCTGCAACCTGCAGAAGTCTACCGTCGCCAACCGTCAAACTGTAGTTATCTCCCTCTAACACATGCAAAATGCAACCCCCAACAGAAATAGCTGATTGTCAAGCTGACGTCAAGACTAAATGGACCTTAAATCGAAATGGGCCTCGTCAGACATGAAACGACGCAGTTCAACGTGTTTCCGTCCTCTTCCACCATTTGAAGAATCTTCTGGCAAAGTACCAAGGGAATCGGCAAGTCTGCTGCTTTCAGTGTGTTTTGAATTTTATTTGGGAATAAGTCTAAATCTTTGTACATAATTGACAGCAATGACTGTCTGATTAAACCCATTTGAGCAGATAAACTTCTTGTTGAAACTCTTGAATTGGTATGACAGCAGCTACATCCGACCTGAAGGGTTTCGATGGTAAGGTCTTCTTTTGGCTGTCCCTTGATGGGCAACATTGTTAACAAGTCTCAATATGGTCCACCTGCTCGGAGGATTACCGCCAAAAGTGCGCCTATACTCTTTTCGAATCGAAACTGCGGACTCCAGTGCGTGATAGTGGCGGACAATCCAAATTCTTGTTTCAGTGTCCCAGTTATTCGTTTTTGTTAAATCTAAAAATCAATCTGCAAAATATAAAAATATTTTAGCAGATTCTTTAAATAGAAAAAAGTAATTATTTTTTTTTGGTAGCGGCTTTCATCAGCCACCCTGTATGTCACAGGGTAATATTTAAAAAATATATTTTTTTTACCTACTGAAAACATCCTTAAAATAAAAGTTGAGAAAAAGTGACAAAAATTTAAATTTAGTCGCCTCGAAAATGTTTTTTCTTTATATGTCGTAGTAGATTTTCTTTCCTAATGCCAAAAGCAATCGAAAAATAGATGATGCAATATCGATTGCAATATCGACCCACCCTTATATACACACCAATCTATGCAAGGGAGTATAAACAAGCACTACCGAGACGTCCTGTAAAAAAATAACCAGATTTATTAAAAAGAACAAGGTTATTATTTTTTTTTTGGTATTGGCTTTTATCAGCCACCCTGTATGTCTCCATGGAAAGGTAATATTTAAAAATAAATATATATTTTTTCAAATTTAGGTGCCTCAAAATGTATTTTTTATAAGTCGTAGTAGATTTTCTTTCCTAATGCCAAAAGCTATCGTAAAATCGATAGCATAATATCGATTTCTATATCGACCCACCCTAATACACACCATTCTATGGTGGGGAGTATAAAAGTGCACTCCCGAGACTTCCTTATAGTGTCACCTAGTAGATATAGGTCTGTAATACTCGAGTCACAATCTCCAAATCAAAGTATAGGGTGATTCATCTAGAAATATTTTTTCAGAACAAAAAAAAATATAAAAATTCCAATCAAGTGTGGAATCTTTATTGGTAATTTGAAAGGACATTTTATGGCATTTATTTTTTGAATATAATTTTCTTCAAATGTTGGCCGCAACTACGCCTCACGGTTTCCATTCTGAGGGTCCAATTTTGGATGACTCGTTTGAGCTTTAATGACAATCTGGACCGATGATTCCACCAGCCCATACCAAACCATGTTTTTTTCTGGGTATAATGGCACCTCTTTAGCCTCTTCGGGTTGCTCTTCAGCCCAAATGCGGCAATTTTGTTTATTGACGTTGCCGTTGAGCCAGAAATGGGCCTCATCGCTGAACAAAATTGTGGTCGAAAACAGCGGATCTTCTTCGAGCTTTTGAAGTGCCCATACACTAAAACGGCGATGCGCATGAACATCGTTAGGCTTCAGTTCCTACAAAAGCTGTATTTTGTACGCTTTCAAACTCCTTTCAAGATCCTTTCTTAAAATGCTCCAAGTTGTTCCATACGACATGCCAATTTTTTGAGAACGGTGCCGAATCGATTCCTGGGCGTATTCACGTACACTCTCCGCAACTGCCGCTATGTTTTCAATACTTCGTGCTGGATGTAGTCTATTAGGTCGAGTATTATGAAATAGTGTAAATTGGGTTTCAATGTTGGCGATGGTAATCCAAATAGTGCGTGCGGTAGAGCGATTATGTCGACCATAAAATGGCCTAAGCTTACGAAAAACGTTCCTCACCGAACGCTTATTTCCCTAATACAGTTGCACAATTAGGAGACGTTGTTGCGGTGTAAGTCTTCCCATGATGAAATGGCAAACAATACTGAAAAGAAACCAAAAATAAAATTGAACACAACTCACGCGTAATCTGTTGAAAAAGCCCTATTAAAAAACTACCTCTTGCTTAGACATGTTGGTCGAATGGAAACAAACGCTACAGCCAAAAAGGGTTAGACGAAAATTGCGAAGCAAAGCGCAGACAGGGTAGACCGATACTCCGGTGTAGAGACCAAGTGGAGAATTACGAGTATGCGTAGATCCTTGGGATTAGAAACTGTAGGAAGCATGCCCAAGACCGAAGTGCTTATAAATCATTTATTGAGCAGGCCTGGACCAACAAGAGGTTGTGGAGCCAGCCTAACTAAGTAACTGTACGAGGGCGGTTCGGAAACTTCTTAGCCTAGCACAAAAAGCGCGGTATAAACAGAAAAAATTTAAGTGTTTTGGAAACTTCCATCTCTGCTATGAACACATGTTAACTCCTTCATCTGGCAACTCCTTCATATAGAAACAGGTGTTCACAAAAGACGCATCGGCGATTTTTTTACAATGGAAAAATTAGAAACGCGTGGTGTCATTAAATATTTACATCAAAAAGGTTTATCGGGACAAGAAATTCTTAATGATATGGTGAATGTGTTAGGTGAAAGTGCCCCTTCATATGCAACAGTAACAAATTGGGTTGCTGAATTTAAACGTGGTCGTACAAGCATTGAAGATGAACCACGTAGTGGACGTCCAAAAACAGCAACAACAACAGAAATTGTAGCCAAAGTGCATGATATGGTATTAAATGATCGACGAATAAAAGTGCGTGAAATAGCTAATAACATGGGCATCTCAAATGATCGGGTCCATTTAATTTTGCATGAAGAACTACAGATGAAAAATCTTTCTGCAAGATGGGTGCCGGACTAGTTAACAGTCGACCAAAAATGAACATTTCTCAAGCTTGTTTGGATCGTTTTCAGCGAAATAAAATGAATTTTAAGCGTCGTTTCATAACTGTTGATGAGACATGGATCCACCACTATACTCCAGAGACAAAAGAACAATCCAAACAATGGACTGAAGCTGGAGGAAGTGCCCCAAAGAAGGCAAAAACAATTCAATCGGCTGGTAAGGTTTTGGCAACGGTTTTTTGGGACTTCAAAGGTATTTTATTGATTGACTATCTGCAAAAGGGTAAAACAATAAATTCAGACTACTATTGCAACCGTTTAGATCAATTAAATGTACAAATTCGAGAAAAACGTCCTGGCTTACAACACAAAAAAATAATTTTTCATCAAGACAACGCACCAGCGCACAAAAGTGTTTTAACAATGGCTAAAATCAACGAATTAAAGTACGAATTGCTTGACCACCCACCTTATTCTCCTGATTTAGCTCCCAGTGACTTTTACCTGTTCCCAAATCTAAAAAAAGTCCTTGCTGGCAAGCGTTTTACTTCAAATGAAGATGCAATTACAGTTGTAAACCACTATTTTGAAGACCTTGAGGAAAACTATTTTAATCAAGGGATAGAATTGCTAGATAAGCGTTGGACTAAGTGTATTGAAGTTTCAGGAGATTATATTGAAAAATAAAAACATTTTTGAAAAACTAACTATTCTCTTTCATTGATAGGCTAAGAACTTTCCGAACCGCCCTCGTACACTCCATTCTATGGCGGGGAGTATAAAAATGCACTCCCGAGACTTCCTTAGACTGTCACCTAGTAGATATAGGTCAGTGATACTCGAATCACAATCACCAAATCAAAGTATTACCTAACAATTGATTTCAATACAAAATGTTTGCCAATTTCGGGCATAAATATTTTATCGGACACATCGTAACAAACGACCATGTCCACATCCACGTCCACTTTTAAACAGGCCAAAAAACGAGAGAAGTGCACTGCACACACCCACGCATTCATTAAAACAAATCACAACATATCGCTCGATCGATCGAACGATTGTTCGAATCCTAAAACGTAATTTACACACACATTTTAAACCCCAAAATAGGAAAAAATCCCAAAAAAAAGAAATAAATATCCAAAAAAAAAAATACATTAAACTTAGCACACCATGGACGAAATAAAAGCCTTTAGGGCTCAGCCCCACGTTAAACGCAGACAAATTGAAAACAACACAAATATTGGGATATTGACAGTTGTTCGACAGTTTTAAAAAAATGTGTGTCTGCCATTTTTTTCTCCCGGTTATTTCGCAAAATTTTCAAATTAAATTGTTAGCTTTTTCTTTTTTTTTGGTGCGATTTTGTTATTAAGGAAGCCAATTCAAGCCATGAACTCTTTAATTGTTTGCCAGTTTGCGGCGAAACATTTCAGGCAGCTTGAAACAAACAAAAAACAAGCCTGTCTTTTAATGTCTTAACTTAATGATTGTTGGATTAAAACATTATTGCGAGTACGCGCATTAGGCCGATTTTCTTTGGCATAACCAACCATATTAACATGCATTACATTTCGATTCGATTCGATACGATACGATTCCATTCAGTTCAATTATTAAATTGTTTTTCTTATATACATGAGCACTATTTACAATATATTTACGATAATTTCTTAACTCAGCGAATTAAAAATAAAAAAAAACAAAGAAAATCATTGCTTCCAAAAGACTAAAAAATACAAAAAATAAAATTCAAAACTGACTTGGTTGAACACACATTAGTTTGGCCGATTTAATGGCAGCCAACGAGGAATGAACTACAATTTGGGTTTTCGATTATATTTAGCAGGAAAAAAATGTTTGGAGAAATATCGTATCCATGTAAAAGTTTTGTTTGAAATATTCATACAGACGCTTAAAGGAATGATTTCACCACAAACAACTGTCGGTTCTAACAGGTGATCAATCTAGCTAGAGTTATTTTTGAAATAGGGGGTTTTCACAGATTACGCGTGAGTTGTGTTAAAGTTTATTTTGTTTATGTCTTGAATAGTTTTTATTCTGGTTCGTTACCTTTTTGTTGTTTTCACAAACAAGTAAAATCATAAAATTATTCAAATGAGACTCATTTGATTTGTAGTCGAAGTAATCGTTGCCAAAGACTGATGAAGAAAAACTTTTTTTTTTTTTTTTTTTTTTTTTTAAATCGTTTATTGAATGAAAAATCTTATAAAACTTTTTACTACAATAAACAATAGCATATTATAATTCGTGTTCATTATACAATGTCCCCAAATCGGGCGCTCGAGTATAGTATCTTAACAGAATATCTTGTATTTGTACAGTTTTCTAAGATAAATTTGATTACATAAATTCAACAATTATATAAAGTAAATGTAATGAAAAATATAAAGAAAAACATTACTTCGTTATTTGGATTATAATTTGAGATTTTTATTTATTTATTTATTACATATATCAGGTTATAATAAAATTATAAAATGATATCTAGAGGTGAAGCTATGACATCAAAGGTCTTAAGCTTACGGTTGTTACAATAATATGTCTTATTTAAATAAGTTTATATATATATTAAAAGCTTTGAGATATTTCAAAATAAGTTCAATGTTTTCTGGTGTTAGATTATTTAAGATTTCTAATGCATTCTTATTTAAAAAGATGGTACTTCTTTGTGAAAAAAATTGCAGTTATTAAAAATATGTTTTAGATTGTTTTCTGTGCTATTACAAAACGAGCATTGATTAATGATATTTTTGTCCAAAATATGATTATGCGTTATTATTGTATGGCCTAGTCTTAATCTTGTAATAACTATCTGATCTCTTCTGGAAAGATTGGTGCTCTGATTGTTCTTCAAGATGTCAATAATGTTTGTTCGATTTTTATTAGTCTGTTGATACCACTTTGAAGTTGCGATCCAGGATGTATTCTGTAAAGATCTAAATTTAGATTTGACATATTTTCGTATGTCGGACGTATTGAGGTTGTTCGTCATTATAAGTGGGGATTTGGTGGCGTCCTTTGCCACTTTGCCTGCAAAATCGTTTCCCGGTATTTGGGTATGGCCAGGTATCCAAACAATTTGTAACCTTTCGCTCAATTTGATAAGCATTTGTCTAATACTGTTAGCGTAGAATTCATCATTATTTATATTCCTTATAGATTCTATGGATGCCATAGAATCTGTAAAAATGGCAAAATTACCCGTTCGCTTCCTTATGATGTTTACCGTATCGTTAATTGCAACAATCTCCGAGGTGAAGGTAGAACTATATTCGGGCAAGATCGAACATTTTTCGATCGTGTTATGGTAAACTATACTGAATGCGGTTCTGTCTCCGAATTTGGAACCATCCGTGTACATAAAAGTGAAGTTTCGTAAGCGGTCTTGTATTTCCAGCAGTTTCATCCGGTATATCTCTGTGGGAGTGTCTTTTTTCTTATATTCAGATAGGCTAGAATTTATGGAAGAATTTCTAAAATGCCAGGGTGGGAAATCCTGATTATTTATCTTTCTATTATTAATGGGAATATCGTAGATCCGACAATAGTTAATGACGCTATTCAGAGTGGATGGGATATTCTTCTGTCTTGATGAATTAATTAAGCTTTTTGTTAAGTCAGACAGGGGTGACTTATCCTTGAAGAAAATATTTTTGAAGTGTTTGCAGGTGAGAAATTCTTTGCTGTTGGAAACAGACATAAAATTGCTTTCAAAAAGTAAGTTATTAATTGGTGTAGTTCTAAAGGCTCCCAGTGCCATTCTAATAGCAGAGTTGAAGATGGTGTTAATTTTGTTCAACAGTGATTTAGAGGCTTTTCCATAGAGTGCAAGGCCATAGTCAATTTTGGATTTTATCAGTGCATGTACCACGGTTAGGAGGGAGATCGTATTACAGTTAAATTTGGTATTTGATAGGCATTTTATTATGTTGGAGTCTGTTATTCAGTCCTGGCATGATATTATCAATGTGGGTATTCCAACGAAATTGTTTATTAAAAGTAAGTCCTAGAACTTTAAGAGAATCAACTCTAGAAATCGATGAATTATCACATAAAAGTTTGGGCTTACAGTTATATTTCCTACATATGTGTAGGTGCTTACATTTGTTCACGGAAAGTCTAGCTCCAGAGTATTCACACCATGATAGTATATCAGCTAGGAGTGGTTTTAAATCAATATCCTGATTCTTCGCTTTACTTTGCTTCTTTATGATAACAAAGTCGTCTGCGTATGAAATGAAACTTAATTCCTTGTGCAAAGTTATTAAGCCACATAATTTGTTGTATGCAATTAGGAAAAGAACTACAGATATGGGGGATCCCTGAGGGATTCCGTTCCTTAGAGGATATGTGTTGGAGTATGCTGCATTGGCCCGTACTTGAAGTTTTCTATTGGTCAAATAATTTTGAATGTATTTATATATGTTTGGACCTATTTGCCATTGGGTGAGTTGGTCTAATATGGTGTGTATTCCGATTTTGTCGTATGCTTTGGCAAAATCTAACGAGACAATAGATATGTGTTTCCTTGCTGCAATTGATTGTGTGATTATGTGATCAAGATAGATTAATGAATCATACGTCGATTTCCCTTTTTTAAAACCAAGTTGTTTATCATGTAGGAGATTGTTTTTGGTTACAAACCACCACAGGCGGTTTGATATAATTTTGTCCAAGACCTTTGACATACATGAATTTAGTGAAATCGGTCTGTAAGATGTTATAACAGTTTTATCTGAGTTGGGTTAGATTATGGGTATTACGAGACTGTTTTTGTATATCTGTGGAATATAGTTTGTAAAAATATTATTGTATAATAATACTATCCTTTCTTTGACAGATTCGGAAGTATTTTTGATCATTGGATATGATATATTGTCAATTCCTGGCGTTTTTCCTTTCAATTTAGAGAGACAGGCTGAGAACTCCAGCAAAGAAATAGGTGTTTCTATTAATAATGCATCATTACTAGGTATAAGGTTAGGGGGTACGACATGTTTATGTTGTCGGAATAATATTGGAAAATTATGATCTTCTGCTTCTTCGGACCAGAAATTTGCGAACGCATTTGCCACGTCTGTGTTATTGGTTAACACTGATTGAGGGTTAGAAGTATTTTGGATACAGTGTATTCTTGATTTAGTTTTCAAACCACAAAATCTGTGTATGTTAGACCATAACTTACCAGTTGAAGAACTAGGTTTTATGTCAGAAGTAAATTTATGTATGGATTCTCTTTTTGATATTTTTACCTCCCTTTTGAATTTTGCATTTGATTTCTTGAAATTAATAACATTAGCATTTGTTATATGCCTCTTTAGGATGTTCCAAAATCGATTTCTTTCTTTCTTAAGCAATTCAAGTTTGCCATTCCACCATGGGACAGTGGGATTTCCTTTCTTCTTGGGGATATAATGAGGAATTGACTGATTTGCGCTTTGAAGGATAATTTTCTGAATATTTGCTGTTTCCTTGTTGATGTTTGAACTAATGGATCGTACTTTATGGAATTCGGAGGACAAGGAATGAAATTTAACCCATTCTGCTTTTTTTAGAATAAAATGAGCCTTATTACTATGGGCTTCTGTTGGTGAATCAGGGAAGAGAGATATTACTATTGGAAAATGGTCACTCCCGGATAGGTCGTCATATACCTGCCACGAAGAGTTGATTTTTAGTAAGGGTGATGCTAAAGACAAGTCGATATGTGATAAGGTGTTGTGTGTTGAGTAGTGAGTGGGCGAACCACCAAAATTTATTACGATTCGAAAACATAGCAATATCTTTATTTGATATGCTTGTGTTAAATCTGAAATCGCTGTTCTCGTAAGTTGTACTTTGTACTGCTTTATCGTTTGCCCGTCTATATATGTGATATATGACGGGAATCCCATTTGTATCTTGAATATATTTATTTTTGTCTAAGTAAATAAAGGCTTCTGGGGGGACAAACCCCCTTTGTAGTGCAGCCTTTATGTAATCATCGTTTGAATAATAGGGGGCCATTATCAAATTGTATTATATGATTTCTAGTTAAATTTATAATAAAATTGTCAATTCTAATAATGTTTGCTACATTGTATAATTTTCTATTCGAAATATATTTTGTGTATTGACTTTGAGGTGTTCTGTATAGAGAAGTACAGGCTCTTAAACACTTTCTCTCGAATATTCTTATTTTTTCCATGACAGAGGGAGACACGTTGAACCATATTGGACAGCCATAAGTTATGACTGGCCTAATCAATGATTGATACATAATAATTTTGACTCGCGAGTCTATATATTTAGAATGGAAAAGACTTCTGTATATGAAATATGTTTTTCTAGCCTTTGAAACTATTTCTTTTACGTGCTCATTAAAGTATAAAAATTTGTCGCGGTATATGCCCAAATATTTAATTTTTTGTTTATTTATAATAATTCTATTTGTCAAATTTGACTTTATTCCAAATTCTTTCCAATGTTTTTTAACGTCGTAATTACATTTTCCAACTGGCGGCCTAAATAGAATGGTTTCGCATTTATCAGTGAAATTGTTCAACACTGTTAAACGATTGTTGTAGTGTCTCATTAATCTTCTTAATAGTCCTGTCTGCCTGAAATATAACAATATCGTCTGCAAATGAAATTATTTTATCGATTTTTTCAACCAGATCAAAAAGAAATAAATTAAACAATGTGGGCGAATTGACTGCTCCCTGTTGTAAACCGTTTTCAATATTAAAAATGTTTTTACTTCTTTTTACAATTTTTTAGTTGTTTCTGAACAAGAAACAACAAAAGGGTCTCGAACCAAAATAAAAACTGTTCTAGCCATAATAATGATAGAAGACCGAATAAATGTAAACACCCCCAAAAACATATTTTTTTCTGTATTGTTTGCCATTTCATCATAAAAATACTAACACCACAAAGGTCAGGGTTTGGTGCGGTTTAGTGGCTGGTGGAATCATCGGTCCATTTTTTTTTTAAAAGGATGAAGGCTTTAACATAACCTTGCATACTCGTAATGCTCGTTATTGCGCCATGATATCAGACCTGAAATTAAAGCCCGTAATCTTGAAGACATTTAAGACGGTGTCACCTGCCATTCAGCTGCTCAAACAATTGATCTATTGAGAGGTCATTTCGAAGAGCAACTACTTTCACGTTTTGGACCGGTGAGTTGGCCGCCTAGATTGTATAATATCACACCTTTAGACTTTTTAATTGGGGACTACATAAAGTCCAAACTTTGTGCTGACAAACCAGCTACGATTCATATTTTGGAACACAACATTACACTTGTCATTAACGCCATACTGGTGGAAATGCTCGATCAAGTCATCCAAAATTTTACCCTTTGAGGCGTAGTTGCGACCAACATTTGAAGGAAATTATATTAAAAAAAATAAATGCCATAAAATGTCCTTTCAAATTACCAATAAAGATTCCACACTTGATTTTTTTTTATTTATTTTAAGACCAACACTCAGGGTGTGTCCCCTATATACGAGGGCGGTTCGGAAAGTTCTTAGCCTATCAATGAAAGAGAATAGTTAGTTTTTCAAAAATATTTTTATTTTTCAATATAATCTCCTGAAACTTCAGTACACTTAGTCCAACGCTTATCTAGCAATTCTTTCCCTTGATTAAAATAGTTTTCCTCAAGGTCTTCAAAATAGTGGTTTACAACTGTAATTGCATTTTCATTTGAGGTAAAACGCTTGCCAGCAAGGAATTTTTTTAGATTTGGGCACAGGTAAAAGTCACTGGGAGCTAAATCAGGAGAATAAGGTGGGTGGTCAAGCAACTCGTACTTTAATTCGTTGATTTTAGCCATTGTTAAAACACTCTGGTGCGCTGGTGCGTTGTCTCGATGAAAAATTATTTTTTTGTGTTGTGAGCCAGGACGTTTTTATCGAATTTGTACATTTAATTGATCTAAAAGGTTGCAATAGTACTCTGAATTTATTGTTTTACCCTTTTGCAGATAGTCAATCAATAAAATACCTTTGAAGTCCCAAAAAACCATTGCCATAACCTTACCAGCCTATTGAATTGTTTTTGCCTTCTTTGGGGCACTTCCTCCAGCTTCAGTCCATTGTTTGGATTGTTCTTTTGTCTCTGGAGTATAGTGGTGGATCCATGTCTCATCAACAGTTATGAAACGACGCTTAAAATCCATTTTATTTCGCTGAACACGATCCAAACAAGCTTGAGAAATGTTCATTCTTATGCGTTTTTGGTCGACTGTTAACAAGTGCGGCACCCATCTTGCAGAAAGCTTTTTCATCTGTAGTTCTTCATGCAAAATTAAATGGACTCGATCATTTGAGATGCCCATGATATTAGCTATTTCACGCACTTTTATTCGTCGATCATTTAATACCATATCATGCACTTTGGATACAATTTCTGTTGTTGTTGCTGTTTTTGGACGTCCACTACGTGGTTCATCTTTAATGCTTGTACGACCACGTTTAAATTCAGCAACCCAATTTTTTACTGTTGCATAAGAAGGATCACTTTCACCTAACACATTCACCATATCATTATGAATTTCTTGTCCCGATAAACCTTTTTTATGTAAATATTTAATGACACCACGCATTTCTAATTTTTCCATTGTAAAAAAATCGCGGATGCGTCATTTGTGAAGGAGTTGCCAGAACATGTGTTCATAGCAGAGATGGAAGTTTTCAAAACACTTAACTTTTTTCTGTTTATACCTCGCTTTTTGTGCTAGGCTAAGAAGTTTCCGAACCGCCCTCGTATGCTGTGCATTGCATCGGTCAAGGGAAGATAGGTTAGGGTATTGAAGGAACACCTCTGCGGGAAGCCTGTTCCACATACGGGCAACGCGGCTGAAGAACGAATTCTCCCTGTAATGCGTCGTGCGATCAGTAGGCCAATCAATAACAAATGGATGCGAACTTCTAGACAAGCGGGTGTTACGGGCGAACACTCTGACCTCCGGGATGAGATCACCTATCTCAGAAGAGCACATCCCGTTAAAGTACCTGTAAAGGAGTGATACGCAAGCAACACTCCGCCAATGCTCGAGTGAAATAACCGAGTTGGCCACCCTGCTATCTCCAACAAGCCTCAGCGCCCTCCCTTGCACCCGGTCGAGAAACTCCAAAGAAGACCTTGAAGCGTCCGCCCAGATGTGGGAGTTATACTCCATTTTTGGCCAAATGTATGTGATGTGGATGTTGAAGAGGTCGGAGGAAGTGAAATATTTCTTGCACCGCTTTAAAAAACCTGTTTTGAATACTGTAAAGGCCTCCGTTTTAAAAATGAGTTCAACTGGACGATAAAAGCGAAGGACGAGGATTTTACCAAGCTATAATGGCACCTACTTTGAGTTGCAAGGGAAAAACCCATGAGAATATCTGTTATCGGTTTTGATTGTACTTAGAAGGGACATAAATACTGTTACAACACTGAACACACCCATTTCAATAGTAGAACTGCACATACCCCGTTAATGTCATATGGGTTTTGAAAGCTAACCTCAATAGCGTTAGTCTGCAACGGGATTTTAAAATTGTTTCAACTTTCATCATGGAGTGGTCAGATAATAAGAACCGTATCGCTGTAATAGCGCTTTTCAAGTGTGAAATGAAAAAAGCGACATTTTCAAAACGCTCCGGCCACTAGGGATAAGCCGCATGTTCGTCTATCGATGCACAAACTGTTTGAGACTGGAGATTTAAAAGACCGCTACCGGTCCGCTCCGAAAACAGAAAATCATGGCCCATAAGATGAAAATCACGCAAAAGTCCATGAGTCGAATCATTAAAAAAGACCTGGGACTTGTGGCTTCCAAACGACGTACCGGACATTTATTGACTGCAGCTTTGAAAAAATAGGATTGAAAAATGCAACCGTCTTTTGGTGAAGCACAGAAAACTTTTGTTCACCGAGGAAAAATTTGTACCGTTCAGAAAGAAGAATTTAACAAGCAAAATGATAGTGTATGCGCGGTCATCTAAGGAAGCATCTGAACTGATCCCAAGAGCGGAAAAGGGTCATATCCCCAGTTTCAGACATGGTTTGGTGGGGTGTCTCTTACGATGGGGTCACTGAACTGTATTTCTGCGAACAAGGAGTCAAAACATCGGCCAAAGTTTACCAAGAAACCGTTTTGGAAGCTATTGTAAAAGCCTCTTAACAATTCTCTGTTCCAGCCATGGACTTTCCAGCAGGATTCTGCGCCGGTCCATAAGGCTAAAACGTCCCAGACCTGGCTTTGAAACAATTTTCCAGCGTTCATTTCCTCTGAAGAATGGCCCTCAGGCAGTCCAGATTTGAACCCATTGGATTACAAATTGTGAACGGTTTTAGAGGACAAGGTTTGTCACAAAAGATACCCCAACATTGGATCTCTTAAGACTGCTTTGGTTCGAGATGTGGCCATTTTTCCAATGGACGAGGTTCGTGCAGCTATTGACGATTGGCCAGTGCGACTTAAGACGTGTGTAAAGGCAAAAGGCGGACAACTCGAATAAGTAGATTATTTTTTAATTCTTCAACTTCTTCAAAACAATCCGCAGAGTCATACTCTGATACTTGTTCATATAATGATACTGGGATGTTGTCCTCTGAAGTCCATCTCTAAGAATGAATATGTTTCCAACAGGACTTTTTACTAGAATTGGGCACTATGCCTCATGGATATACATGCTTTTGATGCAATCACAAACATTTTATGGTGTTGATGGTTACATGGTTTGACTTACCATAAGATGGTAGCTACAATAATATGACGATTCTAGCAGCCAATATATCGCTTATACCAACCGAATTAAGAAAAACAATTAGTTGCTACAATTTTTGGTTATGTCAATCAACCAATTATGAAGTTCATGTTACTTTGGTACCAATAACTGGTGGTGACAACTGATAAATTGTTTGTATTAACTGAACCCAGCTTTGTTTGCTGTTGTAACATGTTGCAACAAAATTTCTGACTTTCTCGGAGGTGAACAATTTCTACAGTAAGTGAAAGACTTAGTTAAATATAAAGAGTGGTTCAATTTTAAGGGCCGATGTTGATTTTGAATAAAACACATATTATTTAGGAAATGATTGTCATTTCTTTTTATTGTGATAATATTGGTATGGTTCAATTATATATTAAACAAAATATCGGTCAAATGTCTGCCGCGACCTCGGCGGCACACCTCCATCCGATGGTCCAAATTTTCGATGACGCTGAGGCATGATTGATGGTCATGTGCCGAATTATCTCATCCTTAGCTCCTAAATTGTTGCTGGCTTATCGACGCACGTCTTTTCTTTCAAATAACCCCAAAGAAAGAAGTCAAACGGTGTCAAATCACATGATCTTGGCGGCCAATTAACATCGCCACGACGTGAGATAACACGACCATTGAATTTGTCGCACAAAAGAGTCATTGTTTCATTTTCTGTGTGCCAAGTGGCACCGTCCTGTTGAAACCACATATCGTCCACATCCATATCTTCCGATTCGGGCAATAAAAAGTTCGTTATCATCTCACGATAGCGAACACCATTCGCAGTAACTGCCTGACCGGCCTCATTTTGGAAAAAATACGACCCGATGATGCCACCAGCCCATAAACCGCACCAAACAGTCACTCTTTGAGGGTGCATTGTATTTTCGACAATCACTCTTGGATTATTATTCGACCAAATGCGGCAATTCTGCTTGTTGACGAATCCACTAAGGTGAAAATGTGCCTCATCACTGAAGATGTTTTTTTTTCCGAAAATTGATCATCCACTGTTGCCCGAAGCCTGAATAACTTTAACGCGTTGCTCGCTTGTGTATCTTTCCACGGTTCATATTGAGCTAGTCTGAAGTTGAGAAATATCAAATGAAATGCCGAAAAAAACTTGAAGTTTAGGTGTGGTTCATATTCAACATCGGCCCTTAAAATCTAACCACCCTTTAAGTGATCTGTATGCGAGTATAGTTAAATTGAGAGAGAGTGAACTAAACAAGAAAAATGTTTTTAATGATTGCCCTTTTAAAAGAACAACGGCCACACATCCTACTGATTAGAACTTATTTAACCTGTTATCAGCAAGTACTTATTTTTGGTTTTAAAATAATGCAGATGGTAATGAGAGGCTATTACATGGTAATGCAAATGGTAATTAGTAGTAATTACTGAGTTTTTGCAGGAAAACTATTCAAGTACTCAAAGCAGATACAAATATCATCAGTTTAAGTATTTGCGAGACTTAGTTTCAATTAACGATCACTGCAAATGAAGAATGCACTCCTTTAAGCCACTGCTCGAAAGTATTCAAATGCTCGTACAATACGCGCGAGTGCACCACAAATGATGCATATTAATGTGTAGTTTAGAGCTTATTTTACTTACGTCTGGAACGTGGAAACATGTATGGAAACACCAAGACCTAAAACAAACCCCAAGTGAAACAGAAAATACTTTTCAGCATTTTTGTTTCTAGCGATTTAAGCCACTTTTGCGCTGGGGCTTTTCTTTCCAATAAGCACCGCGCCACAAACGGCATGGATAACAACAATGAAGGAGGCATGATCGCGTTTATGTAATAATGATCACTAGCACTTTCCACCGATTGTTGCTAGCCGACGGTCTCTGGTGGTGATGGTGGCAATGGTGCACACCAACGAATACAACTCAGCGCGATCTATGGAATAAGACAGCAATCCCACTCCGCCCCACCTCATGGCCAGAGCCGTCAACGCCAAAATGGGAAAGACACTCATAACAGCAAGAGAGAAGGAAAAAAAACAAACGCTGACCAGAAGAAATGATTGTTGCAAACAGAAAGTTTATGTTTAGAAAGAAACAAGACATTTTTTGTTGGCTATACGATATTGTTGTTGTTGTTGGTGGTGTTCAGTTGATGTTGCTCCTCGTACTTAGCCAAGTGACCAATTGACCAAAATAAATAATCGCTGCAACTTTGAAATTGTTATGCCATTGTATTGTTTGCCAAAAACACCACCTCACTGGTTTTTTAAGTTGGACTGGGATTATAAGCTATACCAAGGCGGTGTGATTTTAAGAATCGGGACTTACATGAGTTTCATTTTTGTGTAGTTCTTATGACAGCAATGGACAGCAAAAGAGAGTCTCCTTTTAGTCCTTAATGAAATGAACAACGTTTATACACAAAACGCAGAGAAAAGATGTTAATGTATGGCCACGGCAGCAATAATATGTTTTCTGCAATGCGGTTCGGAAACTTCTTAGCGTGGTATAAGCAGAAAAAAGTTAAGTGTTTTGGAAACTTCCATCTCTGCTATGAACACATGTTAAATTTTGTTTCGATCTGGCAACTCCTTCATATAGAAACAGGTGTTCACAAAAGACGCATCCGCGATTTTTTTACAATGGAAAAATTAGAAATGCGTGGTGTCATTAAATATTTACACAAAAAAGGTTTATCGGTACAAGAAATTCATAATGATATGGTGAATGTGTTAGGTGAAAGTGCTACTTCATATGCAACAGTAAATATTGGGTTGCTGAATTTAAACGTGGTCGTACAAGCATTGAAGATGAACCACGTAGTGGACGTCCAAAAACAGCAACAACAACAGAAATTGTAGCCAAAGTGCATGATATGGTATTAAATGATCGACGAATAAAAGTGCGTGAAATAGCTAATATCATGGGCATCTCAAATGATCGAGTCCATTTAATTTTGCATGAAGAACTACAGATGAAAAAGCTTTCTGCAAGATGGGTGCCGCACTTGTTAACAGTCGACCAAAAACGCATAAGAATGAACATTTCTCAAGCTTGTTTGGATCGTTTTCAGCGAAATAAAATGGATTTTAAGCGTCGTTTCATAAATGTGAGACATGGATCCACCACTATACTCCAGAGAAAAAAGAACAATCCAAACAATGGACTGAAGCTGGAGGAAGTGCCCTAAGAAGGCAAAAACAATTCAATCGGCAACGTTTTTTTGGGACTTCAAAGGTATTTTATTGATTGACTATCTGCAAAAGGATAAAACAATAAATTCAGAGTACTATTGCAACCTTTTAGATCAATTAAATGTACAAATTCGAGAAAAACGTCCTGGCTTACAACACAAAAAATAATTTTTCATCAAGACAACGCACCAGCGCACAAGAGTGTTTTAACAATGGCTAAAATCAACGAATTAAAGTACGAGTTGCTTGACCACCCACCTTATTCTCCTGATTTAGCTCCCAGTGACTTTTACCTGTTCCCAAATCCAAAAAAAAATCCTTGCTGGCAAGCGTTTTACCTCAAATGAAGATGCAATTACAGTTGTAAACCACTATTTTAAAGACCTTGAGGAAAACTATTTTAGTCAAGGGATAGAATTGCTAGATAAGCGTTGGGCTAAGTGTATTGAAGTTTCAGGAGATTATATTGAAAAATAAAAATATTTTTGAAAAACTAACTATTCTCTTTCATTGATAGGCTAAGAACTTTCCGAACCGCCCTCGTATGTATGTCGCAACCATAGTATTGTTCTTAAATTTCATTGTGGCAATAGTACGATTGCGGCAATATTAATAATGTAGAAGTTTTGTTATTTAAGGTTTATAGTAATCATACCGTATAATTCTGACTACGAACTAATCAAACCAATTTTTAAGGATCCAACAATCCATTTCAAAATAAACATACAAAAATATACTCGGCTTATGATGCCAACCTATGAGAAATCGGTTGGCAGGCAGTGCGAGGGACTTTTATTAAGGTTACTTTGTTCGGTTGTTGCTGTTGTAGCGGCAACTTTGTGCCGACACTTCGTTCGGTGTAATAATCTGCGGCCGGCTGGTTCTTTTATATTTAGAACTTTAGTGTACGAGGGTTGCTGTATACACAACACACTAAGTGTTGCCTGGCGCCATCTGACATTTCCATTGGAAAGTTTGACATTTTTTAGCATTAACGTACTTAGAACGTTTTGACGTACGACCATCATTTGTGTTGTTTACAGTGACTTAAAAAAATTAATTTGGCATAAAAATGGAATTAACTCGTGAACATTTGCGTGCGATCATTTTTCACAACTTTCGACGTGGATTATCACGACGAGAGTGCATCGATGAACTTAAATCTTTGTCTGGCGATAAAGCACCATCCTATAGCACTGTGAAACACTGGTTTAATGAATTCAATCGTAGCCGACGCTTGCTCACAGGCGAAGGTCGTCCAAAAACGGCCGTTGTGTCAGCGATTATTTATGCCGTGCGTGAACTGATAATGCAAGATCGTCATGTGACATACCGTGAGATAGAGGCATCCTTGGGCATTTCTTCCACCAGCATACATGCGATATTGCAAGAACACCTGGCCGTAAAAAACGTTTGTTCTCGTTGGATTCCGCACAATTTGACAATCGCTCAAAAAAAGGCTCGTGTCGATTGGTGCAAAGAAATTTTGAAAAAATATAAAGTGATCCAATGGAGGTATTTTTTCAGAACAAAAAAAAATATAAAAATTCAAATCAATTGTGGAATCTTTAATGGTAATTTGAAAGGACATTTAATGACATTTATTTGTTGAAAATAATTTCGTTTGTTTAGCTCGTTTGTTTTATTTCGGCCTGTTGCTTTTACACATTGAACATGGATTAACCGGCTCAAGACCTCTTGCTTCTATATTTAAGTAGAAAACAAGTTTTTAAAAAAATGGCAAAGTGACATTGGCTTTATAGAGTTCTGTTTTACTTTCAACAATTGCAGCAAGGCTTTCTGAAGAGGGTTGTCACGGACCCGAAATCATGATAAAAGTAGTGTGCAGCCACGAAAATCAATGTCACTTTGCCATTTTGTTAAAAACTTGTTTTCTATTTAAATATAGAAGCAAGAGGTCTTCAGCCGGTTAATCCCTTTTCAATGTGAAAATAATTTCGTTCAAATGTTGGCCGCAACTACGCCTCGGAGTTTTCATTCTAAGGGTCCAATTTTGGATGACTATCGAGCATTTCGACCGGTATGGATTTAATGACACGCGTAATGTTGGCTTCCAATGTAGCTGGTTTGTCGGCATATACTTTGGACTTTACGTAACCCCAAAGAAAAATGTCTAAAGGTGTGATATCACTCGATCTAGGCGGCCAACTCACCTGTCCAAAACGTGAAATTAGCTGCTCTTCGAAATGACCTCTCAATAGATCCATTGTTCTAGCAAGCTGTATGGAAAGTGGCACCGTCCTGTTGAAACCAAGTGTCGTCAAGATTACGGGCTTCAATTTCAGGTAGCATACGTAAAGATCGATGTCATGGCGCGATAGCGAGCACCATTCAGGGTTACGTTTCGGCCACCATCATTTTTGAAAAAATATGGACCGATGATTTCACTCGCACTAAACCATGGTTTTCTCTGCTTATAATGGCACCTATTGAACCTCTTCTTGTTGCTCTTCAGTCTAAATGCGGCAATTTTGTTTATTGACTTTGCCGTTGCGCCAGAAATGGGCCTCGTCACTGAACCTAATTTTGATGGAAAACAGCGGATCTTCCCTTTTCTCAACGAACGCTCATTTTCATAATACAGTAGCCAACATTTGAAGGTAATTATTCGCAAAAAATAAATGCCATAAAATGTCCTTTCAAATGACCAATAAAGATTCCACACTTGATTTGAATTTTTACATTTTTTTTGTTCAGAAAAAATTCTTCTAGATTGATCACCCTATACGATCGCGGTGCTTCAAAAGACGTGTACAAGATCGTCACAGGTGACGAATCATAAATCTATGCATATGAGCACGAAACAAAACAGCAATCGACCGTGTGGGTCTTCGAAGACGAGCCAAAACCAACGAAAGTTGTTCGTGGAAGAAGCACTTCGAAGCAAATGGTCGCCTGTTTCTTCGGCAAAATGGGCCACGTGGGGACTGTTCCGCTTGAGCAACGTAGGACGGTCAATTCTGAGTAGTACACCACAATTTGTTTGCCTGAAGTCTTCGGATAAATTCGAAAAACAAACAAGAGAAGACGAATCATTGTGCACCATGGCAATGCGAGCTCTCACACATCGGCTCAATCCAGCGCCTTTTTGACCGGCCAAAATGTCGATTTGATGGGTCATCCGCCGTACAGCCCTGACTTGGCACCCAATGACTTATTTTTATTCCCGCACATCAAGAAAAAAATGCGTGGTCAACGATTTTCGTCGCCACAAGATGCTGTTGAAGCGTTCAAAAACTATGTTTTGGAGATGTCCCAATCGGAGTGAAAAAGTGTTTCGAAAATTGGTTTGAGCGCATGCAAAAGTGTATAAATCATGCTGGAGAATACTTTGAAAAACAGTAAAACAATTTTTGATGATAAATATTTGCATTCTCATTGTTAGGCGAGAAATATATATAGCAGCCCTCGTACTAGTGTACCCAGATGCAAACTAGAACTTCCATTGGAAACTTTGCATAACTTCACCCAGAACGTTTCATCATTTGAGGGCGAACTGTTTTGTTTACAGTGTGTTGAAAAATTCTTCTCAGTCAAAAATGGAATTATCCCGTGAACGTTTTGGTGCGATGTTTTTTTTTACGATTTTCGGCGTGGGTTATCGAGACAAGAGTGTTTAAATCAACTTGTTTCGACTTTTGGCGATGAAGCATTATCAAAAACCACTGTTAATCGTTGGTACCAAGAGTTTGGTCTCGGACGCCGTTCGCTCCAGGATGCATTTCGTCAAGGACTTTGAACTTCGGTCACTTTGCCAGAAACCATCGATGCTGTGCGTGAACTGATTAAGCAAGACCGACATGTGACATACCGTGAGATGAAGGCATCCTTGGACATTAGTGCGACAAGCATCAATAAGATATTGCATGTTCATTTGGCCGTGAAAAAAATGTGTTTTCGTAGGATCCTCATAATTTGACGAATGATCAAAAAAGGGTCGTATGGATTGGTGCAAAGAGATGTTGCAATAGTATAACTGCGGTAGCTCAAAGGCAGTGTATAACATTGTCGCAGGTGACGAATCATGGATCTATGCACATGAACCCGCAACAAAACCGGAATCGACCGTATAGGTCTTTCAAGACGAGCCAAATCCAACAAAAGTTGTTCGTGGAAGAAGTAAATCGAAGCAAATGATTGCGTTTTTTCGGTATAACCGGCCATGTTGCCACAGTGCCTTAATTGGAACGTAGGACGGTTTATTCTGAGTGGTATACAACCATCTGTTTGCCAACAGTGTTCAAAGAAATGAGGGAAGATAAAAAAAGAAGATGGATCATTTTGCGTCACGACAATGCGAGCCTCGCATCGATGAAACGATGAGCTATTTGACCACTCAAGAGGTCGAATTGATGGGTCATCCACAGTACAAACCTGATTTGGCACCCACTGACTTCTTCTTATTCCCTAGCATCTAGAAAAAAATGTGTGGTCGACTTTTTTTATCGCCCGAAGCAGCTGTTGGCGCGTTTAAAAATCATATTTTGGAGGTATCTCAATCGGAGTGGAAAAAGTGCTTTGAAAATTGGTTTGTGCGCAAAAGTGTATTGATCTAAAAGGAGAATATTGTGAAAAACAATAAAACCGTTTCCAATGATAAATTTTTGTGGTTTTATTTCCGGAGCCGAAATATAAATAGCAACCCTCGTATAATCATTGATCATGGTTTAATCGCATTCGTTGCTTTTGGCGTCGGATGATGGCGAAGTAGCGTTCACCTAAATTGGCTGTAGGGATCATAACATGGTTGTGTGTAAATCATGCTTTGGAAGTGCAGATCATACTATGGTTTTATGGCAAACATACCATGGTTGTGAGTATCATAATATGGTCTTGGGGATCATAGCATGGTTAAGTGTGAATCATATTGTTGTGAGAATCAAAATATTGTTGGGCCTCAACATTATAGCCAACAATTGTATGATGCTCTTCGAATATTGTCACCCCAACCATGCTTTTTTCCGTGCAACAGAATAATTTTGTCATGTTTGCAACAATTTAAAAATACACATAGCGAGAAAATTCAGTTTAATGTTCTCTGGAACAAATCCGTTTTGAAGTGTCGAAAGCAGAATTCAAGTGCTTGGGCTTTTTTAAGCGGCGCAAAAAATACTTCACATCCTATGACTTCTTCAAAATTTACAGCACATACATTCGGCCAAAAAAAGTATAACTTTCCCATCTGGTCAGGTGCCGCGTGGGCTTCTTTAGAGTTTCTCGACCGGTTACAAGGGAGGGCGTTGAGGCTTGTTGGAGATAGCAGGGTAGCCAACTCTGGACTGGTGCTTCAAGGTCTTCGTTGGAGTGAGTTTTGTTGGAAATTGCAGGGAAGCCAACTCTGGGTGGGTCGTCTTTGGATGGAGGGCCCTGAGGCTTGTTGGAGATTGCAGGGTAGCCAACTCTGGGCTGGTGCTTCAAGATCTTCTTTGTTTCACTCGAGCATCGGCGGAATGTTGGTGGCGTACGAGTATTACTCCTTTACAGGTACTTTGACGGGATGTGCACTTCCGAGATAGGGGACCTCATAACGGAGATCAGAGTGTTCGCCCGGTTCAGCCGCTTGTATAGAAATACATCTAGCGGTCGATCAATCTAGAGGAATTTTTTCAATTGGGGTTTTTTTCACTGATTACGCGTGAGTTGTGTTAAACTTTATTTTTTTCTTATCAGTATTGTATTACATCGCAATAACGTCTCCAAATTGTGTATTATGGAAATGAGCGTTCGGTGAGAAACGTTTTCGACCAAAATTATATTAACTGTTGCGGTCCGTTTCTGGCTTAAGGGCAACGTCAATAAACAAAATTACCCCATTTGGGCTGGGAACAACCAAAAGAGGCTCAAAAGGTGCCAATAACCCAGAAAAAACCATAGCTTTCTGGTGCGGCTTATGGGCTGGTGGAAACATCGTTCCATATTATTCAAAAAGATTGATGGACGGACGTTACCGTGAATGGTGCTCGACATCGCGCTATATTATCGGACTTTTTGCTACCTAAAACTGAAGCCCGTAATGTTGACGACATTTGGTTTCAACAGGACGGTGCCACTTGCCATACAGCTGCTCGAACAATTGATCTATTGAAAGGTCATTTCGAAGCGTAGCTAATTTCATGTTTTGGACCGGTGATTTGGTCGGCTAGATCGTGTGATATCACACCTTAAGACTTTTTTCTTTGGGACTACGTAAAGTCCAAAGTCTATGTTGAATAAACCATCATTAACGCCATACCGGTCGAAATGCCCGAACGAGTCATCCAAAATTGGATCCTCCGCATGGACACCAGGAGGCGTAGTTAGGGCCAACATTTAAAGGAAATCATATTCAAAAAATAAATGGCATGAAATTTCCTTTCGAATGAACAAAAATGATTCCACAATTGATTTGAATTTTTGTATTTTTTTATTTTAAAATAATGCCTCTGGATTGATCACCTGATATTTGTTTTTGATTGGCCTACCGATCGCACTACTGAGAGAATTCGTTCTACAGCCGTGTTGTCCGTATATGAAACAGCCTACCCGCATATAAAAATGTTTATTCAAATGCCCATAAACATCACTTTCTTTTTCTTCTCTACCCAACCTGTCTTCCCGTGACCGACACAATGCATTGCATATTTGGCAGCGCATAGAGAAAGGGGCCTAAAGGTAAAAAAATCCATTTTCATTTTTTTGATGTGGACAACATCTGAGCATCGAATGAGACCGATCCCATGCCCCAAAAGTGTTCCCTCCCAGAGATATGAGCGTTTTATGAAAGTGAAGTCGATGATTCTAAGCGCAAATAGAAAGGGACCTAATCTTTAAAATGGCTCTCCTGAACAAAACTGGTTTCTACCCTTAGGTCCCTTTCTCCCCAGCGTGTTCATAATAAAAAAAGCCTCGAGCGCTTTCCTAAAGGTATTGGTATCGGCGCGACTGCCCAATACTGTCCTAAAGGTTAAAGCCAACACAGCGATAATCATGTAAAATACACGCATTAATCCTTGTTAAGAGCACCATACGAAATTATCTTTCTTACTGGTCCATTGTCCAAGTTTGAGTTGATTTCTTGGCTTTAAGGCATCCTGTATGTCCCACTATGTTTCTTTACATAAGCTGTGTTCTTCTCAGGTAACTAAACTATAATTTATATGGAAATTACTGAGTAAGCGAGCGAGCTGATCTCAAGTCGCTTAACAAACGAGTGCGAGTTATCACACTTATTTATTTATCTATCAAAAAATCAAACTTGACACACCCTGCTTTAAAAAAACATATGTCTTGTGTTATGTATTCAAAAAGATTATTAAACAAGAAGAGATCTCATCGGCCAATTCGTATTGGGAGCATCTGCAGAAGATGGAATAAGAGCAACTTAACAACAACTAAAAACTATAGTTCAAAGAAATTTTATACAAAGTGTATCAATAAATTGATTTGTTATATTTCATTGATTAGTTTATTACAATTTATAGTTATTTTATTGGCTGCTTTTGACGAATGCGCCGAAGAAACCTATTGTTGTGTAATCTCTTTAGTGTAAACAAAGAGAAACAATGTTGCCTAACTACCCTCAATTTGTTTCAATGTTGCCAGATTATCATATTGCAAACTAACTTGGTAACTAAGGTAGTTACCTACAATGAACCCGGCTATTGTTAAAGCATTAACCAAAATGTGAATAAGGCAGTAATCGATATTTCTAATCAACAACTGGATTAGTTTCGATTTTGGCACCCAGATTCAATACTTTCAAATTTTGCAGAAATTATTAATGCAGATCCATTTGGGAGACACTCTGCAGCACAGATTTTTCACAGCTACTAATGTCTGCCTTAGTTTGGTCGTTTAACTTTTACTTCCAAACTCTTTTGATCTTGCTGCTGCCGTTCGTTGTTGTTGTCTTTCGAATATTGCTCGTATTTCTGCTCTCAAATTAATTGTAATTGTGTAATAATGGCAATTAAATTGTCATATGACTTATAGAACCGTACAGCGAATGTGACAGTATGACTAACCATTAGTTTACTTATAGGCCGCCAGAGCCTCCAACAAACGGGCACAGTGGCCCGTGGCGGCTCCGGCGGTGCAGTAGGCTGTGGCTACCATGAATGCATGGAAGGACGGACGGAGAGACAAACATGTGAAAATCACATCAATAATAGGCTTAACAAACATTTCAACACTTTTTACCAAAAGATCGAATATATTTATATATACGTATGATATCTTGTTGTTGTTGTTGGTTTGTTCAGCGTTTACAAAACTCTCCAGTTGAAACATTTGTGCGAAATATATGTACACATGTAATGCATAAATATACATATGTATGTATGCACGTTTGTATGTGTATGTATTTTTGTCCAACTTTGTACGTGATGTTTAAATCTTATCCGCATCTCCTCCTGTTAACTGCCACCGCCAGATCACCCGATCAATGCAGCAATGCTGGTGTCTACAGGAGTGTGTGTGTGCAATATTTCTGAACGAGGGCCTTGGGATAATTTTTATAAAATTCGTAGGAAGAGTCATTGCAAATATAAAGGTTTTCTCAAAGAATGAGTAGAGGATTTATTTCAAGGCCTTCTTGGAGAATGTGTGGCGCACCAATTTTCATTTGCAAAGAAGTCCTTCTGAGTTGCCGTATTTTGGAAGGGACAAACTAGTGGGTATTGGAACTAAAAATAGGTATTCTTAGGGGTAATCAATCAAGAGGTGTATTTCTACATAGCTTTAACAATGTTGCCTTCTCGCACGCCAGCTCCCGTTTAGGACAGTATTGGGTCAGTCGCCTCTTAGGTAAGCGCTCACGGCTTTTTTATTAATATCAACACTCAGGGAATATCCCCTACACTGAGCCGAAAATACAATGATTTTTATTAACCACGTGTCTGGTTAAATTTTTCAAGGTAAATGTTTGATAACGAAGACAAAATAAAGTTATTTATTTATTTATTTATTTGAAGATATTAATTCATAATTACAAATTATCAATTAATATGTGAGGAGTGAGCAATAGCATCTAGGCCTTCAGCTCAACAGTAATTTGAATTTTTTTTTTTTTTTTTTTATATACATAGTACATTTATATCTTAAATTATAACTTAATTCTATGTTAGTAACTTATGTTATGTTAAACCACTTTGGTGGAATATCAGCGGCTTTATATTAATTTGTACACATACGTTTGTTTCAGAAAATCAATTAGTTGTTGTATTTCCAAAGAGGTTAAAGTTGTCAGGATTTTTAAAGGATCGTTTTGTCCAAATAAGTTTATTCTTATATTATTGAATTTTTGGCAATCTTTCAGAAAATGTTTAGGATTGGAAGAGTTATCAGGTAGGCAGTTACAAATAGATGGGATTTGGATTTTTAGCAAATGGCCGTGTGTAAGTTTAGAATGTCCGAGTCTTAGCCTAAGTATTTTGATCGTGTCACACCTATTTAATATAGTGTTTCTTTTTAAGTAGGAGTGTAAATTAGTTTTATGTGGATTTACATCTCTATACCACTGGGAAGTGTGGTCGTAGTTTGTCGAGGTCTGTGCAAAGTACTGACATATATGGTTGTTTAAGTCTTTGTGGTTGAGGTTGGCAAACGATATTAGTGGAGCTGTGCTTGCATTTTTTGCTACTTCGTCAGCGAATTCATTACCTTTGATGCCGTAGTGGCCGGGTACCCAAACAAGCATAATTTTAGAATGATTCTGTATAACTATATTTCTTATATGTGAGGTGTAGAAATTTGAATTGGATATGTTTCCAATCGACTTTAATGCTGATAGGGAGTCAGAGCAAACAGCAAATTTACCCCTTTGGGTTTTTGCAATAATACAGGCTTCATATATTGCTGTAATTTCAGCGGTATATATTGAGCTGTAAGAAGGTAGTAGACCTGATCGGATTGTGGTGTCTTCTGTGGTAATACCGAAGGCAGTACAGTGTTCGGATTTAGACCCGTCAGTAAAAATAAATTTGTATCCGGGTAGATTATTTTTAATTTCATCAAAACAAAGCTTATATATCTTAGGGTGTGTATTGCATTTGTTCAGTTTGTTTAAATTGGTGTTGATTTGATAAGGTTTTAAGTGCCACGGTGGGTGTTGGGTGTTTTTTCTGTTGGGTATTGATAAAGTGGATTCTATCTGTGAGATATGGTTGAGGCATCGGTGAATTGAGGAAGGAAGTTTAGGTATTTTCTTTGAAGTTTTGCACTTCTTAGTTATTTCCTGAATAAGTGTGTTATTGCTGAATATTATTGTCTTGGATAGTTTAGCTGTCATAATCTTTGTTTGAGTTTCTAATGGGACTATTCCCGATTCAAAAAGCATGTTGTGGACTGGAGTGGTACGGAAAGCACCCAGGGCATATCGAAGAGCGGTATTTATTATCGTTTTTATTTTCCTTAATTGATTGTTAGGTGAATGCCCGTATAAAGGTAAGGCGTAGTTGACTTTGGATATTACGATTGATTTTAATACTGACAGTAACGTAACTATATTACAGTTCATCTTTGTTGAAGAAAGACATTTTATAATATTTAGCTGTTTAGTAAGTTTGGATGATAAATATGTTATATGTGTGTCCCAACGGTACTTTTTGTTAAAAAACAGCCCTAGAATCTTCATTGTGTTCACTTGGGTTAAGTTAATACTGCCCGTGTTCAGGTTGACTTTGCAATGTTTCTTGCGACATATATGCATAAATTTGCATTTTGATGTTGAAAGAATAGCTCCTGATGTAGCACTCCATTGAATTATGTCATTAAAAAGATTGGTTAAGTCTATATTCGGGTTCTTGTTTTTGTTCGATTCTACTATAAGGTTAAAGTCGTCAGCGTATGATATGAGTTTGATTTCTTTGTAAGGTGATATGATAAGGCATAATCTGTTGTATGCAATTAGAAATAGTACTACAGACAGGGGTGATCCTTGTGGGATACCATTGGTTAGGGGGAGGGGTGAGGAGTAGTTTGATCCAACTCGGACAATTATTTTCCTATTTGACATAAAGTTAAGTATATATCTGGTTACCTTAGGTCCCAATTTCCATGATCTGAGTTGATCTAAAATGCTATGGATTCCTATTCGGTCGAATGCCCTTTCAAAGTCTAGGGAAATAATCGAGATGTGTTTGCGTGCCGATAAGCTATTGGAAATTTGGTAGTCCATGTATATGAGAGGGTCGATTGTCGAATTTCCTTTTCTAAACCCGAGTTGATGGGAATCTAAAAGTTTAAATGACTCCATAAACCACCACAGAAAATAAAGTTATATAAGGTCAAATGTACGTACAAAATAGTTGATTTAACATTATATAAGGTTGGATTTTTCAAGAGAAAGGCATAAAATTGTGCGACATAAACAAAAATTTAAAGATCATTCGGCTCTGTTATATTGAAGTTTTCGATCTGTTTTGGGTTATACGAAGTTCAGAATTAAATTACACGAAGTTGCAACGATTGCGACTGTCTCATCCCCCAATCTTTGATCTTTCTTCCTCTGCTCTAAACGTTTGTAATTGTCAGAAAGATTATAAAGCAATTTATATCGCTCTTTTAAAAAACCACCATCAAATGCAAATGCAAGCTGTACAATCTTCAAGATTGCTTTTCGCACAGTTCGAAGACTATACGCAAAGGGTAATTCTCATTATTCATAATGGCACTAAGTCATTTGATTTCTAGCCGAAGTAATCGTTGCCAAAAACTGCTGAAGAAAACCCTTGGTGGGTTTAGAAACAGCTGTACAGTCTGCCTGGCAAGCGTAGCCAATACATTGCAACAATTTTTTAGTTAATTCTGAAAAAGAAAAGGTCACAAAGCAGAATAAAAACTGCTCAAGTCATAATAATGAAAAAAGACGGAATAAATGTATACATAACAAAACATAATTAGTAGGTTAATTTAATATTAAAAATTGAAATAGTAACTACAGTGGTTTCCCGATTTAACGAACTTATATATTGCCAGGCCCTATTCGTTACATCGAAACGTTCGTTAAATGCAGTACAGCTATTTGGTGTTTTTTTTTTGTAAATAAAACTTGTAAATGTACTCAAAATATATATTACGGAGTATTATTTTATTAAAGCTATAATATTCCGCCATATAAATATATTTTAGAGGACCAATTCATTCATTAAATAGTTCAATACATATTATGATTTGCAGAATTTATAGAGATCATACGTTTTTTATGTAATAAAAAATATAACAAAAATAGTTCATACAATAATTTAAAAAAACTCTTTATAATAAACAGTTAAAAAAGCTACTTGAAAAATTGATTAATCAAAGTTTGTTCCTTTGGCATGTTAATTTGATTTTGAATTGCTTCTTAAAGTTCTCGTAAAAGAATTAACTTCATAGAATCGATATTGATTTGCTGAGCCCATTTAATACAAATTTCAAAGTTGTTGACTGCATCATCGTGTTTAATTTTAGGTTCCAAGATTTCAATGTCATCTTCGTGAGTATCATCATTATCTTCTTCATTTTCAGATACAGGTGTTTGCTCAAGCCACCCATTTATGTCATTAGTTGTAAATTCAAACTGGAAATGAAATAAAACAATTTATTTAAATTAAAGAGGTAAAAAGATCAGACATTTTTGAGCTTCTTACATTAGGAAAAATAGAGTTTAGCAATAGGACTCCATTCTTAGTGGCTATAGTATCTTCATCTTGGTTCAATAACGATGCTAAGGGTAGGTCGTCCTCTTCATCGAAGTGATCATAATCCTTGAGAAGTTTGTTCCAGCATTTCGCCAACGATGCTTGGGAGACGGATTTTCACGCTAAGGCTAATGCTGTCGCGGCATCATAGAGGTTGTATTTCTTCAAAAATGCTATAACTTTTTTCCTCACTTGCAAACAGTCTTGATAAAATACTGTTTCGATAGTGAAGTTTAAGTAAACGAATGGCATTCTGGTCCACAGGCTGAATCAGGGGTGTTACATTAGGGGGCATGTAAATTACCCAAATTTTTCCACAAGCTGTTTTTTTAACCAGCTCTTCTGCCGGAGGATGTGAAGGGGCATTATCCCGAAGCAATACGGCATTCAGCGGCAAGTGGTTTTCGGCAAGGAAACATTCCACCTATAAAATAAATTAATGTAAGATCAAGAAGTTTATGACATTACTACAACCAAAACTTACCTGTGGAACAAACTTATCAAAAAACCAATTTTTGAATATGAAACAAGTCATCCATGCATTTTTTGAATGTGTATAATCAACTGGAAGGCTTTTATTTCGAAAAGCTCGAGAATTTTGAGATTTTCCGATCAACAAAGGTTTGACTTTTTTTTGTTCCACTAACATTGCTGCATAGTAGGGCGGTTATTCTTTCTTTAGAAAGTTTTCTACCCGGTGCCATCAGCGTTGAAAATGACATCTTTGGGCAAATTATTTTTCAAAATAATATCTTGAAATTTCTTTTTGAATGGTTCTACAACTTCCATGTTGGACGATAATTTCTCTTCACATTGTTTCAGGAGCCGAATTTCGAATCTCTTTTTAAAGCGTGTAAAATTTCAGAAGTTATGGGGATGTGCGAATTTCGCTGTCGTCGAAACCAGACAAAAAGTTTTTCCTCCATTTCTGGTAACTCTCCATGCTTTATTGCTCTTCGTTTTAAATCCATAACGTGCCTTTTCCGCATTTTTCACAAGGTTTTCTTTGGATTTTATAATTGTGCAAACGGTGGACGGTTTTAATTTAAAATTGTTACATATGTCACACACGCGAGTTCCTTTTTGGTATTGATCGATAATTTTTAACTTATCACTAAGCATAAGTCTTTTTCTAGATCTCATTTTTATAATTTACAAAATAAACTAACAAGCTCTCCAGATCATGTGTTTGAACTATGACTGATCACAATACAAGTGTTTGTATTTTTATTTACATTACAACGACCCTTTTTAATTTGAATATTTCTTTAATATTCGTTAAACCAAGTACAAAAAATATTTTTTGTTCGTTATATAAGGTTCTCAATGGAAACAATTTGCTTGTTCGTTAAATGCGAAATTCGTTAAATCGAATGTTCGTTAAACCGGGAAACTACTATATTTCTGGTTAAAAGATGTAACCAATAATTAGTTAACTTAACAATAAAAATGATTTCTCTAACAATCTTCATAGTTAATAATATTAACAATTTTATTGTTAAATTGAACATGTATTGTTTCAATAAATTAACTATGAAATTTTAATATGAACAATTTTCATGGTTAAAAAATTCAACCATAGAGCAGTTAAATTAACTACTATTATTGTTAAATACCATTCAACAACAAAATGTTCAAACTAACCTCATATAACGTAGACTCCAAGTTATGTTTATTTATGGTTAAATTAAACTTATATAAGGTTATTTTTCTTCTCAGTGTGTATGTGCAGTGCATTGTGTCGGTTACGGGAAGATAGGTATGGTGGAGAAAAAAAAAGGAAAGTGATGTTTATGGACGTTAGACCTGAACCTGTTCGTGGAAACACCTCTGCGAATAGTCTGTTCCACATACGGACCTGAACCTGTTCGTGGAAACACCTCTGCGGATAGTCTGTTCCACATACGGACAACACGGCCGAAGAACGAATTCTCTCAGTAGTGCGGTCAGTAGGCCAAAAAAATACTGGCTAATTAATCTAGAGGTATTTTTTTCAAAATAAAGTACAAAAATTAAATCAAGTGTGGCATCATTATTGTTCATTCGAAAGGACCGTTTATGACATTTTTTTTTTGAATATAATTTCCTTCAAATGTTGGCCGCAACTAAGCCTCAGCGTGTCCATTCTGAGGGTCCAATATTGGATGACTCGTTCGAGCATATCGTCCGGTATGGCGTTAGTGACTCGCGAAATGTTGGCTTCCAAAACCTGAATCGTATGATAAAATGGCAAACAATACGGAAAAGCAACAAAATAAACTTAAACACAACTCACGAGTAATCTGTGAAAAAACCCACTTGAAAAATACCTCTAGATATATCACCCGTTACAAATTTAAAAAAATATGGACCGATGATTCCACCAGCCCATAAACCGCTCCAAACCGTAGTCTTCGCTGTAAAAGTCTTTTCATAATGAAATGGCAAACAATACGGAAAGGAAAACAAATATAGCTTATCAAAACTCACTTACGCATCTGTGAAAAAATCCCTATTGGAAAAATACCTCTAGATGATCAGCCGTTAGAAGGGTTCTTGTGAGAAGGCCTTGCCAATTTTCCCGCTGGAGATTTATAGAGGGGAATAATACAGTTTGTTCTTCCCGTCGTTATCGTTTTATACATGTTTCATAATTTAACTGAGATTAGGATTCGGACATATGGCCCCTTAGGTTCCAAAAACCCGAAGCCACGTTATGTTGTCAAAACAGGGCACCTATTGTAGATGTTCACAAAAGGGTACTCAATATAGTGTCTAACACCGACATTTCGATTTTTATGTTCAAACCCGAAAGTCGGTTTCTCAAAAATAGCCAAAACCCGACCGAAGAAAATTCATAATTGGCAAAGTTCTTTTCGATAAATCAGTAATCAGATCAAATAAAAATGGGTCATATCGATATACGTTTTAAAATACAACTCCGGTACAAAGATGCCAATGATAAAGGGTAATTTCTTAAACGTGTGGTTTTCAATCTGGCCACACTCTTAACGGAGTTGGTCTTTTTGAGAGCTGTCACTTGATTAATGCCTATTTTGTTTGCCATTTCATAATGAATAGACATACTCCGGAACAACGTTTGCAAATCGTGGTGAATGGGCCCAAACCGAAATAGCCACCGAAAACAAAATTTTGTTCAGCGATGAATCCCACTTTTGGTTGAATGGGAAAGTTGAAGTACCAAAATTGTCGCATTTGGAGTAATGAAAATTCACAAGCAATTGTTGAGACGCCGTTACATGATCTTCGAGGGTTGCTATTTATATTTCGGGTCCTGACAATACTTATGTACCCAGATGAAAACTTCCATTAGGAACTTTGACATTTTTAGCATAACTTCACTCAGAACGTTTTGTCTTTTTAGGAAGAATTGTTTTGTTAAAAGTGTGTTGAAAAATTCATCTCAGTCAAGAAATGGAATTATCTCGTGAACCTTTTCGTGCGATGACTTTTTACGAATTTCGTGGGTTATCGAGGCAAGAGTGTTTAAATCAACTTATTTCGACTTTTGGCGATGAAGAACCATCAAAAACCACTGTTAATCGCTGGTACCAAGAGTTCAGTCTTGGACGCCGTTCGCTCCAGGATGAATTTTGTGAAGGACGTCCAACTTTGGTCACTTTGCCAGAAACCATCGATGCTGTGCGTGAACTGATTAAGCAAGACCGACATGTGACATACGGTGAGATTGAGGCATCCTTGGGCATTAGTATGACAAGCATCAATAAGATATGGCATGTTCATTTGGCCGTAAAAAAAATTTGTTCTCGTTAGATCCCACATAATTTGACGAATGCTCAAAAAAGGCTCGTATAAATTGGTGCAAAGAGATGTTGAAAAAGTAACTCTATTAGGTCAAAGGCAGTGTATAACATTCTCACAGGTGACGAATAATAGATCTATGCATATGAACAACAACAATCGACCGTATGGGTCTTTGAAGACGAGCCAAATCCAACAAAAGTTGTTTGTGGAAGAAGCACTTCGAAGCAAATGATTTCGTTATTTTTGGTATAACCGGCAATGTTGCCACGGTGTCTAGTGGACAGTCAATTCTGAGTAGTATACAACCATCTGTTTGCCACCAGTGTTCGAAGAAATGAGGAAAGATAATAAGAGAAGACGGATCATTTTGCATCACGACAATGCGAGCTCTCACACATCAGCTGAAACGATAAGCTAGTTGACCACTCAAGATGTCGAATTGATGGCCCATCCACCGTACAGCCCTGATTTGGCACCCAATGACTTCTTCTTATTTCCTAGTGTCAAGAAAAAAATGTGTGGTCAATGATTTTTGTCGCAAGGAGATGCTGTTGAAGCGTTCAAAAACCATGTTTTGGAGGTGTCTCCATCGAAGTAGAAAAAGTGCTTCGAAAATTGGTTTGTGCACATGCAAAAGTGTATAAATCATGCGGGAGAATACTTTGAAAAACAATAAAACCATTTTTGATGATAAATATTTTCATTTTCATTCTTTGGCCAGAAATATATATGTGACAGCGCATAGAGAAAGGAACCTAAGGGTAAAAAAATAAATGTTTAGCTCGTTTGTTTTATTTCGGTCTGTTGCTTTTACACATTGAACAGGGATTAAACCGGCTCAAGACCTCTTGCTTCTTTATTTAAATAGAAGACAAGTTAGTTTTTAACAAAACAGCCAAGTGACATTGATTTTCGTGGCTGCACACTACTTTTATCATGATTTCGGGTCCGTGACAACCCTCTCCAGAAAGCCTTGCTGCAATTGTTGAAAGTAAAACCGAACTCTATAAGGCCAGGCTCTCCCCAAACGAATGAGAACTACTGTTGTAAACCTTATTTGTCAAGTTTTCTTCACACAATTGCCCACGAAAATACAACTCACTCTTGCCACCTCTAGAGAGACTCCACAATGTTCAATGTGTAAAAGCAACAGACCGAAATAAAACAAACGAACTAAACATTAAAATCTTTATTAAAATTTGATTGACTCGCCTGGCAATTCTGATTTAATTTGCTTAAAGCTGGAGCTTTTTGTTACTGCAAGGCGTTTTATGGACCTTTTATCTTGTGTCGTTACAATTGTTCGCCTGCCAGATCTCTTAATGGATCCATTCAATTTTGGACCCGATAGATAATTCAAACTTTTTGTTTTCGACCTTTTACCTCAAAATGTTAATAACCTTATTTGAAGTCCATACTTCCATAGGTATTAATTTTTTCAAGGTTTCCAAGTGATAATTGAGTTCCACGAGGTACAAATTTATTATGTTATATATGACCCGGCCTATGAAATAGTGGCTTATGACTTTTTGGTTTCGTTTTTTGAGACGTTCTTTCACGTGGTGAAAACTAGAAAGTCCTAACTTGCTTAGAAGTGCACTAAAAATATAGAGAAAGAAGAGCACAAATGAAAGAAAAACAGAATTTTATTGAAAATCCAGAATCAAGATAAGAAATGAAATTGAAATATTTAAATTTCAAATTTAGCAGTATTAAGTAGTTTTCTTCGTCGCTATCCTTGTTGAAACCATTGAAGTTGCTCGTTTTTTCGAATCTCCTTCTGGAGATGCGGCCTTACGTTTTCTTGATTTTTTTATTGCAGTTCATAATGCAAAAGAAAAACTAATAAGAAACTGAAGAAACGCATTGTTTATCTTTAACAGCTGTTTCTCGCAATTTCTTTTTTGAGTCATAAGCCATCTTTTCATAGGCCGGGTCACATATACGAGGGCGACCGCAAAAGTAACTGGCCTAACATAAAAATAACCGTTTTTTGGATTATTATTATTATTTTTTTTTTCAACATAATCTCCTTCCAACTCAAAACACTTCATCAAACGTTTTTCAAGTTTTTTAATTCCATCCGAAAAATAAGATTTTTCAAGACCTTCAAAATATGCCTCAGTTTCAGCAATAACCTCGCTATTGGACGAAAATTTTTTTGCCACCGAGAATTTTTTTTTAAATTTGGAAACAAGAAATAATCAGTAGGAGCTAAATCTGCACTATATGGTGGATGCGGAGCAATTTCAAATCGTAATTCGGACAGTTTTTGTTGAGTTTAAAATGCAATGTGTGAAGGATCATTATCTTGATGAAAAAGAACTTTTTTTTTCTAAATGCGGTCGTTTTATCTTGATTTCTTCACTCAACCGATCCAATAATGCACAATAATATTCACTATTTACAGTTTTTCCTTTCTCAAGATAACCAATAATTATTATACCCCTTGCATCCCAAAATGCTGTGGCCATTACTTTTCCTGCTGACTTAACAGTTTTCGCCTTCTTGGGACCACTTTTACCAGCTTCTATCCATTGTTTTGACTGTTCTTTGCATTCTGGGATGTACGAGGGCGGTTCTGAAAGTTCTTAGCCTATCAATGAAAGAGAATAGTTAGTTTTTCAAAAATATTTTTATTTTTCAATATAATCTCCTGATACTTTAATACACTTAGTGCAACGCTTAGCTAGCAATTCTATCCCTTGATTAAGATAGTTTCCCTTAAGGTCTTCAAAATAGTGGTTTACAACTGTAATTGCATCTTCATTTGAGGTAAAACGCTTGCCAGCAAGGATTTTTTTTAGATTTGGGAACAGATAAAAGTCACTGGGAGCTAAATCAGGAGAATAAGGTGGGTGGTCAAGCAACTCGTAATTTAATTCGTTGATTTTAGCCATTGTTAAAACACTCTTGTGCGGTGGTGCGTTGTCTTGATAAAAAATTATTTTTTTGTGTTGTAAGCCAGGACGTTTTTCTCGAATTTGTACATTTAATTGATCTAAAAGGTTGCAATTATACTCTGAATTTATTGTTTTACCCTTTTGCAGATAGTCAATCAATAAAATAGCTTTGAAGTCCCAAAAAACCGTTGCCATAACCTTACCAGCCGATTGAATTGTTTTTGCCTTCTTTGGGGCACCTCCTCCAGCTTCAGTCCATTGTTTGGATTGTTCTTTTGTCTCTGGAGTATAGTGGCGGATCCATGTCTCATCAAGAGTTATGAAACGACGCTTAAAATCCATTTTATTTCGCTGAAAACGATCCAAACAAGCTTGAGAAATGTTCATTCTTATGCGTTTTTGGTCGACTGTTAACAAGTGCGGCACCCATCTTGCAGTAAGCTTTTTCATCTGTAGTTCTTCATGCAAAATTAAATGGACTCGATCATTTGAGATTCCCATGATATTAGCTATTTCACGCACTATTATTCGTCGATCATTTAATACCATATCATGCACTTTGGCTACAATTTCTGTTGTTGTTGCTGTTTTTGGACGTCCACTACGTGGTTCATCTTCAATGCTTGTACGACCACGTTTAAATTCAGCAACCCAATTTTTTAGTGTTGCATATGAAGGAGCACTTTCACCTAACACTTTCACATCGCTAAAAGCTCCTCGGAATTGGTCCAATGGACGATTTTTTGGGGCAAAGTCAACAAACGCGGCACCTTTTTCGCGGATAGCTTTTTCATGTGGAGTTCATCATGTAAAATACTCCAAACTTGTTTTTCGTGTATTTTAACAATATCAGCAAGTTCTCTGAGCTTTATTCGTCTATCTTTAGTCACTTCATTAAATATTTTTCTAATGTTTTCAATAGTAGTAGCAGTTTTCGGTCTTCCAGAGCGTTGTTCATCTTCCGTACTTGAACGACCCATTTTAAATTGTTGAACCCAGGATTTCACGGTGGAGTATGATGGTGCATTATCACCATGAACAGAATCCAATTCATCTTTGATTAATTGTGGCGTATTACTGTTCATATAAAAGTGTTTAATTACCGCACGAAACTCTTTATTTTCCATTTTTCAAAAATTATAAAACTTGTTTACTTCAATCACCTGCAACAAAGAAAGTAATCATTAAATATTTCGGAAATTTTGACAGATGGCTTATAAAAGATTGCTTTAAAAAAAACAAAAAAAAAGTTGCTAGTAAAACAGAAAATGTGCCAGGCCAGTTACTTTTGCGGTCGCCCTCGTATAACAGTAACTCCTAAAAAGACTTAGACTTATTCAATGCAAGCGTTGGAAAAAAGTGGTACTAATCTGGGAATGAATCCTTAATTTTGGGATATTGCTTTGTATTACCCTGTACCATATAATTATTTACAAGTCAGTAGTAATTTAATCAAACTATAAAAGGCAATTATTTTTATTATTATTTATAGTTTTAATAACTTCAATTACTTTCTATTTTTATGGATTTTTTTTTAAAAATTCTAGACGAGATTGGGACACAGTCCTCCGAGCTACTGGGTCATAATTACTACTTCGCCCCTAGCAATAGCAAATTAATCCAAAGACGTGTTTCAATGAACTCGTATATTATTTGATGGAATGCGAAAAGCATGAAGAACTGAGACTAATTTTATGCCTAGTTCGTGTTAACCACACTTATCAGACGTTCCACGCACATTTTGCGCAGCTAGTCTAAATATGTCGGGCGACGTATTACAACTTCCATTCGCTTCATTTGTAGCCGAAGTTGTTGTCCGTTGTCTACTGTTACAGTTTCCATTTTTTGTGTGAGTTGGTTTTCCCTCATCTCGCTGGACTTTTCGTCTACGCGCTCGTCGTTGTCGGCCGCCCGTATCTGTGGTGATGCTGTCGCTGTTGCCGTTGTCCAAGATACGCTTTTTGCCGTCTAACGTTTATCGGAGCAGTTAGATCTTGTCAGCACAGCGACTCAACTAATCCATCATGTGCTGGATGGAAATCGCTCTTTGGTTGCCTGCTTAGGTGCTTGCTTGGCTGTTGGCTATGGAACAGAAAAAAGGCGCAAATAAAAAACTGAAACGGTTTCAATTCATACAATTGCGAGCCTCCGAATAATTTAGTGTGTGTATGTGTGTGTTTGCTTCAGTTTTTGTCTGCGTTTAGTTTTCTTCGCTGCTTTTTTCTGTGTTTTTGGTATGTGCGTTTAACAATCTAAATTATCATATTTTGTAGAAGAAAACAAACAAAAAAAAACAGCAACGAAAAATGCCGTTTGCAGTTAATAATTTCCACATTTGTCCATTCTCTTATGAAGTAATATTCTGCCTGGTTTTTCTCATATTTGGAGCTGTGATTGCTTGTATTCACTTGCAGTAGAGTCGTCGTCCGTTCGCCTGGCCTGGTCGGTCTCGGCTCGGTTCATAAATAAAAATCGCACAATTTTGGGCAAAGTTATCAAAATAATTTCTAGAATTCATTGTTCGTTAGCTGGACTACATAATTGTGGGCTATCAAACTACACACACACACACTCACACACAATTTTATGATAATAAATTCACCGAGGAAAATTATACCAACATTTTTTTTTTGCTTTTGTTTGATTTATGTGTCGCTATTTTGTTGGGAAATCTGTACGACACACAGTGCTCCGCTTCGCTGACAAAAATCAGAAAACTGATCTGCTTCGAATTGAAATTTTTTGCTAAAATTTTAAGGGTAATCGTCCAACTAAGAAAAATCCGTAAATATTTTTTGTTGCACCAACCGTGTGTATATGGTTGCTACAACCATATTTTCATTTCTAAATTTGGCAATAATACCATTGTTATATTTCAACAATACTAATATTGTCGCAATCATACTGTTGTCAAAATAAAATTCCAAAAACAATACTATGGTTGCGACGAACATGCTTTTATTGTAGAGAACATATTATTCTTGCGGTGACCATAGTGTAACCATATCTTTTCTCTGCGTGTAGTAAGGGCATAAATACTGTTACACACGTTTTATGCTGTAAAATAAAAACTGAATGTTTTTGGACCAAATATTTGTTAATATATTTATTGATGTATATTGTATCCAAAAAGAATCTACTTATTCGAAATGTCCGCCTTTTGCCTTTACACACGCTTTAAGTCGCACTGGCCAATCCTCAATAGCTGCACGAACCTCGTCCATTGGACAATTGGCCACAGCTCGAACCAAAGCAGTCTTAAGAGATCCAATGTTGGGGTATCTTTTCTGACAAACCTTGTCCTCTAAAACCGTCCACATTTTGTAATCCAATGGGTTCAAATCTGGACTGCCCGAGGGCCATTCTTCAGAGTAAATGAACTCTGGCAAATTGTTTCGAAGCCAGGCCTGGGACGTTTTAGCCTTAAGGGCCGGCGCAGAATCCTGCTTGAAAGTCCATGGCTGGTTTTGGAACGAGGAATTGTTAAGAGGCTTCACAACAGCTTCCAAAGCGGTTTTATGGTAAACTTTGGCGATGTTTTGACTCCTTGTTCGCAGAAATGCAGGTCAGTGACCCCGTCGTAAGAGACACCCCACCAAACCATGACAGAAGCTGGGTGATGACCCTTTTCCACCCTTGGAATCAGCTCAGATGCTTCCTTAGATGACCGCGCATACACTCTATCATTTTGCTTGTTAAATTTTTCCTGAACGGTAAAATTTTTTTCATCGGTGAACAAAATTTGTCTGTGCAAGTTATCAGCGTGCTTCACCAAAAGACGTTTGCATTTTTCAAACCTATTTTTTTTTAAAGCTGCAGTCAATAAATGTCCGGTACTCCGTTTGAAAGCCCCAAGTCCCAAGTCTTTTTTAATGATTCGACTCATGGACTTTTGCGTGATATTCATCTCACGGGCCATGATTTTCTGTTTTCGGAGCGGATTTCTGTGAATTCTTGATTTAACGGCTTTGATTACGTGCGGTGTTCGAACAGAGCGTGGGCTGCCCTTCCGGTGGCGGTCTTTTACATCTCCAATCTCCTCAAACAGTTTTATGCATCGGTAGACGAACATGCGGCTAATTCCTAGTGGCCGGAGCGTTTTAAAGATATTTCACACTTGAAAAGCGCTATTTCAGCGATGCGGTTCTCATTATCTGACCACTCCATGATGAAAGTTGAAACAATTTTAAAATTCCGTTACAGTCTAACGCAATTGAGGTTAGCTTTCAAAACCTATATAACATTAACGGGGTTTGTTTAGTTCTTTTATTGAAATGGGTGTGTTTAATGTTGTAACAGTATTTATGTCCCTACTAAGTAAAGTAGTTTCGTTTCTGAGTAGTTAAACGAAAATATTTGTCGAAGACGCATTTTTAGACTGAAATCGATTCCGGCTATCAATTTGCGAATAGTTAAGGAGTGATACAAATTTAGCTTTTTATATTGTGTGAAGAAAACTTGAAAAGTATGGTTTACAACAGTAGTTCTCATTCGTTTGTGGAGAGCCTGGCCTTATAGAGTTCGGTTTTACTTTCAACAATTGCAGCAAGGCTTTCTGGAGAGGGTTGTCACGGACCCGAAATCATGATAAAAGCAGTGTGTAGCCACGAAAATCAATGTCACTTTGCCATTTTGTTAAAAACTTGTCTTCTATTTAAATATAGTAGCAAGAGGTCTTGAGCCGGTTTAATCCCTGTTCAATGTGTTTTTTTTTAATCTTATAAATATAATTTTTAACTAATTTTAAGATGAAAATGTGAACATTTTTCAATTATTGATGGTAAAATAAAATAAAATCATAAAATTCGCTAAAGTTTTTTTGCACAATAAATTAGTATAAACTTTCGGCTAATAGAAAGAAATACAATCTTCGCCGATTTTTTCCGATTACTTTTGATTTTCAGTTTTTACTAAGTGTCTATTTTTGGTTGAAAAATTCTCAATTTTTAATTCCAAAAAGCAAAAAACCTCAAAAAATTTGGTGAAATTTGTTTGCACAAAATAGGTTGGACTTTCGTCTATTAAAAACAAAACAGATCTTCGCCGATCTTGTCCGTGTCTTTTTGATTTTTTTAAAAGTGTCTATGACGAATTTTTTATTTAAATTTCTTCATAATAAATTAGTTAGGATAAATTAAATTAGTTTGGACTTTTTTCTTTTATAGAAATACCAAATCTTCTCCTTTTTTGTCCGATTCCTTTTGATTTTTAGCTGTTACAAAGTGTTTTAATGAATTTTTTATTCGAAAAATTCTCTATTTTTGATGCCAAAAAACATCAAAAAATTCGGCGAAATTGTTTTGCACTAAAAAGTAGTTTGGACGTTCGTCAATAAGAAATAAAGTTGCTATGATGATTTTTTTTTTCAAAAAATTCTCAATTTTTGATTCTAAAAATTCTTAATTTTTGATTATAAAAATTCTCAATTTTTGATTCTAAAAATTCTCAATTTTTGATTTTAAAAATTCTCAATTTTTGATTCTAAAAATTCTCAATTTTTGAATCTAAAAATTCTCAATTTTTGGTTCTAAAAATTCTCAATTTTTGATTCTAAAAATTCTCAATTTTTGGTTCTAAAAGCAAAAAACATCGTAAAAATTCGGAACATCGTAACATTTTTTTCAAAATAAATTAGTTAGGTCTTTCGCTATTAGAAAAAACGAAATCTTCGCCAAGTTATTTTATTCTAGTTTTTAAGAAGTGCGTAAGATTATTTTGATTCAGAAAAAAAACAATACAAAATTGCGTTTTACAAGAAAACCTCGCATGTGACAGGAAAACCTATAACACTTTTGAAATCAGCTTATCATAATCCATTTTGAAATAAAGTTTCATTGTATTCTGAAAACTCCTTCGGTTTTTGTCCAATGCTAGTATGGGAACGAAGCACTGTGCGACACAAGAAATTTGCGAAAATTAGTATTGCGAAATTGTTGGCTTACTACAAGTGTACAAATATGGTCAATGGCTGCAATTTAGAAAACAAATCAGATAAAAGGTTTGGCAGTACCTTTAATCATTTGAAATTGATAAAACTATTAAGTACGAACACGTGTAAAATTTGGCAAAAAGAGTCATCGTGTGGTTAAATTGGATGGACAATATGGACAATGGGGGGGGGGGGTCGATTTTTTTTCCCACAAAGCGTATTACAAAAACGTAATTCGCGAAGAAAGCGTAGATCTAAAATGAATTTCCAGCTCTCGTAAGTCGATTTAAAAATTGAATATATAAATTTAAATTTTATTAAATTTTACTCTTATTCGTAAATAATTCTGCCACTTTAAACTCACATTGGCGTTTTTGCATTTGTCTCTTCTTTCCTCGAAATAGGCGATTTTCCTCCCTTCTCAACTCTCGATATCTCCCAAACACTGCTCGCATAGCCATAGGCGCCAGTGTTGCCTTGTAAGCTGTGTTTTTTGCTCTTCTGTCGCGTCCCTACACTGTTCAATGATTCAATGCCCAAAGTGGGATGTTTCAAAATTTGACCCTTCGGGTCAAATGTCGGGACATCAGGATTTGTTTCTCATGCAGTTTCTTATTTTGAATACGATTTTCCTTGGCATTTTTAAATGGACCCGTCCTACTGCTCATCGTACCTTTGCTTCCTTTTTTGCCGCTTAAGGTAACCAATTTCTTCTTCGGCGGCTTTTGTTATACAAGGGCTGCTATATATATTTCTGTCCTAATAATGAAAATGCGAATATTTATCATTAAAAATGGTTTTATTGTTTTTCAAAATCGTCTCCAGCATGATTTATACACTTTTGCATGCGCTAAAACTAACTGTCGTAGCACTTTTTTCCACTCCGATAGAGACACCCCCAAAACATGGTTTTTGAACGCTTCAACAGCATCCTCTGACGACGAAAATCGTTGACTACGCATTTTTTTCTTGATGGGCGGGAATAAATAGAATTCATTGGGTGCCAAGTCAGGGCTGTACGGCGGATGACCCATCAATTTGACGCTTTGGCCGGTGAAAAAGGCGCTGATTTGAGCCGATGTGTGAGAGCTCGCATCGTCGTTTTTCGAATTTCTCCGAAGACTTCAGGTGAGTGGTGTACCACTCACAATTGACCGTCCTACGTTGCTCAAGCGAAACAGTCGCCTTATGACCAGTTTTGCCGAAGAAACAGGTGACTATTTGCTGCGAAGTGCTTCCACCACGAACAACTTTCGTTGGATTGTCTTGGAAGACCCACACGGTCGATTTCATCGGGCTGATACGCATAGATCCATGATTCGTCACCTGTGACGATCCTATAAACGTCTTTTGAAGTACCGCGATCGCATTTTCCCCCCAAATTTCTTTGCAGCAATCGACACGAGCCTTTTTTTGAGCGATTGTCAAATTGTGCGGGATTTAACGAGAACAAACCGTTTTTACGGCCAGGTGTTCATGCAATATCGAATGTATGCTGGTGAAGAAAATGCCCTAGGATGCTTCTCACGGTATGCCACATGACGATCTTCAATTATCAGTTTACTCACGGCATCAAGATTCTGTGGCACAACGGCCGTTTTTGACGACCTTCGTCTTTGAGCGATCGTCGGCCACAATTGAATTTATTAAACCAGATTTTCACAGTGCTATAGGATAATGCATCATCGTCATATAAAGTTTTAAGTTAAACGATGCACTCTTGTCGTGATAATCCACGTCGAAAGTTGTGAAAAATGATCGCACTAAAATGTTCACGAGGTAATTCCTTTTTTTTGCCAAATTGATTTTTTCATGTCACTGTAAACACAAATGATGGTCGTACGTCAAAACGTTCTGAGTACGTTTATGCTAAAAAATGTCAAACTTTCCAATGGAAATGTCCGATGGCGCCAGGCAACATTTACTGTTGCCTAGGCTAGAAATATATATAGAAACCCTAGTCTAGTATGTGTTGCCACTGAGCGCTGATGTCATCGGGTGGAGGGTAGTTGCAAGAAGCAGTTGAGATAGCTTCGCGAAGTAGGCTTCCGCTGTCTGTTGTACGGCTAGCTTTCCTTGGTTGTTGGTACGAGGGCATACTAAAAATGTCGTGACTTTTCTAATAAAACACATTTTTTTTTTTGCAAAAAAAATAATATTTTTCAACATAATTTCCTTTTAGCTCGATACACTTAGTCCAACGTTTCTAAAATTTTTGTATCCCTTCGAAAAAATAGGGTTTTTCGAGTTCCATAAAATAGGCATTTGTTTGATCAATAATTTCATCGTTGGAGCTGAATATCTTTTCATCGAGCCATTTCTTTAGGTTTGGAAATAGCAAAATAGTCGCTGGGGGCTAAATCCGGAGAATATGGCGGCAGAGGTACCAATTCGTAAGCCAATTCATGCAATTTTGCCATTGAGACTGCACGCGTGTATTATCTTGACGAAAAATAACTTTTTTGGCCTCGTTCAATCGGTCCAATGCATTATCTTGATGAAAACGATTTTTTTGGCCTCGTTCAATCGGTCCAATAAGTTGCGATAATATTCGCCGTTTATTGCTTTTCCCTTTTGAAGGTAATCGATGTGGATTATCCCGCGTGCAACCCAAAAAACTGTTGTCATCACCTTATGGGCCGACAAAGTCACATTGGCCATCTTCGAAGACGGTTCACCCGGAGAAACCCATTGGTAAGACTGCTGTTTGGTCTCCGGAGTGTTGTAATGGATGCATGTTTCATCCACAGTTACGAGTACAAAAAGCTGCAAAAAGTCATTCAAATTGCGGTTAAACAATCATTTGAAGTTGTCACACTATTTCGTTTATGGTCAATTGAGAGCAAACGCGGCACCCATCCTGCAGATAGCATTCCTAAATCCAACTGATTATGTAAAATCGAAACCAGACCGTTATATGAAATGCGTATAGAATCAACAATCTCAAGCACTTTCACTCTTCGATCGGCCAACAGCATATCGTGGATTGGTTCGAGATTTTCGGATGCATTGACCTTAATTGGCCGTCCCGTCCCGAACGTTCAGCGTCATTTGTACTTGAGCGACCACAACGAAAGTCAGTACGCCACTTTTTTACCATTGGAATCGATGGTGCAGAGTCCTTATAGTATTTATAAAGCTTTTGCTTGGTTTGATTTGTTTTTTTTCGCAAAAATAATCTTTAATGAGCACCCGAAATTCACTTTTTTCCATTTTTAACAAAATCCACGAGGTTTTATGTTTTGAACAGCTGTTGCATTTCATATAACTGCGAGGGAAGTTGGAAAAGTCATGGAGTTATTGATATGCCCCTATACCCCTGCCAACTTTGCCATTAAAATCCTCTAGAACGATTTAAATGTTATGGCCAGGGCAGCGGTCGTAGGTTTGTTTTGGGCGCTAATAACAATAATCTTCCGTCTCTTCGTTTTTATCTTCTGTCGGCGCACAGTGGCGCCATTTGAGTTTTTTCGTTGCAAAAATCATATCTTTTGAACCGAATAAGATAATTGAAGCATATGATAGATAACTGTTCAGCCTATGAAATGAGCGTTTGGAAAGGGTGCTACGCTCTGTAGGGGCCTAATTATGGGTTATCAAAGTTAAAATTAGTAGAAAAATCAATTTTATGGTAACTAAAAAAAAATATTTTTAAATTTTTAGATTGTTTTTATTTTTTTTCTTTAGGGTTTTATGTTTTAAATTATTACCCAACAAATTAAAAAAAAAATATTTTTTTTTTTAAATTTATTTTTCCAATTTTCTGTAAAATATTCATCACAGTTCGTAAGAGAAGGTATATCTAAAAGACTAACCATTTCTAAACTATAATTATTTTCTAACTCTATTCTTGACTTCACATGCCGCAGGGAAGAAATAAGTGGATCGGAAGATGCTGCCAACATGTTGAAGAGGTCCTCATTTTGCCTTACCCTTGATGCTTTGAATGTGTTCTGCAATCTATATTTTTTATAAAATTTGTTAAGAGACTCCTGTGCTTCTTCAGAAAGCTCTCCAATTGGCAAAGACTGGTACTCAATTATAGCCATGCGCCAATATTTTATGGACGGTCGGGGTCAACTTCTTCTGTGGATACATTTCTGCTAAAAGAGATGCAGTTTTCGACGCATATTCTCCATATTTTGTAGAATTGACATTTTCTTTGCAGTTTAAAACATCTAAGATCGTTCCCAATCTTTTCACGATTTGATTGTCAATTCCAGTGATTCTAGTTACTGCCTCATCATTTTCAAAAAATCTCCTAGAAGTGTTTCCATCGTTTGAGTTACCGTATCCGTGCTTGGGACAGTCTACTTTTAGTCCAACTTGTTTAAAAATAGCATCCTGTATTTGCTTCTTTCTGATCTTTTCCCTATCCTTTATTGATGTATTTTCATCGAAGTTTTCCTCCTCTTGTGGTAGGGTATACGCCATACACCTTATCCTTGCATGCAATGGTGACATTCCATATTCGTAATTCTCCTCATTTGTAGAATCGTTTAAATTACCAAAGTTCTTCTGACTCTTTTTGCAAATCGGACATGACATTGTTGAGGTTGTTCCTGTCAGTTCGTTTACGACTTTTCCGTCAACCATGGTCAGATGGAACTCGTAATTGAGCATTTGTACGCCAAAGTATTGTTTAAGTGAGGTAGTTTTTTTCAAACTATTAGATCAAACTACTGTCAGTCAAAACATATAAGGGATGGACGCCATACAATTTCTGCAACCAAGTCTTTTTAACCTTTTTTACCTCTAGAAGCCAAACGGGCACGTACGGGCAGCTAAAATTTTTGAATTATGTAAAGAAATAATCAATGAACAGGTTTTGCAAATATGGCAAATATAGAAAAATATAGATTTTTTTATTTTCCGTCAAAGTTGAAAAATAGTGAAAAAACGGATAGTTTTTAAATAGTGATTTACCAGGAGAAACACAAAGCAAACAGTTAATTTTTTTTTATCATTATACATTTAATAAATACACCAATCAATACAAACAAAAAATAAGGCGATTCGTTACCTATTTTTCGTGATATTACACCTGAAATCGCAACAAATTCACTAAAAATTGTGTGTTTTTTTGAAAACCGAAAGTCGGTCAACTTTGAACGGCTATATCTTCTAAACTAAAAATGTGATATTATTAAGAGTGGCAGATTTGAAATCGTTGAAAAGTTTCCTATAACATGGGTTCATTCAAAACTTCGTCGGCACTCATGAAAATTTTGATTTTTGCAACCTCGTTTGCTCTACGGGTGCTACTGTGCGGCGCATGTACCTAAATTAGGCTTATGTATATAAAAAAATCTTAGCTTTGAAGCGAATTGTAGGCAGTCGTTTGTCTACTGACGTGAAACCGGCGTCAAGACAACGTACGAGGGCTGCTATATATATATTTCTGGCCTAATAATGAAAATGCGAATATTTATCACCAAAAATGGTTTTATTGTTTTTCAAAGTATTCTCCAGCTTGATTTATACACCTTTGCATGCGCTGAAACCAACTGTCGAAGCACTTTTCCCACTCCGATTGAGACACCTCCAAAACATGGTTTTCAAACGCTTCAACAGCATCTTCTGGCGGCAAAAATCATCGACCACGCTTTTTTCTTGATATGCGGGAATTGGGTGCCAAATCAGAGCTGTTCGACGGATGGCCCATCAATTCGACATCATCGTTTCAGCTAATGTGTGAGAGCTCGCATTATCGTGATGCAAAATCATACGTCTTCTCTTATATTCTTTCCTTATTTCTTCGAACACTGTTGGCACAAAGATGATTTTATACCACTCAGAATTGACCGCCCTACGTTCTACTAAAGGCACTAACGGCACTGTGGCAACACGGCCGGTTATACCGAAAAAAACGCAATCATTTGCTTCGAAGTCTAAGGTGATCCATTTAGAGGTATTTTTCAAAAGGGTTTTTTTCAGAGATTAGGCGTGAGTTTTTTTAAACTTTATTTTTTATTTGTTTTCAGTACTGTTTGACATTTCATCGTGGAAATACATACACCGAAACAACGTCTTCTAATTGTGCAACTGTATAATGGAAATGAGCGATCGGTAAGAAGCTGGCTTCGGCCAAATTTTTTTTCATTGATGAGGCCCATTTTTGGCTCAACTGCAAAGTCAACAAACAAAATTGCCACATTTGGGCTGAAGAGCAACCAGAAGAGTTCCAAGAGGTGTCATTATACCCAGAGAAAACCACGGTTTGGTGCAGTTTATGGCCTAGTAGAATCGCCGGTCCATATTTTTCCAAAAAGATGATTGCCGTAACGTAACCGTGAATGGTGCCCGCTTCCGCGTCATGATATCGGACTTTTTGCTACCTCAAATGGAAGCCCGTAATCATGACGGTATTTGGTTTTAACAGAACGGTGCCACTTGTCATACAGCTGCTCAAACAATGGATCTATTGAGAGGTAAGTTCGAAGACTAGCTAAATTCGCGTTTTGGACCGGTGAGATGGCCGCCTAGATCGCGAGATATCACACCTTTAGACTTTTTTCTTTAGGGCTATGTAAAGTCCAAAGTCTATGCTGACAAACCAGCTACAATTCAGGTTTTGGAAGCCAACATTAGGCGTGTCAGTAAAGCCACACCGGTCGAAATGCTCGAACGAGTCATCCAAAATTGGACCCTCAGAATGGACCCCTGGGAAGTTGTTGTGGCCATACTTTGAAGAAAATTATATTCAAAATATAAATGGCATAGCGTTTCCAATCGAACAAGAACAATACTGATTCCACACTTGATTGGAATATATGTATTTTTTTATTTTGAAAAAAGTACCTCTAGATTGATCACCCGATACTTCTTCCACAAACAGCTTTTGTTGGATCTAGCTCGTCCTGAAAGACCCATACGGTCAGTTGCTGTTTTGGTTAGGGTTCATATGCATAGATCCATGATTCGTCACTTGTGACAATTTGACATTCGTCAAATTACGTGGGATCTAACGAGAACAAATTTTATGCACGGCCAAATTAAAATGCAATATCTTATTGATGCTTGTCACTCTAATGCCCAAGGATGCTTAATCAGTTCACGCACAGTATCGATGATTTCTGGCAAAGTGACCGAAGTTGGACGTCCTTCACGAAAATCTCCTGGAGCGACCGGCGTCCGAGACTGAACTCTTGGTACCAGCGATTAACAGTGGCTTTAAATGGTATTTCATCGCCAAAAGTCGAAACAAGTTGATTTAAAAACTCTTGTCTCGATAACCCATGCCGAAAATCGTAAAAAATCATTGCACGAAAATGTTCACGGGATAATGCCATGTTTTGACTGAGAGGAATTTTTCAACACACTGTCAACAAAACAATGCGCCCTCAAATGACAAAACGTTCTGACTGAAGTTATGCTAAACATGTCAAAGTTTCCAATAAAAGTTCCAGTTTGCATCTGGGAACACTAGTATTGTCAGGACGCGAAATAAAAATAGCAACCCTCTTAGTTGCGTTAAATGTTTCTGAACTACAATTTCACATACATTTTTTTTTTAATCGCCAATCGTCAACTTGTCGCTCTAGTGGTATTTGGATCCATACGCCATTTGATTTGCAATTTTTTTATTATATTTTTTTATGGATATTTGGTGAAATTTCTCAAGAATAGTCTAGAGACTTTGGTCAAGATAAAATGACAATAACTATGGAAACACATTGGTTAGAAAATAATTCATTTTAAATTTGATTATTTTTCAATATCAGAAAATGGCGTTTAGATCAAAATACCACGAAGGGGACGAACTGCCTATCGTCTCCTCTGTTTTTATCGATTGCCTCCCATCTCTACGCAACCCCCAATCTAGTCTGGGCTAAGGCCATAAGGTTTCCGGACAAGACTTAGGGTATTGTTTTTGGGATAAAAGCAGTAAGGCCTGGCATTTCTTAGGCCTCAATTTAGAAACATCAAAAAAGCTATTTTCTATTTTAGGATCTTAGTTATGCGTTGTAGTAAATAAATAATTTAATTGAATCGAATCATGCTGCTGTTTTCCTGACATCGCCTTTCGACAATAAATGAATGCTAATGGCACCACCAATACACAATTGTTGCATTAAAAATATTATTTTTTTCGTATTTTCAAATCGCAATAATTGCACAAAACGTTGTTCGGGTTTCGGGCTACATTTTCCTGTGGCAGCGAATCGTAGAAAAAGTAAATGTCTCGCATGGGGGTGTTGCTTGCTGGTAACGCGCTTTGAATGGCTGTTGCTGTTGTTCGGCTGTTCGCGCTGGAAATATTTAATCATTGACTATGCGTAGTTGCTGTTGCTGTTGATTTGATGTAATTGATTAGCAGCAACAACCGCCCCACACCAAAAGACCAAACACCGACAGCGGTGGCGACAGCAGCCGCAACAGCAACGGCGGCAATCACAGCCGGCAACAAATTGTTGTTAGCAACGTATGTTGTACAAATTGCAATGAATCAATCATTGTTGCTATTTGTTCGAGTACTAAATATGATCACGGAATGATTTATAATGTATTTGTGAAGGAATTTTACACTGTCTTTAATTTAAACGCTTTATTTTCGCGTTAATGTTTTGTGCGTTTAATTTTGGACTCAAACATTTAATGCTGTTATTCGTAGGCGGTGCGGTTTAGGAAACTCCATGAGTTCCCACGAATTTTGGTAGACAGGAGCATATGTGACAGCGCATAGAGAAAGGGACCCAAGGGTAAAAAAACCTAATCTTTAAAATAGCTCTCCTGGACAAAAATTTTCATCAAGTTTTCACTTTTTTTTTGATGTGGACAACATCTGAGCATCGAATGAGATCCCATGCCCCAAACGTGTTCCCTTCCAGAGATATGCGCGTTTTATGAAAGTGAAGTCGACGATTCTAAGCGCAAATAGAAAGGGACCTAATCTTTAAAATGGCTCTCCTGAACAAAACTGGTTTCTCACATTAGGTCCCTTTCTATTTTGCGCGTCACATATGCTTAAGTGCTCATTATAGTCCATATGTCCTTATTTTGTGGTAGCGGGACCCTTTTATTGGATTAAAAATAAAACCGAATTGAGATTTAAGCGAAACCCATATGTTAATACGAGGGTTGCTAAATATATTTCTGGCCTAGGCAACACTAAGTGTTGCCTGGCGCCATCTAACATTTCCATTGGAAAGTTTGACACTTTTTAGCATAAACGTACTCGAAACGTTTTGACGTACGACCATCATTTGCGTTGTTTACAGTGACTAGAAAAAAATCAATTTGCCAAAAAAATGGAATTAACTCGTGAACATTTTCGTGCGATCATTTTTCACAACTGTCAACGTGGATTATAACAAGACTGCATCGATGAACTTAAATATTTGTATGGCGATGAAGCACCATCCTATAGCACTGTGAAAAACTGGTTTAATGAATTCAATCGTGGCCGACGCTTGCTCAAACACGAAGGTCGTCCAAAAACGGCCGTTGTGCCAGAGAATATTGATGCCGTGCTTGAACTGTTAATGCAAGATCGTCATATGATATACCGTGGGATAGAGGCATCCATGGGCATTTATGCCACCAGCATACATTCGATATTGCATGTACACCTGGCCGTTAAAAAGGTTTGTTCTCGTTGGATCCCGCACAATTTGACAATCGCTCAAAAAAGGGCTCGTGTCGATTGGTGCACAGAAATTTTGAAAAAATACGATCGCTGTGCTTCAAAAGACGTTTATAAGAACGTCACAGGTGACGAATCATGAACCTATGCATATGAACCCGAAACAAAACAGCAATCGACCGTATGGGTCTTTCAAGACGAGCCAAATCCAACAAAAGTTGTTCGTGGAATAAGCACATCGAAGCAAATGATTGCGTTTTTTCTCGGTATAACCGGTCATGTTGACACAGTGCCTTTAGTGGAACGTAGGACAGTCAATTCTGAGTAGTATACAACCATCTGGTTGCCAAGAGTGTTCGAAGAAATGAGGAAAGATAATACGAGAGACGGATCATTTTGCATCACGACAATGCGAGCTCTCACACACCAGCGGAAACGATGAGCTTTTTGACCACGCAGTATGTCGAATTAATGGGCACCCAATGACTTCTTCTTATTCCCTAGCATCGAGAAAAAAATGCGTGGTCAACGTTTTTCATCGCCCGAAGCAGCTGCTGAAGCGTTCATAAATCATATCTTGGAGGTGTTTCAATCGGAGTGGAAAAAGTGCTTCGAAAATTGGTTTGTGCGCATGCAAGTGTATTGATCTTAAAGAAGAATATTTTGAAAAACAATAAAACCATTTCCAATGATAAATTATTGTGTTTTTATTGCCGGACCCGAAATATGGGATTAATAGAGGAAGCAGTCCTTGCTTACAGGAGACTAAACTTTACCTTATTTGTTGCCTAGTGTATTTTGAGATTTTTTTGTATTCTCAATTTCAATTGATTTTATTCACAAGCTATTTGGCTAAAGTCAGAAAACTTTAAAAGAAATGGTCAGCTTTTGTAATCAATCGTCTTTTGGATATTGCGTTTTAATATTAAATACGTATTTTTTCATTTAAATGATTTCTTTTTCATTTTTTTGACGGTGATTTTTATTATTACCCATTAACAATGAAGTTTAATTTAGCCAAAAAAGAAATTACCATCACAGGTACCGTAAAATTGTTGACCATTATTACGAAGAAAAGTGTGAAATTGTTATTCGTTATTTTTTTCTTTCTCTCGCGCTTGAAAAATGTATAAGGAAACGTTAAGAAAGTTGTAGTTTTTCTACTACACGATCGTGAAATGTGTTGGACCAGTTTGGAACATTAGAGTACGTACCGACAATACATTAAATTAATTAAAGCATTCATTAGGGTTTTTTATGTTTTAGCAAAAAAAAAAAACCGTCAGACAAAAATTCAAAAGCGTCTATTTTGTCCCAAGAAGTTCGTGTCTTAAGTCTTTTGTTTGCACTCACTCTGTGTTATGGAGGAAGGGGCGTATAACACGTTTTTGGCACACATTTTCGGCGGTGTTTGGTAGGTGTTTGTCATTTGCTGTTAGCATTAAGGGGATAAAGAGTGAGGAAGATGGGGAGAAGGGTGCGAATTGGTTTCCAATTAAACAAAAAAGGTGTTTTTTTAACGTGTTTTAAGGCTCTTAAAGACAGGAAATCGACACACCTATAGTGATCGATGCGGACATAGTCTTTGATGTGAGGTAACTGGTATCGAAACCGAGTGGTTTACGAGGGCGACCGCAAAAGTAACTGCCTAACATAAAAAGAACCGTTTTTTTGGAATTATTATTATTTATTTTTCAACATAATCTCCTTCCAACTCAATACACTTCATCAAACGTTTTTCAAGTTTTTTAATTCCATCCGAAAAATAAGATTTTTCAAGACCTTCAAAATATGCCTCAGTTTCAGCAATAACCTCGCTATTGGACGAAAATGTTTTGCCACCGAGAAATTTTTTTAAATTTGGAAACAAGAAATAGTCAGAAGGAGCTAAATCTGGACTATATGGTAGATGCGGAGCAATTTCAAATCGTAATTCGGCCAGTTTTTGTTGAGTTAAAAATGCAGTGTGCGAAGGAGCATTACCTTGATGAAAAAGAACTTTTTTTTTCTAAATGCGGTCGTTTTATCTTGATTTATTCACTCAACCGATCCAATAATGCACAATAATATTCACTATTTATAGTTTTTCCTTTCTCAAGATAATCAATAAATATTATACCCCTTGCATCCCAAAATACTGTGGCCATTACTTTTCCTGCTGACTTAACAGTTTTCGCCTTCTTGGGACCATTTTACCAGCTTCTATCCATTGTTTTGACTGTTCTTTGCCTTCTGGGAGGTAGTGATGGATCCATGTTTCATCAACAGTTATGAATCGGCGCAAGAACTCTATTGGATTACGCTGCTAAATCGCTAAAAGCTCCTCGGAATTGGTCCAACGGACGACTTTTTGGGGCAAAGTCAACAAACGCGGCACCCATCTTGCGGATAGCTTTTTCATGTGGAGTTCATCATGTAAAATACTCCAAACGTGTTTTTCGTGTATTTTAACAATATCAGCAAGTTCTCTGAGCTTTATTCGTCTATCTTTAGTCACTTCATTGAATATTTTTCTAATGTTTTCAATAGTAGTAGCAGTTTTCGGTCTTTCAGAGCGTTGTTCGTCTTCCGTACTTGAACGACCCATTTTAAATTGTTGAACCCAGGATTTCACGGCGGAGTATGATGGTGCATATTCACCATGAACAGAATCCAATTCATCTTTGATTAATTGTGGCGTATAACCTTTCATAGAAAAGTGTTTAATTGCCGCACGAAACTCTTTATTTTCCATTTTTCAAAAAATTATAAAACTTGTTTACTTCAATCACCTGTAACAAAGAAAATAATCATTAAATATTTCGGAAATTTTGACAGATGGCTTAAAAAAGATTGCTTTAAAAAAAAAAAAAAAAGTTGCTTGTAAAGTTTTGCGGTCGCCCTCGTACATACGAATTACCGCAGAATTGGTTTTACAGTTCAGATTCCTTTAAACAAAATGAACCGAAGCTCAGATTGTCCACTATCTGGAGAAGGCAGCAACATCAAGGTCTTAAAAAACAATTTAGCTTATGATAGATCCCATCCAGTAGGTAAAGGCATTACTAAAACGTGCTAAGCCCAATTATATGAAAAACGTTCCATTTTTGCTTCTCATTGGAATTTTTAGGGACCTAGATAAATATGAAAAATCTCTTTTTAGTTGTTGTTCTAAGAACAATATATTTTGTTGAGTAAGTCCTTTTCATCTATAGAGGATCTGCTGCGTTATTCAGGTCAAAGCAACGCGCCATTTAAACTGAATGTGTCCAAAGAGACCTAGAGGTCAGCTGAGTGGGTTTGGCAAAAGAACTGAACAGGTGCAGCACTACATGTGGTCCCTGATGGCAGGCGGGACAAACGTCCATAACGTTAGCATGAATTCGCGTCCAATACGAATTGAGGCTCCAGCATCAACCAGATCTCAGCTGAGCCAGAAAAACGCGCATCCGCCAAGATAGCTTCGTTGTTGTTGTTCTTGTTGTAACAACAATATATTTCGTTTTATAAATCCTTTTTGTCTATAGAGGATATGCTGCATAAGGAAGGAAATGCGCCAGGAGACCTTCAAAGAGTCCTTGGTGACAGCTGAATGGGATTGGCCAGACAATTGAAGAGGTGCAGCACATCATGTGGTTCCTGATGGCGGGCGACACAAACGTCCGGAACGTAAGCATCAAATCGCGGCCAATACTAATTGAGATGGTTGCACCAACCAGATCTCAGCTGAGCTAGAACAACGTGCGTGGGCTAAGGTAGCGTCTTTTTCTCTGGTGAAATCTTCGGGGAATGTTCGCCTAGCACTACAGCCACAGCTAAGTACTGCTGCTGTGACTTCATAAGTATGTATGCCATTCAGTCCTGCTTGATAGTTTCGATCTACTCTAAAAGCTCTCTCTTATACCACTGAACCTCTCTCTCTCTAAATCATGACGGTCGTACCTGATCTGCCTGGGCGGAGGCATCCTGTCTATGATAGGGTGATTGCAATGACTACTGCGAAGACACTCAAGCAGATACTCAGAAGACATAAGGCGTTACACTGTTGATGTTCTCAGGGCGGCATTCTGGATAGAGTACATTTTCTTCCTCTGCGTCGTTGTTGTTGTAGCGTCACGCTGTATTAGGGTGCCAGCCCTTGGTCGTAAAATTGTTTCGGGTCGATCCAATTCATAGAACCGTCGGTCGTGTGATTGTCCTCTGCGTCGTAATCTCGTTCGCCGTCCACAACGGCTCTGCGTAGTTCCCTGCAGACAGACCTATCTCATGGCATCCTGTCCTAGAAAGGCTGGTTGAAATGACTACTGTGAAGACACCCAAGCAGATACTGCTTGGACAACAAGGAATTAAGTCTAGGCAAGGTCAGGACCTTCTTCTCATCATGTAGATGGCCCTCAGAAGACATAAGGACATAATATTCTTCCACTGCATCGTACTTATGTTCGCCGATCACACGGGCACTGTGTAGTTTGCTACAGACCGAACTATCGCTTTGTAAGAGGTCGACAAGGTTATTTTGTCGGCTCCCCACGTACTGCCGGCTAGTGACTTAAACCCTTGTTCCTACTTTTAAGCTTATCGCAGATAGCTGTAGCATGTGTATAGGTTCGAAAAAGGCTGTGGAATGTGCCCCAAGGATTTTAGGGTAGTTGGAAGTCGGGATGCCGACGTCATCGACTTTCACATTAAGTGACAACCGCTCCTCCGTGGTCCAGGCAGTGAACATTGTGGATCCAATATGTCAACTACTTTAGGTCCCCACGCCAGAATTGTGCAACCATGAGCGAATGACACACATTCAAAGCCGACTGGTGGTGCAGAAATTTAACAGAGGTAGAGGTTAAACAGTGCCGGAGATATCACTCTGCCCTGGGGAACTCCTTGTTTAACTCTACGGGCTTCGACTTTCTGTCTATAAATTCTAGATATGACTGGCGTCCACACATATAGTTTACGACTCAAGAGCCACGAGGACCGTCCGTCGTTTGGCTTGTTCTGGTTAAGCACTTGTGCTGTGCTGCTTGCAGAGCCCATGCTGATGATCAGCACAAGAAAGGTGTTCGATCAGGCTGGTGAGGTGCAGTGCCTCAAACGTCTTTGCTACTGGGGAAAGCTGGGAGGTCGGCCAGTACGATTATCCTTGGCTTGCGTCTTTGCCTGGCTTCAGTAGCGGCAGCGGTCTGCCCATTTTCCAGGCATCAGGAACTAAATGAGTGGCTAGAGTTAGAGAGCACCTGGGTCATGTACTCTACGTCCCGGGTATGCAAGTGCTTCAAGATCAGCATTAAGATTCCGTCCAAACCCAACTCCTTCGATGACTTTGTGCTGTGTATGACCTGGGCAACTTTGTCAAGGGTAATTAGTGGTGATGCCTCATTGACTCGGAGAGCGCGGATACGACGCAATACTCTCCTTTTCGCCTTATCACTCTCTGGGTTCTCAATAAAATGTCGGTTTAAATAACTTGCGTAACGCTTCGGATCTGTCATTGTTCTGTCACCAAACGTGACGGCTGTCCGATTATCCTTTCTTCCAGGAGTAGAGGGCGATTTGACTGTTGCCCACAATTTACCAATTCCGGAACTTAAGTTACACTGCTTTAAGTGCTCTAGTCATTTGTTCCGCTTATATTCGTTGACCAACCTACTGATCTCAGAGTTAAGATGCCTAATTCTAGGGTCAGTATGGTTCGAGCCACGAATGTCATCACGCTGTTCTGTCCAACTGTCCAACTGCCTCTGCTGGGAAATTTGGTTGTATCTATGGCATTCGACCAGCAGGAGAATGACAAGCGACTGCTGCGTTGATGATGGCATTGAACTTCTTCTCGTCTACCCGAACATTCCAGCTCCGGTTAGTGGCTTCTGTGAAAGCATCCCAATCAGTCTTCTTTTGTTTGAGATACGTACGGCGGTCAGAGATTATGAATTCGGATGGTCTGTTGACAGAGAGGATTTTAGGAAGGTGGTTCGATTCTAACAAGATGATGGGTTGCCGGGTTACGTCGTTGATTAGGACAGGCGATGCCATAGACCTATGGCTCTCTCCCATAATCCTCATGGGGGCGTCATCATTCTCTGTGCATAACGAATAGCTAATAATTTGCTCTGCCAAAGCTATGACCCTCTGGTCGTTGTCTAGGAGAGAAGGCCACAGTTCGTGGTGGGCATTAAAGTCTAGGCCTAGAACCAAGGGGTTCTTGCCTTGTAGCAGATTGCTAATGTCTGGAAAATAACGCGAGATAGGTCTGTATTGCACAGAATGGTGTAACAGGAAAGTTAGTGCCCCACCTGCACTTTACGTGCGATCCTTACGTAGCACGTTGTATGCCTCACAATTGGGCAGGTGGCATTCAGCTTGGGTTCCTAGACTCCAGCGACAAATATGTTACTCCAACTTATAAATTGTATTACCTTACCGATTCTGTTGCTTAGGCCATTGCAATTAAATTGCAAAATTGATGCAGCGCCAGGTGTGGCTACAGCAACCAGTGCTGTAAGGCGGCGTATATCGAGCCAAAAGGAAAATTTTACAGAAGAGTGTTTGTTTTCTTTTTGTCGAATTCATCCGTAGGATTCCGACCCAACTGAATTTGGTATATTTTTGTCAATAATAATATTTAATTTAAGTTGTAGAATTTTCTATCTAATTTCATTAAAAAACGAGTTGCGCTTACTTCTATGCTGATGCTGTTGCGAGGGAGACTGCGGAGGAGTCTCAAAGTTGAATGATGATGACGCTGTCGACGTACACGAACTGCGAACTACGTTGATACAGAACGAAGAAACAAAGTCCGTTTCGCTATACTCGTTGATTTGGTTCAGAGCTAAACAGCTCCTGAAGTGCATACACTCTACGCAACAATTATTCTTTACAGACGTAGCACGATAATGTATACGTTTGTGGCAAACCGAGCAGATCCAAGGTCCGGGGTTTTGTTTGATCACGACATATTCGCAACAGGTTTTCCATGAAGTGCTACACTAGCGACGAAAAAATTTACAAACAAAAAACACATATCGTTGAGGTGACTGCCCTTGACCGAAGAGTGTTTGCTTTGGGTCAATCCGGTACATAGAACTGGCAGTCGTAGGATTTTCCCTCTGCGGTTACTGGCTCTGTAGAGCTGGTTTACAGTTTAAAGAATGTGGAGACTTGGACCGGTTGTATCCACAGGAACTTGCAAATCAGCTGAGTCGGCCTGGTGGGGCATCTGAACAGAGTTGTAGTGTGATCCTTGCCGGCATGCGGGATAAGTGTTTGCTGCTGTCAATTCCGGCCCAGTGCTAATTGAGATGACTCACCAGTCATACACACAGTGAAAAAATCATTTGGAAATCGGTTCGAACTACAAATATTCGGTTGGATATACATACTTTCTGTGGAAAACACCGAAATTCTATGGTATAGATTAAGATATGGTTCGACATGCCATAATATGGTAGCAAGAATAAAATTACGATTCATACAGCCAATAGGTCGGCTATACTAACCGAATTCAGTAAATCTGCTGGTTGCCACAACTGGTGGTTATGACAACCAACCAATTATCAAGTACATGATACTTTGGTACCAATAATTGGTAATGACAACAGATAAATTATTTGTAGTAACCAAACCTCGTTTTGTTCGCTATTGTTTGTGACACTGTTGTTTTTTACACTATGCAACAAAAGTGCGGACTTTCTCGGGGAGATGAGAGATTTTTTCCAGAAATACAGCAATAAAAGACTTATGCCTTCGTTTTACCGAATTTTCGTAATGAGATGTTTTTAATGGAATCATATGAAGTTTATTTGCATAGAACATTTGAACATCCTATCTCTAAGATTGATGTGTCCTTTTTTTTGAAAAAGTGAAAAAATGTCCAATTATTTTGAGTTGGGGCGGGTTCTTTTTTAATGAAACTAAATGAATGTTTTTAAAAATGGTTAAAAAAAAAACAGTTAACGATCGATTTTACCAATTTTTTCAGTCAATATCTTCATCATCTCTTCCACATTTTCATCGACACGACCCTCGCTATGTTTTAGAGCATCTGAAGTAAGTGAGCAAACAGTTTTTTGTCCCTTCTTATGTTCCACCTATACTTCGGTTCCACTTAATAAAATTGACTCAGACTCAGACTCAACAGACTCCAACTAACATTCGGTGGTACTCTAGAACACTTAAGGTGAATGCAACCTTAAACATGCGATTGGCAAAAAAATCGGTTCTGGCAGGGAAATTGTTCTTTGTATATCTTAACTGAGTCAATACCACTCTAATTTGTCAGGGGAAGCCTCTCCTTTTCCTGGGCTACCCTGTACTACACACTGGTAAAGGTTATAATAAAACAAGCTCCTGTTAACCGCGAATTGTTTATAATGGGTGATCCATCTAGAAATATTTTTTCAGAACAAAAAAAAAATATCAAAATTCAAATCAAGTGTGGAATCTTTATTGGTAATTTGAAAGGGCATTTTATGGCATTTCTTTTTTCAATATTATTTCCTTCAAATGTTGCGACCAACATTTGAAGGAAATAATATTCAGGGTTTCCATTCTAAGGGTCCAAACGCGCATAACTCTGGGAGGGAACACTTTTGGGGCATGGGATCGGTCTCATTCGATGCTCAGATGTTGTCCACATTAAAAAAAAAAATTAAAATTGATTTTTTTACCCTTAGGTCCCTTTCTCTATGCGCTGTCACATATGACTTTAATGACACGCGTACTGTTGGCTTCCAAAACCTGAATCGTAGCTGGTTTGTCAGCATAGACTTTGGTCTTTACGTAACCCCAAAGAAAAATGTCTAAAGGTGTGATATCACTCGATCTAGGTGGCCAACTCACCTGTCCAAAACGTGAAATTAGCAGCATTTCGAAATGACCTCTCAGTAGAACCATTGTTTGGGCAGCTGTATGGCAAGTGGCACCATCCTGTTGAAACCAAGTGTCGTTAAGATTACGAGCTTCAATTTCAGGTAGCAAAAAAGTCGATATCATGGCGCGATAGCGAGCACTATTCACGTTTACGTTCCGGCCATCATCATTTTTGGAAAAATAGGCACCGATGATTCCACCAGCTTATAAGCCGCAACAAACCGTGGTTTTCTCTGGGTATAATGGCACCTCTTGAACCTCTTCTTGTTGCTCTTCAGCCCTAATGCGGCAATTTTGTTAATTGACTTTGCCGTTGAGCCAGAAATGGGCCTCATCACTGAACAAAATTTTGTTCGAAAACAGCGGATCTTCCCGTTTCTCACCGAACGCCCATTTCCATAATATAGTTGCCAACTTTTGAAGGGAATTATTTTCAGAAAAAGTCCTTTCAAATTGTCAATAAATTGATTTAAGTTTAGGGATTTTTTTTTTCAAAAAATAAATGCCAGAAAAAGTTCTCTCAAATTACCAATAAATTGATTTAAATTTGTATATTTTTTTCTTCTGAAAAAATACCACTAGATGGATCAGCCTATACAACTCGTTCTACTGTGCCATACAAAATTCAGTAAAAGACAACGATTGGAAATAATATGAATATGCATTCAATTCATTTCACATACATTTTTTAAGTAGTATTGAAACCCGTAATTGATTAAAGGCTAAATTGCTTTGGACTTTTCATAAACACTATTTTAATTATTGCCCATTATGGACCGCAAAGACCAGCCGTTTCACATAATTAGCATTTCAAACCTAAGCGAGCATTAAATCCAATATTTAAAGCCATAATTTTATGTTGAAAGTCAAAATAGATAGAAATGATATATAAAGTGTCGTATGTCCAAAATATGATGGTAGGAAACAAAAATCGAAGATGAGTGAATGTCAATGACAGGCCGAACATGACATTAAACAAAAGACTTAAGACACAAACTCGTACAAGGCTAGCCCATTCGCAATTCGCGTGAATGTCACTGATTTCAACCTAAAAAAAATTCGTTTATATTTCCGAAGCTTTTAGGAGTTTAAGGCTCAAATTGTTATTGCATAGCGCCAAAAGTAAATGGCCTGTAATTACAAATGTTCGTAACATGCAAATCGTAATTTTGATTTAAAGCACACGTAATTTTCCTAACGAAAATTAGCCAAACTTTCAATAATGTAATGGTTTTTTTCTTTCTTTTTCTGCATGCACCCCCATTTACTGACCACCGACGCCACCAACGCCACCGCCATTAGTGAATACAACTTAGCGCAGCGGGATATCAACATATGGACGTTGGCAACAACGGCCGGAGCAGAAGTAGCACCTTCATTCCCTGAATAGTTTTGGAGGAAAAGCTCAAATCATTGGAAGCGAAATAAAATCACAAATTATGGCGTTTATTGGTACGTAACGCGTTACTTTCTAAAATATGCAGAAAATACAAAAAAAACATATTTTCTTGTTGTTGTTTCGTTGGCCTGTATTTGTATATTTATGCCCGTCTATGTGTGAGTGTGTGTGTCTTTAATTGTAAAAGAAAACATTGCAAACTTACAAAATTTTTTTGAAGAAAACAAGAAGTGATTTGGATCCATAAGTAGTGGTCAACGTTTTGATACTCTACACGTAATGATGGGAAATTCATGAGCAGCCGAATAATTATACCTAGAGTTACTCTATTCCCGGAATTTCAGCAGCGTTTATACATATTTTTATTTTATTTTTAATTCTGGAAATCAAATATAACGGCTGATCAATCTAGAGGTGTTTTTTTCAAAAGAAAAAAAATACAAAAATTCACATCAATTATGGAATTTTTTGTTCATTCGAAAGCACATTTTTGCCATTTTTTTGAATAAAATTTGCTCCAAATGTTGGCCGCAACAACTTCTCAGTGTTTCCATTTGAGGGTCCAATTTTGGGTGCTTCATTCGAGCATTTCGACCGGTATGGTGTTAATGACCCGCGTAATGTTGGCTTTCGAAATCCGAATTGTAGCTGGTTTGCCAGCATTCACCGTTACGTTCCATCATAACCATCATAACTTTTAAACAAATATGGACCGATGATTCCACTAGCCCATAAGCCTGTTGGTTTTGAATTCGTTTATTGAACTGATACAAATATTTTCCGTTTGAATATACATACATACACACAACGTAACAGATATACATAACGTACTAGATCAAATAAGAAAACTTGTAACAAGGTATTTAAACGCAAAGTGGAGGTATCAATTCATTCCATTTTCAACACTCTCCCTGAATGAAATATTCTTCACTTATCGTTTAAATCGAGACTTAAAATTAACATAAAAAATATTTACACAACAATTTATACAAGTCCAAATTTTTCTTGTAGGTAACTTAATTTCTGAGGAGTGACAGCTTTTGTGAATACATCTGCCACCATTTCTTTAGTAGGTACATATTTCAATGTTATTTCATTACTATCAATTTTTTGTCGAATAAATTTTGCTTTTATGTCCACGTGTTTCGTTCTTGTTGAGTAATTGTTGTTCTTGGTCACTTGAATAGCACCTTTGTTGTCACAGAACAATACCATACTTTTTCCACATTCTGGATTTAATTCAGCTTCAAGACGCTTTAACCAGACTGACTCCTGTATTGCTGCGGTTATGGACATAAATTCCGCTTCCGTTGATGAAAGCGCCACCGTTTTTTGCTTTCTTGTTGTCCAGGATATTGATGCTGATTGAAAAATAAAGACATAACCAGTAGTAGAATGTCGGTCGTCCACATTACCAGCCCAATCGGCATCGCAATATCCAATTATAGTTCCTTCTGGGTTTCTTTTGTATATCAATCCTTTATCAATGGTTCCCTTCAGATATCGCATCACACGCTTAACAGCTTCCCAATGAGCTCGTCCAGGATTGGTACTGAAACGACTTAACAAGTTCACTGCATAGCAAATATCGGGCCTTGATATTTGTGCGGCGAATAGCAAACAACCAATCGCCTGCATGTAAGGAACCTTCGACATTCGTTCCTTTTCTGCATCATATGTTGGTGACATGCTTGTCGATAATTTTTGATTGTAGTCCATAGGGGTTGATGTTGGATTACAGTCGTTCATTCCAAAACGTGACAAAACATCTGATATATACTTGGATTGATCGATCTTGATTTCATTATTATTTCGCGTTATTTTCATTCCCAGGACAGTTGAAACTTCGCCCAGGTCCTTCATTTTAAACTTCTGGGACAGCTTCTTCTTTACAAAACTTAATATTTTTATATTATCGGAGAAGATAAGAACATCATCGACGTATATTGCGACATATAGCTTTTCCTTTTTGCTTATTTTGTGGTAGATACACTGGTCAACTTCTCCTCGTACGAGTCCCATATTTTGAAGTTCTTTGTTTATTGTTTCGTTCCAAACACGGCCAGATTGTTTCAAACCATATATTGATTTTACGAGTTTGCACACCTTTTCTGATCCGTCATTGAAACCTTCGGGCTGATGCATATATATGTGTTCCTTCAGACTTCCATTTAAATATGCGCTAACTGCATCCATCTGATGTATGAACATGCCTTGCTGTGCAGCCAATGCCATCAAATACCTTAGGGAATCATATCTCACTACAGGAGAAAAAGTTTCGTGGAAGTCTATTCCTTCTCGCTGGGTAAAACCTTTAGCCACAAGTCTTGCTTTCCATCGTATGAGACTACATTCATCATCTTGTTTCTTCTTAAAAACCCACTTACATTGTATTGCCTTTTCGCCAGGAGGAAGATCAGTCAGTACCCAGGTTTTGTTGTTAATCAATGAACCATATTCTTCTCGCATGGCAATCTTCCATCTGTCTGCTTCATCCGATGACATAGCTTCCTTAACTGTGCAGGGGTCAGTCGAGATGAATTCCATAGCACAGAATGTAGCTGATTGTTGATTAAGATTAGCTATTCGCTCCGATCTGCGTACGCCGCCGTCCATTGGTATGTGTAGTCTTGTATTTTGATTTGGAGCCCACTCGACACTACCAGTACTTTCGGTAACATTTTCAGAAGGCCAGTCCGTATTCACTATCAGTATCAGAATCTGCCGATTGAAGCCCAGCTGGAACTAATGTTTCATTATCAATATTCAGCTCTCGCGTTGTTCCAGTATTATTTCTATTATTTAACTCTGATGTCGATTCATATTCACACAGTCTCTCCTTTGAATTGACATCGTATTCCAATACGTCAGGGTAATATAAATCATGTTTCTGACTAGTCTTCATACTCACTCTGCCATTTTCCACAAATACCACGTCACGACTTACTATTACATTATTATCAAGTGGATTGAACAATCTGTACGCCTTGCTCTCTGCGCTGTATCCAACCATGATGCATTCCGTAGACTTTGATTCTAATTTGCTTCTTCGTTCTTTAGGCACATGGACAAACGCGGGGCATCCAAAAACTTTTAAAAATTTTATATTTGGTTTGCGTCCGGACCATATTTCCTCAGGGCACCTTTTTTCTTCACGGCAAGGAACACGGTTTATTAAATATGCTGCTGTAACTGCAGCTTCGGCCCAAAATCGAGTGTCTAGTTGACTATCCAAAAGCATACACCGCACTCTCTCTATTAAAGTTCGATTCATCCTTTCGGCTACTCCATTTTGTTCTGGCGAATATGGACAGGTCTTCTGATGCATGATACCGCAGCCTTTTAGGAATTTTGAGAAATTTAAATTTACGTATTCTCCCCCTTTGTCTGACCGAATCGTCTTGATTTTCCTTGATAATTGATTTTCTGCCATCTTCTTAAACTCCACGAATGTTGGAAATACGTCGGATTTATTTCTTATGGGATATACAAAAACTTTCCGGGAGAAGTCGTCAACAAATGTCACTAAAAAACGACAACCAGAAAAAGATTCGTTCTTCAATGGTCCAACGACATCTGTATGAACAATTTCCAAAAGATCTTTTGCCCGAGTACCATCTTCCTTATTTGGCCTTCTAGTCTGTTTACCTTTGACGCATATAGTACACGGCTCCTTATTTTCTTTGGAAAATTGTATGCCACAATTTGCAGTTCTTACTTCATTTAGTTTCTTATTACAAATGTGTCCAATTCTTCGATGCCATAAACTGAAGTCGTTAGATACTGTAAACGCATTTTCGTTTTTCGAAAGTATGCGACATTCCAATCTGTATAAATCTTTTTGCGCTATTGCTGCTGCCACGGTTTTCCCTTCTTTATTCATAATTTGGCATTTGTCTCCATAAAAAATTAGCTTTTTACCTTGTTTTGTCATTTGTCTGACCGAAAGTAAATTGGCACAAAGTTTTGGTACATATTCGACATTCTTGATCGTTACAGTTTCATTTGATTTGCCAACGCTGATGTCGATATCTCCAATACATTCTACTTGCAACTCGTTTTTGTCTGCAACAATTACCTTTTTGTTTGAGACCTTCTTAATGTTGTATATATGGTTCTTTTCATTCGTCATGTGATTACTGGCGCCACTGTCTACATACCACACATCACACTCTATATTAGATTCCAACGAATCTGTTGCCTTAGCACATGTTCCAACACTTCCACAAGACGCAAATAACAGATCCGACCTCCTGTCTTTATTTTTATTATTAGCTGTGTTTTGAATCCTCTCTCGGTTCGGACAGTTTCTTGATATGTGACCAAATCCTTTGCAGTTAAAACACTGAATTTTCTTAACATTCTTCTTAACAAAATTTGTTTTTAACGCAGCTTCTTTTTCAACAGTTTTGTCAAATTTTGTGTCTTGCATTAAAAGATTCTTGACTGCATCAACCGTCAATTTGTCCTTCGAGTTCTCCACAGCCATGACCAAAGGCTTGAAATCATCGGTCAATCCCGCAAGCATTAGAGATGCGGTCAATTCATCATCTATATTCAAACCAGCGTTCTTGACTTTAAGGGCAACTATTACCATCTCGTTGATATACTCTTGAATCGATTTGAAATGCTGCATCTTTATATTTACCAATTGTTTCAGTAGTTCTACCTTTCTTGTGAGTCCTGTGTCTTCGTATGCTTGCATTAATGCATCCCATGTCGCCTTTGCCGATGTTGCAGTTGCAATATGTCCAAAATTATTCGGGTCGATCATTAACGTGATTTCAGCCAATGCTCTTTCATTCAAAGAAGCATCCTGAACATCCTCTACAATCGCCTTCCAGCATCCCTTGATGACCAAGCACGATTTCGCTTGTCGCTTCCAGACGTCGAAATTGTCTCTTCCGCGTAGCCTCTCCATAGGGAACGAAAAATTATTGTTCGCCATTGTTTTTTTTTTCACAAAATTTTTCTATTTTTTCTTTTTAATTTGAAAATTATTTCTCAGTTTCCTTTTCTTTATTTTTTTGAGAAATATTTTTTATGTCTGCACTGAACGTGTCATGCGGCCCATAACCTGTTGGTTTTGAATTCGTTTATTGAACTGATACAAATATTTTCCGTTTGAATATACATACATACACACAACGTAACAGATATACATAACGTACTAGATCAAATAAGAAAACTTGTAACAAGGTATTTAAACGCAAAGTGGAGGTATCAATTCATTCCATTTTCAACAAAGCCGCACCAAACCATGATTTTCTCTGGGTATAATGGCACCCCTCTTCTGGTTGCTCTTCAGCCCAAATGCGGCAACTTAGTTTATTGACGTTGTCTTTGAGCCAGAAATGGGCCTCATCACTGATCAAAGTTTTTGTCGAAAACAGCGGATCTTCTTCGAGTTTGATTTTGAGACGTAGTTGCGGCGTAAGTCTCCATGTTGAAATGGCAAACAATTCTGAAAAGAAACAAAAAATATAGGTTAAAACAACTCACGCGTAATCTGTGAAAACCCCTATTGAAAAAATACCTTTAGATTGATCGGCCGATATCTCCCAAACATTATGTGACGCGCAAAATATAAAGGGACCTAAGGTTAAAAACCAGTTTTGTTCGGGAGAGCCATTTTAACGATTAGGTCCCTTTCTATTTGCGCTTAGAATCGTCGACATCACTTTCATAAAACGCGCATATCTCTGGGAGGGAACACTTTTGGGGCATGGGATCGGTCTCATTCGGTGCTCAGATGTTGTCCACATCAAAAAAGAAAAAAAAAGAAAATTTGATTTTTTTACCCTTAGGTCCCTTTCTCTATGCGCTGTAACATATGTTCATGCCTTTAGCTTTAAAAGCTACACATTACATGCAATCTTGACGAAATTTGGCACTCGTTAGTTTTTTGTATTAGAGACCGAAGTTGTGAAAATTCATGAAAATCGGTTCAGATTTAGATATAGCTCCCGCACATACGAGCTAATCAGATTTTATGTTTTTAAATCTTAGAGGCATATATTACGTCCAATCTAAAACTGATGAATTTTTGAGGACATTGGGGAAAATCGGCTTAGAATAAGATATAGCTTTCACATACACTGTCTCAAACAATTGTCCGTACCCCATACAACTGAAAATATATTTGATTGTAATTCGAAAAATAATTGCCCAATTCGAATGTAGTAAATTGTTTTTTAAAGTCCAACAAGTAGTTATAAAAATTGCCAATTAATAGTAGAATAAAAAAAATTCATTTTTATTTTTAACAAAAAACTTAAAAATAGTTCAAAATATTTACTCAAAAAATTGTCCGTACCCTACAAAAATATTTACATATGTATTTATAAAATGAATATTATGTTTATGTATTATTTCCTTAATATTTAGTGTGGTATCCTTTAGCAGCGATTACGTCTCTTAAGCGATTTTTCATCGATAAAGCCAGTTTTTCTGTGGTTTATGCACCAATATTCCGCCATTCTTCAACGATGACATCTTTCAGCATTTGCTTATTAGTTATTTTATGCTGGCGATTTTTTTTTCTACAATACCCAATAGATGTTCTATGGGATTTAAATCTGGGCTCTGGGGAGGATGAGGCACCACTTCCTTAACGTTGTAGAGTAGCCATTCTCGCACAACCATGGAAGTGTGCTTTGGGTCGTTATCGTGCAAGAAACGATAATCGTCTTGTATGCCCAAATTAGTGGCGCTAGCTTTTAAATTTTCTTTTAAAATATTCAAATATCTTAATTTCTCCATCGTTGTTTCCACAAACACGAGATTTCCCACACCTCCAGCTGCCATTGCACCCCACACCATCACCGATCCACCACCGTGTTTCACTGTTGCTTTAAGATGCTTTAACTGCAACGCGGTGTTTTCTCTACGCCACACAAAACGTCTTCCATCCGACCCAAAAATATTAAATTTACTTTCATCAGTAAAAATAACTGTTTTCCAGAAGTCGTTAGGCTTGTCTACATATTTTTTGGCATAATCTAAGCGCTGTTTTATATTCTTTTTGGATATAAAGGGTTTTTTACGTGGAACACTTGTCTTATATTGGTTATCATGTAGAAAGTTCCGTACCGTTTGTGCGCTTAAAGTAACGTTTTCATCTTTTTTAACATTTTTAGCTATTTCCACAGCACTTGATTTTGGTTCCAGCTTAACCATCCGGTCGATCTTTCTTCCCAATCGAGCGTCTATGATTTTTTTACGACCTCTTCCTGGGGCAATTGAGAGTGAACTTGTTTTTTTTATAGTTTTGTAACACATATTGGACAGATGATTTTGGTCTAGAAACATTTTTAGCAATTTCAATATAACTTTTGCCTTCATTGTGCAGTTTAATAATCAATTCTTTGATGGCAATAGGAATTTTAGTATGATTTTTATTATTTGAACTCATATTGAAAGCTATTAAAACGCACTATTCAGACAAGCCACTTTATAAGACTGGACAATTGTCTAATTTTACCTCAATTTCAAAAAATAAAGATCCGTTATATTAGAGAAATCATTATTTCTCTCTGGACAATGATGCGATTTTATAAAAACAAAAAAATGAAAGAACCGTTATATTAGACTGTGCCGTACGGACAATTTTTTGAGTTAATTTTTTGGTTTTTTTTTGTTTTTTTGTATAAAATAGTAGTGAAACATGTTTATTATATTATTAGTTTGCAATTATTATGAGCAATTGTTGCATTTTTAAAAAATATTTAATTCATTGGAATCGGGTAATTATTTTTCGAATTATAATCAAATATATTTTCAGTTGTATGGGGTACGGACAATTGTTTGAGACAGTGTATATGTTCAACCGATTTTACCAAAAACAAAAATGAACTGGGAATAACCGGCTCAAGACCTCTTGCATCTATATTTAAATAAAAGACAAGTTTTTAACAAAATGGCAAAGTGACATTGATTTTCGTGGCTGCACACTGTTTTTTTTCATGATTTCGGGTCCGCGACAACCCTATTTAGAAAGCTTTGCTGCAATTGTTGAAAGTAATAATATTTTCTCAAATACGACGTTAGTTTTAAAATCATAGTGTAGTTAGAGCGCCTTCAAAAGGGGCCTATAGCCTATTTTAAGTTGGCTTTTCTGCATAGCTAGAAGTGCAGGGTACAATTTAGTCGGTCAATTTAGCTAAAACTACTCTATACTTACTTATTTCGACTATTTCCACATCCTCTTGTTGGTCCGCGCCTGCCCAATAAATGATTTATAAGCACTTCGGTCTTGGGAGTGCTTCCTCCAGTTTCTAATTCCAAGGATATTCGCATCATTCTCTACTTGGTGCGTTTCTTTCCATTCGACCAACATGTCCAAGCCAGCGCAATCGTTGTATTTTGATGCTATTAACTACAATCATGTTGGGGTACATCTGTTACCGCTCTCGGTTCTTCTCATATACTTTCCGCCCACGCAGCTGGGCCGTAGATTTTACAAAGGATTTTTCTCTCAAAGACCGCCAATACACTTTCATTCGTTTTTGAAAGCACCAATGTTTCGGCGCCATAAAGAAGCGCAGTTAGTATCAGTGTATTGTAAAGTGTAATCTTCGCTTTTCGAGAGAGGGCTTTGTTCTTAAGCTGTTAACCATGTCCAATATAACATATGTGACAGCGCATAGAGAAAGGGACCTAAAAGTAAAAAAAAATTAATTTTCACTTTTTTTTTTGATGTGGACAACATCTGAGCATCGAATGAGACCGATCCCATGCCCCAAAAGTGTTGCCTCCCAGAGATATGCACGTTTTATGACAGTGAAGTCGACGATTCTACACCAAAGATACACGTTTTTAAATCTTTAAAATGGCTCTTCTGAACAAAACTGGTTTTTACCCTTAGGTCCTTTTCTATTTTGCACGTCACATATATTTGCCAACACGGTCCTTTGATTAATTTCAGTGCTGACATCGTTCTTTTGGTTATATACGCATACGAAATTAGTGCTTGACACGCCTCATTCTGGTACCGTCAACTTTTGGTATTCGAATCATAACTTAACAATTTTCATGCGATTCTGTTAAAATTAATTATTAAAAAGTAAGTACAAAGTCCATTTCAAATGACACATACTGTCAAATAATTGGTGCCTAAGCCACGCCCCTTCTTGTATGTTCCTCACACACAAATGCCACCTAATGAATGGAATTCGCTTGGATTTCGTATTCTGCAATATGTTTTTTTTTTATCTTTATACTCGGGCTAGATAAAAACGGCTGCCACGCCCAATTCTAATGCCTTGTTTACCAACGAACCTTTACGTGATTTAATTAAAATCTGTAATCAGTCAGCTAATGACAATGAATGATAAAGTATTTATGTAAAACTAACTAAAGGTCGGAAAAATTATAATCTAGCCACGCTCCTTTTCATAATTTTTTTTAAATTAACGGCCGATTCACCCGTCTAAAACATACTAACTTGTTTTTAAACTCTCATTTAAGATACTTGTGGTATTCTAATATTCAACGTTTTTTAAAGTCTTAAAGCCTTCCATGCTGGGGTAAATCCAAAAAATTTTGATCCAGTCTTGATTTAAAACCATTACCGATTTTAATAAATCGGCACAAATATTCTTCTACGAGAGTTGCTATTTATATTTCGGGTCCGGTAATAAAAACACAATAATTTTTCATTGGAAATGGTTTTATGGTTTTTTAAATATTCTCCTTTAAGATCAATACAATTTTGCTCACAAACCAATTTTCGCAGCACTCTTTCCACTCCGATTGAGACACCTCCAAAATATGATTTTTGAACGCTTCAACAGCTGCTTCGGGCGATGAAAAACGTTGACCACGCATTTTTTTCTTGATGCTAGGGAAGAAGAAGAAGTCATTGGGTGCCAAATCAGGGCTGTAAGGTGGATGGCCACCTTACAGCCCTGAGTCGTCAAATATCTCATCGTTTCAGCTGATGTGTGAGAGCTCGGATTGTCGTGATGCAAAATGATCCGCCTCCTCTAATTATCTTTCCTCATTTCTTCGAACACTGATGGCAAACTGATGGTTGTATACCACTCAGAATTGACCGTCCCACGTTCCACTAAAGGCACTGTGGCAACATGGCCGGAAAAATAACTCAATCATATGCTTCGATGTATCTCTTCCACGAACAACATTTTTGGATTTGGCTCGTCTTGAAAGACCCATACGTTCGATTGCTGTCTTGTGGTGATAATCCACGTCGAAAGTTGTGAAAAATGATCACGAGTTAATTCCACTTTTTTGCCAAATCGATTTTTTCAAGTCACTGTAAACAACACAAATGATGGTCGTACGTCAAAACGTTCTGAGTACGTTTATGCTAAAAAAATGTCAAACTTTCCAATAGAAATGTCAGATGGTGCCAGGCAAAACTTAGTGCTGCCTAGACCAGAAATATGTATGTGACAGCGCATAGAGAAAGGGACCTAAGGGTAAAAAAAAATCAATTTTCACTTTTTTTTTTGATGTGGACAACATCTGAGCATCGAATGAGACCGATCCCATGCCATAAAAGTGTTCCCTTCGAGAGATATGCGCGTTTTATGAAAGTGATACACGTATTTAAATCTTTAAAATGGCTGTCCTGAACAAAACCGGTTCTTACCCTTAGGTCTCTTTCTATTTTGCGCGTCACATATACCAACCCTCTTATGAAAAACCCTCTTATGAAGAAATGGAAATGACAGATGGCGTCAGGCAACATTTAGTGTCTCCTAGGCCAGAAATATATATAGCAACCCTCGAATTGCGAATGCGACATCAGAAATTTTCAAACGAGGTGGCGCCTGAAAGGTGTTGGCGTCCTCTTCGAGATGAGCAAAGGTTCTTTAAATTTTGAACCCATGGCAAACCCACTCTAGAATTTTCATATCTAGTAGAACAAATTACAAACTACAGGGTGTCCGCCGGGAAGGTATATTACTTTGTTTGCTTATAAATATTGATTTAATGAAAGACGATGGATCTTATATTGATAAATGTTTTATTTAATGTCGGCAATTATGTATGGAATACAATATCAGATAAATGTCCACCTCTGTTAGAAGAAGCTATTCTGTCAACTGAATCTTAAAAGGAAACAAATGCAAATCCTCGTGCAAAATTGTGGGCAAAGTGGTTTTTTGAAGACCAAGCTCTTGAGTACGGCCTCGAGTTGAGGTTGCTGGACTGTTTGAAACACTTTCTTGAGCAGCAGTAATGTTTTCAGGTGATCTTGCAGTACGTTGAGATCCATGCTTGCGCCTATCAGCTACAGACCCTCTTTCTTCGAAATCATTCACTACACGATAAATAGTGCATTTTGTTGACACGTTGTTTGTCACAAAAATTGTACGTAACTTTCTCATCGTCACAGTAATCGATGCTTGATTTTGATAAAATGTTTAACGATTAATCAAATATTCTTCCATAATAAATTTGCCACGTCTCTAATTCACGACTACGAAATATGAACTGTCAAAACTAATGTTTACCAAAATCGCTTCAAAACAAAGTAGTATACCTTCCCGGCGGCCACCCTGTATTTCCCGAAAATTTTTGGTGAAGAAAACAATATCCTTTTTTGAAATACTTTAGGATTTAGGATATATTCTTGATGTAGTGTGTTATGTCCTTTAAGGAAAAAATAGTTGTTTACACTTTCTCACAGAGAACGCCAATAACTGTCAGACGACACCTCGTTTGTTAATTTCTGATGCCGCGTTCCCAATACATTTGACTTCTAACACAGATAACTTTTCCGAAAAATGCTCGTCTCGGACCAAATCTCTCGGTTCAAATCTTACAGCATCTCAAAGCTGTAAGATTTAAACCAAGTCGCAAATGAACGCAAATTAGAAGTCATATGACAGGCAGCAACTAGGAAAATATATGGGCCGTGTTTAATTAAAATCGGTACTGGTCAAAATCCAGACCGGGTCGAAAATTTTCGGAATTACCCCAGCAAGGAAGTCCTTAAGACTTTAAAAAACTTTGAATATTTGAATCCCACAATAAACTCAAATAAGAATTTAAAAAAAAAAAATGTTAGCATGTTTTAGACGGCTGAATCGGTTTGCATAAACATAAATTTAGAAAATTGTATGGTAAGGGGCGTGGCTAGAGTTTAAATTTTCCTTCGTTTCGTTAATTTTACATAAATACTTAGTAGGGACATAAAAGCTGTTACACACGTTTTATGCTTTAAAATAAAAAGTACAGAATGTTTTTGGACCAAATATTTTCTAATATATTTATTGAGGTATATTGTATCCAAAAAGAATCAACTTATTCGAAATTTCCGCCTTTTGCCTTTACACACGCCTTAGGTCGCACTGGCCAATCGTCAATAGCTGCACGAACCTCGTCCATTGGAAAATTGGCCACAGCTCGAACCAAAGCAGTTTTAAGAGATCCAATGTTGGGGTATCTTTTGTGACAAACCTTGTCCTCTAAAACCGTCCACAATTTGTAACCCAATGGCTTCAAATCTAGACTGCCTGAGGGCCATTCTTGAGAGGAAATGAACGCTGGCAAATTGTTTCGAAGCCAGGCCTGGGACGTTTTAGCCTTATGGCCCGGCGCAGAATCCTGCTGGAAAGTCCATGGCTAGTTTTGGAACAGGGAATTGTCAAGAGGCTTCACAACAGCTTCCAAAACGGTTTCTTGCTAAACTTTGGCCGATGTTTAGACTCCTTGATCGCAGAAATGCAGGTCAGTGACCCCATCGTAAGAGACAACCCATTAAACCATGACTGAAGCTGGGTGATGACCCTTTTCCACTCTTGGGATCAGTTCAGTTGCTTCCTTAGATGACCGCGCATACACTCCATGATTTTGCTTGCATTTTTTACCGGCGAACAAAATTTTTCTGTGCAAGTTATCAGCGTGCTTCACCAAAAGACGTTTGCATTTTTCAATCCTATTTTTGTTTAAAGCTGCAGTCAATAAATGTCCGATACGTCGTTTGAAAGCCCTAAGTCCCAAGTCTTTTTTAATGATTTGACTCATGGACTTTTGCGTGATATTTATCTCACGGGCCATGATTTTCTGTTTTCGGAGTGGATTTCTGTGAATTCTTGATTTAACGGCTTTGATGATATGCGGTGTTCGAACAAAGCGTGGGCGACCCGGCCGGTGGCGGTCTTTTACATCTCCAGTCTCCTCAAACAGTTTTATGCATCGGTAGACGAACATGCGGCTCATTCCTAGTGGCCGGAGCGTTTGGAAAATATCGCTTTTTTCATTTCACACTTGAGCGCTTTTACAGCGATACGGTTCTCATTATCCGACCACTCCATGATGAAAGTTGAAACCATTTAAAAATTCCGTTACAGACTTACGCTATTAAGGTTAGCTTTCAATTGATATTAACGGGGTATGTTCTGATCTACTATTGAAATGGGTGTGTTCAATGTTGTATCAGTATTTATATCCCTACTAAGTACTTATAAAGGGTGTCCCAAGAAGAACGCAATTTTTAAATCTGGCAACATTCGAAGTGTCATTGTTACAGACTTACGCTATTGAGGTTAGCTTTCAATTGATATTAACGGGGTATGTTCTGATCTACTATTGAAATGGGTGTGTTCAATGTTGTATCGGTATTTATATCCCTACTAAGTACTTATAAAGGGTGTCCCAAGAAGAACGCAATTTTTAAATCTGGCAACATTCGAAGTGTCATTGTTTGACATTTGAACAATTGTTATTGTTTGTTAGTAGAAGGTACGAGGTTAGTAAAAATAGAGCGCTTCACGAATGAACAACGCATTCTCAATGTGAAATTGTTTTACCAAAATGGTGAAAGTTTTGCGGCAACAGTTCGCAAATTGCGATCAATTTGGGGTCACAATAATGCTCCAAAAGAGTCAACTGTAAAGAGATTAATGGATAAATTTGCCGAAACTGGGTCTGTTAGTGATGTAAAGACAACAACGCGCCATCGACCAGGTCGATCGACCGAAAATGTCGCAGCTGTACGTGATGATGTCGCTCAAACTCCATCCACCTCAATTCGACACCCAGCTCAGCAAATTGGTGTCTCCAAATCCACTTTGCAGCGAATTTTGACGAAAGATTTGCATCTTCATGCATACAAAATTCAATTGACTCAGGAACTGAAGCCAGCTGACCATGGACAGCGAAGGGAGTTCGTTAATTGGGTATTGGAGAGACAACATGAAAATGCTGATTTTGCCGATAAAATCATCTTCAGTGACGAGGCCCATTTTCATCTTGATGGCTTCGTCAATAGGCAGAATTGTCGCATTTGGGGTGCGGAAAATCCTCGAGTGATTCACGAGAAGCAAATGCATCCTCAACGTGTCACTGTGTGGTGTGGTTTTTTGGCTGGAGGAATCATTGGACCTTTTTTTATGAAAATGAGGCAGGTCAAGCGCAAACAGTCAATGGTGTTTGGTATCGTGAAATGATAACCAGTTTTTTCTTGCCTAGAATTGAAGAAATGAATGTGGAAGGCATGTGGTTCCAACAAGACGGCGCCACATGTCATACAGCCAGAGAAACAATTCAATTGCTGCATCAGTCATTTCCCGGTCGTGTTATTTCGCGTTTTTAGGAACTAGATCGTGCGATTTAACACCATTAGATTTTTTCTTTGGGGTTCTTTGAAGTCGATAGTTTACGCGAATAAGCCGACGACGACTCAAGCCTTAAAAGACGAAATCGGACGCTGCATTAATGAAATACCGCAGCATTCATGCAAAACGGTCATTGGAAATTTCATTAAAAGATCGCGTGCATGCCAGCAAAGCCGCGGCGGCCATCTGCACGATATATTGTTCCATACATAACCTCATTCTGTCGACTTTACGATATAATAAAGTTTCACGATTTTTTCTTAAATATCTGTGTTTTATTTAAAATTTAAAAATTGCGCTCTTCTTAGTATTAGTTGACTTTTCTGAACTTCGAGAAGTGCAGGTTAAAATATATACGAATTACTAGTTTTAAGAGCTTTAAACACGCTTACGAAAAGAATGGTTAATAAACCCCTTTCGGTCTACCGCCCACAAAAATTTATTATTCCGCCCACTTTTGCTATTCGAATCATGATTTTAACACTTTTTATGCGATTCTGCTAAAACAAATTAATTAGAAAATCGCTTAGATTTTCCGACGAAAATCTGGAGCCTTAGCCACGTCCATTCTTGTAAAGGGTGATCAATCTAGAGGCATTTTTTTTCAAAATAAAATACAAAAATTCAAATCAAGTGTGGAATCATTATCGTTCATTCAAAAGAACATTTTTTGCCATTTATTTTTAGTACAAAATTTTCAAATGTTGGCCGCAACTTCGCCTCAGGGTGTCCATTCTCAGGGTCCAATTTTGGATGCCTCTTTCGAAAACTTGAATCGCATTTTTTATTTTGAAAAAAATACCTTTAGATGAATCATCTTATATTTAAGGATTAAGAATATATCCTTGATTTGGAGTCATATGCCCTGCAAGGACAAAATAGTTGCTTACACTAGCTCAAAGAGGACGCCAATACCTTTCAATGCCCTCGTTTGTTAATTTCTGATGTCGCGTTCTCAATATATTTGACATCTAACGTAGTTTACTTTTCCGAAAACTGTTCGTCTAGACCCAATTCGAGATGCTGTAAGATTTGACCAAGTCTGAACACAAATTAGGTGTCATATGACAGACAGCAACTAGGAAGATATATGTGCCGAGTTTTATTAAAATCGGTAATGGTCAAAATCCAAACAGGGTCGAAATTTTTCGGAATTACCCCAGCAAGGAAGTCCTAAGACTTTTTAAAAACGTGGAATATTTGAATCCCACAATAAAATCAAATGAGAATTTAAAAAAAATGTTAGCAAGTTTTTGACGGGTGAATCAGTTTGAATAGACCCCCGCCCGTAGTCGGTTAAATTTAAAAAATTTGTATGGTAAGGGGCGTGGCAAGAGTTTAAATTTTCCTTCGTTTCGTTAATTTTACATTAATATTTTCTCTTTCATTGTCATTGCCTGACTGAGTACAGATGTAAAGCCCCTCTTGGGAGTCTGTGACTTTATCTTTGAGATTAGCACCACAACCTAGTGTAGGGTACCGGCAAACATAATAAAACTTAAATTAAATACTTATGTCGATCGATTTTGTTTCACATGTATGGGTGTGTGTGTGCGTGTGATGTTGGTGTGTCTATTTTCAGTTTGTTGTATTACGACGATTTTTATGGTAGCAACAAGCTCCTCAAAATGTAACAACAAACTGAAACAACAGAAACACCATCACCACCACCGCCGCCAACAACAACAACACTAACAGCAGCAACAAAAACCCAAATCGAAAATGCATTCATAATATTTGTAACCATATTTGTATAATAATTTAATGTTGTTGCATGAGAGCAGCAGCAACAGCAGCAACAACACCATTCCCGCTGAATGGAAGACAACAAACGTTGAATGAATTGACTGCAGCTCAGCCTAGCTAGCTGGCTAGTACCTACTACTAACCCTCCTTTTAATACACATTTTCTAAGACTTGTAAGAGCCACGTTTATCCATATGGCCTGGTCCGGCCTAGGCATGGCTATTGAATTGAAATTGCAGTTTGATTTCAATTTTGGCATGGTGTGGCATGGTATGACCACAAGTGAATTGTTGTATCATTACAATTTTTAGTTATTCCTTATTCTGTTGTTGGCGGTGTTGCTGGTGGTTGGTGATGGTGGCGGTGTTGTTGGCCACATTATCAGCTCTTAGCGCAGACCAACAATTTCATTTGTTGTTGCACATGAGCATTTGGATTTTGGTCTGCTCCAAGCCAGCCAGCCAGCAAGCAGCAACACTTTGTATGTTAGTCAGTTGTTGGTTGGTCGTCGTTGTTGGACATTCATCGTCGTCGTCATCATCATCGTCGTCGTCCACTTTAAGGTAGTGGCAACTGCCATCCACCCACTTACATGTTGTTACAGTTTTTCTCCTCTTGACTTCATGCTTAACATCGACGTCGTAGTTTTCTTTCCTTCGTTCGAGTTTCTTTCCTGAGTTTAGTTAATGATCGCCTGGGACTACAAGTTGCCGATATTGGTGGTATCGCTGCTGCCAGTGGTGATTGTACTGCCATTCTGCTGCCTGTTGCAAGGATGGCGTGTTGTGGGTTGTATGGTATGTTGTTTGATACGTTTTGTGTGTGTGTTTTTTTTTTTGTTTAGTGGGAGTCGTCGTTTATAGGCCTGCGTTTGGGCCAAGCCAGGCTCGGCCCGTTCCGTCCCAACCAGCCATGGTGAATGTATGCCCATTTGTCTGTCCGTCCGTCCGCCCGTGAGTGAGCGCATGATGCATGTTTTTGCGTATGTTGCCCGGTTAATTATTCGCATATTTCAATTAACAATATTGCAATGAATTTACAATTTGTTCCTGCCACCATGTTTTTGTTGCTGTTGTTGTTGTATTTTTTAATTGTTCAACATGCTTTTCTTTTGAGCGTTTTCGTTTCACTGTGCCTTCGCTTGTTATAGAGTTGTTCAACATTTGCGGAGGAGTTGCCTCTTAGGCGATCCTGTCCTAGGGGACTTACTTGTATGTGGGCAATTTTTAATAATTGTTGAATATCGAATTTCCTATGGTGCAGTTTTAAGGGGGCCAGACTATGTGATCTTTAGTTTTACATATTTTGTTCAGTGGTGAACACGTTGGAGTTTAACCTGTGTTGCTATTTGTATGCCAGAAAAACCCAGGTTCAACTCCGGGTAAGAACATCTAACAATTTTTCAAAGGCCAGTTTTCACTTCGTAAATGCTGGCGTTTTTAAGAGTAAGAGATTTACTTCTAAGCCAGATAAAAACTTATCTATGAAATTTTAAACGTTAAACTATAAGTCCTGGCCAGCAAGTACGAGGGCTGCTATATATAGCTGGCCTAATAATGAAAATGCAAATATTTATTATCAAAAATGGTTTTATTGTTTTTCGAAGTATTCTCCAGCAATTTCTACGAAGACTTCAGGCAAACCAATTGTGGGTACCACTCAGAATTGAGCGACGTACGAGGGCGACCGCAAAAGTAACTGGCCTAACATAAAAAGAACCGTTTTTTTGGAATTATTATTATTTATTTTTCAACAAAATCTCCTTTTAACTCAATACACTTCATCAAACGTTTTTCAAGTTTTTTAATTCCATCCGAAAAATAAGATTTTTCAAGACCTTTAAAATATGCCTCAGTTTCAGCAATAACCTCGCTATTGGACGAAAATTTTTTGCCACCGAGAATTTTTTTTTAAATTTGGAAACAAGAAATATCCAGAAGGAGCTAACTCTGGACTATATGGTGGATGCGGAACAATTTTAAATCGTAATTCGGCCAGTTTTTGTGGAGTTAAAAATGCAGTGTGTGAAGCAGCATTATCTTGATGAAAAACAACTTTTTATCTAAATGCGGTCGTTTTATTTAAATTTCTTCACTCAACCGATCCAATAATGCACAATAATATTCACTATTTATAGTTTTTCCTTTCTCAAGATAATCAATAAATATTATACCCTTTGCATCCTAAAATACTGTGGCCATTACTTTTCCTGCTGACTTAACAGTTTTCGCCTTCTTGGGACCACTTCTACCAGCTTCTATCCATTGTTTTGACTGTTCTTTGCCTTCTGGGATGTAGTGATGGATCCATGTTTCATCAATAGTTACGAATCGGCGCAAAAACTCTATTGGATTACGCTGATAAATCGCAAAAAACTCCTCGGAATTGGTCCAACGGACGATTTTTTGGGGCAAAGTCAACAAACGCGGCACCCATCTTGCGGATAGCTTTTTCATGTGGAGTTCATCATGTAAAATACTCCAAACTTGTTTTTCGTGTATTTTAACAATATCAGCAAGTTCTCTGAGCTTTATTCGTCTATCTTTAGTAACTTCATTAACTATTTTTCTAATGTTTTCAATAGTAGTAGCAGTTTTCGGTCTTCCAGAGCGTTGTTCATCTTCCGTACTTGAACGACCCATTTTAAATTGTTGAACCCAGGATTTCACGGTGGAGTATGATGGTGCATTATCACCATGAACAGAGTCCAGTTCATCTTTGATTAATTGTGGCGTATAACCTTTCATATAAAAGTGTTTAATTACCGCACGAAACTCTTTATTTTCCATTTTTCAAAAATTATAAAACTTTTTACTTCAATCACCTGTAACAAAGAAAATAATCATTAAATATTTCGGAAAGTTTGACAGATGGCTTATAAAAGATTGCTTTAAAAAAACAAAACAAAAAAGTTGCTAGTAAAACAGAAAATGTGCCAGGTCAGTTATTTTTGCGGTCGCCCTCGTACGTTGCTCAAACGGAACAGTCGCCACATGACCATTTTTCCTGAAGAAACAGGCGACAATTTACTTCGAAATGCTTCCACGGTTCGTCTTCGAAGACCCACACGGTCGATCACTGTTTTATTTCGGGCTCATGCGCATAGATCCATGATTCGTCACCTGTGACGATCTTATAAAAGTCTTTTGAAGCACCGCGATCGTATTTTTTCAAAATTTCTTTGCACCAATCGACACTAGCCTTATTTTCGGCGATTGTCAAATTGTGTATAGTTAGGCCATTTGAATTGCGATTTTGATTAAATCAAGTGCAAAGGACGCAGTTTGTTGAGGGCTATAATTTTAGTATTTGAAGGTGCCACGTGGAATGCATACATCGGAAGTTATTGCCCATTATACGTTAAAAAATTATATTTTTGGCATCTCTTTTCCGATATTTCGGCCATATCTAAGCCATTTTAAGGCCGATTTAGATCAAATCAAGTGGAATCGGCTAATAATCTGGTAAATATATATAAACATTACATCTCCGGAAAACGTTCTTTAATTAATCTCCATTTTGGGGTTACAATAGCCCACTGTGCGTCGTGTTGGCTGACTGAACAGTGGCAGATACGAAGCTGTGCGCAAGTAATTGCCACTGAATTTTTATTGTGCACCCAGCGAGTGATCTGGCGAGTATTGCCTCGTATCCGCGCTCTTCGAGTCGAAGATGCAGCACCACAGCTTACAGTTCGCGAAGTTTCCAATGTCATACACCGCGAAATGTCATCGAAGGCGTTGGGTTCAGACGGAAACTCCATGCTAGAAAATGGTGTCCGGTGCCTAGAAAATTAGCAGACTGGTTCCGCTACTGAAGCCAGGCAAAGACGCAAGTAAAAGAGAATCATACAGGCCGATCTCCTTGCTTTCTCCAGTAGCAAAGACGCTTGAGGCACTGCTCCTCCCCAGCCTGATCGAAAACCTTCCTGGTGCTGATCATCAGCATGGGTTCCGCAAGCAGCACAGCACAAAAACTGCTTTACACGCCTGCCATCAGCGACCACATGACACGCTGCACCTCTCTTATTGTTCGGCCATGCCCTCTTAGCGGACCCGCAGATCTCTTTGGTCGAATCCAGGTTAAATGGAGCGTTTCCTTCACCTGAATGTCGAAGCAGATTCTCTATAGACTAACACTACTCAAAACAAAATAAAGGTTATCTTTTTAGTCGTGTGGTTTTTCAATCTGGCCACACTTTTTTCGGAGTTGGCCTTTTGACAGCTCTCACTTAATTTATGCTCAGTTTGGCTTGCCATTTCATAATAAATACATTTACTCCGGAACAACGTTGGCAAATCGTAGTCAATGGGCCCAAACCGAGGTGGCAACCGATCCTGATTTTTACAAGACAATTTTTTTTAATAACCAAAATTGTCACATTTGGGGTAATAAAAAGCCACAAGCCATTGTTGAGACGCCGTTGCATCCTCGAAAATTCACTGCTTGGTGTGCTCTATGGACAGAAGGAATCATTGGTCCACATTTCATCAAAAATGAAGCCGGCCATAATGTTACAGTCAATGGGGAACGCTATAGAGCCGTGATTAATGACGTTTTCGTGTCTTAATTGGAGGATGTTGATGTGGACGACCTTTACATTTTTGTGCTGGATTGGACAATGTTGATGTGGACGATCTTTGGTTCCAACATGACGGCGCCACATGCCATACAGCCAACGAAACAATCAATTTATTAAAGGAAACTTTGGGTGAGCGCATTATCTTATGTCGTGACCTTCTCCAAAAACGTGCGATTTAACACCGCTGAACTATTTTTTTGTGTGGTTATGTAACATTATGTCCGACATGATGCCTTTGAAGAGAATATTCGACTCGTTATTGCTGACATACGGCCCCAAATGCTGCAAAAAGTGGTCGAAAATTGGGCCTCTAGGCTGGAATGTATTCGATCAAGACGCGGCGGCCACTTGCCCAAAATCATTTCGAAAACATAATGGAAAAACCCTTATCTTTATAATAAAGCAAAATTCTTGGCCATAAGACTAAATTATATGCGTTTTGTTTCTTCTTGAAAACCACACGTCTGAAAAAAACACGCTATACATTTTTGTTACAACAAAAGCAACAGCAAATTTAAAGAGAGTCACAGGGATGGTGTATTGGGCCTTCTAATCCTCCTTGCATTTCTACCTCCGTCCCTGTTTTGATCTCATCATTTAGTTGGTCCACGTTACATTGGTCCTTCTCTCCAACCTTTCGTAGTTCTGTCAATTCTTCCGTCTGCCCTTCCAACTGAACCTTCTTCCGGTCTTCCATCGTTCCTTCTATCCCTTTTTTACATTCCTCCACTGTCCGTTCGTCCTTTCCTTCGAAACGCCAGAAATGTATTTCGTTTCTTACTTAATCTTTTGCATTATCACCACAACCAATTGTAGGATACCCGCAAAAATAAAAATTAAAGTGATGTCCTGCTGGCAGGCCTCTTTTAGGAAGAAAAGGGTACATGTCTTTCGTATCTTTATAAATGTCCGAATAGTTTATCTGTAAGAAACATGTTAGGGAATTTCTCATGCAGACTCACTGACATGGATCGATTGTTTCAATTGGACTACTGGAGATGGTCTCTTCAGATTTAAGGTCCTGCAGCTCGAGATGCCACAAAACACACCCAAATGATGCACGGTACTTTATCAGCGACTATTTATTAACTTTGGTAAAACTGGACCATTTACCTCCATATTTTCCCATATCCCACATACAAAGATCCTTCCCAAGTTTAGAAAATGCAGCTATAGAAGCCATATTTGTCATCGGACGCCTACGAAATTTCGCATGGAGCGTAATGAGCGATCAACACCCAAGTCCTGGTACATTGCACCATATCGGTGCAAGTTTTCGAATATACCCCACACATAGGGCCCTCCCAATTTAAGGGTCCAGCAGCTCTAAATCGCATAAATGAGTACCGATAACGCTCATGTGAGAACCGGTACGCTATGAGCGACAAATAACACTGGTCGTCACTAAATTTGCGGCAGAAAGTTTGGGGTTGCCGTTCACGAATCTGGCCTCCGATTTGCCAGATTAGCTCTAGTGTAGGAGATATCCACATAAACCGTTTTTTTTTTAATAAAAGGACCCCTTACTGCTTTATTTGTGCAACGATTGTGGTTCCGAAGGAAAAATTTGTTCTCATTTCTATTTAATCGGATTGTAAAGTTAATTAGCCTGTGGAATGCGGATTTTAATACGCTATAACTGAGTTCTTATGAAGAAACAAAACTAGTAAAGAATCCGAAAAATTTACGCAGCTCAAAGCAATTTTGTTGTAACGAAAATTCGAAATTCCTGTAGAATTTTGCCTACAATTCTTATCAGAAATAAAAGCGCTGCATATCGTAAATAAATTCTCCACTAAACATCGCGCTCAAGTTTTTAAAAATCGATTCACAAACAAAGCTGCTAGCGGTCCTTTTATTCAAAAAACCGAAAATAACGGTTTATGTGGATATCTCCTTAACTAGAACTCATATGTGACGCGCAAAATAGAAAGGGGCCTAAGGTTAAAAACCAGTTTTGTTCAGGAGAGCCACTTTAAAGATTAGGCCCCTTTCTATTTGCGCTAAGAATCGTCGACTTCACTTTCATAAAACGCGCATATCTCTGGGAGGGAACACTTTTGGGGCATGGGATCGGTCTCATTCGATGCTCAGATGTTGTCCACATTAAAAAAAGAAAGAAAAAAATGAAAATTGATTTTTTTTACTCTTAGGTCCCTTTTTCTATGCGCTGTCACATATGGCAAATCGTAGGCCAGATTCGTGATCAGCAGCCCCAAATCAACTAAAGTGGTCTATCAAACCTTCTGCGGCACATTTATTTTCAAAATTATGTTGCCCAGTATAATTAACTCTAGCATATTGAGTCTGACCTTGCTTACGCTCCAGGCATTATCCTCTGAATAGCAGAGTGGTGTAGGATATTTTATAACCGGCTACGCCTAACTTTAAGATTTTTTACTCGTTTTTTCTGCAGAAGTTCCACCACCAATTGGGCCCTTAGTCTGATAATTGATATTTTGAAAGAGTTTTCGTTCCACACTGCTGCTTCTTTCTGTGCATCACGCAATTCCATTTCTCGTTTCATTTGTCGGAGTTGGAGATTATCTTCTCTACTAACCTGTTGAGGCCATGTCTGTCTCACAGTGGCGCCATTTTCATTACAAAATCATATCTTTTGAACAGAATAGGATTATCGAATATTTTAAAAGACATATCGTCGTTCCGAAGTTATCTTAACGTATATCACAAAATCAAAAAAATAAATAATGAGATAACACCACTTCCTGGTAAAATTTTTTGAGAGCTATCGATCTGTCCAGTCTCCAGGTACGTATCTCTAACGGTTCCTGAGATATTATAGTGTCATTTTGTTGTATATCCAGTTTTGCTAAAAATTTAACGCGTTATGTTACCGTATGAACCATTTGAACCATATACAATAAAAAATATATGAAATTTATGAATTAAAAAAAAATTGTTATCTTCACGTATGTGCCAAAAAAATTATCACAATATTTATATGTATATACATATTGTTTTTGTCCCATATTTCAATAATATTTGCGGATAAAGTTAATAGGGGTTTTGTTTTTATTAATATAGATGGATATTGGAAGATAAAGGGATTTAGAACTGGTTTTCTTAAATGCATTTTATTGTAAACGAAAGTAAAACTTTTTTCTTGCAAACATTTTTAACATGGAAACAATTTATTACATAATACTAGTAATAACACAAAAATATCAAATATATCTATTTACCACTCGAGCTTAAATTTAGTTTAGAAAATTTAGCTGAATGTATACACAAATTTACATTAATAAATCTGAAAAGAATCTCACATGATTTTCTGGAAGGAAAACATAAAGGCTTTCAATATCTTTCTTTTTGTCTGGATTTATGTTTATCTTTGTACAGGGTGGCCCAAAAAGGACTGAAGGATTAAAAATAACTGTAATTTTTTTGTTTTTATTTTTTATTGATTTTTTTTATGTTTTTAAATATTTAATTCATGGAAATTTTTTACATTTAAGTGTGAAATATAACATCTCTCAAATGGTGTCCATTTTCTTGCAAACAAAAATTGGCTCTTTCTGGTTCCAAGTTGCTTATTTCTGCTTGAATGTTGTGCTTAAGCTCTTAAATTGTTTGGGGTTTATTGATATACACAACTCCTTTCAAATAGCCCCACAAAAAAAAGTCTAGAGCGGTCAAATCTGGTGAACGTGGAGGCCAAGCAAAATCACAATTTCTGGAAATTATTCGTTCACCAAAAATGTTATGAAGAAGTTCCATTGTCGCTCTTGCTGTATGCGCAGTTGCTCCATCTTGCTGGAACCATATGTTTTGATTATTCTCAACATGTGGACGCAAAAAATTGTCTATCATAGTCCTATACAGAGCCCTGTTAACCGTTTCTGGGTGACCCTCCACATCTTCGAAAAAATATGGACCGATAATTTTATCAGCCATAACACCGCACCAAACAGTACATCTGGCGGGGTGTAATTCACGCTGATGTAAATCCCAAGGATCGTGAGTGCCCCAAAATCTACAATTTTGATTGTTTACATAGCCATTTAAGTGGAAATGAGCTTCATCGCTCATTATAAGATTGTTTAAAAAGTTATCATTTTCTCTGGCTATTTGACTAAAACGAATAGCATATTGCAGGCGTGCCTGATGGTCTTGGGGGAGCAGTTGCTGTGCCATTTGAATTTTATACGGAAACATTTTAAGATCCCGCTTCAAAATTCTTTGCAGGGATGTTCTGGAGATTCCCAATTGAGTACAACGACGACGAGTAGAGACAGATGGATCTTCGTTTACACTCTGCCGTACAGCCTCCACAACTGCTTCATTGCGTACAGATCGACCTCTTCCTCTTCCTGGAAGATCTGACACTCTTCCATGTTCCTCAAAACGGAACATGAGACTGGGTGCTGTTCGGACATTAAAATGACGACGATAATTTCGTTAAGTTGTAATAATTGACCTTCCAGAAGAATAAAAAAATTCAATGATTTTGACGCGTTTCTGCACATCATATGTAGCCATGATTTATCTCCAAAAACCAGTAAATAACCCTCAAAAGACAAAAAAAATTATTAAAAACAAAAAAGATATAACCATTTTTAATCCTTCAGTCTTTTTTGGGCCACCCTGTACATGTACTAAGTTCTTTTTCAAAAAAGTTTTCTGAAGTTGCAATGACTCCCTTTCTCGCTTGTTTTCGTAGGCTTTATGTTTGAAAGTTGCGTTCATTTGCAGACTTTTTATATTGCAGAGAAAATAAATTATATTTATTATATTTAATTGATTTAATTTTACTGAAAGGAACTTTATGAAAATTTAATCGATTTGCTAAAGACGAATAAACTTTGAAATCGGTCGGAATCATTTCTATCACTTTTAGCGCAAAGTTTTTGGATGGATAGTTTTTTAATTTTGTTATTAAATCTAATGGACTGTAAATTTCTTTTAATTTTAGGAACCGGTCTATTGCACTATGAACTGCGTCAATCTCCGGAATTTGAGAATGACCTGGTTCTGAAAATTTTTGAACGATTGTTTTCACATTTTTTGTTCTATATAAAAAATGAAGGATATCAGACGATAATATTTTATTTTTATTTTGCGGCACACAGGAGTCACTCCACAAAATGATGTGCTCAATATTATAAAAATCCTGCATCATTTGTTCCAAAATTTTAATGACAGTACTAGCAATATCATTTCCAGAGCGACCACTATGTGCTTCAATTCAAATGGCACAATAAGTTGTATTCTTTGCATTTGTTTTCTGAGCACATACAGTCGCTGTCATATTTTGATTTATGCATGGCAATTAAACAAAAAAAAAGCACCGTGATGCGATTCGTTTTCAACCAGCCTTATCAGTTCAAACGCAAATTGAAAAATATTAGAAACAAATTCGTGGAAATCAATTCAAATAAGATCGATTTAGTTTAGCTTGCAACAGTCGTTCCCTAGATTATTTGTCATTAACTCAGAGGCTTCTGGTAGTAGATACTTTTTAAGTTGAACCACATATATCCACCCTAGGGTGTAATGCATTTTGGATTTGCTATTCCGCTTGTAGCAATTTGTGGTATTGCCTAATGAGTGTAAATTGTAAAATGTTGACTGCATAAAAGAGTAACACGTATCTAACGAGTAAAATTATATGTATAATCCTCTTGCATCTACATTTTAATAGGAGACAAGTTTTTTACAAAATGGCAAACAGAATCAAATTTGAATACATACTAAAGATCGTAGTGTTTTTTTTCATATGACCCAAATTTCGAACGAATCGAAATTTGGAAAATTTAAGAAAAAAACGGCGAAAATTTAATTATTTTAAAAAAACTTAAAATTATTTAAAGAAAAAACAAAATTTAAATACACAATGTAGATCGTAGTGTTTTCTTTCATATGACACACATTTCGAACAAATCATTTAATCTGTTCTGGAACAGCAAGTTTTTTTTTTGGTAAAGGCCACGTAGTTCAAGCAACAATCTATGATATCAACCAATGCATGTAGAAATTCACTTTCAATAATTATCTTATTAGTTAGGGCTACCATTACTTTGTATCTTCAACGATTAGTGTCAGTTTCCTCAACCGAAAGTTGCCGTATACCCAATCAAAATACGGTTGTAGCGATGGATTACATGAGTTCTATGTGCAACCACCAGCATTCGCTTGGCAAAAAAAAATCGGTTGTGATAACAAATCTATTCTCTGACTGAACAAGCTGTTTTGAATTGAAAATATCTTAAAACGCTCCTGGAAGAAAAAAAGTTTACCTCGGAGAAAATTATACCTTTTTGGGTATTTGCTTAACGGCGGAGTGTATTTTAGATTCATTCCGGTCGATATTATTTTGTTTTATGTCAATCAGAGAAAAAAATTGTTGGAAATCGGTTGGAACTACTAAAATTCTGATGCCATCACCAAATGTTTTTTTCAATTGTAATGGATAATAAGTGCGGCATGTGCACTTTTAGATCCAAAAACGTTTCTCTGGAGGTTCGGATTCTTCGTATTTTCTACCGAAACTTCAGTTACAATTACTAAACGTTACAGAGTAGCAACTAACATTCGGTTGTACTGGTGACATAAAGTGCATGAACCTCAATCAGTCAGTTGGCAAAAAAAACTCGGTTGTGGCATTAAATCTTTTTTCTCTGTGGAGAGCGGTATTTTGCTTTTTTGCTGTTGGTCGAAGAGAGTGGAGAGTGTGCGTGGCTGACGGAAGATTTGTATTCGTCTGCCTTTCAGTTGCCATCGTGCATTGGACACGTGAGGAGAGGTCATTTTGTGTTGAAGCGTATTTTTTGTAAATGCGCATTCGATCATAGCAGTGCAGCGTGCTTTTCTTTTACGATTCGCTGTTCCCCCACGCGGACCTGTTCCTGGATGGCAATCAATTGTAAATTTGCTAACTTCATTGAGGACAGCAGGGAATGTGTCATGTGTACGAAGGGAACCTGAGAATAGGATTACAATACCACAAAACATCGAGAGAGTTGGAGCAGCAGTACTGAAATCTCTGAAAAGCTCTGCTCGGAAGCAATCACTTGACGTTCTCTCCACCGGATTCTTCATGATGAACCGAATTTTCATCCGTACAAAATATTCGCGGTCAAACAATTGTCAGCACGGGACTATTTGACACGGCGGACCTCTTGTGAACCCCATGACGCAATTGTGTTTTTTCTGATGAGGCACATTTTCACCTCGCATAGGAAAAGGGACCTAAGGGTAAACAAAATCAATTTTCACTTTTTTTTGTTTTTGATGTGGACAACATCTGAGCATCGAATGAGTTTTCTTTTATAATAAAATGTGGATGAAAATCCCTTTGGAAGATTAAAAGTGCTTTGCAAGTCGAAGCATACCACAATTGTGTTATTCGATACCAACTGTCTATCTGTATCGCGTTCACTTTTGCAACTGCGATTCTCTTCTATGTGCTTTTTGTACATGATTTTTTTCATAATATAATGTTAAATAAGAGCTTATAAAAGATAATTATTTGATCTTCAACTAACGAAGTAGTGGTTAGTTTATCACAAAAAATAGTATGGATTATTTTCACGTATGCGCCATAAAAAAAAATATTTCGCAAAAGGTGGCGTATACAACAAAAAGTAAATTTTTTTATATAGGTAAAAATGGTTGTAACTTAAAAACTTTCATCTACAACCTTGAATATTTTTTACATAATCGACGCAGAATTGCAAGCACTACGCCTAACAAAAATATTGGACAACTTTTTTCGCGCCACTTTTTTTCTATGAGAGTTTGAAACTTAAAAGTCAATTTCCCCAAAAAAATTTTTTTTGGAGATACGTGAAGATAACTTCGGAACGACGATATTTGACAGCGCATAGAGAAAGGGACCTAAGGGTAAAAAAATCAATTTTCATTTTCTTTCTTTTTTTGATGTGGACAACATCTGAGCATCGAATGAAACCGATCCCATGCCCCAAAAGTGTTCCTTTCCAGAGATATGCGCGTTTTATGAAAGTGAAGTCGACGATTCTAAGCGCAAATAGAAAGGGACCTTATCTTTAAAATGGCTCTCCTGAACAAAACTAGTTTTTAACCTTAGGTCCCTTTCTATTTTGCGCGTCACATATGTAGGTGAAAGCATACTCGTATCTAAAAGACTAATCATTTCTAAAATATAATAATTCTCTAACTCCAATCGTGACTGCACATTCTGCATGGAAGAAATAAGTGGATCGGAAGATATGCAGAGACGCAGAATCTTCTAAATAATAGTGTGGTGTAGGATATATCATAATTGGCCCCGTCCGACTTTTAACTTTTTTTATTTGTATGGCGTGATCCAAGTAGAGATACTTTTTTCAATAGCCTCTTTTTGACAGACCACGTGTGAGTCGTGTCCTGCTGCCATGTTATTTTTGTTTAGCATTGTTTGGCATTTCATCATGAAAGACTTACGCCTGAACAAGGTTTACAAATTGCTCAACTTTATTACGAAAGTTCACGTTCTGTAAGGAATGTGATTCGTGCACTTCGTTCAACTTGTGGTTAACATAATCGGCCAACATTTCTGGCTCAATGGTTATGTAGACAAGCAAAATTGCCGCATTAGGGACGAAGAGCAACCAGAAGAGGTTCAAGAGCTGCCACTACATCCAGAAAAAAACAACGGTTTGGTGTGGTTTGTGGACCGCACAGTGGCTAAAAATCGTTTTTCGTTGGCCAAAATTCTGTAACTTTTAAACCGATCAAAATATTTTATTTTATTTTTTAATGGATAGATATTTGGTTCAGCTTGACTCAGTGACGACTTGACTCGGATTGTAGTTGTACCTCTGCCGAAATTGGTGTGATTGTAATAGTGTCCTTTGATGGCAAACAGTCCATTTTAGCAGCAGTTATGTGATGATATACTGGCTACAAATTTGAGCCCTTTTCAATCGCACGCAATCTGAGCTGAATGTATTGCGGTTGTTAATTTCAAATCCAGAAATAATGCTAATGCCTCCTCATTTGTGAACTGTTTTGCATCGCTCGAAGTTGGTATACTTTTGAGAATCCGTTCTTCCCACACATCGCATTAATCAATGGATTTATTGAGAGAACACTTGGGTGAGCAGATAATTTCACATTTTGGGACGGTCAAATGGCCACCAAGATCGTGTGATATCACATCGTTAGACTTTTTCCTGTGGGGATATGTAAAGTCTAAAGTTTATGCGGACAAACCCGCTTCGATTCAGGCCTTGGAGCAAAACATCACGCGTGTCATTCGCCAGTTACAAGTCGAAATGCTCGAACGAGTCGAATTGAAAATTGGACTCAGCGGATGGATCATCTGAGATGTAGCCGCGGCCAAACATAAAAGCCAACAAATGTTCTTTTAAATGATAATAACCATTCCCCATTCAATTTGAATTTTCTGTGTTTTTTCTTTAAAAAAGTAGGGAACCTCAAAATTCGTCGCCCCATGTATTGAAGGGTTAGTGGTAATTGTCATAATAAAGCAATCCTTGGTGGTGGAGTGCACAAAGGTGACATCCTAAATCTTCTATTAATTGAAAATAAATTTCACCATACGAATATCGCTGGGCATATGTAATGTTTAAACTGCACCTTGTTCAATAAGGAAATGAAAATCACGTCCTGACCTTTTGAAACACGTTTGCTCTAACACGTATCCGGTTGTCATGATCCGCTGACTCCCGCTAATTCTGTCTTGACTGTTGAATCAAAGAATGTTGTGGCCAACAAAGCATAGACTTGCAACATTGTATGCAACCCATCAATAATCCTCATAAAATTATAATGATCTTTAACAATGCGAGTACATATCAGAAACCCCATAATCAAAGTCACAAGAAGTTATAGTTTTTCATAGACATCAGAAGGAAAGAAAAAGAAACAGCGGCAGACTCAGCAGCAGCGATCGAGCTCCCCTCTGTCTCCGCGGCATGTTTTAGTAAATATTGTTCGAATCTTACAAAAGCTTAAAAACGAAACGTCATCTTTACAGGCAGACAGACAGACATCTGAACGAATGATGGACTGGCAGACAGCTATGGGATGATGATACCACCGGGTACATGAGCATGATAATGGTGTGTACTCGTAGTTACTGCACGATGCTGACGATGAAGACCAACCGTGACGTTGTCTGCCAGGCATTCTGAGGGGAGTCAAACACAAAAAAAATTATAATTTATTAGCACTTGAAGAGTTCAATCCGTTGAACGGGTAAATATTTATTTGTAGCATCAAAAAATCTTTTGTTGAGATCTGAAACTCACCCCCCCCAAATAAATTGGAAAATTGTTTAACAACTTCATTAGAAGTTAACGTGTTCCATATGGAGCAGTGGGTAAATACCACCGCCACCTTTCATTACAATCATCCCACCAAACAGCCAAAAGTACTTTCGGTATGAATTGGCACAATTTCTTTTCGAACAAAATAAGTTTTAATTGTGTTTTAATTGGATTGGCAGCTCTTCGGCGTTTTCGTCGACTTCTGGAAGATACTCAGACCGATACATGGCAATAGATGTGCCTTATTAAACTTGAGAATATGTGAATTTAATTATAAAAAATGGACGATAATCTTAGTAAGAAAGTTAAAAAATGGAGAAAATATAGGGAAGGATTTGAAGTATGAGAATGAATGGAAGGCCTTGAAAGATGTTTTTTATATAAAGTACACCTGACTGTGGTTTTGGGACCTGGTGCTGATGCCTTTAAGAAGAGAAAGTAGACTCCTTGTTTATTACACTAATCAATTCAAACTCGCTATCTGTTTCCATTTAGCAATGTCTATCCGTCTATCAGTACATCTATCGTTTTAATCAAAATTATGTATATTAGACTGGGCCGATTTGTACAAGAGTTGCTATATTTATTTCTGGCCTTAGCAACACTAAGTGTTGCCTGGCGCCATGGATGTTGGACAATGGAAAGTTGGACATTTTTTAGCATAAACGTCCTCAGAACGTTTTGACGTACGACCATCATTTGTGTTGCTTACAGGGACCTGAAAAAATCGATTTGGCAAAAAATGGAATTAACTCGTGAACATTTTCGTGCGATCATTTCTCACAACTTACGACGTGGATTATCAGGACAAGAGTCATCGATGAACTAAAATCTTTGTATGGCAATAAAGCACCATCCTATAGCACTGTGGAAAACTAGTTTAATAATTTCAATCGTGGCCGACGCTCGCTCAAAGACGAAGGTCGTAAAGGTCGTCCAAAAACGGCCGCTGTGTCAGAGAACATTGATGCCTTGCGTGAACTGATAATGCAAGATCGTCATGTGACATACCGTAAGATAGAGGCCTCCTTGGGCATTTCTTCCACTAGCATACATTCGATATTGCATGAAAAAAGGTTTGTTCCCGTTGGATACCGCACAGTTCGACAATCGCTGAAAAAAAGGCTCGTGTCGATTGGTGCAAAGAAATTTTAGAAAAATACGATCGCGGTGCTTCAAAAGTCTTTTATAAGATCGTCACAGGTAACGAATTATAGATCTATGCGCATGAGCCCGAAACAAAACAGCAATCGATCGTGTGCGTCTTCGAAGACGATCCAAATCCAACGAAAGTTGTTTGTGAAAGCAGCACTTCGAAGCAAATGGTCGCCTGTTTCTTCGGCAAAACAGGGCATGTGGCGACTGTTCCGCTTGAGCAACGTAGGACGGTCAATTCTGAGTGGTACACCACAATTTGTTTGCCTGAAGTCTTCGCAGAAATTCGACAAACGAACAATAGAAGACGGTCAATTCTGAGTGACACCACACTTTGTTTGCCTGAAGTCTTCGGAGAAATTCAAAAACCGAAGAAGAGAAGACGAATCGTCCGAAGACTTCAGGCAAACAAATTGTGGTGTCCACTCAGAATTGACCGTCCTACCATGACAATGAGAGCTCTCACACATCGGATCAAACCGGAGCTTTTGTTGACCGGCCAAAACGTCGAATTGATGGGTCATCCGACGTACTGGCCTAACTAGGCACCCAATGACTTACGTTTATGCCTGCACATCAAGAAAAAATGCGTGGTCAACGATTTCGTCAGCAGAAGATGCTGTTGAAGCATTCAAAAACCATGTCAATCGGAGTGGAAAAAGTGCTTCGACAGTTGGTTTGAGCGCATGCAAAAGTGTTTAAATCATGCTGGAGAATACTTTGAAAAAAAAAAAACCATTTTTGATGATAAATATTCGCATTTTCATTGTTAGGCCAGAAATATATATAGCAGCCTTCGTATTATTGTTAAATACCAGTCAACGGCAAAATTTCAAATTAACCCTACATGTGACAGCGCATAAAGAAAGGGACCTAAGGGTAAAAAAAATCAATTTTCATTTTTTTTTATGTGGACAACATCTGAGCATCGAATGATCCCACGCCCCAAAAGTGTTCCCTTCCAGAGATATGCGCGTTTTATGAAATCGAAGTCGACAATTCTAAGCGCAAATAGAAAGGGAGCTAATCTTTAAAATGGCTCTCCTGAACAAAACTTTTCATCAACATTTCACTTATTTTTTTGTTTTGATGTGGACAACATCTGGGCATCGAATGAGACCGATCCCATGCCCCAAAAGTGTTCCCTCCCAGAGATATGCGCGTTTTATGAAAGTGAAGTCGACGATTCTAAGCACATATAGAAAGGGTAGGTCCCTTTCTATTTGCGCTTCGAATCGTCGACTTTAAAATGGCTCTCCTGAACAAAACTTTTCATCAACTTTTCACTGTTTTTTGTTTTTGTTTGTTGTGGACAACATCTGAGCATCGAATGAGACCGATCCCATGCCCCAAAAGTGTTCCCTCCCAGAGATATGCGTGTTTTATAAAAGTGAAGTCGACGAATCTAAGCGCATATAGAAAGGGACCTAATCTTTAAAATGGCTCTCCTGAACAAAACTGGTTTTTAACCTTAGGTCACTTTCTATTTTGCGCGTCACATATGACGTAGACTTCAAATCATGTTTTTTTTATATGTAGTTAAGTTAACCTTATATAAGGTTATTTTTCTTTTTAGTGCAGAAATACTTTAAAAAACAGAAAAGAACTTTTGCAAAATAGAATGTGAAAATATTTTTTTCCAACCACTGTGCGACGTTAGACTTTTCCAGCTAGTTTTATTTGGGCCCAGCTAGTTTTAGTTTTTAAAATCAATTAAACTCTTTTTACAACACACACACACACACGTTGTAAAAGAAATTTATTTATGGCTCTCGATGTGGAGTCTCTTTAGAGGTGACAAGAGAGAGTTGTATTTTCGAGGGCAAGTGTGTGAAGAAAACTTGAAAAGTAAGGTTTACAACAGTAGTTCTCATTCGTTTGGGGAGAGCCTGGCCTTATAGAGTTCGGTTTTACTTTCAACAATTGCAGCAAAGCTTTCTGAAGAGGCTTGTCACGGACCCGAAATCATGATAAAAGTAGTGTGCAGCCACGAATATCAATGTCACTTTGCCATTTTGTTAAAAACTTGTCTTCTATTTAAATATAGAAGCAAGAGGTTTTGGGCCGGTTTAATCCCTGTTCAATGGGTAAAAAATCCGATAGTTTTTTAAAATCCAAAGTGTTTTTTAAATCCGATAGTTATTTAAATCCGTTTGGTTTTCAAAATACGATAATAGTTGATTGCTTTATTAAGTTTATATTAAAACGAAAATTTTCAAAAAATACAATGTAAACATATATGCCTTTTTCCAACCACTGTGCGACGTTAGACTTTTCCTGTTCGTTTTTGGCTTCAACTTGAGCGTTTCTATGGTTTATCAAATCTATATCAAATTGACTAATCAATGTTCATACGGATCGTTGCCAGAGCCTATCAGTAGGCCTCACAGTTTCTCGCAGGTCAATGGCACTCCCAAATCGCGTTTTTGTTTTTTTTTCTAACACGCAAAATGACACGCTTTACATATGTAATCCTCGGTTAACCTGAGGTTTTGTAACGAATCCAATGTAATGTATAGCCCTGTGTATATAAATTTAAAAATCCGCTACGAATTCAAATTTGTATTCGTTATGGCAATTATATTTTCGTTGTGCCAAAGAAGAAAGTTATACGGTCGTAGGCCAATTTAACACCAACGTCAAAACTAATCAAAAGTGTTCATTACAATTTACCTTCAAGTCCGAAATGCCGACTGTAGATGGCTTGAGGGCATTGTGGTGAAATATAATTTTAACGCATGGTGTGTTTTCTGGCTAATTTTATTCAAGTTAACACCGACAATAGCCACAAAACAAAAGTTCTAAAGACTTTATGCTTTCAACCAAAACCACAAGTAAAAGAATCTAGTGATTAATGGTAAACTAATTGAATTACGCGCGTATTTTTGAAAAGAACAAAAAAGAACACAAATTGAATATTTATTCCTCCATCAGGTGATCATTAGCGTATCAGGCGTCCCATATTCGTGCTCATGCCAAACAATGTTGCAAAAGATCCCACTGATTGTCGACCCACCGACTCCGACGTCGGACTGTTGGCCAACATTCGCCGGCATCTCAACACTATTTGGAATAAATCTCAACACAACTCGTACATAATTTGATCTCACAATATCGATTGATTTGTTATAAATGCATATATTTTGTAGCCAAAAGTACAATATCGAATTGTAACCAGCGAAAAAGGAAAAGAAAAAAACGCTCCAACAAACGTAACATGAATCTTTGGTCTTTTTGTCGTAAAATTTCCCAATAGTGTTACCAAAAAAATAAAGAGAAGAAAAACGCAAACATAAAAGACATTGCTAAAAAAAAACGACAAGTATAAATGGTTATATGTTCGGTTAGGTCGACTATCGTACACTCTCCCAGTGGCGTCAGAAGTGAGAAGTGATTTTTCGCTATTTTGGCGATTTTTTATGAAAAATTACCTAAATGACCCAAATTGGCGATTTTTTGTGCAATCCCGCTTATACAGGGTTTGCCGTTACGAACATAACAATTTTATATTAATAAAATACAGAGTTCAAATTTATTCCAGCCGTTGTGCAAATGTTACATTTTAAGAATGAATTTCGATTTCGGTCATACGAGGGCTGCTATACGTATTTCTGGCCTAATAATGAAAACGGATTTTTTTATTATCAAAAATGGTTTTACTGTTTTTCAAAATATTCTCCAGCATGCTTTATACACTTTTGCATGCGCTCAAACCAATTGTTAAAGCACTTTTTCCACTCCGATTGAGACACCTCCAAAACATGGTTTTTGAACGCTTCAACAGCATCTTCTGGCGACGAAAATGGTTGACCACTCATTTTTTTCTTGATGTGTGGGAATAAAAAGAAGTCAGGGCTGTACGGCGGATGACCCATCAATTCGACGTTTTGGCCGGTCAAAAAGGTGCTGGTTTGAGCCGATGTGTGTGAGAGATTCGTCTTCTCTTTGCGAATTTCTCCGAAGACTTCAAGCAAACAAATTGAGGTCAGAATTGACCGTCATACGTTGCTCAAGCGGAACAGTCGCCACGTGACCAGTTTTGCCGAAGAAACATGCGACCATTTGCTTTGAAGTGCTTCTTCCACGAACAACTTTCGTTGGATTTGGCTCGTTTTCGAAGACCCACACGGTCGATTGCTGTTTTGTTTCGAGCTGATACACATAGCTCCATGATTCGTCACCTGTGACGATCTTATAAACTTCCAATCGACACGAGCCTCTTTTTGAGCGATTGCCAATTGTACAAACCTTTTTTATGGCCATGTGTTCATGCAATATCGAATGTATGCTGGTGGAAGAAATGCCCAAGGATGCCTCCATCTCAAGTGTCACATGACGATCTCGCATTACCAGTTCACGTACGGCATCAATGTTCCCTGGCACAACGGTCGTTTTTGGATGACCTCCACGACCTTCATCTTTAAGCAAGCGATTGAATTCATTGTTACGATTGAATTCATTGTACCAGTCCTAGACGATGGTGCTTCATCGCCATACAAAGATTTAAGTTCATCGTTGCACTCTTGTCGTGATAATCCACGTCGAAAGTTGTGAAAAATGATCGCACGAAAATGTTCACGCGTTAATTCCATTTTTTTTGCCAAATTGATTTTTTTAAGTCACTGTAAACAACACAAATGATGTTCGCACTTTGAAACGTTCTGAGTATGTTTATGCCAAAAAATGTCAAACTTTCCAATGGAAATGTCAGATGGCGCCTAGACAACACTTAGTGTTGCCTTGGCCGGAACGCTCTTTATGATACCTGAAATTGAAGCCCGTAATCTTGACGACACTTGGTTTCAACAGGTCGGTGCCACTTGCCATACAGTTGCACAAACAATGGATCTATTGAGAGGTCATTTCGAAAAGCAGCCAATTTCGCGTTTGGGACCGATGAGTTGGCCGCCTAGATCGTGTAATACCACAGCTATAGACTTTTTTCTTTGGGGCTAAGCAAAGTCCAAATTCTAAGCTGACAAACCAGCTACGATTCAGGTTTTGGAAGCTGACATTACGCGAGTCATTCAAAATTAGATGAATGGAAACCCTGAGGCGTAGTTGCGGCCAAAATTTGAGGGAAATTATATTCAAAAAATAAATGCCATAAAATGTCCTTTCAAAGATTCCACACTTGATTTGAATTTTTATATTTTTTTTTATTCTGAAAAAATACAACTAGATGGATCACCCTATATGAGCCCCACAAGCATATAATGATTCACACTCAACCATACAATGATCCCCACAACCATATTATGTTTCACACACAACCATAGTATGATCCGCTCAACCATAGTATGACTCACACGCAACCATCTTATGCTTTCTACAAGCATAGTATGATCCCTCTCAACCATACCATTTATAAGGATTAGTTGTTCTTCAACAATACTTAGTAGGGACATAAATACTGTTACGAGTACACTTAAGTCGCACTGGCCAATCGTCAATAGCTGCGCGTACCTCGTCCATTGGAAAATTGGCCACAGCTCGAACCAAAGCAGTCGTAAGAGATCCAATGTTGGGGTATCTTTTGTGACGAACCTTGTCCTCTAAAACCGTCCACAATTTGTAATCCAATGGGCTCAAATCTGGACTGCCTGAGGGCCATTCTTCAGAGGAAATTAACGCTGGCAAATTGTTTCGAAGCCAGGCCTGGGACGTTTTAGCCTTATAGGCCGGCTAGAAAGTCCATGGCTGGTTTTGGAACAGGGAATTGTTAAGAGGCTTCACAACATCTGCCAAAACGGTTTCTTGGTAAACTTTGGCGGATGTTTTGACTCCTTGTTCGCAAAAATGCAGGTCAGTGACCCCATCGTAAGGGACACCCCACCAAACCATGACTGAAGCTGGGTAATGACCCTTTTCCACCCTTGGGATCAGTTCAGATGCTCCCTTAGATGACCGCGCATACACTATCAGTTTGCTTGTTGAATTTTTCCTGAACGGTAACAATTTTTTAATCGTGTCGGTAATACGTTTGCTCGGTTTATATCGAGCTTTCTTAGAGATCGCACTATAAGAGTTGTTGTAGATGGGTTCTCATCCAACACACATAGGCTGACCGCAGGGGTACCACAGGGCTCTGTCCTTTCTCCCTCTTTATTTCTTATTTTCATTGACGATCTATTGGGTCAGACCGTGAATCCAATCTACTCTTTCGCAGATGATAGCAACCTCTGTCATTCATATTCATTCGACCGTAGGCCGAGTCTTCAAGATATTGAAGACAAAAGGCGAATTATGGATGAGACACATGGCCGGGATCTACTGGCCATTTCCGAATGGGGTCGAGTGAATAGAGTAGATTTTAATGCACGTAAGACTAAGTGCTGCTTGTTGTCTCACAAGCGATTCGCAGACCCAACAATATCGTCAATTTCTATCGATGGTACGGATATTGAACAATCAGAAGCTCTCGCTGTTCTGGGCATGAAAATACAATGTGACGCTCGTTGGGCGAGACATGTATTCGAAGTGTCGAAAGAAGCACTCAAGTGCATAGTTTTTTAAAGCGGTGCAAGAAATATTTCACTCCTTCTGATCTTTTCAATATCTATACAACTTACATCAGGCGGAAGATGGAATACAACTCCCATATATGGGCAGGTGCTCCAAAATCATCCTTGCAGCTACTTGACCGTGTTCAAAGGAGAGCGATGATGCTGATAGGTGATAGTAGGGTATCCAACTCTATTGTTTCCTTTGAGCATCGTCGGAATGTGGGTTGCGTGACGCTGTTCTATCGTTACTTTCATGGTGTGTGTTCATCAGACATCCGTCGCCTTATTCCTGACGTGAGGATGTTCGGCAGGGATACGCGACTTTCTAGGAATTCACATCCGTTTGCTATCGATTGGCCAGTTGACCGCACTGTACACTACAAATCAAATTCGTTTTTCGCTCGTATTCGTTTTTCGCAGTCCGTATGTGGAATCGACTTCCGGCAAATGTATTTCCCACTAATTGCGACATCCAGAAGTTCAAGGCAAGCGTCAATAATCATTACTCCCTTTTTCCCCCCTCCGATCCATTACTTTCCACTCGCCAACGCAATGCACCGCATGTATAGGGGGCATCCCCTGAGTGTTGGTTATTTAAAAAAAAAATGATTCGACTCATGGATATTTGCGTGATATTCATCTCACGGGCCATGATTTTCTGTTTTCGGAGCGGATTTCTATGAATTCTTGATTTAACGGCTTTGATGACATGCGGTGTTCGAACAGAGCGTGGGCGGCCAGACCGGTGGCGGTCGTTTACATCTACAGTCTCCTCAAATAGTTTTAGGCATTGGTAGACGAACATGCGGCCGGAGCGTTTTGAAAATATCGTTTTTTTCATTTCACACTTGAAAAGCGCTATTACAGCGATACGGTTCTCATTATCTGGCCACTCCATGATGAAAGTTGAAACAATTTTAAAATCCCGTTACAGACTAAGGCTATGGAGGTTAGCTTTCAAAACCCATATGACATTAACGGGGTATGTTCAGTTCTACTATTGAAATGGGTGTGTTCAATGTTGTAACAGGTATAAATCATGCTGGAGAATACTTTGAAAATTTCATAAAAATCGTACGAGCCGACCTATGAAATTTTCAAAGTAGGGTAGGCAGTAACGGGTTAGGCCAGAAATATGTATTGCGGCCCTCGTATTAGGAATGATAAAGGAAAGTTTGAGGTGATTTTAAAAGGACTTGAAAGCATAACAAATATCAAGATCATATAGGGTGTTTTTTATTGGGGTATAGAACTTTAAGTTGGCATCACTTTTTTAACTGGCGGCCATTTTGTCAGCTGTCAAGTGATTAATATTTAGTTTGGTTTGCCATTTCATCATGAACAGGTTGACAATAGAACAACGCTTGCAAATCGTGCAAATTTATTTCGAAAGTAATGGTTCAGTTCGCGAAGTTCACCGCAAGCTCCGTCCATTTTATGGTCGACATAATCGTCCATCAGAGCAATTAATTCGGTTAACCATGGATCGGTTAACATGGACCATTGGATTATTTTCTTTGGGGATATGTGAAGTCGCTCGTCTACGCCAACAAACCAGAAACACGTTAGGGGACTTGGAAGCCAACATTCGTGGCGTTATTGCCAACATACGGCCCCATATGCTCGAAAAAGTGGTTGAAAATTGGACCTGTAGAATTGGCTTTATTCGAGCCAGCCGCGGCGGCCACATGCCCGAAATCATATTTAAACATTAATGGCATAAAATTATCCTTCCAATAAAGCCAAATTGATAAACATTAAAACGATTTTCTTGTGTTTTATTTCAATTCGAAGTTCTATACCTCAATAAAAAACACCCTTTATAAGGAATAATAAAGAAAAGTTCGAGGAGACTTTAAAAGGACTTGAAAGCATAACAACAATCAAGCTCATGCAGTCAAGAGGACAAACTAAGTATATCTCCCAAACTACCCGTGGTTTAAAATAGTGACAAACTTAGTAAAAAAAAAACACAGAAAAAGGCGAAAGAACCAAAAACACAGAAAAAACATCACAAACTCTTCATAAGTTCGAGACAACTCTGCATCTATAGGTTGGCGTCCTAAACGACAACCGAACGAAAGAAATCGCAGAAAACAGCGGCTGAATTTAGCGACAAACGGTAAAAACAACAACGAAAAGGCGAAACAAAAAAAAACTTCTGCAGACCCAAGTTGGACAATTTATAATCGCAATTGTGAATTGCCCGTATGGAAACTGGGCCATAAGCAGCAACAGCAGCGGCACCGAGCTACACTTAGCACCACGGAATGTTTCTGGTGATTCCATCGTTATAAGTGGTATCATATGTGCCCGCAGTTGCAATCGCCGCTACAAGCGGGGTTGACACGACGCCCAAAGGCGTGGAACAACCTCTTCGTTGGGTCAAAACAGTTAAAGAAAGGACAAAGGGTTTTGGAGCAAAATCCACTGAAGCTGGAGAATGTGAGGCTGGGATGGCCATCAAATGCTATTGTGTGAACCTCCCTAGCGCGGGTATTCGCTTGCAGTTGTTGTATCTCTAAATGTATCGCTCCAATACGAATGCGAATCACCATAGATGTCTGTATGTCCGCATTGAAAAACTATGTGCCCCGGTATGTAGGAACAGTCGTACGCTCGCTCGCTGGCTGGCTCGCTAGCTGGTGTATCTGTAACAAAATGCAAAGTCAAAAAAATAAATCGCCTTAATTGTAATATTAGCCGTTTGTTGGTAACTGACTTTAAGTCCAACTTTATTTTTTTTTTTTTTTTGCTTTTTGGTGCTTCGACTTCATTTATTAGACTAGGAAGGGGGGCCACGTTTTTCTGTTTGCCGGCTATAGTTTGGCGATTTTTTTCCGTGGCGGTAGAGGGGAGTTTGCGTCTAGTGTTGAATGGTGCTTAAATTATGCTGGAGCTTTTTTGTGGCTTGCAGAAAAATGTAATTTAAAATGAAGTTATTTAGAGAGAAAAAATACATAAATTCTCAAACTTTTAATAATTGCAATGAATTTATAAGAATTACCACAAATAGAGAAAAAGGCAAAAAACCGATTTTTAAATAAATGATGTTGGCTGCGGAGATTTTAGCCAAGCGCGGCAATTGTAATAAATTGGATGATTATTTGGATTCTACAAATGCGGTAGATGTTAGATATATGATTGCGATATTAGGAGTTATGCTGGCAGATCTTTTAAGTGGGATATCTGATGCTATCTTACCAGGGCTGTGCAGTCGGGAGTTTTGGTATTATGGCTGGAGTCAAAGCAGGAGTTAAACAAACTTGGCATGACTCAAGAAAAAAGTAAAAGTTTTAATATGAGAAATTAATTTATTTTGCAAAACAATGTAGTTTTATTCCAGACAACGCGTTGCACAGTGGAGGTGGTTAGAAAAAGAGTGGTTATAAATATTGAATTTTTTAGTTAATGGCCTGTCCGTTAAAGAAATCTGGCACACAGCGTAAAAGATAGTTGGGACTCAGTCCGAACTACAAAAATTAACACTCTTTCTGTTGCAATCACCAACATTCCATGGAAGTGATGGTAACAAGCTTCGACATACGAGGGTTGCTATATATATATATCTGGCCTAGGCAACACTAAGTGTTGCCTGGCGCCATCTGACATTTCCATTGGAAAGTTTGCCATTTTTTAGCATAAACGTACTCAGAACGTTTCGACGTACGACCATCATTTGTGTTGTTTACAGTGACTTGCAAAAATCAATTTGGCAAAAAAATGGCATTAACTCGTGAACATTTTCCTGCGATCATTTTTCACAACATTCGACGTGGATTATCACCACAAGCGTGCATCGATGAACTTAAATCTTTGTATGGCGATGAAGCACCAGCCTATAGCACTGTGAAAAACTGGTTTAATAAATTCAATCGTGGCCGACGCTCGCTCAAAGACGAAGGTCGGAAAGGTCGTCCAAAAACGGCCGTTGTGCCCGAGAACATTGATGCCGTGAGTGAACTGATAATGCACGATCGTCATGTGACATACCGTGAGATAGAGGCATCCATGGGCATTTCTTCCACCAGCATACATTCGATATTGCATTAACACCTGGCCCTGGTAAAAGGTATGTTCTCGTTGGATTCCGTACAATTTGACAATCGCTCAAAAAATGGCTCGTGTCGATTGGTACAAAGAAATTTTTAAAAAAATGCGATCGCGGTGCCTCCAAAGACATTTATAAGATCGTCACAGGTGACGAATCATGGATCTATGCGTATGAGCCCGAAACAAAACAGCAATCGACCGTGTGGGTCTTCGAAGACGAGCCAAATCGAACGAAACTTGTTCGTGGAAGAAGCACTTCGAAGCAAATGGTCGCCTGTTTCTTCGGCAAAACTGGTCATGTGGCGACAGTTCCGCATGAGCAACGTAGGACGGTCAATTCTGAGTGCTACGCCACAATTTGTTTGCCTGAAGTCTTCAAAGAAATTCGAAAAGCGAACAAGAGAAGACGAATCATTGTGCACAATGACAATGCGATCTCTCACACATCGGCTTAAACCAGCGCCTTTTTGAACGGCCAAAACGTCGAATTGATGGGTCATCCGCCGTACAGCCCTGAGTTGGCACCCAATTACTTCTTTTTATTCCCGCACATCAAAAAACAAGTGCATGGTCAACGATTTTTATCGCCAGAAGTAGCTGTTGAAGTGTTCAAAAACCATGTTTCGGAGGTGTCTCAATCGGAGTGGAAAAAGTGCTTCGACAATTGGTTTGAGCGCATGCAAAAGTTTATAAATCATGCTGGAGAATACTTTGAAAAATCATTTTTGATGATAAATATTTGCATTTTCATTATTAGGCAAGAAATATATATAGTGGCCCTCGTATAATTTTTGACTAAATGAAAGAGAAAGGATCTTATATTGGTAAATGTTTTATTTCATGTCGCCATTTATGTATGGAATACAATATCAGCTAAACGTCCGCCTCTGTTAGCCTCACAAATGCGAGCCCCTTTGAGCACATTTTTCATTACATTCAGAATGGCATCGTATTGAGGTTTATGGTTTGTTTTGAACACTTTCTTGAGCAGCAGTAATGTTTTCAGCCGATCTTGCGATCTTGTTGTGGGCCATGCTTGGGCCTATCAGCTACAGAGCCTCTTTCTTCGAAATCATACACTACACGATAAATACACGATGCCTTGTGTTGGCACGTTGTTACTCCCAAAAATTTCACGTAACTTTCGCATCGTCACAGTAATCGGTGATTGATTTTGATTAAAATTTTGAACTATTGAAACACGATGTTTCATCGAATATTTTTCCATAATAAATTTGCCAAGTCTCTACTTCACGACTGCCAAATATGAACTGTCAAGACTAATGTTTACCAAAATGGCGGCAAAACAAAGTAGTATACCGTCCCAGCGGACACCCTGTACCAGACAAAGCGTTGCACAGTGGTTCTAGTAACAAAAAGAGTTGTTATAAGTATTGAAATTTTTTGTTAGTAGCCTGCACTCTTTAGGACTCGGTCCCAACAACTAAAATTCAGTTGGATTCACATTATATTCTCCTTTGGAATCACCAACATTCCAAGTTCAACATACCAAAATATGGTAGGTACAAAAATATTACAGTGCTCACATTCAATAAGTCAGTGGTTGCAACCGAATTCAATTAAACTATTGTTTGCCAAAACCGGTGGTTATGGCCACCAACACTAGTTTACAAATTATGTTTTTTCTTTTCCCGGTCCAGAGTTTTTTTTAAATACTATTTTCTTATAAATTTTGGCCTCCTAAACACGAAAATTAATTTTAAAAACTCTTCCTCTGATTAGTGTCGAAGATAGAATTTTTGGAATTTTCTTAACGATTTTTTATGAGATGTTTTAGCTTTTTTCGGACCATAACTCCCAAACGCTATTACCCGTTTGGTCAAGAGCGGTCATGAGAAAGTCCAAACTTTGTAATAAATTTATTTATATATTTTTATATATTTTTTTTTCAATTTATAATCGTGATTTTTGGACAAGAAATTCAAACTTTTGAAGAAAAACCTTGTCGGGTTTAGAAACAGCTATACAGTCTGCCTGGCAACCTAGTGAATACATTTCACCAATATTTACGTTGACTGCTGAAGACGAACCTTGGCGGGCTTAGAAACAGCTGTACAGTCTGCCTGGAAAGCTAGTCAATACATTTCGCCTATATTTACGTTGATTCTGAAAAAGAAACAACAAAAGGTCTATCTCGGCAGGAGCGAGTGGTTCTGGCTCAGCTGAGATCTGGATGGTGCAGCCGCCTCAATTCTTCTTGGGCACGAATTTATGCTAACGCTCCGGACATCTGTCCCGCCTGCCATCAGGGACCACATGACCCCCAGGTCTCCGTGGACGCATACAGTTCAAATGGTGCGTATTCTCCACCTAGATATCTAAGCAAGTCCCCTATAGGCGAACAGGACTTCATATTAATATATATTTTTATTACAACAACTAAAAAAGTCCTCGAACCAGAATAAAAGCTGTTGCGAGTCATAATAACGATAAAAGACCGATTAAATGTAAACAAAATAAAGAAACATATATTCTGTGTTGTATTAATATCCGAGAGCCTCATAATATGCCTCAGTTTCAGCAATAGCCTCGCTATTGGACGAACATTTTTTGCCACCGAGAAATTTTTTTAAATTTGAAAACAAGAAATAATCAGGAGGAGCAAAATCTGGACTATATGGTGGATTCGGAGCAATTTCAAATCGTAATTGGCCAGTTTTTGTTGAGTTAAAAATGCAGTGTGTGAAGGAGCATTATCTTGATGAAAAAGAACTTTTTTTTTCTAAATGCGGTCGTTTTATCTTAATTTCTTCACTCAACCGATCCAATAATGCACAATAATATTCACTATTTATAGTTTTTCCTTTCTCAAGATAATCAATAAATATTATACGCCTTGCATCCCAAAATGCTGTGGCCATTACTTTTCCTGCTGACTTAACAGTTTTCGCCTTCTTGGGACCACTTTTACCAGCTTCTATCCATTGTTTTGACTGTTCTTTGCATTCTGGGATGTAGTGATGGATCCATGTTTCATCAACAGTTATGAATCGGCGCAAGAACTCTATTGGATTACGCTGATAAATCGCTAAAAGCTCCTCGGAATTAGTCCAACGGACGATTTTTTGGGGCAAAGTCAACAAACGCGGCACCCATCTTGCGGACAGCTTTTTTATGTGGAGTTCATCATGTAAAATACTCCAAACTTAAATATTTCGGAAATTTTGACAGATGGCTTATAAAAGATTGCTTTTAAAAAACAAAAAAAAGTTGCTAGTAAAACAGAAAATGTGCCAGGCCTGTTAGTTTTGCGGTCGCCCTCGTATGTGACGCGCAAAATAGAAAGGGACCTAAGGTTAAAAACCAGTTTTGTTCAGGAGAGCCATTTTAAAGATTATGCCCATTTCTATTTGCGCTAAGAATCGTCGACTTCACTTTCATAAAACGCGCATATCTCTGGGAGCGAACACTTTTGGGGCATGGGATCGGTTTCATTCGATGCTCAGATGTTGTCCACATCAAAAAAAAGAAAAAAAATGAAAATTGATATTTTTACCCTTAGGTCCCTTTCTCTATGCGCTGTCAGATATACAATTGTTATGTCCTTACCCTATAAGTTTGCCATTTTTCATTTTTTATCACAGGCTTGACTCCTAAATAATTTTTTGTTTGAATTTTTTTTAAATTCCATGCTGGTCTTTTCGCATGACCTACAGTAGCTTTTGCCAAGGTTCTTTAAATCCTTGTGGACTTGGTTAAACCAAAGCCTCAGTGAAGCAAGTCAGAGCGCACAATGTCAAAAAGAACAGATTTTTACTTAAAAAGCTTTAAACGCTAAGAATATGAATAACCTTCATTAAGTCAGTAGTACACGTTTTAAGGTCACTTGTACGAAAACAATTCCATCCAAACAGCGCTAAATAGTTTCAACACAAAGTGCGCATATTTAAAACCCCAAAGAAAAACTAAATCATACACTAGATCATTACTTTATAAATGCTTACATCTCAAAGTCACATACCCCCAACGAAATTACTTTCTTTCGCTCATTATTTGAGTAATTAAAACAATTGTCAACTTTCGTTTCAATATTTTGGCAGTGATTGCTGTCGCTGTTCTGCAACAACACCAAAACTATAGATAGAAGTGAAAGAGAGGGTGTAAAAAAAAGAAACAATTTAATAATTGTGCGATCAAAATAAATGAAGATTAATTAAGCACAAACTTTATAAAAGTAAATTAAATTGCGTTGACAATGATCTGCGGTAGTGCTAGGCATAGCCAGGCAACCGCAAATGACGCTGAAATTGAAACTGAGTCTGAAGCAAAACAAAAGACTTAAGAGACAAACGTGCCCACATGCTAGTGAATGCCACCACTAAGGCGAAAATCCACCAGCACCACCAACAACAAAAGCCGCTAAATTGTAATAAACAAACGGTAAATCTAAACAAGCGAATTCAAGAAACGTCTGAGATCAAGAAACGTCTGAAATTGAAACACCTGAGCAATTGAGAGTAAAATAACCTCCCCCCTCTCCTTATACACATGTGGGCAACAAATTCGCCGCAGCATCCCAGCACCAACACTAGAGCATTTTAACTTATCTAAGAGAGGAAGATAGAGAGAGGAATTGCTTAAGTTAGTGTATGAGAGGCATAACAGAGCTTAACGTGGAGTCTTGCTTTTCCTCTTCGAGTGTTTGAGATTTTCTTAAGTTTTGTTTTGATTGCGATTTTCTTTGATTTGTTTGTTTGTGTGCTCTAGACCTATTCACCACTCTGGGGAGTTAATTTTTAAGTAAGAGCCAGTGGCTGTGGTTGAGATTAGTGGTGATGGTGATCTTTTCACTCACACTCACTCGCTCACCTGTAGGCAGACGAAAAACAGCTGTTACCCCCCAAAAGATTTGTTTGTTTCATCTCAGAAAAACCCGCCGACATCGATACAAACAGCTTTTCATGCTGTCGTCTGTGACTCTGGGCCTCTGCGCTGCTCTTTGATGGTGGTGGTGTCTGGTTTTTGTTTGTGTTTTTCTTATGGTGTTTTTTGGCTCTGCTTATTTTCGTGGTGGCCCATATGCGTTGCACTAACGGCTGCTGTTAACAGAACAGTTTTGACCATTAAACCGTACGGTTGCAAACTCTAGATAACGTTCGCGTTCACATCTTGTGTGTGCGTTTTCGAATTTCGCTCAGCGCTACTATTTCGTGGTATCATTTGTCGGATTTTTTGTTTTTCATAGCACCATCACTGTCGCGAGACAGAAATTAAAATACAATTTCGGTGTCTATGCTGCAAAAAGATTTGTTTTGGTATATTTTGTGATTTTTTCTTTCTTTTTCGCAACGTAACATACAAATTTAATGGAAACCTAGAAAAATCTCGTTTTGTGTCGATTTGCTAAATTTTATGTTTGATTTTTGTTTTCGAATTTTCGCGGAGTTTTATCTCAAGCAATTAAAACAACAAAAATTGTGTGGTTGATGTGTTTTGATTTTCTTCAAATTGAAATAGAAGTGCAATTTGGTTTTTTGCAAAAACTTCTGTGTTTTTTTCAATGTTATAGATATTTTTTTTGAATTCCTATGCGTTTTACATTTTTTTCAATTCCTATGCGTTTTAAAACTGAACGAAAAATGATAATGCAAGTCTCATAAGGAATGCAAGACAAAATTTAGTGGTTTTGATTTAATGCCAACAATAAATATTTCGAAATGCTCATGCGGGCAACATTTACAAAAAAATCGGTGCTTTTTCCTGAGATGAAAACGTTTTGAAGTTCTTATATTTCGTTTTAAAATTTAATAAAAAAATTTATAAAAATTATAACAAAATACCTCTAAAAAAGTGCAGCAAATTGTTAATTTTTTCTAAAAAGTGTTAACAAATAATTAGTGACTTCAAAAAAACAAACAGAAGTTATAATTAAACAAAATTCACTTCCTAAACAAAATTTGAAAGACAAACAAATAATGAAAAAATTAATAAAAACTAACAAAAATTTGAAAAAATTAAAAACTCAAAGGAATCATTGCCTTAAATCTGCTTCTGAACTAAGAATATCAATTTTAATTGAGTTTTTGCAAAGAAAATTCAAGAATACTGGGATTTTAACAAAATCAGTTGTATAGAGATTTGTGAAACAGACATATTTAAAGCAAAAACTTTAATTCAAAAAATCAAAAGTTTTAACTATTTTCATCAGGTGCTGAAAGCAGTAAAATCTTTAAATTATTGCAAGCGGCATATTCTATAAGATCGTCCCTTACAAATTTTCTAAAGCCTACCACAAGGAATGCTATCCAAGCCGATATAAGCTGGAAGTACTTGTCAAATAAGCCAGACCATTTAGAGAGAAGTCATATGAGGCAATCAGGAATACTTGCGTTTTAACGAAAAGAGATTTTGATAATAGACAAGCATATTTAAAGAGAAAAATAAAATTAAAAAAAAAAACAAAAAGTTCTAAATAATTTCATAGAATGACAAAAGCAGCAACATATTTAAATTATCACAAACGGCATATTCTATAAAATCGCCCCGTACAAATTTTGTTAAGCCTACTTCAAGGAATGCTTTCCAATGGGCCAGACCATTTAGAGTGAAGTGATTGAGGGATTCCCTGTAATGCGGATTATGAATAAAATAAAAATGTTCTGTTGAACCTTCTGAACGTTGTTTTCACATTGTCTTAACTTTGTACAGAGTGAAGATATTTTGACGCTCGAAGATGCGATTGAATGGCACATTATCTTAGGGATTAAAAAAATATTTTTAAAAAAAAATTCCGTCTATTTAAGGTTGAAAAATTAAATTATTTTTATTATGTTTTTTTAAAGTTGCTTTCTTTAATTTCTATTTTTTTCTTACCAATGTAAGCTTAATGTGTATACTTTATATGTAACGCGCAAAATAGAAAGGGACCAAAGGTTAAAAACCAGTTTTGTTCAGGAGAGCATATTTCTGGGAGGGAACACTTTTGGGGCATGGGATCGGTCTCATTCGATGCTCAGATGTTGTCCACATCAAAAAAGCAAAAAAATTAAAATTAATTTTTTTTACCCTTATGTCCCTTTCTCTATGAGCTGTCACACATAGAATTTTGTGGGATCTAGAATACAGAATTATAAACACTTTAAAATCATACAAGAAATCTGTGAAAATTGTTTATTTAACCACTTTTGCAAAGAATTTCTTATGTATACAAAGAGTTTTACAATTCTTTTAAAAAAAATAAAGCGTATACAAAAATAAATGCAAAAAATATAGATTTCAAAAATTGGACAAAGATTATTCCTCTGGCTCAGTTTGGATTTCAACCAGTACATCAGATAGATATATAAACACATACGTAACGTTGACGACAATGGTTGCCTTATGATAACGAAAAGGCGTTTGATTCCGTATGGCATAATGGTTTGTTATACAAAATTATTCAGTTTAAGTTTCCTCTCTATTTAATAGGAACAATTAAATTTTTCCTAGAGAACAGATATTTTTGTGTATGTGTCAACAATAGCTACTCTGACCGTGTACACATTCCAGCTGGCGTGCCTCAGGGCTCAGTCTTGGTTCCGATTTTGTACATTTTATACTGCTCCGACATTCCTGATCTAAATTAATGTTATTGCGCTATGTTTGCTGACGATACCGCTCTGTTTTTTCTGTGGAATACGTCCAAAATATAGTAATTCAACTGCAATATGCTTTAGATATATTGGTAGAATACTTCCACAAATGGAAAATTAGGCTGAATGAAGACAAGACACAAGCTGTATTCTTTAGCAGAAAACGAAATCCACGTTTCTCTCTACAAGATTGGCTTCAAATAAACGGGTTCGGTATACCATGGAGTCCAGATATTAAGTATTTAGGTGTCTTCTTTGACAAAAAACAGATTTTTATATTGCAAAATTAATGTTGCAAAAAATTAGCTATACCCACTCATTACACGTTATTCTCCTTTTAATAGAGAAAATAAAATAATCTTAGCAAACGTTGTTTTTTAATCAATTTTATTATTTGGGGAATTTGTGCAAAAACACACATCAAGAAGATCCAAGTCTGTCAGAATACACTTTTAAAAATGTTGTTAAATTTACCATGGCACTTCTCCGCCACTTCTTTGCACCAATCCAACCAACAATATATGCTTAATACAAACCAGAATAGAAATGATCACAGAACGTTTTAAACTATTCTGCAGTTTATCAAAAAATCCCTTGATTTGATAATTATTCATAATTCATTTTTCTACAAATCTGAACACATTCGTTTACCTAAACCAATATAGCGAATGTACTTAGTAGGGAAATAAATACTGTTACACACGTTTTATGCTGTAAAATAAAAAGTACTGAATGTTTTTGCACCAAATATTTTTAATATATTTTTTGATGTATGTTGTATCCAAAAAGGATCTGCTTATTCGAAATGTCGGCCTTTTGCCTTTACACACGCCTTAAGTCGCACTGGCCAATCGTCAATAGCTGCACGAACCTCGTCCATTGGAAAATTGGCCACAGCTCGAACCAAAGCAGTCTTAAGAGATCCAATGTTGGGGTATCTTTTGTGACAAACCTTGTCCTCTTAAACCGTCCACAATTTGTAATCCAATGGGTTCAAATCTGGACTGCCTGAGGGCCATTCTTAAGAGGAAATGAACGCTGGCAAATTGTTTCGAAGCCAGGCCTGGGACGTTTTTTCCTTATGGGCGTGCGAAGAATCCTGCTGGAAAGTCAATGGCTGGTTTTGGAACAGGGAATTGTTAAGAGGCTTCACAACAGCTTCCCAAACGGTTTCTTGGTAAACCTTTGCCCGATGTCTTGACTCCTTGTTAGCAGATATGCTGGTCAGTGACCCCATCGTAAGAGACAACCCACCAAACCATGTCTGAAGCTGGGTGATGACCCTTTTTTACCCTTGGGATCCGTTCAGATGCTTCCTTAGATGACAGCGCATACACTCTTATCATTTTGCTGACTAAATTTTTCCTGAACGGTAAAAATTGTTTAATCGGTGAACGAAATTTTTCTGTGCAAGTTATCACCGTGCTTCACCAAAAGACGTTTGCTTTTTCAATCCTATTTTTTTTAAAGCTGCAGTTAATAAATGTCCGTTACGTCGTTTGAAAGCCCCAAGTCCTAAGTCTTTTTTAATGATTCGACTCATGGACTTTTGCGTGATATTCATCTCACGATTCATGATTTTCTGTTTTCGGAGCGCATTTCTGTGAATTCTTGATTTAACGGCTTTGATGGCATGCGGTGTTCGAAAAGAGCGTAGGCGGCCCGACCGTTGGCGGTCTTTTACATCTCCAGTTTTCTCAAAGAGTTTTATACATCGGTAGACAAACATGCAGCTAATCCCTAGTGGCCGAAGCGTTTTGAAAATATCGCTTTTTTCATTTCACACTTGAAAAGCGCTATTACAGCGATACGGTTCTCATTATCTGACCACTCCATGATGAAAGTTGAAACAATTTTAAAAGTTGAAACAATTTTAAAATCCCGTTACAGGCTAACGCCATAGAGGTTAGCTTTTATAACCCATATGACATTAACGGGGTATGTTCAGTTCTACTATTGAAATGGGTGTGTTCAATGTTGTAACAGTATTAATGTCCCTACTAAGTAAAGGGTTTTCACAAAATAAGATGTGATAAATCAGACATTTTTACCAAATTTGTACTTTCCTCTAAATTACTAATTTTATAAAATAAAGAATCAAACTATAAATTAAAAAAAAAACAATGTTCTCGATGAAAAGTTGTAATAAACAACTAAATCCATGGTTAATATTTTCATAACCAAACTGACTTTAATAAAATATAAAAAAAAAAACAGAAAAATATAGCCTTCACCAAGCAATGCTTTTCAAAACGACAACATAAAGGCATTCTTACTAGAGAAGTTAGGCCTTAAGTGTTAAAAAAACGCTAAACAAAATGAGTTGTTTTGCGCTGTTAGGCTATAGTTTTGAAAATGTAAGAAAATTAACTTAAATTTTTAGGTTCTACTTATATTCAAGAAAAGAGAAGCTACCAGGAAATAAAGCCGAATCTGCGACCAAATGTTTTCCAAGAAAACATCTGTGTGTGTAATTAAGAAAAAATTATAAATTCTTAAAAAGGCAATAGCTTCTTAAAAAATCAAATCTATTCAAGAAAAGAGACGCTATCGTGAAATGATGCCAAATCTGCTAGCAATTTTTTTTCGAGAAGAATTCACTGTAACACTTATTAAGAAAATAATCCCTTTTGATAACTTCAAAGGGCAATAATAGCTTCGTAAAAATTGATTATTCTCCAAATTCGATCAGAAGCCAAATCTGTGATCTGATGTTTTAACAAGACTTGAAACGGTCGTAACGGTGTTCCTTTTAAAATTTAAAAAGACCATTACTCTTAATATAAGCTTCTAATCGAGAAAAGAAGCCTTTTTTAAATACAAAATAGAAAAATTACGGAGGTTTTCGATTTAACGAGATTTCGATTTGACGAGAGTCAATAAGAACAATACGAATTAAAGGGGTTTTCTATGTATTAAACGTAACGTTAAGGTTGATTTTGGCGCTTAAAATGACTGCGCAAAGATGTCTGAATAACAAATTTGCTCTTTAACCTAACTACAAAATCAGCCTAAATATTGGTTCACCCATATTTGTGACAACGCTTAGAGAAAGGGAACTAAGGGTAAAAGAAATCAATTTTCATTTTTTTTTCTTTTTTTGATGTGGACAACAACTGAGCATCGAATGAGGCCGATCCCACGCCCCAAAAGTGTTCCCTCCCAGAGATATGCTCGTTTTATGAAAGTGAAGTCGACGATTCTAAGCGCAAATAGAAAAGGACCTACTCTTTAAAATGGCTCTGCTGAACAAAACTGGTTTTTAACCTTAGGTTTTTTAACCTATTTTGCGCGTCACATATATCATTCTAAAGGGTGGTCCAGCTAAATCGTACGATGTTAATTGTAAATAAAACAAAAAGTTTTCAGTGAATTATCTTGAAATTATGATGAGAAGGATCTGTGACAATTATATGTGAAACATAATATCGGCCAACTGTTCGCCACAACTTCGGTGGCATGCCTCTATCCGATGGGCCATATTTTCTATGACTCTTAGACATAATGGTGGTTCAATGTCGTTAATGTGTCACATGATCTTATCGTTTAGCTCTTGAAGTGTTCTTGGCTGATTGACTTCAAACTTTCCTGGAAGCGAAATGTGGAGGAGCGAGGAAAGAAGGCTCCTTATGCCTTTTATAAGGGTGGTCCAACTAAAACGCACGATGTAAATTGTAAATAAAACAAAGAGTTTTCAGAGAATATCTTAATATTTTGTATTATGATGAGAAGGATCTATGATTTTTGTGTAAAACCAAATGTGTAAAACCAACAATGTTTGAATTGAATATCCTTAAAGAAGGAAGTCCAACGGTGGCAAATCACATGATCGTGGCGGCACGACGTGAGATAACACGGCCATTGAATTTCTCAGGTAAAAGAGCCATTGTTTCGTTGGCTGTGTGGACAAGTGGCACCATCCTGTTGCAACCACATACAGTCCAGGTCCAGGTCCATATCCTCAATTTCTAAACACAATAAGACCCTTATCATCTCGCGATAGCGAACGACATTCACGGTAACTGCTAGGTCGACCTCATTTTCAAACAAGTACGGACCGATGCCTCCGCCAGCCCATAAACCACACCAAACAGTTTCTCCTTGTGGATGCATTGGCTTTTCAAGAACCACTCCTTTATTATAATTTTGGCCAAATGAGCCAATTCTGCTCGTTAACGAATCCTCTGAGGTGAGAATGTGCCTCATCGATGAAGATGATTTTTTTTGTCAAGCCACTAGTCACTTCTAACTGTTCAACAAAACATTCGGCGTTTTGACGATGCTTGATATAGTCCTAGGCTTCAGCTCTTTAGTCTATAGGACCTTGTAAGCGTGTAAAAGGACGTTTTTATTCAAAATTCACATCAGTGATGTTCGTGAGATGTTCAATTGTTGGGCACTACGACAAAGCGAGGTTGTCGGTTCTTCTGCCACACTATCGCGAAACAACATTAATGGTTTCCTCAGAACTAACTGGAAGAGCATGCACGCTTGTGGTATATCGTAATGAATAGTCATTACCATTATAAAAAAATTGGTGAATGCAACGAAGATTTAGTAGTTCCAATCGATTACCAACTAATTTTTTTCTCGGCCTTAGTTCATTGTGGGAAAGGAGCCCATTATCTTCGGCACAGTCCAGAACTTTTAGTCAGCCTTGTAGCCTCCATGTAAAACCCTTTCTCCTCTAAACTTGATATTTTAGTCACTTGCTCCAGAACTCTGTTGAATAGAAAGGGAGACAACACCCAACTTTACCCGGATACTCGTTTTGATGATTATTTTCGTTAGCTTATAAACTTCTAATGATGTATTTGATTTAAACAGGTACTTCTTTACAGGACATAATAAATATCCTTTCTCAAAGTCGATAAATATTAAGAACCGTAATAATCTTCTTTCAACCGAATATTCTTCTATTACTTCTGTTGTGGTCGATTCTTTTGCCACACTATCGCGAACAAACTCAATGTTTTCCTCGGAAATGGGCGAGCATGCGCAGGTGTTTTTACATTTCCTACAGACCCGGTTTTCGGAAATTTGCTTACAATACTTCCGATTATGGACACATTTGGTCGATTATGCTAAAAGTAGGGAAGTGCTCGAAATGCAATATGATTTAAACGCCTATTTTGGTGAAAGGCTTTACCAATCTAAACGCGCTGCTCAATTGTGTACCTCTCCATGGTTGAATTTGTCAAACACTGAAACAAAGATATGTCAAATTAAGTTGGGCAAACAACTTGACGTAAAGGTGTGAATCACAATTAACATCGTGCATTATGGTTGGGCCTTTGATAGTTTTGGCTAAGCCACCCTGATAGACCGAAGGAACCCAAAAAACGTCCCTAATGTTCAAAAGAAGGGAACATCGGTGCTTATGGGCATATGGGTATTTTAATTAAAGTCAGCATTACTGAGAACCGAAATATGGAGGAGGAGGTGGAGAGTTTATAAGGCCTGGGCGAACTGAATGACGTTTTTACTTGTTTTTATTTTTAATAAATCTTAAATATTTTCTTATCATCAAAATATAGTGTCTCTGTTCGTTCTTTTTGAAATATTCTAAACCAGTGGCACAAATGCGATTAGAGCTTAAATTAAAAAAAAAAACAATAGAAATTTCCAAAAACGTATTCAAAGCAAATAAAAATCTGCCATTAAAACTCAAAGCTGAGCTTTTATTTGTGCATATTTCCATAGATAAAACTCAAATCAGACACGCACAAAAGAAATTTATGGGTTTCAGCTCATAAATAAAAAGAATAAACGATTTTTTTCTGATTGCTAAAGAAACACAAAAAAAATAAATAGAAACAAACAAAACTGCACAATTATGAATTCAAAATTTAGCCGTCTGGACTACAATTTTTTAAAAAAAGAAACCAAACCGTGATTTCTTAAACTAAAGTAAACGTTTTAAGAAACTGAAAATAAAGTTATTTTCATTCTCGGCAAGATGGAAACATAAAAATCAAAAAACAAAAAAATATAAACATAAATATTGTGCAAAAACAACAACAAACCATATTAAACAAAAACAACAAAACTGAAAATCTAAATAAAAAATCACTTGAAATAAATTTTGTGTTAAGTGGAAATTGTGTGTGTGAGCGCAGGCGCGCGCGTTCAGCGAATTTAAATGGAATCAAAGAAGAAGAAAGAAAAAATATCGAACTACTACTGCACATAGTTTTTTTGTGCTTAAGAAAAACCTGATATTTTGGGTCTACGGCAAGATAAAACTAAAAAATAAAAAAAAATATAAAAAATTTAAAAAAAAAATATTTAAAAAAAATCACCAAAAAAGAAGAAGAAATTCAAAAACCAAAATATTGTGTTCGCCAAAATCTAGTTGAATGTATAGCCTACATTCAGTAAAAATCTAATACGCTAGACATACGAAATATTGAGCATATGAGACTAATCATTAGACCGAAACTGAAAAATACTCTCCAAGTGTCGATGATATATACCAAAGATATCGCCTATCTGTTATATCGTTTATAGTCTATAACTAAGTAAAGGTGTCTGTGTATGTGCGTGTGTGAGTGTGTTTGTACTCTAAGATTACATTTTGAGCTGGTTTGGTGTTTCAGTTGTGATTTTGATTTTTTGCGGGCTCTTAAATGCAATTTAATTTCAAAATTGTCGATTAAGAATTTTTTATACTTTTTATGGACATGTTAACAAGAATTGTCGATTCTTTTTTTGGCGGTTCTCCTAAGCCATTCGACTAAGATGGGGGTAGTTTGTGCTGAGACAGAGTCGGCTACAACGAAATAAAAATGAAAGGAAGTGGATATAAATGAGTTGCGCAAATTACCCCACTAAGAAACTGACACAAAGTAAAAAAAAACAATAACCAAAAATAACCAGTAAAAACGTCATTTAAGTCGGCCCAGCCGAATTGTATATACCCTTCAACATTGATGGATTCACGGTAGACACAAAAATAAAAACAATTATCATATTTATGGATCCTGTGACAAAATAATTCTTTTACTATTGTGGGGAGCATAGGGTCGTAAGCAAGGACTTCAATTGAATTAATTTTTAACCAAAAAAAGTCATTTAAGTCGGCCAAACCACATTTCCATTTGAAAGTTTGACATTTTTTAGCCTAAACGTACTCAGAACGTTTTGACTTACGACCATCATTTATGTTGTTTACCGTGACTTGAAAAAATCAATTTGGCAAAAAAATGGAATTAACTCGTGAACACTTTCGTGCGATCATTTTTCACAACTTCCGACGTGGATTACACGACAAGAGTGCATCGATGAACTTAAATCTTTGTATGGCGATGAAGCACCATCCTATAGCACCGTGAAAAACTGGTTCAATAAATTCAATCGTGGCCGACGCTCGCTCAAAGACGATGGTCGTCCAAAAAAGGCCGTTGTGCCAGAGAACATTGATGCCGTGCGTGAACTGATAATGCAAGATCGTCATGTGACATACCGTGAGATAGAGGCATCCTTCGGCATTTCTCCAACCAGCATACATTCGATATTGCATAAACACCTAGCCGTAAAAAAGGTTTGTTCTCGTTGAATCCCGCACAACAGGACAATCGCTTAAAAAAATAGCTCGTGTCGATTTGTGCTAAGAAATTTTGAAAAAATACGATCGCGGTGCTTCAAAAGACTTTTAAAAGATCGTCACAGGTGACGAATCATGGATCTATGCGGATGAGCCCGAAACAAAACAGCCATCGACCGTGTGGGTCTTCGAAGACGGGCCAAATCCAACGAAAGTTGTTCGTGGAAGAAGCATTTCGAAGCAAATGATCGCCTGTTTCTTCGGTAAAACTGGTCATTTGGCGACTGTTCTGCTTGATCAACTTAGAACAATAAATTCTGAGTGATACACCATAATATGTTGCCTGAAGTCTTCGGAGGAATTCGAAAAACGAACAAGAGAACACGAATCATTTTGCACCATGACAATTCCAGCTCTCACACTTCGGCTCAAACCAGCGCCTTTTTGACCGGCCAAAACGTCGATTTGATGGGTACAACCGCCGTACAACCCTGACTTGGCACCCAATGACTTCATTTTATTCCCGCACATCAAGAAAAAAATGCATGGTCAACGATTTTCGTCGCCAGAAGCAGCTGTTGAAGCATTCAAAAACCATGTTTTGGAGGTGTCTCAATCGAAATGGAAAAAGTGCTTCGACAATTGGTCTCAGACAAAACTTGGAAATAAATCAATATACGAGGGCTGCTATATATATATTTCTGGTCTAATAATGAAAATGCGAATATTTATCATCAAAAATGGTTTTATTGTTTTTCAAATTATTCTCCAGCATGATTTATACACTTTTGCATGCGCTCAAACCAATTGTAGAAGCACTTTTTCAACTCCGATTGAGACACCCCCAAAACATGTTTTTTCCAGATGTGCAGGAATAAAAAGAAGTCATTGGGTGCCAAGTAGGTGCTGTACGGCGGATGACCCATCAATTCGACGTTTTGGCCGGTCAAAAAGTTGCTAGTTTGATCCGATGTGTGAGAGCTTGCATTGTCATGGTGCATAATGATTCGCACCATGACAGTGCGATTGTCGTTTTTCGAATTTCTCCGAAGACTTCAGGCATACAAATTGTGGTGTGCCACTCAGAATTGACCGTCCTTCATTGCTCAAGCGGAACAGTCGTCACATGACCAGTTTTGCCGAAGAAACAGGTGACCATTTGCTTCGAAGTGCTTCTTCCACGAACAACTTTCGTTGGATTTGGCTCGTCTTCGAAGACTCACACGGTCGATTGCTGTGTCGTTTCGGACTCATACGCATAGCTCCATGATTCGTCACCTGTGACGATCTTATATCTCATATAGCCTCCTGTTGGACTAAGTCCCAACTCAAATAAATCCTTAAAAAAAATCATATACGGGTTTTTTTTGATTTTTTTTTTTAATTTGGGTAAGCTGCTGTCCAGTTTGGGCTCATAGATCCATGATTCGTCACCTGTGACGATCTTGTATCTCATTTAGCCTCCTATAGGACTAAGTCTAATCTCAAATAAATCTTAAAAAAAAATCATATACGGCTTCTTTTTGAAATTTGCTTTAATTTGGGTATGCATTAACTATTAATCGCTCGGTTAGGCCATACGGGCCGTTTTTTGGGACCCTAAGTCCACGTCCGAGTCCACAGTTAAGGCAGATTTTGAAAATACATGCTTGTATCAAATGAAAATAAAATTTTTTAACTTTCGAATGATCACACGTTAATTATCTATTCTAGTAAACGTTTCTTAGAACCGCATGGCCCGCTTTTTGACCACAAGAAACGAAAGGTTTACAACCATGCCCCATTGAGTAGTAGAAGAATGTCTACGCTTACGTTACCAAGGTAAATCATAGCTCGCCTCACAAAAAATTATGTTATGTTCACTGAATACTAAAAATAAAATATGTTTTCCTGACAGGGGGTACTTTTCTTCCCTGGAACGATTTTGTCTAATTTCACTTCTGGCTTATGGCTAAAGGTTTGTAACGTCCAACATTTCAGGATGCTAGCTAGATAAATTCGTTTAAACGCTATCGATACTTCGACTAGTACACGAAAGATGTACGGAGAGGCGGTGGGACATGGCTAGATCGTCTTAGCGTTATACGGCGATCCAAATAATATATGTGACGCGCAAAATAGAAAGGGGCCTAAGGTTAAAAACCACTTTTGTTCGGGAGAGCCATTTTAAAGATTAGGTCCCTTTCTATTTGCGCTTAGAATCGTCGACTTCACTTTCATAAAACGCTCATATCTCTGGAGGGAACACTTTTGGGGCATGGGATCGGTCTTATTCGATGCTCAGATGTTGGCCACATCAAAAAAAGAGAAAAAAATGAAAATTGATTTTTTTACCCTTAGGTCCCTTTCTCTATGCGCTGTCACATATACATTTTACGGTCTCCCAACAATATTTCGAGGTGCTGCAAACGAAATGATAAATTTAGTATATGTACCTACCAATTATACCAAAATAAAACCAAGACTTTCAATTTTGTGTTCTTACAAGGCAACCAGCAAAAAAAAGACAAAAACGACAGTTTTGAGTATCAAAAATGAACAGGCGGACAGACAGTCCGACGGACGGATAGACAATAAAGTCGTGTGGTATCATTACCATGTTATTGCTCCGATTTTCTGTTTCCTCTGCATGTCTTACTATCGATCGTTTTGCTTATGATTGGTTGGCAAATCTTTATTGATTTCTAGCAGTGCCAGCCAGCTGGCCTGGTATGGCAGCGGAAGTATTCAATATTCCATACAATTTGTTTTTATTTCAAATGGTCTTAAACACAGAAAAAAAATTAAATCCCATTCATTTTTACTATAAAAATAATCACTATCACTTTGATTCATAATTTCAATTGAAATTTGTATTTTTGACAAAAAAACTGGAACAATTCTTTGATTTCATTGTTGCGCTTCAAAGAATCTCAAAGATTCGTAATGATTCAAAAATTCTAAATATATTAAAACGTAAAAAAAATAAATGGGTTTCTTAATAAGCATGTTTACGTTCTATTCCCAGTTTATTTGTTTGTTTTTTTTTTGTTTACTCGAAATAAGTTTATTACCTTTTAGCCGGTAATCAAAATTTATTGAATTGCAATGAAATCGAGTGGGTGTGTTAAGAGCTGATACTGTAATAAATTATTGCTTGGAGGGCAATAACAGTCTATTTAGGAGATTTTTAAATATCTAAGATTAATCAGTTAATATCTAATGCGCCTTAGTCCCCATTTACACAGGGCAACTTTACTTGCGTCAATTTGTATGATTCCCTTTCGAACTTAACTCTTGTGTTTCCACAAGGCAATTCCTTTACGACAATTGTTGTTTTCATTATTGCCTCGTCTAACATTCTGTAATTTATTCGTTCTTATTTTTGTGTAAAATACTTAATAATCTGCAGCCAACTTCACTCTACTAAAACACTTAAGGAATTGACAGTACGGGCACGTTTTTCCCTTTCCATTTCCTTTACCTCGCTCTTCTACAAACTGAGAGTTGCTGCAAGTAAAGTTGCCTCGTGTAAATTGGGACTTAGTTACTGGGATAAGGTTGAAGTGGCTGTCAATTGCTTTACGCACTTCATTAATTGGGATCTGTTGTGAAAACACAGGTTGCTCTGTTATAATCTTTTCTTTGCTAAAAACCTTTTCCCATAAATAAAAAAATATTCTGGTAAGGAGATAATGTGAGGGCTCGTTATGTAGTTTGAAAATTGTTTATTGAATTTGGTTAGCCTCTTTAAACCCAAAGCCGTGCTGCTCAAAAAACCTCTTTGGTTATTAATTCTGTGCTTTGTCTATCAGAGCGAACGAAAAGGATGTAGGAGCCCTCAATTGTAAACTTTTATGGACACAAGCGTTTTAAGTTTTCGACTATTTTATCCACCCACTCCTCATGCCGACAGCGTCGACTGTTGTCATCAGCTGATACTCTCAGCTTGGCTCTATAACTGCCGATCAAGCCGGGCGCCATGTTCACGGCTTTTAAAATGGAGATATCAACCCTACACACAGAGAACGTCATTAAGGAATCGGTCCGAACTGCAAAATTTCAGTTATTGGGTAATATAGGGTGAATCATCTAGAGGTATTTTTTCAGAACAAAGAAAAATGACATCTTTATTGGTAATTTGAAAGGACATTTTATGGCATTGATTTTTTGAACATAATTTCCTTCAAATGTTGGCCGCAACTACGCCTCAGGGTTTCCATTCTGAGGGTCCAATTTGGATGACTCGTTCGAGCATTTCGACCGGTATGGCTTTAATGACACGCGTAATGTTGGCATCCGAAACCTGAATCGTAGCTGGACTGTAACCCCAAAGAAAAATGTCTAAGGGTGTGATATCACTCGATCAAGGCGGCCAACTCACCAGTCCAAAACGTGAAATTAGCTGCTTTTCAAAATGACCTCTCAATAGATCCATTATTGGAGCAGCTGTATGGCAAGTGGCACCGTCCTGTTGAGACCAAGTGTCGTCAAGATTACGGACTTCAATTGCAGGTATCATAAAGATCGATATCATGGCGCGATAGCGAGCTCCATTCACGGTTACGTTCCGGCCATCATCATTTTTGAAAAAATATGCACCGATGATTCCACCAGCTTTTAAACCACACCAAACCGTGGTTTTCTCCGGGTATAATAGCACCTCTTGAACCTCTTCTTGTTGCTCTTTAGCCCAAATGAGGCAATTTTGTTTTTTGACCGTTGCCGTTGAGCCAGAAATGGGCTTCAGCACTGAACATAATTTTGGTCGAAAACAGCGAATCTTCGCGTTTCTCACCGAACTCTCTTTTCCATAAAACAGTTGCCAACATCTGAAGGTAATTATTTTCAAAAAATAAATGCCATAAAATGTCCTTTCAAATTGCCAATAAAGATTCCACACTTGATTTGAATTCATATATTTTTTTGTTCTGAAAAATACCTCTAGATGGATCACCCTATACTTTCGGTTGAAACCAAGATGAATATTCGGTTGCCCAAACCCTAATATTGTTAGTATGCAATTATTATGGTACAGGCAACTTACTATTCGGTCACACTAACCGAATGAAGGCTTGATAATTTGTTGCCAGAACTGCCTGTTGTGGCAAACTTATAGTTTTGTATGGAGCTATTCGATACAACCAATAATGGGCAATGACAACCAAACACAGGCGGGTCTTAGAATTAATATCATTTTAAGAATTTTAAGCCTTAAGCTTAATTATGAATGTATTTAATTACAATTAAAATCGCAAAAGGTCTGGGCAGACATGTGTGTAAGTCCTACACACAGAGAAAAAAAAGCAGTAGAAATCGGGGTGTCCCAAGAAGAGCGCAATTTTTAAATGACTGATGCAGCAATTGAATTGTTTCTTTGGCTGTATGACATGTGACGCCGTCTTGTTGGAACCACATGCCCTCCACATTCATTTCTTCAATTCTAGGCAAGAAAAAACTGGTTATCATTTCACGATACCAAACACCATTGACTGTTTGCGCTTGACCTGCCTCATTTTCATAAAAAAGGTCCAATGATTCCTCTAGCCCAAAAACCACACCACACAGTGACACGTTGAGGATGCATTTGCTTCTCGTGAATCACTCGAGGATTTTCCGCACCCCAAATGCGACAATTCTGCCTATTGACGAAGCCATCAAGATGAAAATGGGCCTCGTCACTGAAGATGATTTTATCGGCAAAATCAGCATTTTCATGTTGTCTCTCTTTAATACCCAATTAACGAACTCCCTTCGCTGTCCATGGTCAGCTGGCTTCAGTTCCTGAGTCAATTGAATTTTGTATGCATGAAGATGCAAATCTTTCGTCAAAATTCGCTGCAAAGTGGATTTGGAGACACCAATTTGCTGAGCTCGGTGTCGAATTGAGGTGGATGGAGTTTGAGCGACATCATCACGTACAGCTGCGACATTTTCGGTCGATCGACCTGGTCGATGGCGCGTTGTTGTCTTTACATCACTAACAGACCCAGTTTCGGCAAATTTATCCATTAATCTCTTTACAGTTGACTCTTTTGGAGCCCAAATTGATCGCAATTTGCGAACTGTAGCCGCAAAACTTTCACCATTTTGGTATAACAATTTCACAATAAGAATGCGTTGTTCATTCGTGTAGCGCTCCATTTTTACTAACCTCGTACCTTCTACTAACAAACAATAACAATTGTTCAAATGTCAAACAATGACACTTCGAATGTTGCCAGATTTAAAAATTGCGTTCCTCTTGGGACACCCACAAAAATTCGGTTGGATAAACCGACTTTCTGTTGCAATAACCAACATTCAATAGTATTGATATTAAATGACGGTATTAAATGACGGTTGCTACAAGCATACCACGGTATTTACAGCCTATAGCCAAGTTATACAAACCGAATTCAGTTTACCTGCTATGATCACCTATATTTGTTTTCTTTAACCGAATGTGTCCAGTTCTCTCTACTGAAAATTGCTGTGTACCCAAATTAGGATTCGGTTGAAACGTTAGAATACATAGGCAGTACTTGCAACCATCAACATTCGGTTGGAAAAAAATTCAGTTGTGGCAATAAATCTGTTCTCTGTGTGTAGGATTAAAATAGATATCTAACGGCTTAGATGGCGCTCAAGCATTGGACAACAATTTGGCATCACGGCTTAATGTATAAAAAAGGCGTTAAATTAGCTTCATGTTTGATGAACAGCATTGCGGCCTTCGGCAGGTCTCCTCCAGTTCTAACTACAAGATTTCTCGCATCATCCAAGGGAAGTTAGTAACATCCTCCACTGATGTATGCTTGCTTTAAGCAACGTTTATAAAAAGAAAATTCAATTCTCTCATATGAAATATTTCATTCCAAACAATTTTTGTCTAAAACTAAATGTATCTAAAGCTTTTAAAGGAATTTTAGTTAATTTCTATATCAGTCCATCTACAGTTGACATTTTTCCTTAGAGCTTAAAATAATGCGAGAAAAAAAAATCGAAAAATCATTCTAAGCAAACCCCTATGATTCATTGTGTTTTTGATATTTTTGGGGTGTGTGTGTGTGTGCTAAAATCAAAAGACTTAAGCAACAAACATATTTTATATGTTGTGCTGGTAATGAATTGTGCATAATTAAGGCCAATAAAAGGATGGCCAATTTATTACGGTCTATTTGAAATATGTTTAACATGAGTAAGAGGATTGCAATGTTGAATATTTAAATAATCGAGACACGATTCTTCCAAGACTTTTTTGGGTGGGTCCAGAATTCAACAGATTCCAGAAACAAAAATTTTTTGTTTATAGCTTTTAATTATGTTCAAAATTAAGATGTTAAATACGATAGAAGTGCTTGATGATTAGGGATACAGTGTCCATGTTTATTAATTATGCATTAATTTATAATAAATATTTATGGCAATAGGAACATGGGGGTTTCCCCTTGTTGCTGAGGGTCTTCATTAAGTAAAAAAGAAGGTTTGGTTTTTTTTTTAATTAGAATGTTGAATATTTAGATATTTTTAAGCTTCTTTGCTTTGAGGGTGGTCGATTATTAAAGATGCATGTCCTTTTTACTCGAGTTGCTAATAATAAAATCCAACTCGCCTGCTATAAAAGTTTATTGTAAACCACTCGTTCGAGTTGCTTATAATAGAATAAAATGCAACTCGCCTGCTATAAAAGTTTATTATAAACCACACGTTCATATCCATCAGACATTGAAATTTATTCGTTGTTTAAATTAACAAAGTAGCTGACGAATATTGCTACATTAGAAACTCAAAAAACTTTTTTTTTCAGTGTATAAATTCATTTTTCTTTTTTTCACGCTAAAGCTCATTTATTATATTACTCTTTCATTGATAGGCTAAGAACTTTCCGAACCGCCCTCGTTTACAGCTAAATTAGTATTAAAAATAATGGAATTTAAATGCCCCCCCCCCCCCCCCCTGCTCGTTGATGCATGTGCAAAAAGTTTTTTATTACTGCTGGGAGAGTTAAGACAAGAATAGCCGCAATAAATATTGTAGACTTCCTGTTTGCCCCACAGGAAAAAGTCAGGTGCAGTAAGGTCAGGCGACCTAAGGGCCAACAGAATGTGGAGCTTCTGGATAACAGCTTACTGGGACATTTTCATTGCAATTCTGTCATAATAGGTCAGGCTAAGTGAGGTGTTGCACCATCTTGCTGCAACCACATAGAATTGAAATAAATTTTCATTCGGCGTAATTCTGAATAGAAAAACTCTACAAACATGCTCAAGAACCGGTCTCCAGTAACCGTAATAGTGTGACCGTTTTCTTCATAGAAGTAGAGTCCGACAATGCAGCGTGATGAAACTGCACACCCACACACTGTGACACAAAGTGGCTGCAATTCCGTCTCAAGCTATATCCGTGGATTGAAAGCACTCCATATTCGACCATTTTGTTTGTTTATGTTGCCGTTTAAATCGAAATGGGCCTTGTCAGGCATGAAAAGACAGTTTAACATATTTCCGTCCTCTTCCATTATTTGAAGATCTTCTGGCCAAATTCCAAGCGAATCGGGAAGTCTGCTGCATTCAGTTTGTTCGTCATTTGAATTTTATATGTGACGCGCAAAATAGAAAGGGACCTAAGGTAAAAAACCAGTTTTGTTCAGGAAAGCCATTTTAAAAATTAGGTCCCTTTCTATTTGCGCTTAGAATCGTCGACTTCACTTTCATAAAACGCGCATATCTCTGGGAGAGAACACTTTTGGGGCATGGGATCGGTCTCGATTCGATGCCCAGATGTTGTCCACATCAAAAAAAAAGAAAAAAATGAAAATTAATTACCCTTAGGTCCCTTTTCGCTATGCGCTGTCACATATAGCAACCCTCGCATGGCAAGTGGCACCCATAGAACAGTAGAGGCTTAGATAGTCCTCGACCCCTAACCAAGAGGGAAGTTATGAGCCATAACTGTCATGCTTCGAATTGGTACCGGCGGAATCAATCCAATGGGACGCTGGCCGTCGCGTTGTTACGGCCCTAGTGTAATGGCACTCCGTGGTTCAGGCTGTTGTGGCAATAATCACGTTAAACTCGGCGACTCTGTCGTCAAGATTACGGGCTTCAATTTAAGGTAGCAAAAAGAGCGATATCGTTCCGTTCCGGCGATCATTATTTTTAAAAAAATATGGTCCGATGATTCCTTAGCCCATAAACCGCACCCAACTGTGATTTTCTCTGGGTATAATGGCACCTCTTGAACCTCTTCTTGTTGCTCTTCAGCCCAAATGCGGCAATTTTGTTTATTGTCTTTGCCGCTGAGCCAGAAATAGGCCTAATCACTGAAGAAAATTTTGGTCGAAAACAGCGGATCTTGCCGTTTCTCAAAAATGCCACAATGAAAAGGATATTTTCAAATTACCAATAAAGATTCCACACTTGATTTGAATGTTTATATTTTTTCTTTGTTCTGAAAAAATACTTCAAGATGGATCACCCTATATAATATAGTTAGCCGCTTTTAACTTATCGTTATTCCCGATATTTGGTTCTGCCGCACTTGAAAACAGAAGTTAACCACGGCCACATAGTACGGTAGGAGCCACCGGTTGATATTTTTATCGGTTAATATTTTTATATAAAAAGAACCCTGCCGCTCTAAAAGCCAAACTCTAAATCCAATCTATCTCAAATAGAATTCAGTGCGTTCTTTAAACTCGTACCTATAACCTGGTAATGCTGGAAGGGTCGGTATTTCATATACAGGATGGGCGATTTAAATTTTTAAATTGGAATCGGCTGTACAAAAAGAAGTACTACAATATTTTTGTATTTCTGGTTTTATTGGAAAGGTTGAAACAATATGTGGCAGCGCATAGAGAAAGGGACCTAAGGGTAAAAAAATCAATTTTCATTTTTTTTCTTTTTTTGATGTGATCAGCATCTGAGCATCGAATGAGACCGATCCCATGCCCCAAAAGTGTTCCCTGCCAGAGATATGCGCGTTTTATGAAAGTGAAGTCGACGATTCTAAGCGCAAATAGAAAGGGACCTAATCTTTAAAATGGCTCTCCTGAACAAAACTGGTTTTTAACCTTAGGTTCCTTTCTATTTTGCGCCTCACATATATGTCCTTTCTACTCAAGAACTTACATATTAATTTAGTGCTTGCTCAAACTTCAGACAGAGACTAGACTTTTTTACTTGTTTTAGCATTGCCCTCTCGTACTCCTTCTGCGTTGTAATGATGTTTAGGCGATTGCTGTAGGGTGTCACATAGACACTAGCGAGCTATCTTATACTGTCCTCTTCCCTTTTTAACTTGGCGTTTTATATAAATTTCGTATTTTATTAATGCCGCCTGCTTTATTTCCGTGACCTTCTGCTTAAACTCACTTCAACTGTGATCTTGAAACGCCTACCGTTCAAGGACTTGTGTGAATTAATTTTTGAATATTTTTTAATTACCCCTAGACATTGAGTAAATTATAAATTTAATAAAAATTTATGATACAATTAAATTCAATAATCAATAATTATTTGCGGTTTTAAATACTGGCAATTTTAGTAAATCCTATTAGTTTTACATAGCACCAACACCAAGAGCTAACATACATACACATACCTAGGCACACACACATACTGCATATGTGTAAGCCAAAAACCGATTATTTAGACTTATTCGGTAATAAGCACTTAAATCTTTTTAAGCCGCCAAAAAAACGCAAATTAAAACTCAAACCGACACTACTGCAACCTAGCAAAAGTTACACGCCAAAACCGGCTTCGCACAAAAAATCAATGAATTGAAGCAAAACAAATCAAAAACCGAAAAAATTAAATAAAACAAAAAATCTAAAAAAAGAAACGCGAAAAAAAATTGCAAATAATATTTTAGCGATAAAGTCTGATTTTTGTATGTTTTTTTTTGTCTCCTTTCTGAAATTTCAGTTTAAACAGGTCCAAAGAACCAACGACGTCGACGCAGACAACGACGAAGTGCAAAAAACCGAAACAACACGAATTGAAAAAAAAAAACTTAAATAAAGTATTTTAATTAACCCAACAAAAAAATTGTTTAAAACGAAGAAAAAAGTGTTCAAACAAATTCAAGAAAACCGCAAAAAAGACGACGTTCCTATGTCTACCCATTCTAAAGACGTCTTTGACAGAATCTAAAAAAGAAAGAAAACAGAAATACAATCGAAGCAAAAAATAATTGTAAATATAAAATAATGTCGGCCTTTAAGGCCAACGTTGTAATGAAAGCACATGGTGGCTTAAACAATCACAACAACAACAACAGCAGCAGCAAGCAAATGCTCAAACAGAACAGGTTCTTGGCCACAGCCACCATCAAAGCCACCAACAGAAGCACTATTGGCAACAGCTACAACAACAACCCACAGCATGTAATGCAAACTACATTATTACCAACAAGCCAAACAACAGCAATAACAAGCATGCCAGCAACATCATTATTACAATCGGCCGCATCAACAACATCGTCAGCAACAGCACTGGCCAGCAACTCAACACCATCGCCACCATCGCCACCAACATCATCATCATCATCGTCATTATCATCATCATCATCGTCGTCTTTGTGGTTGATGCGCTTAGTGGGCCGCTCATCATCGTCGCTGACCGTTGCTCTTCTATTGATCGTCTGCATTCTGAGTGGCCACGTTGCTGTCGGCGTCACCACCACCGGTGCCGTTCGACCCGGCACCGGCAATCCCTCGGCACGTTTGCCACGTACCAGTGCCAGCCAGTTGAATAGCGGTAATGGCACGGGCAGCAGCAGCAATGCCTACAAGTTGGCTGCCAAATCATTGAACACCACCAGCAGTCGCAATGGCAATTTACGCACAAGGTGAGTACACTGCACTCGTCGTCGCGACGACAGCGACAACGGCAACAACTACACCATGGCGCGTACCACCAACAACAACAAGTCGAACACTTTTTTCTAGTTATTTTGTTTTTTTGTTTTGTTGGGGTACAAGCATTGGCTGGTACATTAGGGTGGAGTGAAAGAAAAAACTAATTAATTTTTTAAGAACTTTTTTGTTTTGAAATAGATTTAATGTCAAGAACAATCCTTGACATTTATTTTTAACTAATCATCAGCGTATTTAACAAAATCGTCTTTATAAGTAGCCTTTTTTACTGTTCGCTATTTTACTACCCTTGGTCTATTCCACTTTTACCAATTTGAAGCCTGTCGTGAGGACCATAATTTCTCACCTGACGAGCGGTTGAAGTCTTTCTCGCACCTCTGCTAATTTTTGGGGCCATAACTCCCGGTAGCAGTTCAACTTTCCCCTAAACCAAAACTCTACCAGCAATTTTGGTATATACCATAGCATTTTTGAAAATTAAGTTTCGAGCCTGGTACAATAAGGTGTAATGGGTTTACTTTTTCGTATGGAGTGAAATGTCATTTCCAATGTGAGGACTTACCGCTCAAGAAGCTTCTACTTTAAGTTTGATCATTCTTTAATGTACTTATAAAGCATAGAGAGCTGCGTACGATCTATAACCAGACCTAAAAAATGTGACCATTTCGATCCACATTTCCATTGAGGCACTCTAAAAAGCACAAATTCAAATCGATTTTGCTAAAATTTCACCTAGTATGTTTCAAACGATCAGTAACCAACTGTGGTGCAATGGGACCAAATCGGTTTTCCCATTGTATCACCGTGTGAAATACCCTCCCGGTTTGAAGGCCGGCCACTCAAAAAGCCACTTTTTACACCCATTCCTGGAAACAGTTTTCTTAGTGCGTTATGAGCTATATATATAATCAGAAATGGTAAAATTGGACCATTTTCGTCCATAATTTCTCTCTCGGCGAGTGATTGTTATTTTAGCGTTACCTGTCTGCCGAGTTGATAGCATTGGGCCGAAAAATTTCTCTTCCCGTCAACTCGGTCCACTGAACCGTCAGTCGTAGGAATGCAATTTGTTGATTATCGTTGGTGTTATATAATTGTTGTTGTTGTTGTGGGAAGAAGAGGGGGTCAACAAGAGAATGCTTGAGTAGGCTACTGTGTTGTTGTTGTGGGAAGAAGAGGGTGGTCAACAAGAGAATGCTTGAGTAGGCTACTGTGCAAAGCTCTAGCTGCGATTTTATCGTAAACCACAGACATCACGTGCCCAGAGTGTCTATCCACTATTTAGGGAGGGCCTGGCGGCTATTAACTAACTACCTGCGGCGGTTAGGCCTTGCAACTAAGGACTATTCTTAGTTTTTGTTCCATACAACATGGCTCTAGCCATCCACAATTTTGCCCTTCGCAAGGGCTATCATTTTATCATTCTTTTCAGTAGAGTCATCGATCTTTCGAGAATTATGTGACTAATAAACACCACTCTGTGGTACAATCTGTGTTACAGAAGTAAGTGTAATAGAGCTCTTAATAATTATATCGATCTCTTCTATTATTTTCTTCCGAGTCGATGTAGATATGTTCGTTTTAATCGTTTTTATCAACCAATTTTATTGAAACTTTGTTAAATTTTTGGTTTCCAGCTAATGAAGGTCACTTTTGGCATCGTGTTACCGATGTAGCCCCCCATTAAAATGTATCTCCCTATTTGAAGTTCAGCCGGAAATATGCATCAGATCGCAATGACATTTTGGTTGTGGTGTTATTTTGTATACTTTGTTGAAATCGATGAGATTGAGCCATGTTTCAATATAGCCTCCATAGAAATGTACATCCCAATTTTAAGTCTAACCGACCTAAGAAAGGTGTTTTATGACATGATCTAGGTGGCCAGTTGATAAAATTGGTCGAATAACTTAATTTGGTGTTGTGTTGCAAACGCTAAACACAACATTTAATGAAGCGGTCCATTTGAATCTATCTTGTCGTGCAGTTGGTTTCATCACGATTCCTCAGGTCGTTGCTGTTGTTGTTGTAGCGGCACATAGTGCCGTGGTGATAGCCCTTGTTCAAAGCATTCCTCCTTCGGGTTGATCCAGTGCATAGAACTGGCTGTCGAGTTCCTTAGGTCGTCCTGGACTCTGGCGTTTTCAAGTTAGACGAGTTTAAACAGTAGTTTAGAAGACGTAACCAGGTCATCGATAATCCCTACTTCAAAGAATCCTTTAATGATGTCTCTGTCTCCTGCATATACCAGTGGCATGTCCTAAAAGGGAATACTTGTGTTCCCAATGATTTTTTTATAATTTTTAGTTTGACTATTCTAGTATTGGTTATAAAACGTTTTCTTTAAAAAAAATCATCTCTCCCTTTACGCAGTGCGTTTTCAGTACTCGTCACCAGATTTCCATTTTCAGCTCTACAGTAGTTCATTCTATTATTTAGGCCTTCAGTCTGTCGCTTGACTCCCTCATAGAATTTTTTTCTTTCTTCTAAATAAATAAATGCCTTAAATGGCTTAAAGATTAAAGTCGGTCTCATAGAGTCTATACATATAGGGTGGTCAATCTAGAGGTATTTTTTCAAAATGAAAAAAAAATACAAAAATTCAAATCAAGTGTGGAATCTTCATTGTTCATTCGAATGGACATTTTATGGCATTTATTTTTTAAATATAATTCCGTTTAAATGGTGGCCCTAAGTGCTTCTCGAGGTGTCCATTCTGAGGGTCCAATTTAGGATGACTTGCTCGATCATTTCGATCGGTATGGCGTTAATGACATGCGTCGTATTGACTTCCAAAACCTGAATCGTAGCTGGTTTATCAGCATAGACTTTGGATTTTACGTAACCCCAAAGAAAAAGGTGTATTACACGATCTAGGCGGCCAACTTACCGGTCCAAAACGTGAAATGAGCTGCTCTTTGAAATGACCTCTTTATAGATCCATTGTCATCGTCAAGGCAACGTGCTTCGATTTCAGGTAACAAAAAATTCGATATCATGGCGCGATAGCAAGCACCATTTACGGTTACGCTCTGGTCATTATTATTTTTGAAAAAATATGCACCCATGATTCCATCAGCCCATTAACTGCATCAAACCGTGGTTTTCTCTGGGTATATAAGGCATCTTTTGAACCTCTTTGGGTTGCTCTTCAGCCCAAATGCGGCAATTTTGTTTATTGACGTTGTCGTTGAGCCAAAAAGGTACCTCATCACTGAACAACATTTTGGTTGAAAACATGGGATCTTATTCGAGCTTTTGAAGAGCCCAAACACTAAATCGGACGTCTTTCCATGATAAAATGACAAACATTACTGAAAAGAAAAACAATTAAAGTTTTAGACAACTCACGTGTATTCTGTGTAAAAAACCCCTTTTGAAAAAAATACCTTAAGAGGGATCACCCGTTATTTTTGTTATCTACGTTTGATCACTTTATTTTGGTTCGCCCAATCTACTTTACGAAAATGTCCTTTTCGATCAACTCTAGTGGCAATTAAACGGACTCCACAAAGAGGACCCCAGCCATTATTCAGTCCTCTTACCGCGGATCTAGTTTTGAGAGACTTCTAATGGATGAGTTAGTTTCAATAGCTCTTCATTGTGCTGACCTAAATGTAGAAAAACGATCAAAACTAAAAAGCTTTGAGACCCATATGGTTATTCAAGAGTTCTCCTTTTCGATATGTCGTGATAATACTATAATACTAGTTGTACTTTTTGAGCTTTTTCCCAAAATGCAGCAACGTTTTTTACGCTATGTCCTAAATAATGTATCACTTTGGCAAAGAATTTGTAAAATTTTAAAAAAACCAGTAGATCCCAGCTCTCGAAATTCGAATGCCATTTTCTGCCTTAATACACACAAACCTTAAAATAATTTTATGTCGTTGTAAACTCCAGACAAAGTAATCTAAATCCAGAAACCCTAAATGTAGCCTACTCCAGAATTCTCTTGTAGATCACCCTATTTTCCCACTCACCCAACAGACTAATGCAATGTTATTTTCTTTCGAAAAAGATAATACAAGAACAACCAAATTTAATTTTCAATGCATCCAATTCTACCGAATTGACCCAAAGAGCAATTCCTCGGTCTACTACTGTCAACCCGGCACCCAGTGGCCCCTACTACAACAACAACTAAATTTCATTTAAACCTCTATATCAAAACTCTTACCAATCACTCTCAATTTCTCATGAGCAAACGCTGATACAACAAACATAACCCTACAACTTACCAAACTCTTAATCACGCTCACATATAGTTCGAATATTAAACGCAAAGGGTAATTCTCAGTAATTCAAATGTGACTCCCGTATAAGTCATTTGATTTGTAGCCGAAGTAATCGTTGCCAAAGACTGCTGAAGAAAAACTTTGGCGGGTTTCGAAACAGCTGTACAGAATGCCTGGCAACCTAGACAACATTTCACCAATTTTTAAGTTGATTCTAAAAAAGAAACAACAAGGGTCTGAATAAGATTAAAAACTTTTCAAGTCATAATAATGCTAAAAGACCGAATAAATGTAACCAAACAAAAACACAAAATATTTAAGTTTTTAACGATATAGTGTGATGAATAGACAGCGCGATTATCACACAAGAATTTCAGGTTTCAATTGGGAAGATTTATTCCAAATAGGCGAGGACGTTGAGTATTAAATTCCGATATTTTTTGTGTCATATCTAATGTTAAATTGTTTAGAAGGCTTAATCTCAACTAGTTTCTCTTTTGTTTTTAATGAATTAAAGATGGTCAATATTGTAAATAAAACTAATTAATTTTTTCATTTATTTCTTGACGTTTCGTCAGCTTTTTTCCGACATCTTCAGGAGAATTTATTTTGATTTGTATCTATTTTTGATTTATACCATTTCTGATGTTAAAATGTTTAGAAGGCTTAATCTCAACTAGTTTCTCTTTTGTTTTTAATGAATTAAAGATGGTCAATATTGTAAATAAAACTAATTAATTTTTTCATTTATTTCTTGACGTTTCGTCAGCTTTTATCCGACATCTTCAGGAGAATTTATTTTGATTTATACCTATTTTTGACAAACAATTTTTTAAAATAATTTATTATATTTTTAAAAAAAAAAATCGTTACATTTCCTGTCTTACGGATTTAAAGATATCCATTGCATCTTCACTATACCTTTGCCAATTAACCGGGACGGGTTGAAAACTTCTAGACACAGCTACACAGAGAGAACACTCTGATCGATCCATTTCCTTACATTCACCGTACCCCTGCAGGGAGCCTGTTTCACATACGGACAACGTGACAAAATTAGAATTTTTTCTGGTAATGTTTCCTTAATCAAAAAGGCCTTCACTCGAAAATTTTATTAGAACTCCTAAACAAACGCGAGAACCCACTTGAATCTTAGACATGAGGTAGCATGAGGAAGTCTGAGTTACCCTGAATTTGTAGTTCACTCAATAAAGTGAACGCTCTCTGGAAAAGCTTACAATATATCGAATAAAAACTTTGCCATCGCCTGGGCATAACAACTGTCTACCATCCACCCTAATGTACATAGTTGTTGGCGTATTTTAAGCACTTAATTTTGTTATTTATGAAAAATTTGCTGTTATTTTGTAGCTTGTTTTTATTTTTTTTCATTGGAAGCGTTGTATGAGTTTTTTTGCTTTGCTAAATTGTTTTGACCATAAGTCAGTCAATTGGTTAGTGGTTTGCTCTTTTCATCATCGTCGTCGTCTTCGTCGTCATCACCATCTTTATGATGATGTTGAATGTTAGTGTTCATCCTATGGCACACACTATATTGGATTTCATTGAAAGATTTGTCTTTGTGCCGTGTCTATATATATTCTGGATATGATGAAGTATCCACTCATGCAGTATCATAGAATATTCGGGGCCATTTCGAGGGGTTAACACGCAAGACGGCAGCTTGACTGGCTGCTTGGTATTATCATACAAAAAAGGAAGTTAAGCTGTGTTGTCATGGTTAATTGTTTGGAAAATTATTTGATTTATTGCTCGTCTTTTTGAAGAAGTTTGGAAAATGACGTGGAAAAAAATGTTTTTCATCAATGGTAGTTTTTGGAAATGTTTTTTTTTTTTTTTTTTTTTTTTTAGAGATTTGAGGGGTTAAAACCCTTCACTAGATCATGGAGTGTATACTAAATTAGTTTTTGTTGTTAGAACAATATGTGGCAGCGAAAGAGAAAGGGACCTAAGGATAAAAAAATCAATTTTAATTTTTTTTCTTTTTTTGATGTGAACAACATCTGAGCATCAAATGAGACCGATCCCATGCCCCAAAAGTGTTCCCTCCCAGAGTTATGCGCGTTTTATGAAAGTGATGGTACACCAAAGATACACGTATTTAAATCTTTAAAATGAACAAAACTGGTTTTTACCCTTAGATCCCTTTCTATTTTGCGCGTCACATGTATTTAGTTTTAAGATTTGTACTGGATAAGCCCAAAGAGCCCTGGCGGTCAGCTGAGTGGGTTTGACCGAACAATTGAAGAGGTGCAGCAAGTTATGTGGTCCTTGATGGCAGGCGGGACAAACGTCCGGAACTTCTTTAGCATTAATTCGAGCTCAATACGAATTGAGCGGGTGCGGCATCCAAATCGCAGCTGAACCAGAACCACTCGCGTCTGTCGAGGTAGCGTCGTTGTTGTTGTTGTAGCGGCAACTGTGTGTCTAAATGACATCCCTTGGCCGACGAATTGCTCTTTGGGTCAATCCGGTCCATAGAACCGGCTATCGTGGGATTGTGTCGAGGTAGTGTCTTCTCCTCTGGTGAAATCTCCGGGGAATGTTCCCCTAGCACTGCATTCACTTTATAGCTGGATACTGCTGCTGCGACTTCATCTGTCTCAATGTCGTTCAGACAAGCCTGAAAGTTTTAATCTAATCTAAAGGCTCTATCTTGTACTTTGGGACCTCTCTCTCTCTCTCTAGATCATGAAGATTGTACCTAAACAGCCTGGGCGGAGGCATTCTGTCCATGAGATGATGGTTGGGATGACTACTGCGAAGACACCCAAGCAAAAACTTCTTAGACAACACGAAGTTGTGTCTGCGCACAGCAAGACCCTGCGTCTGCTCAAGTAAAGGGTGGTTAAATTTTAAGGGCCGATGCTGCTTTGTCGCGCAAAAAATCCATTGTTTTGTTAGCTGTGTGGCAAGTGGCACCATCCTGTTGAAACCACATATGTGACAGGGCATAGAGAAAGGGACCTAAGGTTTAAAAAAAATCAATTTTCACTTTTTTTTTGATATGGACAACATCTGAGCATCGAATGAGACCGATTTCAATTTTGACATCTTGAGTGGTCAAATAGCTCATCGTTTCAGCTGATGTGTGAAAACTCGCATTGCAGTGATGTAAAATGATCCGTTTTCTCTTATTTTTTTTCTTCATTTTTTCGAACACTGTTGGCAAACAGATGGTTGTATACTAGGGTGGAGTGAAAACATGCTTTTTTTATAATTTGAAAAAGTTAACCTCGGAAAGAGATGTAGTCTGGGGTCCTAAAGAGGGGAAAAATAAAGAAAAAAATTTAAAAAAAATTTTAGGGGTCGCGCCACTCCCTAGAAATTTGGAAATTATCGCTATTTTGGCGTTGATTTTAGAAAAATCCTAAAAATTAACGACTTAACTTATTCGAAATTTAAAAGTTTGAGCTTGTTCAGTGCCCAAACAAAAGTATTTGAGGCAAATATGAGGATAATCGACTAATATTTGTAGCTTTGGTGGCGATTTCATTGTTCAGTCAATTTTCTGAAGAAGGGACGATTTGACTTATTTTACTTTTTGAAATTTTTGAACAATGAGAAAAATTTTTTTAAATTTTTTCATGCCCTTATTTCATTGTTTACGCTATTGCAAACATTTATTGACATAAAACTTTTTAGGATTTTTCTAAAATCAACGCCAAAATAGCGATAATTTCCAAATTTCTAGGGAGTGGCGCGACCCCTAAAAATTTTTTTAAATTTTTTTCTTTATTTTGCCCCTCATTAGGACCCCAGAATACATCTCTTTCCGAGGTTAACTTTTTTTTTTTGAATTTCACTCCACCCTATTGTATACCACTTAGAATTGACCGTCCTACGTGCCACTAAAGGCACTGTGGCAACATGGCCGGTTATACCGAAAAAAACGCAATCATTTGCTTCGATGTAATTCTTCCACGAACAACTTTTGTTGGATTTGAGCTCGTCTTGAAACACCCACACGGTCGATTGCTGTTTTGTTTCGGTTTCATATCTATAGATCCATTATTCGTCACCTGTGACAATGTTATACACTGCCTTTGAGCTACCGCAGTTATACTTTTTCAACATCTCTTTGCACCAATCCATACGAGCCTTTTTTTGGGCATTCGTCAAATTATATGGGATCCAACGAGAACACATTTTTTTCACGGCCAAATGAACATGTAATATCTTATTGGTGCGTGTCATACTAATGCCCAAGGATGCCTCAATCTCACGGTATGCCACATGTCGGTCTTGCCTTATCAGTTCACGCACAGCATCGATGGTTTGTGGCAAAGTGACCGAAGTTGGACGTCCTTCGCGAAATTCATCCTGAGGCGAACGGCGTCCGAGACTGAACTCTTGGTACCAGCGATTAACAGTGGTTTTTGATGGTGCTTCATCGCCAAAAGTCGAAACAAGTTGATTTAAACACTCTTGTCTCGATAACTCACGCCGAAAATCGTAAAAAATCATCGCACGAAAATGTTCACGGAATAAGTTCATTTTTTGACTGAGATTAATTTTACGACACACTGTAAACAAAACAATTCGCCCTCAGATGACAGAACGTTCCTAGTGAAGTTATGCCAAAAAATGTCGAAAGTTTCCAATGGAAGTTCCAGTTTGCATCTAGGAACACTAGTATTGTCAGGACCCGAAATATAATTAGCACCTCTCGTACAAGTATGTCTGTTCGTCTGCGTGGTTGCTGAGAGAACTTTAACATCTGTATCTATCTTTATGAAGGAGCGGACTATATTTCCTCTGGAGGTTCTCAAGTTCTAATCAGAGAAATGCTTAAGCAGAATATGCTTACACAGCCTACACAAAAATGGTAGCCGCCAGGAGGATCAGAAGAATAGTTGATGAAGGGGAATATTAATACTATTTTTATTCTACACCACACTGTGCTATAGGATATTATCACTTAGAGCTGGTATTTGAAACACCTAAAAGGAATGAAGATGGATCCATTGTTAAGTAAAGGGTGATACATCTAGAGGTATTTTTTTAGAACAAAAAAATATATAAAACTTCAAAAAGGACAAAAGGACATTTTTGGCATTTATTTTTTGCATATAATTTCCTTTAAATGTTGGCCGCAACTACGCCTCAGGGTTTCCATTCTGAGGGTCCAATTTTGGATGACTCGTTCGAGCTTTTCGACCGGTATGGCTTTAATGACACGCGTAATGTTGGCTTCCAAAACCTGAAGCGTAGCTGGTTTGTCAGCATAGAATTTGGACTTTGCGTAGCCCCCAAAAAAAGTCTATAGCTCTGATATTACACAATCTAAACGGCAAACTCACCTGTACAAAACGTGAAATTAGCTGCTTTTCGAAATGACCTCTCAATAGATCCATTGCTTGAGCAGTTGTATGACAAGTGGCACGGACCTGTTGAAACCAAGTGTCGTCAAGATTACGGGCATCAATTTCAGGTAGCAAAAAGTCCGATATCATGGCGCCATAGCGAGCACCTTTTACGGTTACGTGCCGGCCTTCATCAATTTTGAAAAAATATGAACCGATGATTTCGCCAACCTATAAGTCGCACCAAACCGTGGTTTTCTCTGGGTATAACGGCACCTCTTGCACCTCTTCTTGTTGCTCTTCAGCCCAAATGCGGCAATTTTGTTTATTGACTTTGCCGTTGAGCCAGAAATGAGCCTCATCACTAAACAAAATTTTGGTCGAAAACAGCGGATCTTCCCGTTTCTCACCGAACGCTCATTTTCATGATATGGTTGCTGACATTTAAAGGTAATAATTTTTAAAAAATAAATGCTATAAAATGTCCTTTCAAATTAACAATAAAGATTCCACACCTGATTTGAATTTTTATTTTTTTATATTTTTTTTTTTTTTTTTTTTTTTATATTTTTGTGTTCTGAAAAAATGCCTCTAGATGGATCACCCTTTATAACGAACGATTTAAAAGCACTATACGATTCTATAGAGCGATGTTCGTCTGTCCCTCCATCCGTCTATCATTATAACTTTAGTGGGGGTTGCAAATATGAACCGATTTCTACGAACCTTGGAACATTGGCTAAAGCCAAACCGGCATCAAATTTCTTTTATCGAGTCTTGTTTAATTGCAAGAAAGTAGTTTCCATAACACCATCCGTTTGTTCCTAAAATAATACCAATGCGTTGTCTTCAATGTTTCTTTCATTTCGGCACCATTTCAACCTTGCGCGGCTTAAGAGGCAAATCCTTGCGTAAACGTTGAGCGCTGGTAAATTGATATCCCTTTCCAACCACTAGTTACTTGTCACTACCTTAGGGCATGTTGGCAATTTTATTTCCTCTTGCAATAGGCTACGACAATCCGGTCTACTGTTGCCGTAACACTATAGAGAATGGCATTGTTTTCAATTCAAGATTTAAGACATTCTCTTGAGTTCGTTCTTCCAAAGCCAAACGAAAATCTTACAAAATTCTCAGCAGAAATAGGCAATCGCCGTAGACCTAAACCTGCAACTGCTACAATGAAAATGAAATGTAGCCAAGCATACGTAACATCGTCGTCACTTGAGTATCAACAAGTACAACCTAGACTTGGTATTCGAACAGACGTACATACGTATGATAATGTAGTAAGTCTATGGTTTCGAGTCGTTTTTTCGTTTGTTGACTCGTTTTATGCCGTCACTGTGCTTTTTACGGGTTTATTTGTCTATGTTTTGCATGGTTGTTGTTGTTTTTACTTAGTTTTAGTTAATGTCATTATTCTGTCATTTTCATATTTGTTTAAAATAAGTCTGCACAGTTGTCTGTGACTTATTTCTGTGCACCGCAGCTCTGGTGCAGGCAAATAGAAACGAAAGACTTAAGCAACAAACCTGTTTTTTTTGTAAATATTTTTGCTGTTGTTATTGCCTGTTTCATTGCAATTTTCCGAACATTTTCATTACGTTTTGTTTGCGTTGTTCTCTTCTTTGTTGACTTTTTGTTTATTTATGTTTTGTTGTTGTGTTCGCTATGCTTTTCGGCGGTTTTTTCAATATTTTTTTAAAATTTGTTTATTTCTTGAACAAATCAAAAAAAAAACAGTTATTTCGTTTATCTTTGATTTGTATTGTTGGAACAGTTGTTTTATTTTATTATTTAGCGTATTTTTATAACACATGTAAAGGTTTTCATCTTCCTCCTCTTTTTAATTTGTGTGTGTGGTGTTTTTGTTTTGTAGCCGGTTTTCTTCTGCTGCTTTCTGCTTTCTGGCAAGATTTTGCACCAAGCACTGGCGATAAGGTCCCTTTCAAAGTGCTATTTCTATGCCGAAAAAAAAACGATTTCACCAACACGATTTATTATTTTATAGGCGAAAAACCTTAAGATGTATATGCTTTTTTTTTGCACAGTTCCCGACAGCATTGCTGCGCATCTGAAACTTGGATGTAGCTGGTTTCAAAGAACCACATTGTACTAAACTAGTGTATCGACTGTCCTACGGATAATTTATCTGCTCCGTTAGCTCCTTGGCAGATTTTGCACCGAGCCCTGGCGATAAGGACGCTTTAGAAGTGCTATTTCTATGCGTTGTGTGTGCTGTGGTGATTGCCGTGGAGACCGAGAAAGAAGCTTTGCACATCCCTTGGAGTAGAGTTTGTCTTCTGCTCCGTAAGCTTTTCGAGAGGTTTTCACCAAAAGCGGTTTAATATTTTATAGGCGAAATGCCTGGCGATAAAAGTAATTTCACAGGGAATCTTACTTGTTATGCTCTCCTCATACAAGTACTGGCACAAACGAATTGAGTCGTCGGCAGATTGATTCTGGAACTCCTTACCAGAAGTAGGGTTTCCGACAAAATTGGAGCCCATTTGAAACTCACGAACTTTAAAGGTAGCTCTATTAAAAGAACCACTCTCGAGGATCGACTGCCTCACGGACTTAGTCAATTTTGTTTGTAGCGCACCATTGCATGCCGACTAGTGGAGCCTGGTGATTCCATTTCACTTGACAAGGCCTTAGTTTTAACGGAATTGTATCCCATTAGGTTCACAGAAGTCTTTAAGGTAGCTTATTTAAAAATGGTCAAAAGTCGGGTTTCAACTGCCCCACGAGCTTAGTCGATGTGGTAGTAGCGCACCATTGCCATGCCGACAAGTGGAGCCTGGCGATTCCATTTCACAAAAGGAGGCCGCAGTTTCGACTTGATTGGATCCCAGTTGACAACAGCAGCCTTTGAGGTAGCTAGTTTCAAAAAAACACACTGGTCGAAACTCGTTTATTTAGACGTCCCAAGGACTTTTTCAATTTGGTTTAAGGCGCACCAGAAGCATGGCGACAAGTAAAGCCTGGAGCTTCCACTTTACTAGACAAGTCGAAACTCGTTTTTTAGGCGTCCCAAGGACTTTTTCGATTTGGTTTAAGGCGCACCAGAAGCATGCCGGCTAGTAGAGCCTGGAGCTTCCACTTTACTAGACAAGGCCTCGGCAGCAGACAAGTTACTACAGCCTGAAATGGCGCTGTATTAGTTGGGTCTCCCAAAATTTTGAAAAACTTTACCAGACTTTATTTTTCAGACTTTGCTGTTTTTCCTACTGTAAAATAGTAAAATTGTCACTTTACGTGAGACTAACGCCGGACGCTGTTAAATTTGTAGCGGCCCAATAGTTGGGCAATTTGTCTCTAATTTCTCTTGTGTTTGTCGTAGATCAAGGAAGTTTTACACAGCTATACGTAAGGTATTTCTGAGTTTGCAGGAATATTCTTAAACCTCTGGCTGGAATATGTAACGTGTAACATGGCTTCAAAGTTGACTACTTCGGGGGTAGAAAAACTTATAGTTTTTTGCCAAAACCAATATTTGATCGCATTATACTTTTTGCAATCCACTAGAAACTAGCTAAAGAAATGTTATCTGTTTATTTTATGTATCATCTTAGTAATGCATTCAACAGTTCTCCAATTAATTGGTATCTGGCGTAAAAATTTTAAGCCAGTCAAAATAAAAAAAAAAAATCAGTTCAGATTTCCTTTCAAAAATTGCTGCGAAGCTTTCTGATAAAGGTCGTCACGGACACGAAATCGCAATAAATGCAAAGTGCAGCCACGAAAATCAATGTCAAATTGTCATTTTGTTTAAAACTTGTGTTCTATTAAAATTTAGATGCAAGTCGTCTTGAACCCCGGTTCAAAATTTCAAATTAAAAAAAAAATACTTTGATTAGCTAAAATAAACTTGAAAAGGCACATTTACAGAAGAGAAATTTACAAAAATGCGTTAAAACGGTCGATTTTTTAAAAGACAAGGGTATTCCGAAAAGACAAATGCCTTCCAAATCGAAAAGACAAATTGTAATCCTAGCTGTATGCGATGTGGCAACGTCTTGTTGATATCACTTGTTAATCAAGCCCAAAGCATGCGACTCTGGCGTTAAAAACTTTTCAATCATATCACGATATCGCTCCCCATTGACAGTTATCGTTATGCCGTTTTCATTTTCATAGAATTTAGGTCCAATGATTTCTCGTGGCCAAATTGCACACCAGTTGGATGCAAAGGTGACTGATGAATAATTTGAGGGTTTTCCATTGCCCAGAACCGACTATTCTGTTTATTCACATATCCATTCAAATGTAAATGTGCCTCGTCACTTGTTATGATTTTTTCATGAAAATCGGGGTTGTCATGGGCGAGCTGTAACATCCTATTGGCATATGTACGGCGGCGTAAATGATCTTGCAGAAGAAGCTCTTGTATCAAGTGAATCTTAAATGGAAATAAATGCAAATCCTTGTGCCAAATTGTGGAAAAAGTTATTTTTTAAAGACTAAGCTCCTGAGCACGGCATCGTATTGAGGTTGATGGATTGTTTTGAACACTTTCTGGAGCACCAGTAAAGTTTCCAGCCGATCTTGCAGTACGTTGTGGTCCATGCTTTGGCCTATCAGCTGCAGACCCTCTTTCTTCGAAATCATTCACTATGCGATTAATAGTGCGCTTAATTGGCACGTTGTTTCTCCCAAAAACTTTCCGGAACTTTCTCATCGTCACAATAATCGATGATTGATTTTGATAAAAATGTTTTAACGATTAAAACACGTTGGTTTATCGAATATTTTTCCATAATAAATTTCCCACGTTTTTACTTAACGACTGCCAAATATTAACTGTCAAGACTAATGTTTACCAAAATGGCGACAAAACAAAGTAGTATACCTTCCTGGTAGACACCCTGTACTTGAGCTACAAGACATATTTAATGTTTAGAGGTCATGACAATGTACCTGTAGGCTCAAATGCATCTTACCTAAAGCTGTGTAAAATTCCATGGTTCTTCAAAAAACACAACAAAAATTAGAGAAATTATTTCCAAAACATGTTTTCCAACCACTGTGCGATGAACAATGGCTCGAAGCAAGGAGAGCTAACAGACCGCAGCTCTGCATTTTTTAAAAAGAGGACACAGAAAATAATTTGTTGGCTTTTAATACCCCAGATCCGGAAAAACAGACTTAAATGGACAGGGAATAGAAATTAAATGGCTTTGGTCTAACATAACTGATTCTAACATAACTGATTCCGATGATAAATAAAAGTCTCTTTCGCCAGTCTGGCATTAGTAATCGCGCAACGAGGCAAGATGACTATCCGGTTGCGAGGGCAAAACATTGAATGATGTTAAACAATGAAACCCCTAGATAGTGCACCCGTTTTCGGACGGCATATCAATTCGTTGTTGATGTTTTTATAATAAGTAGCCCAGAAGAAATGAGAGAAAAAACAGTTAAATATCGCTTTTGTTTGTGGCCAAACGTTTTGAATGATAAATGGGTCATTCGATGCTCATAAAGGGTGTTTTTTTATTGAGGTATAGAACTTCGAATTGAAATAAAACACAAGAAAATCGTTTTAATGTCCATCAATTTGGCTTTATTGGAAGGATAATTTTATGCCATTAATGTTTAAATACGATTTCGGGCATGTGGCCGCCGCGGCTGGCTCGAATAAAGCCAATTCTACAGGTCCAATTTTCAACCACTTTTTCGAGCATATGGGGCCGTATGTTGGCAATAACGCCACGAATGTTGGCTTCCAAGTCCCCTAACGTGTTTCTGGTTTGTTGGCGTAGACGAGCGAATTCACATATTCCCAAAGAAAATAATCCAATGGTGTCAAATCACACGATCTTGGTGGCCAATTGACAGGTCCATTCCGCGTCCAATTATGCGCTCATCGAATGTTTCCTTCAATAATTCGATTGTGACGTGCGCTGTGTGGCATGTAGCGCCGTCTTGTTGGAACCACAACTCATACACATTTATGCCATCCAATTCGGGAACAAAATAGTCGGTTATCATGGCTCTATACCGGTCTCCATTAACGGTAACTGACTCTCCAGCATTATTTCGGAAGAAGTATGGCCCAATGACTCCACCAGCCCATAGAGCACACCAAACAGTCAGTTTTTGTGGATGTAATGGCGTCTCAAGGGTCTCATGTGGATTCTCTTCACTCCAAATGCGGCAATTTTGCTTGTTGACGTAGCCATTCAACCAAAAATGAGCCTCATCACTGAACAAAATTTGTGGATGAAAATCAGCATCGAGATGAATCTCATTTTCGGCCCATTTTGCAAGCGTTGTTCTTTTGTCAACCTGTTCATGATGAAATGGCAAACCAAACTAAATATTAATCACTTGACAGCTGACAAAATGGCCGCCAGTTAAAAAAGAGATGCCAACTTAAAGTTCTATACCCCAATAAAAAAAACACCCTTTATAAGGCACACAGGGGCTCGCACATCAAATAAAACGAAAGTAATCCCTGAAATGGGTTGTTAAGACACACCAGCCACTTGGTGTTTGCTGGTCTTTCTTTCTTTCTTTCTATTTTTGGCGAAAAAAATACACTTTTATTATGACTCTTTTATGGTTTAACACAAATTGTGTGAGTCTCGATTTTTTTTTTGGCTTTCTTAGCAGATGAAGCCATTAATCTTTGTTATCGGTTTGCCGACTATTAATTGTTAAAATATTTCTTATTGACTTTTGGCTATGGCTTTTCAATACTTATGTGACATAACTTTTGACCAAAAGTCACCAGACAGACAGACAGACGGACACACGAACGACGCACAGTGGCGCCATTTGAGTTTTTTCGTTGCAAAAATCATATCTTTTGAACCGAATAAGATAATTGAACAGTTTAAACAGCATATGATAGATAACTGTTCAGCCTATGAAATGAGCGTTTGGAAAGGGTGCTACGCTCTGTACGGGCCTAATTATGGGTTATCAAAGTTAAAATTAGTAGAAAAATCAATTTTATGGTAACTAAAAAAAATTATTTTTAAATTTTTAGATTGTTTTTATTTTTTTTCTTTAGGGTTTTATGTTTTAAATTATTACCCAACAAATTAAAAAAAAAATATTTTTTTTTTAAATTTATTTTTTCAATTTTCTGTAAAATATTCATCACAGTTCGTAAGAGAAGGTATATCTAAAAGACTAACCATTTCTAAACTATAATTATTTTCTAACTCTATTCTTGACTTCACATGCCGCAGGGAAGAAATAAGTGGATCGGAAGATGCTGCCAACATGTTGAAGAGGTCCTCATTTTGCCTTACCCTTGATGCTTTGAATGTGTTCTGCAATCTATATTTTTTATAAAATTTGTTAAGAGACTCCTGTGCTTCTTCAGAAAGCTCTCCAATTGGCAAAGACTGGTACTCAATTATATCTTTGCCATGCGCCAATATTTTATGGACGGTCGGGGTCAACTTCTTCTGTGGATACATTTCTGCTAAAAGAGATGCAGTTTTCGACGCATATTCTCCATATTTTGTAGAATTGACATTTTCTTTGCAGTTTAAAACATCTAAGATCGTTCCCAATCTTTTCACGATTTGATTTTCAATTCCAGTGATTCTAGTTACTGCCTCATCATTTTCAAAAAATCTCCTAGAAGTGTTTCCATCGTTTGAGTTACCGTATCCGTGCTTGGGACAGTCTACTTTTAGTCCAACTTGTTTAAACAAAGCATCCTGTATTTGCTTCTTTCCGATATTTTCCTTATCCTTTATTGATGTATTTTCATCACAGTTTTCCTCCTCTTGTGGTAGGGTATACGCCAGTTTTAGCAAGAATTCCATACACCTTATCCTTGCGTGCAATGGTGACATTCCATATTCGTAATTCTCCTCATTTGTAGAATCGTTTAAATTACCAAAGTTCTTCTGACTCTTTTTGCAAATCGGGCATGACATTGTTGAGGTTGTTCCTGTCAGTTCGTTTACGACTTTTCCGTCAACCATGGTCAGATGGAACTCGTAATTGACCATTTGTACGCCAAAGTATTGTTTAAGTGAGGTACGTACCTGCTAATTTCAATGAGTAGTTTTTTTCAAACTATTAGATCAAACTACTGTCAGTCAAAACATATAAGGGATGGACGCCATACAATTTCTGCAACCAAGTCTTTTTAAACTTTTTTACCTCTAGAAGCCAAACGGGCACGTACGGGCAGCTAAAATTTTTGAATTATGTAAAGAAATAATCAATGAACAGGTTTTGCAAATATGGCAAATATAGAAAAATATAGATTTTTTTTATTTTCCGTCAAAGTTGAAAAATAGTGAAAAAACGGATAGTTTTTAAATAGTGATTTACCAGGAGAAACACAAAGCAAACAGTTAATTTTTTTATCATTATACATTTAAAAAAAACATCAATCAATACAAACAAAAAATAAGGCGATACGTTACCTATTTTTCGTGATATTACACCTGAAATCGCAACAAATTCACTAAAAATTGTGTGTTTTTTTGAAAACCGAAAGTCGGTCAACTTTGAACGGCTATATCTTCTAAACTAAAAATGTGATATTATTAAGAGTGGCAGATTTGAAATCGTTGAAAAGTTTCCTATAACATGGGTTTATTCAAAACTTCGTCGGCGCTCATGAAAATTTTGATTTTTGCAACCTCGTTTGCTCTACGGGCGCTACTGTGCGACGGCGGCTGTTTGTGACTAATTTTTTGGAAAATTACTAATTATTTGTGTTTTAGTTTTGTTGAAAAAAAAACCCGAAAACCGGCAACTTTATACCTGCTCACTCTTTGGTCAACGTAGCTTACGTTACGTAGTGTTGTTTTTTGTTTATTTTGCTAAGCTATTGCGTTTTTCGTTATTAGCATAACCGTAAGAAAATGTTTAAATGTTATTAACAAGATATTGGCCTTTATTTTTTTTTAATTTTCAAATTATTTTTTCTTCGTTTTTCTTAAAAAAAACATGTCAGTCAGTCACTTTTGAACTTTGCGTGTGCTAGAGTTTAATTGATATCGGATGTTTGGCCTGTCATCGTGTTGGGGGGCTGCTTAGCCTGCGGTCATTTGTGGAGCTAAATCAATAAAACAAAATAAACATAATTAGTTGCAGATCAATTTGATTGTGTTCGATTTGAAAACGGTTCGACTAAAGGCATAATTCACACTACGTTAAAGGTTTTTGGTTTGGAAGTTTAGCGTTGCGCTAGGCTTAAGGGCCTAAGGGGCGATTTAATAAGAGCGTCTTTAGTGAAAGTTAGAGAAATAGGCCATTACGGAATGATATGTGGTAGAAATAACTATTACACAACTAAATTAGCTTGAAACTTAGGTAAAAATGTCTGGCATTTTTCATTGGCGTTTTTTCACCTCAAGTGGGGAATCAAAGCTTTGAAGAGGGTGGTCTAACTTAAACGCACATTGTTAATTGTACAAAAAGTTTTCGGAGAATTAGTTTAATATTTTTTTATTATCAGAGAAGAATCTATGACAATTATGTGTGAAAGAAAATATAGGCCAAATGATAGCCATGGCTTCGGTGGCATATCTCTGTTTTCCATATTTGGTCCATATTTAAAATGACTCTGAGACATAATAAAGGTTCAATGTCGTTAATGTAGCGAATTATCTCACCCTTGGGCTCTGAAACTGTTGTTGGCTTATCGACGGTCACTTTTTCTTTTTAATGAAGATTCAATGTCGTTAATGTGCCGAATTATCTCATCCTTGGGCTCTGAAATTATTGTTGGCTTATCGACGGTCACTTTTTCTTTTTAATGAAGATTCAATGTCGTTAATGTGCCGAACTATCTCATCCTTGGGCTCTGAAATTGTTGTTGGCTTATCGACGGTCAGTTTTTCTTTTAAATATCCCCAAAGAAAGAAGTCCAACGGTGTCAAATCTCATGATCCTGACGTCTAATTAACTTTGCCACGACGTGGGATAGTAGGGTCATTAAATTTTAAGCAAAAGTTCCATTGTTTCGTTGGCTGTGTGGCAAATGGCACCATTCTGTTGGAACAACATATAGTCCAGGTCCATATCCTTAATTACTGGTCGCAAGAAGTCTGTTATCGTTTCGCGATAGCGAAGGGATGAGTCACTATTTACGGTAACTGCTTGGCCAAACTCATTTTCGAAGAAGTTCGGTCCGATAACAGATCGATTGCAGAACGAACTGGGCGAGAATGCACAGATATTGTTACATTTCCTACAGACCCGGTTTGCTGACAATGCGCTTTGCTTATAATGCTCCTGATCATGGGCACATTTGGTCAATTATGCTGACCATAAAAATCACGAAGTGCACGAAATGCATTTTGTTTTGAACGCCCATTTTCGTAAAAGTCTTTTACAATTTTTTGTGTACCTCTCCATGGTTGAATTTGTCAAACACTGAATTAAAAAAATGTCAAATTAAGTTGGGCAAAAACTAACGTAAGGTGAGACTCACAATTAACATCGGGGGGACTAAAAGTCAGTAGGACAGTCTGTCAATATGGAAGGAATTGTTTCAGTGAGTCGCATGTGTCTCACTCTTCGACAATAATACTTCTCATATGCAAAATCAATGCAATGCTTCGTATATATACTTAGTAGGGACATAAATACTGTTACAACATTGAACACACCCATTTCAATAGTAGAACTGAACATACCCCGTTAATCTCCTATGGGTTTTGAAAGCTAACCTCAATAGCGTTAGTCTGTAACGGGATTTTAAAATTGTTTCAACTTTCATCATGGAGTGGTCAGATAATGAGAACCGTACCGCTGTAATAGCGCTTTTCAAGTGTAAAATGAAAAAAAGCGATATTTTCAAAACGCTCCGGCCACTAGGGATTAGCCGCCGTCTACCGATGTACAAACTATTTAAGGAGACAGTAGATGTTTTGTTTCCTTTTGTAAACTTGTCAGACTAAAAACTAGATCATATGCATTCATTCATTGAATAGCGATGACCTCAATATGTCATTAGACATACGTATTGCCATAATTTTTATAACATAATTATATGTTACGATTTAGTACATATGTACGAGTATAACTTTTGCATACTCCTTGACGTTATCAAAATATTACGTTATGATCTATTAAAAACTAAAAACGCAATTACCACACATCACACATAAGATCTTTAAACTGCTGCAAATGTTGCAAAGAAATATGTGCAAAAGCTCAACATAAAACTCATTTAATTGTGTGTGAAATTGTTTGATTTATTGTGTGACCGCAAACAAAAGACTTAGGATACGAACTTGAAAAAATAGCAGCTCTTAAAGTGGAAGATAAAACATACATACATACATACAGCAACACATGTTTATGCATGTCTGAATTTACATTTAATTTAGGAAATTTATGATCTTGCGAAATTAAGAAACTGCCAAGCAAAATCTTAGATCACAAGCAGAAAAAACTAACTATCACAAACAAATTGGCGAAATCCTCTCAGCTACTAGGGAGACTCCGACTACTGCGTTTTATTTAATTTATATAAATGAGAATTTAATGATGCATACCCTGTAGCTGGCATAATTTAGGAGGCATGACCATTATAGCTATGAAAACTTATGATATTTAGTTTACATAGTAAAAGGCTCAACGAAAATTGATTTTTTTCATGAAAAGTAGGCCACTCATTCACTAGTGCTAGAGGAGTTTTAAACGAGAGTTAAAAAAAGCTCTTTATGTTTATTCAAATTGTTATAAATACAATTGCCTTTAAATCAATCCATATTATCTTCAAACCAACAAAATGACGACATCCTTCAGTTTGATCTTTCTATAACATTCACAAAAAAATTGGTTTACCACTCAGTCCATCACTCGAAATGGTTTCCATATTATGGATATATTTATGTAGCCACTTATCTCTCACTTCCCTGAATGGTATGTCTTCATTGGACACACACCGCTGGTTGTTAAATTTAATTAACATCTTAGCGTTAAATATCTGGGTGTATAATCGAAATAAATTTATAATAAAGTGTGAATTTAATTAAACAAATACGAAATATGTACGACAAAATATTTTATAAAAGCAATAAAATATTTCAATAATGATTTTTTTAAATAAATATGAAAGCACACAGAGGGGCTGAGAGAAGGAATATTGCACTTTCATTAAATGTTGTTGTATGAACGAGTTTGCCATGGTATAAACTTATTTTATTTACGCATATTCTTCACTTATTCGTCTTATACCCGAACTGATGACTACAGCAAAAGCTGTTGGAAGGAAGTAAAGAACGAAAGCGTAGAACACCTCCTCTAAGTCTCTCACATATTCAGAGCACAAAAATTAGTAACTTTATATACTTAGTAGGGACATAAATACTGTTACACACGTTTTATGCTGTAAAATAAAAAGTACTGAATGTTTTTGGATCAAACATTTTTTAATATATTTCTGATGTATATTGTATCCAAAAAGAATCTACTTATTCGAAATGTCGGCCTTTTGCCTTTACACACGCCTTAAGTCGCACTGACCAATCGTCATTACGAACCTCGTCCATTGGAAAATTGGCCACAGCTCGAACCAAAGCAGTCTTGAGAGATCCAATGTTGGGGTATCTTTTGTGACAAACCTTGCTCTCTAAAACCGTCCACAATTTGTAATCCAATGGGCACAAATCTGGACTGCCTGAGGGCCATTCTTCACAGGAAATGAACGCTGGCAAATTGTTTCGAAGCCAGGCCTGCGACGTTTTAGCCTTATGGGCCGGCGCAGAATCCTGCTGGAAAGTCCATGGCTATTTTTGAAACAGGGAATTGTTAAGAGGCTTCACAACAGTTTCTAAAACGGTTTTTTGGAAAACATTGGCCGATGTTTTGACTCCTTGTTCGCAGAAATGCAGGTCAGTGACCCTATCGTAAGAGACACCCCACCAAACCATGACTGAAGCTGGGTGATGACCCTTTTCCACCCTTGGCAACAGTTCAGATGCTTCCTTAGATGACCGCGCATACCATCTATCATTTTGCTTGTTAAATTTTTCCTGAACGGTAAAATTTTTTTCATCGGTGAACATAATTTTTCTATGCAAGCTATAAGCGTGCTTCACCAAAAGACGTTGCATTTTTCAATCCTATTTTTTTGTTAAAGCTGCAGTGAATAAATGTCCGTTACGTCGTTTGAAAGCCCCAAGTCCCAAGACTTTTTTAATTATCCGACTCATGGACTTTTGCGTGATATTCATCCCACGGGCCATGATTTTCTGTTTTCGGAGCGGATTTCTGTGAATTCTTGATTTAACGGCTTTGATGACATGCGGTGTTCGAGCAGAGCGTTGGCGGCCCAACCGGTGGCGGTCTTTTACATCTCCAATCTCCTCAAACAGTTTTATGTATCGGTAGACGAACATGCGGCTACTCGCTTGTGGCCGGAGCGTTTTGAAAATATCGTTTTTTTCATTTCACACTTGAAAAGCGCTATTACAGCGGTACGGTTCTCATTATATGACCACTCCGTGATGAAAGTTGAAACAATTTTAAAATCCCGTTACAGACTAACGCTATTGTGGTTAGCTTTCTAAACCCATATGTGACGCGCAAAATAAATGGGACCTAAGGTTAAAAACCAGTTTTGTTCAGGAGAGCCATTTTTAAAGATTATGTCCCTTTCTATTTGCGCTTAGAATCGTCGACTTCACTTTCATAAAACGCGCATATCTCTGGGAGGGAATACTTTTGGGGCATGCGATCGGTCTCATTCGATGCTCAGATGTTGTCCGCATCAAAAAAAGAAACAAAAAAAAAGAAAATTGATTTTTATACTCTTAGGTCCTTAGGTCTCTATTGAACTGCGTGTGTTCAATGTTCAATTACAACATTGTTCAATGTTGTTATATTATTTATGTCCCTACTAAGTATTAAAATACCATTAAATTTATTCAAAGAATATGAAAAATAACTTAAATTTATTCTGTTAAATTCTCTTTAAGTTTTCAGAAGAGGCTCGTGTGATTAATAATTTGTTCTATGAACAGGAATATAAAAATTATTTATTGTGCCCTAAACGTTATTTATTTTTTTATTTTCCAACGATTTGTCGTGTCATGAAATAACCAAGATCTGCTAACCCAGGCCCACACTCTACTTTAAAGATATTATACGAATACATAATAAATTTGTGTCTTTTTTAAGTCATGTACAACGTTAAGTTTAAAGTTCAGGTTGGGCCATTTAAGATTTGAATTGCCTTTAACAATAAGGATCTGATAATTTGATCAAACTTCTCGTTTTATTTGAAAGGTAGAATTTTGACATTTGATAATGGAACACAACGTAATTAGGGTCCAGGAAAAAAAACACAATAATTTATCATTGCAAATGGTTTATTGTTTTTCAAAATATTTGCCTTTAGGATCAATACATATTTGCATGCGTGCAAACCAATTTTCGATGTACTTTGATTGAGACAGCTCCAAAACATGATTTTAGAACGCTTCAACAGCTGCTTCGGGCGATGAAAACCCTTGAACACGCAATTTTTTGAAGCTAGGGAATAAGAAAAACTCAATGATTGCCAAATCAGGGCTGTTCGACGGATGGCCCATTAATTCGACATCTTGAGTGGTCAAATAGCTCATCGTTTCAGCTGATGTGTGAGAGCTCGCATTGTCGTTTTGCAGAATGATTCGTCTTCTCTTATTGTCTTTCCTCATTTCTTCGAACACTGTTGGCAACCAGATGGTTGTATACCACTTAGAATTGACCGTCCTACGTTCCACTAAAGGCACTGTGGAAACATGGCCGGCTATACCGAAAAAAAGCAATCATTTGCTTCGATGTAATTCTTCCACGAACAACTTTTGTAAGATTTGGCTCGTCTTGAAAGACGGTCGATTGCTGTTTTGTTTCGGGTTCATATGCATAGATCCATGATTCACCTGTCACAATGCTATACACTGCCTTTGAGCTACCGCAATTATACTTTTTCAACATCTCTTTGCACCAATCCCTACGAGGCTTTTTTTGAGCATTCGTCAAATTATGTGGGACCCAACGAGAATAAATTTTTTTCACGGCCAAATGAACATGCAATATCTTATTGATGCTTGTCATACTAATGCCCAAGGATGCCTCAATCCATACGATATGTCACATGTCGGTCTTGCTTAATCAGTTCACGCACAGCATTGATGGTTTCTGGCAAAGTGACCGAAGTTGGACGTCCTTCACGAAATTCATTCTGGAGCGAACGGCGCCCGAGACTGAACTCTGTGTACCAGCGATTAACAGTGGTGTTTGATGGTGCTTCATCGCCAAAAGTCGAAACAAGTTTATTAAAACGCTCTTGCCTGGATAACCCATGCCGAAAATCGTAAAAAATCATAGCACGAAAATGTTCCAGGGATAATTCTTTCTTTTTTGACTGGGATGAATTTTTCAACCCACTGAAAACAAAACAATTCGCCCTTAAATGACAGAACGTTCTGAGTGAAGTTCTGCTAAATAATGTCAAAGTTTCCAATGGAAGTTCCAGTTTGCATCTGGGAACACTAGTATTGTTAGGACCCAAAATATAAATAGTGACAGCGCATAGAGAAAGGGACCAAAGGGTAAAAAAAAATCAATTTTCACTTTTTTTCTTATTTTGATGTGGACAACATCTGAGCATCGAATGAGACAGATCCCATGCCCCAAAAGTGTTCCCTCCCAGAGATATGCGCGTTTTATGAAAGTGAAGTCTACGATTCCAAGCGCAAATAGAAAGGGACCTAATCTTTTAAATGGCTCTCCTGAACAATACTGGTTTTTAGCCTTTGGTCCCCTTTTTTTTTGCGCGTCACATATGATTTTCGTATAAAAAAAACGTTAAACGTTTCATTGACATAATTTTTATATTAAGCCGTAATCCATGATAAAAATGATGGATTCGGCCCAGCCGAAATCATGTTGTCCACTTGCTTTTAATACAACTTAAGTTATATTTGCTTTAGCAACGTTCTCCTCATTGTAGACAAAGAAATAGTTTACATTTTCTATAGTTTTTTTCTTTTTGTTTATATTTATTCGGTCTTTTATCATTACTTTTTATGTATGGAAACAGTTTTTATTCTATTCTTCAAATTTCCTCTCGTATCGTCGCATCTTATGACTGATTTTCTGATTTTTGCAATTCTTTATGCATGCTCGACTATTAAAATACCCGTTATGGCACCTCATTTGTTAAAAAGTCTCTAAAATTAATTGGCAGTGGAAAATGCATAATTAATTTGTTAATCAAAAAGGCAAAATCTCAATGCAAATCAAGTGGTAGTTGCAAACAAAAGACTTAAGCAACAAACTGTTATGCTCGAGACTATCTAATGTTTATGCTCTGCTTAAAGCGATTATGCAGAAGTCATCATCATCAGCAGCAGCAGCAGCAGCCGCATAACACATTTCACTTCGCACCCTCGCTTTAGCTCAGCTTAGCGGCGATCTTGAATCCTCTCGTATTTAAGCAATTGATTTTATGTTCAATTTGTTATTTAACTGACACACTGGCTGTCAAATAAATTCCATTAAAGATGACAGCGTCAAAGGCGAATGCGATTCCCAAACCACCAACAACAACAATTTGTAGCGCATGGATAGCAGCATCAACAAATACTGTTGTTGAACACTACACTTGGCTGTCCGCTTAATCAATTTTAATTACAATTTATGATAATTTCATTAAAAAAAATAGTGACAGCAACAAAGAAGAATGCCCAAGAAAAAAAAATGCTTAAACATCAGTTACGGTCTTGATGAAACGATGTGGAATGATTTGAGTTTTTGTGGTGACAAGGGAGTTACACCTAAAGGTGGCCACTTTTTATTTGCGCAAGCAAAAAAGATAAAGAAATGAAAAGAAAAGAAAACTAAAGTAAGGCAAAGCTGAAAAAAAGAAAATAAATACTCTGTGACACACCCACAAATTAAGAAAATAAGAGTGGGACCACGGCAAAACTGATTTAAATCATTTGCATCGCACATATGCTTGTCTGGAAATCTGTTGGGATGTGGGCAAACACACCGGCTTGCCGGTGTTTAACTCACACAGCCGCCGTCGCACAGTGGTTGGAAATAAAAAAATATTTATTGAAAAAAGTCTCCAATTTCTCGTGTGTTTGTCATAGATCCCTGAAAGTTGCACACAGCTATAGGCAAGCTGCTTTCAAGTATACAAGAACATTTGTAGATCTCTAGCCGATATATAAGTCGTGTAGCTTGGCTTCGAAGTTGGCTACCTCGGCTAAGATCTTAATCTTATAAGGCTCAGCAGTTTCTGTCCAATTTGAAGGACATTTGAAATCTTGGAAAGTCCTCGCCACTATCTACTTGAAACAATATTCCAGTTGTTGTATTCTTTTTACGAAAAAAAGTGCATGGAATTATACGAATGTATTATTTTTGAAGAGAGGTGGCTGTAGCTGAGCTATGTCACGTTAATCCTAAAATTTCGTAGATCTAGAAATATAAATTCAAGTGATTTTAAAGCCAGGAAAGGACAAATCAATACCTTCCTCATACAGGCCGATCAGTTTGCTTCCCTGCTTATACAAACTATTTGAAAAAGTTCCTTTATACATTGAACAGGGATTAAACAGGCTCAAGACCTCTTGCTTCTATATTTAAATAGAAGACAAGTTTTAAACAAAATGGCAAAGTGACATTGATTTTCGTGGCGGCACACTACTTTATCATGATTTCGGGTCCGTGACAACCCTCTTCAGAAAGCCTTGCTGCAATTTTTGAAAATGAAACTGAACTCTATAAGGCCAGGCTCTCCCAAAACTACTGTTGTAAACCTTACTTTTCATGTTTTCTTTACACAATTGCCCACGAAAATACAACTCACTCTTGCCACCTCTAAAGAGACTCCACATCGAGAGCCATCAATAGATTTATTTTTCCTTTATCGAAAATAAAACCGTTCCTCGTGTCAAATAACATAATACCAGACCATCAGTTTGGATTCCGGGCAGGTCACAGCACCATCGAACAAGTAAACCGTCTGACTTAAGCAATTGAAAAATCATTTGAACGGCGAGAATATTGCTGCACCGTATTTCTGGATGTTGCTCCAGCATTTGACAAAGTCTGGCACTTTTGCTTGGCCAACACAGTTGGCAAATATGCATCGACTTCTTGAGTCTTACTTAGAAAAAAACCACAGAGTTAGAGTCATAATTAGGCGATACGTCACCGATGACCGCAAATAACTAGCTGTGTGTCTACAGGGTAGTATCCTGGGGCCTATCCTTTACTTTCTGTTTACCACAGATATCCCTACCGGCCCACACGACGATACCGCTATAATGGCCTCACATAGAAAACAGAATATTGCTATCAATATTCTAGGTGTTCATCTCAGACGAGAATCATGGTTATCTGACTGGATCGCAGTCTAGGAGACTTAGTGCATACAGATAACTTTTACACTGAATTTTAGCATATGACCGACACCGGAAGAAGTCATATAGAGGCCAAGAATACTCAGCTAAAGCTTAAGGTCCATCAACTTTACTAGCTCCTAAACGCGAACTCAAAACTTAGCCTCGAATTAAAGGTCCTGATATACAACAGTGCAATCAAACCTATCTGGTTATACGGTGCCCAGCTATGGGGCAAAGCAAGCTCGAGCAATCTCGACAAAATCCAAAGAGTCCAATCGAAGACATTGCGGCTCATTACCGGTGCCCCTTGGTATATGAGGAATGAAAACATCCACCGAGACTTGAAAATACCTCTCGTTAAAGAGGCAATTCAAAAAAATCAATACAAAGCACAAAGAGAAGCTCGAACGGCATGATAACATACTTGCTAGACAATTATTGTGCAGTCCAAGCTCTTTAAGACTTCGGAGAAACGAACGCCATGTTTTCTAATCTACACTTGTGCTTCCGTAACAGTAATCGCGAACACAAGCGCCCGAAAGACTGCGTAGAATTCTTTTTTCTACGTCACGTGGCTTAAATGCTCTTATACGTGATCTTTAAAACAGTCAATATCAATCGCGGACGAACACTCAAAAAAGACTGTGTAGAATCCTTTATTCTACGTCACGTGGCTTAAATGCTCTCATACGTGATCCTTAAAACAGTCAACGCGAAAAACCTACATAACCTAAATTACGTCGTCTACTCTGCTATTCTAGAGTTATCCGTTATACATACATAACTAGAGTTCTTCACTCTACATAATATCGCGAACACTCTGTAAATGACTGTAAGGGTCCTCTGGCCCTTTATCACGAGGTTTAAGCCAAAAAAGGTTTAAAACAGACATGTGATCCATACCAGTTATATACTATTTTGACCAAATTAATTTAAACTCCTGCCAATTAGCAGAGATCCACATAACAAGAAATCCATACTTGGATTCGTTATTGAATTATACTTAAGATTCGTATACTTATTGTTAGGCTCCTCTGGAGCAGATTCAACAATTCAAATAAAGCATATATATATAAAAAAAGAAATATAAATACGAGGGTTGCTATATATATTTCTGGCCTAGGCAACACTAAGTGTTGCCTGCCGCCATCTGACATTACCATTGGAAAGTTTGACATTTTTTAGTACTCAGAACGTTGTGACGTACGACCATCATTTGTGTGGTTTACAGTGACTTGAAAAAATCAATTTGCCAAAAAAATGGAATTAACTCGTGAACATTTTCGTGCGATCATTTTTCACAACTTTCGACGAGGAATATCACGACAAGAGTGCATCGATGAACTTAAATCTTTGAATGGCGACGAAGCACCATCCTATAGCACAGTGAAAAACTGGTTTAATGAATTTTAGCGTGAGCGACGCTCGTTCAAAGACGAAGGTCGTCCAAAAACAAACGTTGTGCCAGAGAACATTGATGACGTGCGTGAACTGCTAATGCAAGATCGCCATGTGACATACCATAAAATAGAGACATCCTTGGGCATTTCTTCCACCAACATACATTCGATATTGCATGAACACCTGGCCGTAAAAAAGGCGTATTGTCGTTGGATCTCGCACAATTTGACAATCGCTCTAAAAAGGCTCGTGCTGATTGGTGGCAAGAAATTTTGAAAAAATACAATCGCAGTGCTTCAAACGACGTTTATAAGATCGTCACAGGTGACGAATCATGGATCTATGCATATGAGCCCGACACAAAGCACCAATCGACCTTGTGGGCCTTCGAAGACGAGCCAAATCCAAAGAAAGTTGTTCGTGGAAGAAGCACTTCGAAGCAAATGGTTGCCTGTTTCTTAGGCAAAACTGGTCATGTGGCGACTGTTCCGCTTGAGCAACGTAGGACGGTCAATTCTGAGTGGTACACCACAATTTGTTTGCCTGAAGTCTTGGGAGAAATTCGAAAAACGCACAAGAGAAGACGATACATTGTGCATCATGACAATGCTAGCTCTCACACATCGGCTCAAACCAAGGCCTTTTTGACCGGCCAAAATGTCGAATTGATAGGTCATCCGCCGTACAGCCACTTCATTTTATTCCCGCACATCATAAAAAAATGAGTGGTCAACGATTTTCGTCGCCAGAAGATGCTGTTGAAACGTTCAAAAACCATGTTTTGGAGGTGTCTCAATCGGAGTGGAAAAAGTGCTTCGACAATTGATTTGAGCGCTTGCAAAAGTGTATAAATAATGCTGGAGAATACCATTTTTGATGATAAATACTCGCATTTTCATTGTTAGGCCAGTAATACATATAGCAGCCCTTGTATGTATGTAAAAGGTTGAATTTAAAGAGAAAAAAATATAGGAATGCCCTTTACCTATGGTGGGGTACAATTTCATTTATCTTCGATAAATACAACAGATGTGACGCGCAAAATAGAAAGGGACCTAAGGGTAAAAACAGTTTTGTTTAGGAGAGCCATTTAAAAGATTTAAATACGTGTATCTTTGGTGTACCATCACTTTCATAAAACGCGCATATCTCTGGGAGGGAACAATTTTGGGGCAAGGGATCGGTCTCATTCGAAAAAAAGAAGTGAAAATTGATTTTTTTTACCCTTAGGTCCATTTCTCTATACGCTGCTACATATATAGCAGCCCTCGTATGTATGTAAAAGGTTGAATTTAAATAGAAAAAAATATAGGAAACAAAATAATTTTAACGTAAGATTGAATGCCCTTTACCTACATGCAGAGAAAAAACATGGTTACTACATGGTCACGGCAACAATAACATGTTCTCCGCAATAAAAGTATGTTCTTCGCAACCATAGCATTATTAACTGAATTTATTTTTGGCAATAGTATAATTGCAGCAATAACAATATTGTTAAAATGTAACAATAGTGTTATTGCCAAATTTAAAAATGAAAATATGGTTATAGCAACAATATAAATATGGTTGGTGCGACAAAAGTATTGTGTTTTGCGTTTTTTGTCAACAATAATATGATAACGGCAATCATACTGTATGATTGTAATTTTTCTTCATTTAAATATGCTTTTAAGAACAAATGTTATTGGTACGGATCTAATGCAATAATAGTACTTTTTTTTATCGAAACTAAAATTTTTTAAACAAGCTGCTTTGGCTTTGTTTAACTGAAATATTTTTTATAAAAACGCTTACGTTTATTTAAACTTTTTTTTCTACTGTGAAATAAATTACTCCTATTATTTTGAATTAATTTTTATTTTTGAATAATTTTCATAATTCAAATCTATTGTCGACAACTTAAACAAATACTAATAAATTATATTGGGGATGATAGTATAATTGTGTGTGATCATACTATGGTTGTAGGGATCATAACATGGTTGCGTGTGAATCATACTATAGTTGTGAGGATCATACTATGGTTGTATATGAAACATACTATGCTTGTGAGGATCATACTATGGTTGTGAAGATCAAAGTATGGTTGAGTGTGAATCATATTATGGTTGTGGGGATCATAGTATGGTTATGTGTGAATCATACTATTGTTGTGAGGATCATAGTATGGTTGTATTTAAATCATACTATTGTTGTGAGGATCATAATATTGTTGTACTACAATCATATACTCAGCAATAGTATTATCCTCTTCGAATATTGTTACCACAACCATACTTTTTTTCTGCGTGTATGCTGGGGGAAAATTTCATTTATCTACGACAATTACAACAGATATTTAAAACTTATTTCCACAAATATGTTTTTTCCCCAACCACTGTGCGCCGCCAGCCATGTGAGTGAGTAGAGAGTGAATGAATGAACGACTGGTTGGCCGGCTGTCTGACTTACTGACTCAAAGTACAATCATATGCAAAGTGGCTGGCGGGCGCGTTGGTTTTCTTTAAAGACATTCACTTTCGTCGAGTGGCCTGGCCTAGCCAGGCCAGCAACAAGTGTGTTTGTTTGTGTGTGTGTGTTCGCGTTGTTCATATATAACAACACGTGTTGTTGATCCGGTCTGATTTTTTGCGCTTTTGATTTTTGTTTGACTTCGTTGTTGTTGTTGCTGTTGTCATTACATTTACTTGGTGTTGGCTTTAATTTCTTTTCCCACATTAAGATGATTTTCATTTTTTTTAATAACACCCTAATATAGTGGGTATTTTAGTTTAATTACAACATCTTGAAAACACCGAAAGGAAGTTCATTCCACTATTTGCTGGCAGAGTCGTACTTTCTTAGCTATTGAGATAAGGCAAAAAAAGGGATTTTCTTATACTGGCTGAAAAGTCACCTTATTACTTGCTGGCAGAGTCTTACTTTCTTAGCTATATCATTAAGGCAAAAAATAGGGATTTTCTCTCAGAACTAACTGGGAGCTCTGCAAGCTGATTTTTATACCACCGTAATGTAGGGGGTAATTTTAATTTATTATACCGCCTTGAAAATACTGGGTGGAAAGTCATTCCATTACTTGCTGGCAGAGTACGTATTCTCCTAAAATTGTCATTAAAGGAAAAAACACAGATATTCCATCAGAACTGTGAGCTCTAGGAGCTGATATTCTTTACCTCCTGTTTAAAGTCAACTTCGAATGGCCAACAGTTTCCATTTGACTTTGAGGTATTGCGTTCTTATAAAGGCGTCCGAATTGAAAAATGAAAATCCTGCCAAATGAATATTCGCAGGCATTTCCTATGACATTAAGATACATAAGATATAACTACGTTTTTGTTCGTGTTGGCCTGTGCTGGTGCCAGTCCTTGGCCATCAAGGCTTCCGTGAGGAATTATTGTTAATTGTTTGTGATTTGTTTGTCTCATTTGGTTGATAAGTTCGAGAGTGGGTGATCAGTTCCATGTTGTATGGAACAGAAACTGAAAGTAGTCTTTTGGTTACGAGATTTGACCGGAGACTTAAATCTGGTACCAGGGGTAGTCAGGAGCCCCCAGATCGTGTTTTGGCCTGACTATTTGGTGCGGCCGTTCGGGAAATAACGTGCTGGCTGTGGTTTAAACCCAAATCGCGGAGAGAGCTTCGGCTCGTTGCGGAGTTGCATTGCAACCGGGTGCTGTGACCCATAGAACTGCGGAGGTTTAGATGGTCCTCGAGCCCTTACCAACAAGGAAGTTATGACCCTTATCTGTCGTGCCTCGAATTGGTACCGGCGGAGTCAACCCAATGGGGCGCTGGCCGTCGCATTGTAACAGCCCCAGTGCTATGGCGCACCGTGGTTCAGGCCAGAGTGGCGAATATCACGTTAAACTCGACAACTCTGTCTTACTGGTATTAAATCTCTGCAATCTGTATTTCTGAATTCAAGAACCGACAACAACTGACGCGCATCTCTTAACGATATGGCAAAGCATTTCGATATCCTCCTAATATGGATGCTAGAGCACTTAAACAGTCCAGCAATGAAAGGAAGATGAGCTAGCCAGATGACAGGGCAAACCTTACACGAATCACTCGATCTGGAACATATAGGTACTCCCCTTTTTACCCTTGAGCTCAATCTCAGATTGGAAGAAATCAGACAAGAAGTAATCAGTTTGGAAATGCAGGATCACCAGGCAAACTCGGCCGAGGTACAATGATTACACTAGGTAACAAAAAAAAAGTGTTGCCGGGAAACTAACAAGTTATTTTTTGTGTGCATTAAGGCATCCAGCTTCCTGTAATCAGCATAACAAAATGAATAAATTGTTTTTAAGAAAACTTTCTTTAAAATTGCCTTTATCATTTCGACTATAATTTTGAAGAAGATTTCCGCTCACACAACCCAATGCACCAAATTAAAGGTTTGGCGTACCAAAATTTCCTTGCAATTAATTGTTTTTAAGAAAACTTTCTTTAAAATTGCCATTTTCTTCAAATGTACCTTCATTATTTTGACTACAAATTTTGATGGAGTTGTCCGCTTAAACAACACAATGCACCAAATTTAAGGTTTTGCGTGTCACAATATCCTTGCATAGAGCAATTATGATTTCTTAACCGATTCCACACATTTTCAATACCAAGGCTTTATCTAACGGGTGATCTATCTGGAGGTATTTTTTCAAAATAAAAAAAAAACTACAAAATTTCAAATCAAGTGTGGAATCTTTATTGTTCATTCAAAAGGACATTTTATGTCATTTATTTTTTTCTGAAAATAATTTCTTTCAAACGTTGTCCTCAACTACGCCTCAGGGTGTCTACTTATTTTAAGGGTCCAATTTTTTAGATGAATCGTTCGAGCATTTTGACCGGCGTTACGGCGTTAATAACACGCGTAATGTTGGCTTCCAAAACCAGAAACGTAGCTGATTTTACGTAAAGCTGGTCTTTGCGTAGACCCAAAGAAAAAAGTCTAAATGTGTGATATCACCCGACCGGTTCGAAATGTGAAATTAGCTGCTCTTCGAAATGGCCTCTCAATAGTTCCATTGTTTGATCCTGTCCTGTTTAAACCAAATGTCGTCAAGTTTTCGGGCTTCAATATCAGGTAGGAAAAAGTCAGATATCATGAAGCGATAGCAAGGTTACGTTCCGGTCATTATCATCGTTAAAAAAAATAGGGACCTTTGATTCCACCAGCCAATAAGCCGCACCAAACCGGCTGAGCATAATGTCAACTCTTGAAACTTTTCTGGTTGCTCTTCAGCCCAAATGCGTTGATTTTGTTTTTTGATGTTGCCGTTGAGCCAGAAATGCGCTTCATTACTGAGCAAAATTTTGGTCCAAAACAGCGGATCTTCTTCGAGCTTTTGAAGAGCCCAAAAAGCCTTACGATGTTACTGCGCACCGCAGTATTCCTGCAAATGGCAAATAATACCGAAGAGAGAAAGAAATAAAGTTTATCACACCTCACGCGTAATCTGTGAAAAAAAATCCCATTGAACAAAATACCTCTAGAATGGTCGCCCTTTATAAGACGTTCCTGTGCAAAATGTGATCCAGCTAGCCTGAATATTGTGAACTGTAGCGTGTTTTCCGCACACAGACGGACAGGCAGACGGTTATGGCTAAATTGTCTTGGAATTGTATGCCGATCCAGAATATACATATACTATATCTCAAAGTGTTGCAAATGGAATGACAAAGTGTATACCTCCATCCTATGGTGAAGGGTATACAAATCAACTCAACCACTGTATCAGTTTAACGGAGGAAAAATTAAAAACAGCGTTTATTTAATTTATGATACATTTAAAACTATGACCATAACTTCTACATTTATCCATAGATTTAGTAAAGGGTTTTCCAATAGGGACATAACCATTTTGTATCTTTATGCCAATGCACCCTCAAGCATTTCTAATGATCATTCAGGGTCAAAACGTTAGTCAAAGTTAACATTTTCATTATCGTAAAGTTCACTTACGAGCAACTTTTGAAAATTATTATGAATCTGTGGTCGCAACTTTAAGAGCGTTTAATCTAATTTTTGTCATCTTCAGCGATAAAGCTCCTTTCTGGCTAAGTGATTTTGTCAATAAACAAAATATGCCTTATTGGAGAGCAACAAACCCACAAAAGCTTCAAGAGACACAATTGCATTTGCAAAAATTTACTGTGTGGTGTGGTTCTCATGTCGGAGGTGTGATTGGGCCATACTTTTTCGTCGATCAAAACAATCGTCATGTTATCATCAATGGAGAGCGCCATCGTGCCATGTTAGACAATTATTTTTGGATAGAATTGGACGTGCTTGACATCGCCGATATGTGGTTTCAACAAGACGGTGCCACTAGCCACACAGCATGCGTTACAATCGTTTTTCAATGGACGAACAAAAAAACATATATTGTTGAGGTAACTGCCCCTGGTCGAAGAGTTTCGGGTCAATCCGGTATATAAAAGCAGCAGTCGCGGGATTGAAGCCGACTTGGGGAGCCAAAAAAGAAACCTCTTACAAAGCGATAGGTCGGTCTGTAGCAAACTACGCAGCACCGGTATGGTCGGCGAACGTGAGTACGACGCAGTGGAAGAAAATTCAGACTTGCCAGAATGCCGCCCTCAGAACATCAACAGGGTGTCTTCTTATGTCTTCTGAGGACCATCTACATGAGGAGACGAAGGTCCTTACCGTGCGCAGACACAATTTCCTGTTGTCTAAGCAATACCTGCTAGGGTGTTTTCGCAGCAGTCATCCTAACCACCATCTCTTGAACAGGTACGATCTTCATGATCTCGAGAGAGAGAGAGAGAGAGAGAGAGAGAGAGAGAGAGAGAGATCCAGCGGTATAAGAGAGAACCTTTAGATCATCGAAGCTATCAGCCAGGTCTGAACAACATTCACGACGATAAAGTCGCAGCAGCAGTATCCAGCTACCATGTGAATGTAGTGCTAGGGGAACATCCCCCGGAGATTTCACCTGAGGAGAAGGTACTACCTCGGCAGACGCGCGTGTTTCTGACGCAGCTGAGATCTGGATGGTGCAGTCGCCTCAATTCATACTGGATACGAATTGATGCTAACGTGGCGGACATCTGTCCCGCCTGCCATCAGGGACCACATGATGTGCTGCACCTCTTCAATGGCCTAGCCAAGCCCACTCAGATGACCCCCAGGTCTCTGTGGACGCATCCAGTTCAAATGGCGCGTTTCCTACACCTGGATATCGAAACAGATCCCCCATAAACGAACAAGACTTTAAAATATATATGTTGTTGTTACAACAACAACAACCGTTTTTCAATAAAAAAAATCGATTTAACAAAAAAAAATATTTTTGCCTTCTATTTCCCAACTACAATTTCTACAGAAAAATGTATTTCGTAACAGTTTTAGTACGTATACGTACCTCTTATTTAATGTAGCACAGTGGTTGTTCAGACTACTCGTTCCATACGACGAAAATGGTAATATTCAACAAAAATGTTAAAAAAAAATTTATCCATTCAAAATTTTGTTTAAATATTTTTTTTTTTTCAGTTTATGTCACCAAAATACACCTGAAAATATTGTGAACATCCATGGGATAAAATGGCTGTTACCTAGTGTTCTTTAGTTAGTATTGATCGTATCCTAATGTAACGATTTTCTTAGGCTTTACATAGGCTATGATTAAAGTCAATATTTTAATAAAAGTTTTTTGCTGATGGCGCTTACAAGTCTTATTTGAGTTTTTTTTATTTACCATTGTTCCTCTGTTAGTTTGATCACTTTATTTAATAAGCATTTTGTGCAAACTTTTGGAAATTATTTCGCTTTAATTTCATTTTGGGCGGTATAGATTTATTAAAACCCCAAACCTCTCAACCAGTTTCAGAGTAAAAACGAACAGATTGGCTAGGAGTTTTCAAAAACGCTTAAGGAGATTAGAGTTGATGTGTGTAATTTGAAAGATACCCTAGATTTGTGTTTTGTACTTTTTAAAAGGGTTCCATTAACAGACAAAAATAAAGCACATTTTATTTAATGACTTGGTTTCTTCAGTTGGCAAAAAAGGTTGCCATTTATTTGATAAAGTATAGCAAATTTGTGGTTAATGGCTTTATTTATTGTGTTCATTTCAAAACTACAAAAAAGATAACCATGGTTGGTTTTGTTATATTCCTTTGATACTATTTTTTTCTATACAAATACGAGTAGATCGTCCAATTGGTCATAGTCAATTAATTTTAATTAACACTTTAGCACACATTTGCTTGGGTGTGCTTTCGTCTCTGGTGGTCTGCCTTTTTTCAACTTCTTCTCTGGACCGTGTCTAAAATTGGATTAAAAAATACAAACTACATATTTGTTTAATAGTAAAAAAAACAACAGTTAATAAAGTGTTGAGATTTTAAAATAAACACATCACTTTTGTTTCTTTTGAAAATAAAAAGCTTCTTCCATATGTAGTGCGTGCTGCCCATTCAAAAGACTTAAGAAACAAACCTTTTTATCGACATGTTGCCTTTGCCATTCTGTGAGTGTGTGAAATATTTTCAAATTTTCTTTACGCTTTGCCATAAATCGCCAAGATTATTTATGACACCACAATTAAATTGTAAACGTTTTGTTTGTTTTTGTTAATAATTAAGTAATTTTATTGTTTCGGTCAACATTTGTATAGAAGACACTCTCATTTTGTCTATGCAAAACAAAAGACGTTAAGAAACAAACATGCCTTTTTGTGTTTTTGTGGTTTTTATGCTTTTAAATGGTTTTGCTATTAAGTGCGAAATTTGAAAAATATTTATTTATGGCTCAGATATTTTATGGATTTTATGGGGATTAAAGTGTTTTTTTTTTGAGATGATGTTATCGTACAGTTTTGTGGGGTAGGATTCAAGAGGTTGGTTTTGGTTTATAATCGATTTGAACGTCGAAAGGGATATCATTTATTGCCAAATAGGATGGTCTAAGTGAGAGAAGGTCTCATCCAATCTGATGATGATCAGGTCAAAGTCGAACTGCTTTAATAGCAGAATCTCACAAGAAAAAGTATTAAGATCTCTGGTTGAAACATGATTACTATCGTACTTATATATTCAAAGACCCAATTATTAGGCTATCAAATATTTCAGTAGTATATTTCGTAGTCATCAAAAAAAAAACATTAGCGGCTTGGAACCGTAGGTTACAGTCAGTATCGCAAAAGGCTCTTTGATTTGGTGCTAATAGGATGTTGATGGAATTAAGTAAGCTAAGTACTAAGTAGGGACATAAATACTGTTACACACGTTTTATGCTGTAAAATAAAAAGAACTGAATGTTTTTGGAGAAAATATTTTTTAAAATAATTATTATTGGATGTTGTATCCAGAAAGAATCTACTTATTCGAAATGTCCGCCTTTTGCCTTTACACACGCCTTAAGTTGCACGGGCCAATCGTCAATAGCTGCAGGAACCTCGTCCATTGGAAAATTGGCCTTAGCTCGAACCAAAGCAGTCTTGAGAGATCCAATGTTGGGGTATCTTATGTGGCAAACCTTGTTCTCTAAACCCGTCCACAATTTGTAATCCAATGGGTTCAAATCTGGACTGCCTGAGGGCCATTCTTCAGAGGAAATGAACGCTGGCAAATTGTTTCGAAGCCAGGCCTGGGACGTTTTAGCCTTATGGACCGGCGCAGGAAGGAAGGACGGACGGTAAGAAGGACGGACAATCTGCTTGAAGGACGGACAGACTGCAGGAGGGACGGAAGAAGAGAGGGACGGGAGGATAGACGGACGCGAGGAAGGACAGACAGTAGGAAGTATGGACGGACGGGCAGACGGTAGGAAGGGCGGATGGCAGAAAGGATGGAAGGACTGCAGGAAGAACGCACGGACGGCAGGAAGGATGGACGGACCGCAGGAAGGACGCACGGACCGCAGGAAGTACGGGCGGACGGCAGGAAGGAAGCACGGACCACTGACGGACTGCAGGAAGGATGGACGGACGGCAGGAAGGATGGACGGACGGCAGGAAGGACGCACGGACCGCAGGAAGTACTTATGAACGGATGGCAAGAAAGACGCACGGACGGATGGCAGGAGAGCGGATAAATGGACTGCGAAAAAAAACAGATTAATATCAGTTTAGCATCATTTTCGCCTTTATGGCTTAGAACTCGGTGTTCCATATCACTGGAGTAAGCTACAAGCCCCCCCCCCATTATATTGGAAATTTTGAAATTATAGGATCAGCATAGTAAATATCCTCTTGATGTAGGATTGAAGACTCTCTTACGTCTCTGCAACTCTGTGAGTTGTAGCAGCCGGCATTTAACGTTACTTGAAGCCAAGCATTATCTTTAACTCCGATTTGGATGTCAAACACAGCCATCGTGAAACTTCCCAAAAGGCCGTTCCCTACAGTCCAAGCTAGAAAAACAGTTCGAGGGGCTTCTGCAGCACCAGACTCAAGTCTCTGGTCCTAGCTCCGTAGCACAAAACTACTTACGCTTTAGCTCCACACACTCTGATTGGTTTCATTACTATTTACACTAAGGATTCCTCCATGCCATCTTCAAACTGAAAGGATGAATAGCATTACTCAAGAAGCATTTACATTTTTGCAGGGGGCTCTTGGGTTCACCTAAGATGGTTGGGCTGCCCCCACTCGCACCTGCAAGAGACAGCATCCTAGGAAGTACTAGAAAAATAATGTAAAAATACCTGTGCAAGACAAAGTGTTTGCGACTTAATGAATCGTTGCCGCATTTTTCAATTTATCGGGAGTGCTCTCTAAAAGGCATGCAAACAGGAAAGAGTATTTCGATTCCGTATTATTCCCCGTCGACACAAAACCCAGAAGCGTCTAATCTACATTTTGTGGCCCCCCTGGTATTCTGAGCGGCAGCTTTTGTGACATTAAGATGAAGACCGGTAAGATCCCGTCGGGAAATTGGAAAGGTACAGAACCAGTCACGTAATAGGTCACTAATGAATGGGGACCGGTCCCAGTACCGACCCAACATTATAAAAAGAACCAGTAACTTTTACTTTGTGATTGGAGAGAGTCAATCGACACTGCTCAGATACCATGTGATATATCGCGGGACTGATCAAACAGGACAAGTACCGAACGTGTCATTGCATCCATTACAGAATACCCATAACAGAACCCATCCCATCCTTCCCATCACTTCAGTTCAATTTAATGATTAGTCTGATTGCTGAGAAAATTTGATCAAAATGTAAATTTACATACAAATTTGAAAAGATTTCTAAACGAAATTCGTTCAAATTGGATTTTATTTAAATGATAGCTGCAATCAGCGGATATGTAAAATTTTTTGTGTGCGGTTTGTGAGCGAAGTTATACATCGAATTTGACGACTTTGAAATTTCAAGTAATTCACATAATTCTATATCCATACCGAACCAGCTCTGTGACAGGTTATGTTTTCACCCATCATCGATGCGGTACACTCAGGGTTATTTACTCAGCATTTTCCATTGGAATACTACTAATGGCAAACTGAAAATTGGTAAATGACTGCAACCAGAGTACTTAGAAGTGAAAGTCTACGAAAACGACTTCTGGGCGTATATCATAGACTTTGTCATGGAAAAAAATTACAGTAACCCGTTCCACAAAGTAGGACCACGGCCATAACCATTGATCACGAAGCCTAACTTCCCTGACGTGTTCCAAAGTTTTAAATTATCAGAGGTTTTCGTTGTGAGTAGAGTAAACAACACAACTTGAAGTAAGTAATTATGGTGTCCACGATATCGGTTATTATGTCAATCTTGTGTTCTTCCAATGCACTTCCCTGAGCCCATTCTTTAATCCTTTTTTATGAGCAATTCGTTTTGCTTAATTACAGTCTAAAATTTATATGCGTCTTTTGTTTATTTCTGTCAATTAAACGTTGTGATCGGATAAATGATATCGCAGAAACAAACTAATCGGAAACCTGTTTTTTCTGGGTTTTAAATTAGCACGCAAATATTAATTATAGAGCTGAGAAATTTTGAACCAATAATTCGTTGTTATGTTAACTTGTTTGGCAATCAATTAATTTAGACAAAAAGGAGAATTTAAATAAACACATTTCGAAAATCATAATTCATTAAACGGCAATGGTAATTTGACAAGAGGCCAACTTAAGTCGTTTAACAATGCATTTTATTTCCGAAATTTTTGTATATAAAACGTATCTGCAATTGCCAACTAAGATTCTAATGAGCCCATTAGTTTTGAAAACTAAAAAAAATTGCAACATAAATAATTGCCCGCCAACCTTACTCCAAAAACTATATATTTATTTTAATTATACACATTTAAAGAAACCATAGATATTCAGTTGAAATATTAGACTCATGAATATATGGCATGCCGTTGATAGTTTCCTTCAGCTTGATAATTTTTCACCAATTTTTAACCAAACTTCCGTACCTTTTTAAACAGCGACCAAACGCCTTTTAAAACATACAAAGTTTGTGCCGAATATTTTGCCAATACCAAACCGAAACAAAACAACAAAATAGAAATAAATAAATAATTCTTAGCATTGATTTGATTTAAGGCTTTCGATACGATAACTGATCATTCAGCCGCTGTTTCCACCATTCGCCTGCCAAACATGCAGTGCCTTCCGCCGCTTGTTTGCTGGGTCAAAGTCAAGTTTATAAAAGATTTAAGAAACGAACTTCGTAAAGTGAGTGTGCTTGCATGCTACTCGTACCATCTCTAAGATGACAAGTAGCGGGGGTATTGAATATTAATGCGCTACGCTTATCACTGCTAGAGAGTTATTTTTGTTGTTGTCGTTTTTCTTTTGCCATAATTTATTTAGTTTTGTAATAAATTTCTCCCACTTAAGATCTGGTTTCTGTGTTACGTCAGGTGAATTTATATTTCGTAATATTGCGCTGGTATGGAAATGCCATGAGGTACTCTTGCCGGGTTTGGTAGTACAACATGATTTTTCAGTAGATTTGAACTGGACAAATTTTGTTGTCAGTGCTAAGTAAGGCTCAGTTTGTTCCAGGCTGAGTTGTCCAATGCAGACAAAAGAATATGTGGACAAGAGTGTCCAAAACCGAAAACCAATATTGCGGTTTTTATATGAAAACCCAACAATCTGTTTCTTAAAAATAGCTAAAACCCGACATGTTGGCTTACCCGGTTTTTTGCTGTCGGGTTTTTCGGTTTTTGTTTGTTTGGAGCAAACAAAACTTGTTTGTTTGTTTGTTTATTTTATTTGCTATCAATACTACAGGGGTTATACATTTACAGAGTTTTGAGTTTTATCGTAAAGATATTTCAACAAATAGTTACAATTATTTCATTAATTACTAACTTATTAAATGAAAACAGTTTATAGGGAAAAAAGATAGTAAAAAAATAATATCACAAAATACTAAGAAGATTTAAAAGCAGTAACTAGATTTGTCTATAATAAAACTTATAGAGTAAATTAGCTTTTGTTAAATCAAACTTCTTAGATGGGCGTTGTTTTCTGCATTTGTCATTAAATGTCAGCGTCAAGTCGTCTATTATGTTATGGATCATTATCTGTTTGGAAAGTCTATGAAGTTCTGCAGTAGGAAATCTTGAAGGTAAATTGCAAATTATTTTAAGATTTTGTTCTGAATAATTTGAAGTTTCTTTCTATGCGTTTTTGCACAATCTCTCCAGATCTGGCAGCCATATGTAATAGGGTGGAGTGAAATTCAAAAAAAAAAGTTAACCTCGGAAAGAGATGTAGTCTGGGGTACTAAAGAGAGGAAAAATAAAGAAAAAAATTTAAAAAAAATTTTAGGGGTCGCGCTACTCCCTAGAAATTTGGAAATTATCGCTATTTTGGCGTTGATTTTAGAAAATCCTAAAAATTAACGACTTAACTTATTCGAAATTTAAAAGTTTGAGCTTGTTCAGTGCCCAAACAAAAGTATTTGAGGCAAATATGAGGACAATCGACTAATATTTGTAGCTTTGGTGGCGATTTCATTGTTCAGCCAATTTTCTGAAGAAGGGACGATTTGACTTATTTTACTTTTTGAAATTTTTGAACAATGAGAAAAAATTTTTTAAATTTTTTCATGCCCTTATTTCATTGTTTACGCTATTGCAAACATTTATTGACATAAAACTTTAAAATCGGTTCAGGGGTTAGGAAAATTCACGCCTTCAAACATGTGTATTTGTTTATTTTGGCGCGACTCCTAAAATTTTTTTTAAATTTTTTTCTTTATTTTCCCCTCTTTAGGACCCCAGACTACATCTCTTTCCGAGGTTAACTTTTTCAAATTAAAAAAAAAACATGTTTTCATTCCACCCTAATATGTAAGGATTGGTTTAATGCATAAATTGTACAAAAGAAGTTTGTTCTTAGAATGTAATTTTGATTTCTTATTTAATAATGGATATTTAATACGGATATATGCTCGTCCACATCTTGTAGCCTTTAGACACACCTCCTCTAGATGATCCTTAAAAGTTAATTTCTGGTCCAGAATGATTCCAAGGTATTTAATTGATTTTTGGATAGGGGTATTTCTCTTCCCGTTACCATTAGTTTTATGGAAGGAATTCTTTTAGTAGATTTATTGAAAGGAAATAAAAGAGCTTGGGACTTTTCCTCGTTTATGTTTATTTTCCATCTGGAATAGTATATGCCGGCGGAAACTAGAGCTTTTTGCATTTTCTTTACTACGGCATTTGAAACTTTTCCATGGCATATGAATGCGCTGTCATCGGCATAAAAAGCTACCTCATTTCCGACAGAAGGTTTAAAGTCCGAAATATAAAGCGAGTATAACAAAGGAGAAAGAACAGATCCCCGAGGAACTCCAGCAGGGATACATTTAACCGCCGATTTCTCTCCATCTATTTCAACAACAAATCTTCTGTCAGTAAGGAAATTTTTAATCTGCTTAATTATATATGTCGGGCAGTTCATTTTGTAAAGTTTGTACACGCAGAGAAAAAACATGGTTACTACATGGTCACGGCAATAAAAGTCCGCAATAAAAGTATGTTCTTCGCAACCATAGCATTATTAACTGAATTTATTTTTGGCAATAGTATAATTGCAGCAATAATAATATTGTTAAAATGTAACAATAGTATTATTGCCAAATTTAAAAATGAAAATATGGTTATAGCAACAATATAAATATGGTTGGTGCGACAAAAGTATTGTGTTTTGCATTTTATGTCAACAATAATATGATAACGGCAATCATACTGTATGATTGTAATTTTTCTTCATTTAAATATGCTATTAAGAACAAATGTTATTGGTACGGATCTAATGCAATAATAGTACTTTTTTTTTATCGAAATTAAAATTTTTTAAACAAGCTGCTTTGGCTTTGTTTAACTGAAATATTTTTTATAAAAACGCTTACGTTTATTTAAACTTTTTTTTCTACTGTGAAATAAATTACTCCTATTATTTTGAATTAATTTTTATTTTTGAATAATTTTCATAATTCAAATCTATTGTCGACAACTTAAACAAATACTAATAAATTATATTGGGGATGATAGTATAATTGTGTGTGATCATACTATGGTTGTAGGGATCATAACATGGTTGCGTGTGAATCATACTATAGTTGTGAGGATCATACTATGGTTGTATATGAAACATACTATGGTTGTGAGGATCATACTATGGTTGTGAAGATCATAGTATGGTTGAGTGTGAATCATATTATGGTTGTGGGGATCATAGTATGGTTATGTGTGAATCATACTATTGTTGTGAGGATCATAGTATGGTTGTATTTAAATCATACTATTGTTGTGAGGATCATAATATTGTTGTACTACAACCATATACTCAACAATAGTATTATCCTCTTCGAATATTGTCACCACAACCATACTTTTTTTCTGCGTGTATACAAGTCCATCGTGCCAAATGGAATCAAAAGCCTTTTCAATATCTAAAAAGAGTACCCCGGCGGATAACCTCCTGTTTTTGCTTGATTTTATCAGATTTACAACTCTTGTCACCTGAAGAGTTGTCGAATGATGAGCTCTGAAACCATACTGACATCTGTGGATAAGATTATTTTCTTCCGCATATGTTTGAAGCCTATGGAATATTATTTTTTCCAGGACTTTATCTAGGAATGACAATAAGCTAATTGGGCGATAGCTTGCAGGTGCCTTAGGAGCTTTACCTTTTTTTAGAACAGGAATAACCTTAGCCAATTTGAAAACATTTGGGAAATATCCATTTTTTAAACTGAAATTAAACAGATTTACCAGATATTCATAAGCAGATTGAGGCAGTTGTTTAAGCAAAACATTGCTTATCCGATCAATACCTGGAGCTTTTGAATTCTTCAAACTTTTTATGAAAAAAAAGCACTTCTTCAAGAGTATTTGGATCATTGTTAGGAGTATTATTCTCATTTATTAACGTTATAAAACGGCTAACTTTTCTCTCTGCAGGGCTGTATGAGTTGTTAGTGATCAGATGAGCATTTACAAATTGGTTTGCAATTATCTCTGCTTTTTCTTTGCAACTGGATATTTCCTGGTTGTTAACAATTAATGATTTAATAGATTTATCTCCACTCCTAATCCGCTTTGTTATTTTCCAAAAGTTGTTGCCACCAACTGGTAGTTTGGTTAAAAACCTAGCCCATGCATCATTTCTTGACTTCCCGATGGTCCCTGATATTAATTTGTTAAGTTCCCTCACTATTGCACGATATGTGATATATATGTTAGGATCAGAGCACCTCTGGAAGCGACGTTTATACATATTTCTTGTGGAAATAAGACGTTTGCATTCCTCCGTTATCCTTATGCGGTTTACTCTTCTATGTTTGTATGGGATTGTTGCCAAACAAACATCATTTAACAGTTGCGAAAATTCTTCTACCGACTGATCAATGTTTTGAACGGTTAGTTCCGTATTAATGGACACCGAACAGTTTAAAACTTAATATTTGCTCAGAGGAATACGTAACTGCCAAAAATATTTTTGAAAGCCCAACCTTTAAGAGATTCTATCGACTTCTCAGTTGATTCAATTTAACGATATCTCTCTTGTCAGTCCATCTGCTGACACTAAATCTTGTTTTAAAACTACAGGTCGCAATTGTTTTACGGCCTTCATGAAATATGTTAGAAGTAAGTTCATTTGTCCAAAGGACGAAGGCTGTTGACTTAAAACGTTTGTAATAATTTAGATATAAGTCCCACTCACAAACTTAGATGTGTCTTTAGCTAAAGAAGCCACAAAGTACATCCAACATTGATGAAATTATGTACAGTTTAATAAGATCTATCAGTAATTAGCCCAGATAAAAATCGGTTCTACCGCAAGTAAAAGTGTATATCAATAAACCAAGAACAGTTCAAGAGAAAGTTCAGAGTCATTTATAATGTGAACTATCGAATGGTATGCCCCCACAGCCATGGCATGCATTTCGCCGATATTTTGTTTCGAACATATTTGTCATAAATCGTTCTATCGTAAATAAAAAATATTACTCGTAAGATAATTCTCTAACAACTTTTTGTTTTACTTACAGCCTACAATGTGCTTTTAATTGGACCACCCTTTATATTCTTGATAGTCATAAAATTCACAGATGATCTTGCCATGTCCGTCCGTCCGTGTGTCTGTTTAAAGCACGAGATCGGCCAAACCAATTTACATAGAATCCTGAAATTTTGCATGGCTTATGTTTATAAGCTGCTTTGGATAGTAAATGGGCGAAATCGGCCCAGTGCAAAAAAGTTTCCCTTTAAGGAACTAAAAGTACCTTTTTTGAGTATTTGCTTAAAAATCGTCATTTTTTGTGGACGAAAAACGGACAGAATAGGTACTGTTAGTAGGGACGTACTTTATACCTTAAAAGGCGTATACGAGGGCGGTTCGGAAAGTTCTTAGCCTATCAACGAAAGAGAATAGTTAGTTTTTCAAAAAATATTTTTATTTTTCAATATAATCTCCTGAAACTTCAATGCACTTAGTCCAACGCTTATCTAGCAGTTCTATCCCTTGATCAAAGTTTTCCTCAAGGTCTTCAAATAGTGGTTTACAACTATAATTGAATCTTCATTTGAGGCAAAACGCTTGCCAGCAAGGAATTTTTTTAGATTTGGTAACAGGTAAAAGTCACTGGGAGCTAAATCAGGAGAATAAGGTGGGTGGTCAAGCAACTCGTACTTTAATTCGTTGATGGTGCGCTGGTGCGTTGTCTTGATGAAAAATTATTTTTTTGTGTTGTAAGCCAGGACGTTTTTCTCGAATTTGTACATTTAATTGATCTAAAAGGTTGCAATAGTACTCCAAATTTATTGTTTTACCCTTTTACATATAGTCAATCAATAAAATACGTTTGAAGTCCCAAAAAACCGTTGCCATAACCTTACCAGCCGATTGAATTGTTTTTGCCTTCTTTGGGGCACTTCCTCCAGCTCCATTGTTTGGATTGTTCTTTTGTCTCTGGAGTATAGTGGTGGATCCATGTCTCATCAACAGCTATGAAACGACGCTTAAAATCCATTTTATTTCGCTGAAAACGATCCAAACAAGCTTGAGAAATGTTCATTCTTATGCGTTTTGGTCGACTGTTAACAAGTGCGGCACCCATCTTGCAGATAGCTTTTTCATCTGTAGTTCTTCATGCAAAATTAAATGGACTCGATCATTTGAGATGCCCATGATATTAGCTATTTCACGCACTTTTATTCGACGATCATTTAATACCATATCATGCACTTTGGCTACAATTTCTGTTGTTGTTGGACGTCCACTACGTGGTTCATCTTCAATGCTTGTACGACCACGTTTAAATTCAGCAACGCAATTTTTTACTGTTGCATATGAAGGAGCACTTTCACCTAACACATTCACCATATCATTATGAATTTCTTGTCCCGATAAACCTTTTTTATGTAAATATTTAATGACACCACGCATTTCTAATTTTTCCATTGTAAAAAAATCGTGGATGCGTGTTTGGGAACACCTGTTTCTATATAAAGGAGTTGCCAAAACACTTAACTTTTTTCTGTTTATACCGCGCTTTTTGTGCTAGGCTAAGAAGTTTCCGAACCACCCTCGTATAGTGCATCCTGTGCTCAAAAAAAAACGTCCCGTATGGTCAAAACGTGCTATAAATAGTCAATATGAATTTATGAGTTCTCTTTAGAGTAATTTAAAAGTTTTGGTTGTGATTAGTGCTGTGCGTATGGGCCACAAGGGTACCATTAAAAGACCATTTACTTTGTTTTGGGCTTTATTAGCAAAGGATATTTGTTCGGCCGACCTTAACGACTTTTTTTAAATTGTTTTCGTGGTATATTTCCTTAAATAGGGCCGCCGTGGTGTGATAGTTAGTGTTCACCAATATCTTACAAGTAAATACAGGTTAAAATTGAGGTATGAAATCTAACGATTTTTATGCCCTCCACCGAAGGTTGGTTTAGGGACAGACACAAGAACCGAAAGGGCCCAAAGCAGGTATTAATTTTTTACCCTCCACCGATGGGTAGATAGTATGTCATTTTATATATTCATGATCGTCCTATAATTCTTAATCCATTAAATTCGATCTTGCCATGACCGTCCGCCCGTTCATGTGTTTGTTGTAAGCACGATAGTGGTTTTTTTGTGGCCCAAAAAAGTCCCGCATGGTCAAAATGGGCGATTAGTAGTACAGGGTGGAGCGCGGAAATTTGCTTGTTTGGGAATGAAAAAAAACAATTATGAACCTTAGAAAAATTTATTTTATATTTTAATTACATTGGACAGTAAGGGAATTTTTAAATTACATGACCTTAAATAGTGTATCTGGCAAATGTCGACCTTCGCTATCCACGCACTGCTGCATGCGTTTTCTGCAGTTTTCATGAATTCAATTCAATTCTGGAAATGCCAACAGCAAGTGATTGCTTACGAGCAGAACGTTTCGGAGATTGCAGTACTGCTGCTCTAACTCTCTCCATGTTTTGTGGTGTTGTAATGCTTTTCTCAAGTCCCCTTCGTACACATGACACATTCCCTGCTGTTCTCAATGAAGTTACCCAATTTACAATTGATTGCCGTCTAGGTTACCGAAAAGCACGCTGCACTGCAATGATCGAGTGCGCATTTTTTAAAAAATACGCTTCAACACAAAATAACCTCTGCTCAGGGGTCCAATGCATGATGTCAACTAAAAGGCAGACGAATACAAATCTCACGTCAGCCACTAGAAGCCACCGCCTGCAGTGCAAAGAAACAAATTACCGAGCTCCACCCTGTACTGAGTAGGGACATATATACTATTACACACTAATTATGGTGTAAAATAAAAAGTACTACATGCTTTTAGACCAAATATTTTTTAATATATTTCTTGATGTATATTGTATCTAAAAAGAATCTACTTATTCGAAATGTCAGCCTTTGGCCTTTACACACGCCTTAAGTCGCACTGGCCAATCGTAAATAGCTGCACGAACCTCTTCCATTGGAAAATTGGCCACAGCTCGAAGCAAAGCAGTCTTAAAAGATCCAATGTTGGGGTATCTTTTGTGACAAACCTTGTCCTCTAAAACCGTCCACAATTTGTAATCCAATGGGCTCAAACTGGACTGACTGAGGGCCATTCTTCAGAGAAAATTAACGCTGGCAAATTGTTTCGAAGCCAGGCCTGTGACGTGTTAGCCTTGTGGGCCGGCGTAGAATCCTGCTGGAAAGTCAATGGCTGGTTTTGAAACAGGGAATTGTTAAGAGGCTTCACAACAGCTTCCAAAACGGTTTCTTGGTAAACTTTGGCCGACGGTTTGACCCCTTTTTCGAAGTGACCCCATCGTAAGAGACACCCCACCAAACCATGACTGAAGCTGGGTGATGACCCTTTTCCACCCTTGGCATCAGTTCAGATGCTTCCTTAGATGGCCGCGCATACACTCTATTATTTTGCTTGTTTAATTTTTCCTGAACGGTAACAATTTTTTCATCGGTGAACAAAATTTTTCTGTGCAAGTTATCAGCCTGCGTCACCAAAAGACGTTTGCATTTTTCAATCCTATTTTTTTTAAAACTGGAATTATTAAATGTCCGTTACGTCGTTACAAAGCCCCAAGTCCCAACTCGTTTATAATGATTCGACTCATGGACTTTTGCGTGATATTCATCTCACGGGCCATGATTTTCAGTTTTCGGAGCGGATTTCTGTGAATTCTTGATTTAACGGCTTTGAAGACATGCGGTATTCGATCAGAGCGTGTGTGGCCCGACCGGTGGCGGTCTTTTACATCTCCAGTCTCCTCAAACAGTTTTATACATCGGTAGACGAACATGCGGATAATCCCAAGTGGCCGGAGCGTTTTGAAAATATCACTTTTTTCATTTCACGCTTGAAAAGCGCAATCACTCTATGATGAAAGTTGAAACAATTTTAGAATCTCTTTTAAAACTAACGCCATTGAGGTTAACTTTCAAAACCCATATGTGACGTGCAAAATAGAAAGGGACCTAAGGTTAAAAAACAGTTTTGTCCAGGGAAGCCATTTTAAAGATTAGGTGCCCTTCTATTTGCGCTTAGAATCGTCGACTTCACTTTCATAAAACGCTCATATCTCTGGGGGGAACACTTTCGGGGCATGGGATCGGTCTCATTCGATGCTCAGATGTTGTCCACATCAAACAAAAGAAGAAAAAAATGATTTTTTTAGGTCCCTTTCTCTATGCGCTGTCACATATGACATTAACGGGGTATGTTCAGTTCTTCTACTGAAATGGGTGTGTTCAATGTTGTAACAGAATTTATGTCCCTACTGAGTAATGTATTTTAAAATAATTTACTTAATACAAATCTTTTATGGTTGAGTGTGAGTCATACTATGGTTGTGGGGATCATATTACAGTAGAGTGTGACTCAGAATATTGTTGTGGGGATCATAGTACGGTTGTATGTGAAACATAATATATTTTTGGCGATCATAGTATGGTGATCATGAGGGTGAATCATTCTATGGTTGTTGGTGTCATATTATGGTTAAGTACGAATCAGAATAATATGGTTGTGTATAAATCATACTATTGTCTTGAAGATTAAGATTAAAGATTGAGATTAAATTGTTGTGTCACAACCATATACCCAACAATAAAATGATGCTCTTGGAATATTGTTATCCCAATAATATTTTTTTTGTGTGTATGCCACCAAAGAATTTAATTTGGAATGCCACTCCTTGCTTAGTGGTTTACGATTCCACTTGATACCTTTTTTTAGATTCCTAGTTTCCAATTTGATTCGATCTGCTCTACACAGCAGATCTTATCAAGCGAAAAAAAACCGGGCCTAAAGCGTCGTTCCCGTTTGTTGCTTAAGTCTTTTAGTTTCAACTTAAAGATCTTTACCACAAATCTCTAGGAAATTAACAAATATCGCTAAATGAGGGAATAGTAAAGAATGCAAAGCCATAAATGAATGATATTTGATATTCGTTTAACTTGAAAATAAGAATTTTTACGAGCTTTTTATAGTTTAACAACAAATGCTCAGTATAGACTTGGTTTTCTTCTCACAATTTGAATGTGAACAACGCTTTCGAATTCATTTTCAATTTCAAACAGCAAGGGGTAACCTGAAGTTTCTTTTGTTATTGCCTTTTTAGCAGTAAAAGACAAATGTGTTGATGTTTTAAGACTTTTAAGAAATTTGTCTATTTTTGGTATTTTTGTGGCCACACCAAATTTGACGGGGAATTTTGGTTAGAAACCTTATCATTAAAATCGTATTAGAAACAACTAATGCATCATAGTTTTGTTGTCAAAAGAAAATAAAGCTGAAAACCCGAAAATGTTTAAGATTTTTCTCTACGCTGAGAGTATTTTTATTTTGAAGGCAAGGTGACACTAATCTAATAATTAATCATGAGCCTCTGGGGAGGGCAACTTCTTTTTCTTCAGGTTCTTCGTTTTTTTTTGGATTTTTAATTCATCTTCCAGCTACAAAATCATATTCTGTCATAAACTGAATTTCTTGCTTTATTGAAAAAAAAACAAGAACAACTAAAAAACTTTCATTTAAATGAAACAATGTCAAACTTTCGCCTTCCTGGGATGCTGCTAACAGCGTCCAGAGATCAATAGACCTTAAACCCTATAGAAACGATTTAGAAACTGCTCATAAAGAAGAATATCAAAAACTGACATCTGCTAAATGGTTTTGCTGCTAATATTCTGATGAATGTATTATTATTGAATTTTTATGCAAATTACGATATGGTCATAACTTTTATTTTTCTGCCGAAGCTCTTTATCCATGTTGTGACGTTTGGCTAAGGTGGTGGCTAGCAAGCATAAAATTGGTGGTCTTTCGACGCTGTAATCTAAACTGATAATAAATTTTCAAAGAAACGATAGCTTAGGTTAAACGTCAAGAAGCAACGACTGAGGAACAAGATAAGAAAATATGTAAATTTTAGACAAACTGTAAAAGAGTTTTAGAAACTTGAGTTTAGCAAATTTGCCCCGTCAGAAGTGCAAAAAGAAATTGAAGCTTGCATCAAATGATGTGACATTTGTTGTGGAGTTATAATAAAATAATGGGATTCAGCTGTTTATCTTGAAATAATCGGTAACATCGTTTATTTCGCCATCGCCTGATGACACCCTTTCATTTATTGAATTTGCAAGTGAGCGGAGTTTTATTTGATTGCTACTGGGTCACATCTGTCAGAGCTCGAATGTTTTTTTTTTGAGCTGTCTGTTTGGTAACCTCAATAGTTAATTTAATTTGATTAAAGATATGACCCGCTCATCAATCAGATGGCATAAAATATCTTCGGGTTGACAGAGGGACGAGCATTGCAAAATCATATGAGAAAGTGATTGAAGGGAAGGTGGGAATATCTACTCTGCAATTTTAGGCAACCAGAAAAAAGGTCAAAATAGTATAAAAAATTAAGAAAGGAAAAAAAAATGGAAAATTATGTTAAGGTTACGGATGATGTTGGAATTGCGTAAACATATAATATTGTGTAAAACGCTTTGATATATTAAACAAAAAAATAATTACAATTTTTAGAAATGGGTGTGCAGTTTGAAAACAATTTTAGGTATGCAAAAGAAAAATTCGTAAATTAAAAAAAAAACAACAACAAAGTTGCAGTCGATTGATCCGACTTACTTACATCCTCACCCTTATAAGGTATTTAAATTTTCCGTCCCCCATTGCCTACAGAGTAACGAATTTAACAAAATCTAGTAAAGGATCGATTGAATGAAAGGTGCTAGAATAGTGCATGACATCCATGGCAAAGATGAAATAAGTATTTTGCACGAAACAAAATTCAAAAGCAATGCATGCATTAGGAACAAAGTTATGAGAGTTCTTATCTACGCTTTTTCTTTTTTGCATTGCAACGTTTACCTTCATAGAAACTAGTATAAGTATCGGACACAGCTCGCTGATCCGGAAGAAGTTTCCTGTTTTTTTCCTTATCGGGATTTCAAGGAAAGTAAATACGTATGTTTAGCTCGTTTATATTATTTCGGTCTGTTGCTTTTACACATTGAACAGGGATTAACCGGCTCAAGATCTCTTGCTTGCTGTAAATACTTAGTAGGGTCATAAACACTGTTACACACGTTTTATGCTGTAAAATAAAAAGTACTGAATATTGTTGGACCAAATATTCTTTAATATATTTATTGATGTATATTGTATCCAAAAAGAATCTACTTATTCGAAATGTCCGCCTTTTGCCTTCACACACGCCTTAAATCGCACTGGCCAATCGTCAATAGCTGCACGAACCTCGTCCATTGGAAAATTGACCACAGCAGTCTTAGGAGATCCAATGTTGGGGTATCTTTTGTGACAAACCTTGTCCTCTAAAACCGCCCACAATTTGTAATCCAATGGGTTCAAATCTGGACTGCCTGAGAGCCATTCTTCAGAGGAAATGAACGCTGGCAAATTGTTTCGAAGCAAGGCCTGGGACGTATTAGCCTTATGGGCCGGCGCAGAATCCTGCTGGAAAGTCCGTGGCTGGTTTTGGAACAGGGCATTGTTAAGAGGCTTCACAACAGCTTCCAAAACGGTTTCTTGGTAAACTGTGGCCGATTTTTGACTCGCTGTTCGCAGAAATGCAGGTCAGTGACCCCATCGTAAGAGACACCCACAAAACCATAACTGAAGCTGGGTGATGACTCTTTTCCACCCTTGGGATCAGTTCAGACGCTTCCTTAGATGACCGCGCATACACTCTATCATTTTGCTTGTTAAATTTTTCCTGAATAGGTGAACAAAATTTTTCTGTGCAAGTTATCAGCGTGCTTCACCAAAATACGTTTGCATTTTTCAATCCTATTTTTTTAAAGCCGCAGCAAATAAATGTCCGGTACGTCGTTTGAAAGCCCCAAGTCTTTTATAATGATTCGACTCATGTACTTTTGCGTGATATTTATCTCACGGGCCATGATTTTCTTCTTCCCTGGAAGAAAGGATGATCGTACAGCCGTTGAGTTCGGTGACAAAACAGTGACATATCCGAAGCAATGCGCGAGTTATTTATCGCTGTTGTATTGAGCACCCAGATAGTGCTAAGTCGAAAAGAAGAGTATTGCGTCGTATCTGCGCTCCTGAGTCCTAGAGCCACCACCACAATTTACCGTGGGCGAAGTTCCCCATGTCATCCGCAGCGCAAAGTCATCAGAGGCGCTGGGTCCGGACGGAATCTCAATGCTGATGTTGAAGCACTTGGATACCGAGGGAATAGGGTACATAACCAAAGGGCTCAATCTGTCGTTAGCAACTCACTTCGTTCCCGATGCCTGGAAAATGGGCAAAGTGGTTCCGCTACTGAAGCCAGCCGAAGACACAAGCAAATGAAAATCGAACAGGCCGATATCCTTGCTTTCGCCAGTGGCAAAGACACTTGAAGCACTGCTCCTCCCCAGCCTGATCGAACACCTTCCATGTGGTGATCATCAGCATAGGTTCCGCAAGCAGCACAGCACATCAACTGATTTACACGCCATAACCACACGTAAAAGTCACGGCTTAAACCAGAACAAGGCCTTCGGCACGGTTAGTCATGCTACTCTGTTCGAGGACAGCTCAGAAACGTCCCGTCCGCCTTGTTTGAAACGTGGGGTCGTAAACTATATGTGTGGGCGCCAGACATACGTACGCCCCAAATCATCAGCCGCACTGTTTACTGCATTGATCGCCGCGGTGCCGTTGACACTCAAGTCGTTGACTTCAACATCCAGTCTACCAACTACCCCAAAATCCTTGGGGTCACATTGGACAGCTTTTTTGATCATATGCACATGATACAGCCATCTTCGATAAGCTTAAAAGTAGGAACAAGGTCCTCAAGTAACTTGCCGGCAGTACTTTGGGAGCCAAAAAAGAAACCTTGTTGACTTCTTACAAATCGATAGGTCGTTGTGGTCGGCGAACGTGAAAACAACGTAGTGGAAAAAATTCAGACTTGCCAGAATGCCGCCCTCAGAACATCAACGGTCTTCTTATGTCTTCTGAGGACCATCTACATGAGGAGACGAAGGTCCTTACCGTGCACAGACACAATTTCCGGTTGTCTAAGCAATACATGCTAGGGTGTTTTCGCAGTAGTCATCCTAACCACAATTTCTTAGACTGGATGCCTCCGCCCGGCAGATCAGGTACGATCTTTGTGATATACAGAGAGAGGTCCAGCGGTACAAGAGAGAGCCTTTAGATCATCGAAACTATTCACGCTGATGAAGTCGCAACAGCGAACTCATCTATGGCTTAAATGTACTTATAGTGTAAAGGGAAATATCCCCCGGAGATTTCACCTGAGTAGAAGGTATAACCTCGGCAGACGCGAGTATTTTTAGCTCAGCTGAGATCGGGCTGGTGCTGCCGCCTCAATTCTTATTGGGCACGATTTTTTGCTAACGTTCCGGACGTCTGTCCCGCCTGCAATCAGGGAACTCATATTGTGCTGCACCTCTTCCATTGTCCAGCCAAGCCCACTCAGCTGAACACCAGGTCTCTGAGGACACATCCAATTCGAGTGCCGTGTTTCATCTACCTGTATATTGAAGCAGACCCCCTATAGACGACAGCACTTCAAAATAAAATATATTGTTGTTGCAACAACAACATAATTTCAATTTTATTCTGGGATTATTTGCATAGCTTCATCTGAAGAAACTCATTGCCAAGCATACTACGAGTATGAATTATATTGAATATAAGCCAAATCATGAGCTTCTTACATTCAAAACTGAATGACAGATTGTGTGAGTTTCATTATTGGCTTGCTTGTGTCTTTTTACTATCGTTTTTTTTATTTGTTCCAAATTAACTCTGTGCTGATAATGGCTTAAGATCTCCCAGAGCTCAGGAATAAGAAAGCGTATGCATAAACTCCTTAATCAGATACCCCTGCAGTTATTGGTAACGTCTACTGTTTTAAAGAACTATTTGTTATTGATGAATTCCTAAGAACTTAAGAACACTTCTACAGTTCTTTATGCGTCAAGTTTTAAGTTCTGATGAAATATAGGGTGATCAGTCTAGAGGTATTGTTTTCAAAACAAAAATTCAAATCAAGTGTGGATTCTTTGTTGTTTATTCGAAAGGGCTTTTTATGCCATTTATTTTTTCAATATAATTTCCTTCAAATGTTTACCGCGACTAAGTCTCAGCGTGCCCATTGAAAGGTTCAATTTTGGATGACTCGTTCGAGCATTTCGACCGAACGAGTCATGTTGGCTTCGAAACCTGAATCTTAGCTGGTTTGCCAGCGTAGACTTTGGACCTTACGTGGCCCCAAAGAAAAAAGTCTAAACTCGTGATATCACACGATCTAGACGGCCAACTCACCGGTGAAATACGTGAAATTAGCTGCTCTTTAAAATGACCTTTCAATAAATCCATTGTTTGAGCAGCTGTATGGCAATTGGCATCGTTCTGTTAAAACCAAATACTGTCAAGATTACGGGCTTCAACTTCAGGTAGCAAACAGTCCGATATCAAGGCGCGATAGCAAGCACCATTCACGACAACGTTCCAGTCATCATCATTTTTGATAAAATATGGACCGATGATGCCACCAGCCCATTAACTGCACCAAAAAGTGCAGTAAACTCACGCGTAAACTCTGAATAACCCCCTATGGAAAAAGTACCTCTAGATGGATCACCTTTTATAAGTAGACTAATCTTTTTCTAAATCTTCACTGCAAAATATACGGGTTTGAACCATTTTTCCATTTTATAAAAAAAACTGTCTTCCATTAAAATGTAGGGGCAAGAGGTGTCGAGAGCCGGTTATTCCCGGTCCAATGAATTAAACCACGTTTTGTTGATATCCGGATACTTATACGGAATTCCAAAATTTAAAATCATTTGAATTCATGTTCTAAAAAAATGCTAAATTTTTATTTTTTCTATCAACAACTCGAAACACATCTCATGCCATCTTTTAAGAGTTGAGATCTTAGACTACAGAACGCACTCGACTCCCTGCTGCCAATAAATACCAAACTTCTTAATCAAAATTATGCGATTTTCCTAGGAAACATAGTTTTATGTTTTAGCAATTTAAGTTCTAACGTATAATTCAAAACAAAAGACTTAAGAAACAAACGCTCAACAGGCGTTGACTCTGTCTTCGTTTTATTTTGAAATACAACATTTTACTTTTATTTTATTCATAACTTCAAACGTAATTAGCGCATACTGAGCGGTAGAATTGAAATTTTAAAATCATAGGTTGCAACACAAATTCTTAAGAATTCAAGAAAAAGTTGTCTTTGAGGGGTTCACTCAAGCGCTTCCTTATTTGAGAGCTGTGGGAGACCTAAAACCACTTTCAGCCGAAGCATACAATTATTTAAGGTCAATTTAGAAGCATAAACAAACGATATAAGAAGAACGAAACAAATAAGCCAATAATAAAATAATAATTATGGGTATGTTGTTTTTATTTTTGGAAGTCGAAAAGCTCTAATTTACTTTTTTGCTATTTCTCAATATTAATCATCATGTGCAAAGCAAAACATTCCTCTTAAATGTTCTATGCAAATAATCCCAGAATAAAATTCATGTTATAATAAATTTCAGTGAAATGAATGGAATCCCATCTGCTGGAAATACAAATATTCAGCTTTAAACAACGACTGCTTTGTCTTTTTTTATTTTAACTATTTGAAGCTGCCGTTTTTGCTTATGTGCGATACACATGGTTTTAAAATGAAAGCAATACAAGGCAAAGATTTCCTGCCATGAAGACTATGAAAACATCCTAGAACAATATTTAAGATTTTAGAAAATTTCAGTGGAATTTAAGATTTCTATCTTAATCTACGTATTTTCTGCCTTTTAATAACCCATATATATGGTTTTTAAATGAAGGCAATAAATCGAAGAGATTTCCTGCCACGATGACTTCTAAAAAAAATCCTGGAACAATATTCAAGATTTTATAAGTTTCTGGTGCATAAAAGATTTCTGTCCAAACCTTTTTTCTGTGTTTTAACAACCCATACTCATGGTTTTTAAATGAAGGCAATGATGTGCTGACACTAGGACTACGAGAAAAGCCTAGAAGAATATTCAAGATTTTTTAAATTTCAGTGGATGTAAAGATTTCTTTCTTAACCTAGCCCATAGCCCATTAAGTGCCTTAATAAACCTATAACTGATCTAGTATAAAATTGAATCTGAAAGTCTAAAGAAGCAAATAAGGGACATGGCCACCCGAAGATCTTGGGAAGGGCATTTAGACATGGGCGTTTCTAAAATGGAAGTAGCACAGGAAAGGGTGTCTTCACTGTGAAGGTAGATTTAATAAGGTATGGTAGACTGAGTTCTGCGTCCTGCAAGCCGAAGCGTGTACTTTATATTTCAGATCTGCACTTAAAGGGTAAATAATTGTCTTTCATGTTATATTTATGATGCCTTTCTTCAGTAGAAGTAGCTACACGTAAACGAATCTATATCATTTGATTGTTAATTTATTTATAATTAACTCATTGAACAGGGATTAAACCGGCCCAAGACCTCTTGCTTCTATATTTAAATAGAAGACAAGTTTTTTCCGTAAAATTCGCCATAGACCTCTGGAGATAGTTTAAATTCCTGCTATGGAAAGTTACTTCCATCTGTCAAGTATTTGTCCATAGCTAATCAAACACATTGTACGACACTACTTGTGACAGATACCAGTTTATTTTTTACCCTCATCTGTTTATATTTAAAATGGGATTTGTTGCATTAGTTATCTCTGGTACTGCAGCAAGTGACAGTGATTAATTGTTTTGTGGTTTTCTTGTTGTGATGCATCATATTTCAAATGATTTAACGCCAATTATTAATGACCCGAGGCAAATAGTTAAACAAAACAATTAATGACATTATGTGGATAAACAAATACTTAATGCTGTCCGGGGGGGGGGGGGGATGAACATTTAAATCTTATTTACTTTAAATGGATATCAATTTGGTAAATTATATTTTCTTATACAGAAATTCCTCCTCAAGTGGCGTTTTCATGTCTGTCAAAAAGTGCCAGTTGTGAGGTCATGTCAAGATAGTGTTTGGACTGATTAAAAGAGGATGTTCTTAATATTATTCATTGTCTTTAGAAAGCGACTTTTTGAGCTGTGTTGACTTTTTGAGTTGAAAAAAAAATAAATTTGGGCGGCAAGAATTTTTTAGCACACTCCTAATGAATCCCGGTCCACAGTATCGCCAGCTAAAAATTACCAGTCAAGGGACCATTTTAAAGTCCAAATGCCACGCCATTTAAAGGTACCATTTTAAAGTCTAAATGCCACGCCATTTAGAGAAAATTCAATTCAAAAATATAAAGAAGAAAAAATAAGTAAAACTAGTAAAACAAATCTTAAGACGGTCGTGGTCATCTCTATAATACCCGGCACATCTTAATGTTCAGACAAGCCAACCGAAAATAGGGTTTTCGACTCGCTTGAACCGGCTCCAAATTTAGCCAGATTTCAAAACTAATGTCATATTTGAATTTGTGGGGAAATTTCATTATTTTTGGTAAAATCGGTTAAACATATATGTGGGAGATATATCTTAATCTAAACCGATTTTTCAAATTTTAAGGGTTCGTCCTTGACACAAGGATCTTACTTGTACCAAATTTCATCGGTATAAACAAAAAAAAGTTAAGTGTTTTGGAAACTTCTGCTATGAACACATGTTAAATTTTGTTTCGATCTGGCAACTCCTTCATATAAAATCAGGTGTTCACAAAAGACGCATCCGCGATTTTTTACAATGGAAAAATTAGAAATGCGTGGTGTCATTAAATATTTACATAAAAAAGGTTTATCGGGACAAGAAATTCATAATGATATGGTGAATGTGTTAGGTGAAAGTGCTCCTTCATATGCAACAGTAAAAAATTGGGTTGCTGAATTTAAACGTGGTCGTACAAGCATTGAAGATGAACCACGTAGTGGACGTCCAAAAACAGCAACAACAACAGAAATTGTAGCCAAAGTGCATGATATGGTATTAAATGACCGACGAATAAAAGTGCGTGAAATAGCTAATATCATGGGCATTTCAAATGATCGAGTCCATTTAATTTTGCATGAAGAACTACAGATGAAAAAGCTTTCTGCAAGATGGGTGCCGCACTTGTTAACAGTCGACCAAAAACGCATAAGAATGAACATTTCTCAAGCTTGTTTGGATCGTTTTCAGCGAAATAAAATGGATTTTAAGCGTCTTTTCATAACTGTTGATGAGACATGGATCCACCACTATACTCCAGAGACAAAAGCACAATCCAAACAATGGACTGAAGCTGGAGGAAGTGCCCCAATTCAATCGGCTGGTAAGGTTATGGCAACGGTTTTTTGGGACTTCAAAGGTATTTTATTGATTGACTATCTGCAAAAGGGTAAAACAATAAATTCAGAGTACTATTGCAACCATTTAGATCAATTAAATGTACAAATTCGAGAAAAACGTCCTGGCTTACAACACAAAAAAATAATTTTTCATCAAGACAACGCACCAGCGCACAAGAGTGTTTTAACAATGGCTAAAATCAACGAATTAAAGTACGGGTTGCTTGACCACCCACCTTATTCTCCTGATTTAGCTCCCAGTGACTTTTACCTGTTCCCAAATCTAAAAAAATCCTTGCTGGCAAGCGTTTTACCTCAAATGAAGATGCAATTACAGTTGTAAACCACTATTTTGAAGACCTTGAGGAAAACTATTTTAATCAAGGGATAGAATTGCTAGATAAGCGTTGGACTAAGTATGTTGAAGTTTCAGGAGATTATATTGAAAAATAAAAATATTTTTGAAAAACTAACTATTCTCTTTCATTGATAGGCTAAGAACTTTCCGAACCACCCTCGTATATGTGGGAGATATATCTTAATCTAAACCGATTTTTCAAATTTTAAGGGTTCGTCCTTGGCACAAGGATCTTACTTGTGCCAAATTTCATCAAGATTGGTAGTAATATGTGGCTTTTAGAGCTTTAAATTTAAAAACGGATGAACGTGTACGGAGGGCATATCTAAATCTGAATCGATTTACCTCAATTTTTAATAACTTTGATGCTAGGTCCAAATTCATTAATTTCAATTACTTTCTCTCTTTACTTTTCATGAAACTTTCTCGTGCCAAGTTTCATCAAAATTAGTTGTTTGATGTGGCTTCCAGAACTTTTATGTGTGGGAGCTATATCAAAAGCTGAACCGATTTTCTTTATTTTCAATAGCTTCCGTCCTGGGTACAAAAAACGTAATTCTGCCAAATTTTATGAAAATCGGAGAACAATTGCGACCTATAGTTTGATTACAGGCTTAAGATGGACTGACAGACATCTTTAAATGAAATCAGCAGGTGACTACAAGTTGAAAGGTATACTTAAAGGTGGTCAAGATGAAATATTTTCGGTAGTTACAAACCTGTTATACAGAGTGGTGCAGGGTATCAAAAACTTTACGGCTTAAAGCGTTTAGTTATAATAACTATCCCAACCTAACATGGCCTCTTCGCTCTAGATGTCACATATTAGGTACGATCTTGACCGAGAGGTGTATAGTATCATATAGTCGATTCTTAGAGCAAGTTTTAGATCACAATGGTAATTATTGTGGGGGTCATATAAAATGATCGCTTTAGTGGGATCGATCAGACGTCACTCATAACGTACTATAATAAATGTAAGCACAATCGGATTGAATTTGTCACTTTTAGAATTAAGTTTGTGACTCGGGAGGGATCTTTGCATTAGACTGTATTAAATCAATGTCATGAAGGCAAAAAGAAATATCAGAAATGAATTCCTCGACCGCAAAAACATTACGATACCTCAACTCTCCAGGATAATAAAAATTAATAAGCATTATTTTATCAAATTGTCAGTGATCTTTTCTTGTTAGACAAATGACCAACTTCAAATGCGTGTAAAAAAAATACCGCACTGATCTAAAGAAACCCTTGAAGGTTTTGCTATGGATAATGTCAACTTTCATTTGCAATTGGTTTCATCCCATTCGCATTTTGGTTGTTGCACTGTGTTAGTAGTCGCTCACAATGAACCATTCAAAGTTAAGTGGGAGGTCTTAGGGTTTTTTTTCATTTTCAAACCGAAATTACTCCGTGATGGTCCATGGGAAGTACTTAGTAGGTACATAAATTAAAACATTGAACACACCCATTTCAATAGTAGAACTGAACATACCCCGTTGATGTCCTATGGGGTTTGAAAGCTGACCTCAATAGCGTTAGTCTGTAACGGGATTTTAAAATTGTTTCAACTTTCAACTTTCATGGAGTGGTCAGATAATGAAAACCGTATCGCTGTAATAGCGCTTTTCAATGAAAAAAATCGATATTTTCAAAACGATCCGGACACTGGACGAGGAAACTGTTTGAGGAGACTGGAGATTTAAAAGACCGCCACCGGAAGGGCAGCCCACGCACTGTTCGAACACCGCATGTCATCAAAGCCGTTAAATCAAGAATTCACAGAAATCCGCTCCGAAAACAGAAAATCATGCCCCGTAAGATGAATATCACGCAAAAGTCCATGAGTCGAATCATTAAAAAAGACTTGGGACTTACAAACAACGTACAGGACATTTATTGACTGCAGCTTTAAAAAAAATAGGATTGAAAAATGCAAACGACTTTTGGTGAAGCACGCTGATAACTTGCACAGAAAAATTTTGTTCACCGATGAAAAAATTTTTACCGTTCAGGAAAAATTGCGCGGTCATCTAAGGAAGCATCTGAACTGATCCCAAGGGTGGAAAAGGGTCATCACCCAGCTTCAGTCATGGTTTGGTGGGGTGTCTCTTACAATGGGGTCACCGACCTGCATTTCTGCGAACAAGGAGTCAAAACATCGGTCAAAGTTTACCATTAAACCCTTTTTTGAAGCTGTTGTGAAGCCTCTTAACAATTCCCTGTTCCAAAACCAGCCATAGACTTTCCAGTAGGATTCTGTGCCGGCCCATGAGGCAAAAACGTCCCAAGCCTGGCTTCGAAACAATTTGCCAGCGTTCATTTCCTCTGAAGAATGACCCTCAGGCAGTCCAGATTTGAACCCATTGGATTACAAATTGTGGACGGTTTTAGAGAACAAGGTTTGTCCCAAAAGATACCCCAACATTGGATCTCTTAAGACTGCTTTGCTTCGAGCTGTGGCCAATTTTCCAATGGACGAGGTTCGTGCAGCTATTGACGATTGGCCAGTGCGACTTAAGGCGTGTGTAAAGGCAAAAGGCGGACATTTCGAAGAAGTAGATTCTTTTTGGATACAATATACATCAATAAATATATTAAAAAATATTTGGTCCAAAAACATTCAGTACTTTTTATTTTACAGCATAAAACGTGTGTTACAGTTTTTTTGTCCCTACTAAGTATACCCGACCCTCACATAAAAATTGTATCTAGAATCATTTGAAAAAAGTTCAAGGCAATCCGACCAACAGTTTAGTTTTTATTAACCAATAGTTTATTAACCAATTGGTCCGTTGGGACTAATCAACAGCAAAACTGCGGCTGTTGATGATTTGGTAATGTGAGGCATATGAAGTAGTCCAACATGGTAGCAGCTTACACACCGCATGATGCTCTGACCGTTGATAAGCAGTTATTCCCATACTGAGTCCGAATCCGCTTTATTCAATACTTTCCATTGAAGCCTGCCAAGTATGGTGTAATCCCATCATTTTATTCTGTCAAAGAAATGATGAATTGTATTTCTAATTCATTTGCAAGAAGGTAACTTCTAATACAACCGAAACACCATTTAAATATTTTTCAAATTACTTCATTCGAAATGGGCCAAAAATGTACATAAATTTTCATGTGATCACTTTCAATTTGCATTAAAAATTATAACAATTTTTATTTGCATATAACCGGTGACTTAAATGAGTTTCACAAATGCCCATGCAAAAATTTGGCACTGCAAATTGACAAAAGCATATTTCCGACAACCGATGAAAGAGGTGCCCCCTTCAAAAAACACGTGTCAGTCAGTATGTCAACGACATGGCTGCATGAAAATGCATTTTATTTTTTTGTTTGGCTGTCGGCCTGTCTTGGCATACAGTTCACATCACACACGGGTAAAATGGGTTAATTGAAAAGGGCTTTTGTGTGTGAGTGTGGTGATGGTGACTGAATTTGAAGCGGAATCAGAGCTGACAGCTAATAATAATAGCCCGCGAAGCCATACCAAAGCAATCAAATAAAAAGAAATTATATAAAACACAATGACTTACAAGAGTGCGGACGGAGATCTGTCGGTCGGTTACAGAAAACTATGCCAATAAATCTGACTTTTTTCATTTGTACGAGAGTATGTAAAAATGGTCGTAAAACAACCACAATAAAACATAAGCATGTTGTGTTTTGGTCTTTGTATGAATCTCCAGACAAATATAGATTTGAACACGCACACAGGGGAACAGAAGAGACCGAATGGCCTGAAGAAGTCTTTGGAGCGTTGATAATTGCTTACAATGAAAACGAAAGACTTAGGAAACGAACTTAGGAAAGTTACACATGTCGTAGACCACAACGGACAAAACAAACAAAACAAAAACGGCCAAATGACCGACCGACTGACTACAGCGACATTTATGACGGGCTTGTAGCGACTCTTTTAATCATAATGACGTCTTTCTTTCTCACAGCGTTTGTTTGTTTGTTTTTCTTAATGATTTTGAGGTTGTTGTCATATTTTTTGTGTTTTTTCTATTGTGGTCGAAGACCAGAAGATTGAATGATTGTCTTTTTGGTGGTTTAGTTTCATTGTGTGTTTTTTACAGCCACTACCTTTGGCTGGGGGTATAAAAACTTTGTCAACTCGTTTGTGTAATAACACCAAAAAAATTATAGCAGAACGAAATAAAATAAATCTAACAAACAAAATCGTTGTTGTTCTAAATTCAGGTCTCTTTCGATGCTTCCAGTTCAAATGGCCCCGACATCGAAGCAGATTTCCTAGAGCCTAACAGGATTTCAAAACAAATAATACTGTTGTTACAACAACAAATATACTTTCATTCAATTCTACAGTTGAGGCTTTAACATCCATAACATATCACAACTAATTGCTATTAAATATAGGGTGTTTTGTCCAGGCGTGTGGTTTTCAAGAGGAAATAAAACGCATATGTGACAGCGCATGGAAAAAGGGACCTAAGGGTAAAAAAAATCAATTTTCATTTTTTTTTTCTTTTCTTGATGTGGACAACATCTGAGCATCGAATGAGCCCGATCCCATGCCCAAAAAGTGTTCCCTCCCAGAGATATGCGCGTTTTATGAATGTGAAGTCGACGATTCTAAGCGCAAATAGAAAAGGACCTTATCTTTAAAATGGCTCTCCAGAACAAAACTTTTCATCAACTTTTCACATTTTTTTTGATGTGGACAACATCTGAATTGAATGAGACCGATCCCATGCCCCAAAAGTGTTCCCTCCCAGAGATATGCGCGTTTTATGAATGTTAAGTCGACGATTCTAAGCGCAAAGGGACCTAATCTTTAAAATGGCTCTCCTGAATAAAACTGCTTTTTAACCTTAGGTCCCTTTCTATTTTGCGTGTCACATATATCTTAATGTTATGGCTAAGAATTTAGCTTTATTATACGAGGGTTGCTATTTATATTTTGGATTCTGACTATACTAATGTTTCCAGATGAAAACTGGAACTTCCATTGGAAACTTTGACATTTTTTAGCATAACTTCACTTAGAACGTTTTGTCATTTGAGGGCGAATTGTTTAGTTTACAGTGTGTTGAAAAGTTCATCTCAGTCAAAAAATGGATTTATCCCGTGAACATTTTCGTGCGATGATTTTTTGGCGTGAGTTATCAAGGCAAGAGTGTTTAAATCAACTTGTTTTGACATTTGGCGATGAAGCACCATCAAAAACCACTGTTAATCGCTGGTACCAAGAGTTCAGTCTCGGACGCCTTTCGCTCCAGGATGAATTTCGTGAAGGACGTCCAACTTCGGTCACTTTGCCAGAAACCATCGATGCTGTGCGTGAACTGATTAAGCAAGACCGACATGCGACATACGGTGAGATTGAGGCATCCTTGGGCAAATGTTCATTTGGCCGTGAAAAAAATTTTTCTCGTTGGATCCCACATAATTTGACGAATGCTCAAAAAAAGTCTCGTATGGATTGGTGCAAAGAGATGTTGAAAAAGTATAACTGCGGTAGCTTAAAGGCAGTGTATAACATTGTCACAGGTGACGAATCATGAATCTATGCATATGAACCCGAAACAACACAGCAATCGACCGTATGGGTCTTTTAAGACGAGCCAAATCCAACAAAAGTTGTTCGTGCAAGTACATTGTTTGCCAACAGTGTTCGAAGAAATGAGGAAAGATAATAAGAGAAGACGCATCATTCTGCATCACGACAATGCGAGCTCTCACACATCAGCATAAACGATAAGCTATTTGACCACTCAAGATGTCGAATTGGTGGGTCATCCACCGCACAGCCCTGATTTGACACCCACTGACTTCTTCTAATTCCCTAGCATCAAGAAAAAAACGCGTGGTCAACGTTTTTCATCGCCCGAAGCAGCTGTTGAAGCGTTCAAAAGACATGTTTTAGAGGTGTCTCAATCGAAGTGGAAAAAAGTGCTTCGAAAATTCGTTTGTGCGCATGCTAAAGTGTATTGATCTTTAAGGAGAATATTTTGAAAAACACTAAAACCATTTCCAATGATAAATTATTGTGTTTTTATTGCCGGACCCGAAATATAAATAGCAACCCTCGTAAAGATAAGGGTTTGTCAATATGTTTTAAAAATGATTTTGGTCAAGTGGCCGCCGCGGCTGGTGCGAATAAATTTCAGCCGAGAGGCCCAATTATCGACGCCTTTTTGCTGCATTTGTGGCTGTCTGTCAGCAATAACGAGCCGCATATTCCCTTCTAAGGCGTCAATTGTGTCGGGCTTATCTATTTAATAATTTAGTACGATCTTGGAGGCCACGCTACAGGCCCACGGCGCCAGATAATTCGGCCAAAAAAAGTTTTCTTCAATAAATTGCTTGTGTCGTTGGTTGTATGGCAAGTGGCACTGTCATTTTGAAACCAAATGTCATCAAGATTGCGGGCTTCAATTTCAGGTAGAAAAAACTGCGATATCATGGCGCGATAGCGAGCACCACTCATAGTAACGTTCCGGCCATCATCATTTTTGAAAAAATATGCACCGATGCTTTCACCAGTCCATAAACCGCACCAAACCGTGGTTTTCTCTGGCTATAATAGCACCTCTTGACCCTCTACTCTGTAGAGCTAATGCTATTAAGCCAGAAATGGGTCTCATCACTGAACAAAATTTTGGTCGAAGACAGCGGATCTTCCCGTTTCTCACCGAACGTTCATTTCCATTATACTGAGTGGGGACATAAATACTGTTACACACGTTTCATGCTGTACAAAAAAAGTTCTGAATGTTTTTGGACCAAATATTTTTTAATATATTTATTGATGTATATTGTATCCAAAACGAATCTACTTATTCAAAATGTCCCCCTCTTGCCTTTACACACGCCTTAAGTCGCACTGGCCAATCGTTAATAGCTGCACGAACCTCGTCCATTGGAAAATTGGCCACAGCTCGAACCAAAGCAGTCTTAAGAGATCCAATGTTAAGGTATCTTTTGTGACAAACCTTGTCCTCTAAAACCGTCCACAATTTGTAATCCAATGGGTTCAAATCTGGACTGCCTGAGAGCCATTCTTCAGAAGAAATGAACGCTGCCAAATTGTTTCGAAGCCAGGCCTGGGACGTTTTAGCCATATGGGCCGGCGCAGAATCCTGCTGGAAAAACCATGGCTGGTTTTGGAACAGGGAATTGTTAAGAGGCTTCGCAACTGCTTCCAAAGCGGTTTCTTGGTAAACTTTGGCCGATGTTTTGACTGCTTGTTCGCAGAAATGCAGGTCAGTGACCCCATCGTAAGAGACACCTCACCAAACCATGACTGAAGCTGAAGGGTAATGACCCTTTTCCACCCTTGGGATCAGTTCAGATGCTTCCTTAGATGACCGCGGATACACTCTATCATTTGGTTTGTTAAATTGTTCATGAACAGAAACATTTTTTCATCGGTAAACAACATTTTCTGTGCAAGTTATCAGCGTGCTTCACCAAAAGACGTTTGCACTTTTCAATCCAATTTTTTTTAAAGCTGCAGTCAATAAATGTCCGGTACGTCGCTTGAAAGCCCCAAGTCCCAAGTCTATTTTAATGATTCGACTCATGGACTTTTGCGTGAAATTCATCTCACGGGCCATGATTTTCTGTTTTCGGAGCGGATTTCTATGAATTCTTGATTTATTGGCTTTGATGACATGCGGTGTTCGAACAGAGCGTGGGCGGCCCGACCGATGGCGGTCTTTAACATCTCCAATCTCCTCAAACAGTTTAGTGTATCGGTAGACGAACATGCAGCTAATCCCTAGTGGCCGGAGCTTTTTGAAAATATCGTTTTTTTCATTTCACACTAGAAAAGCGCTATTACAGCGATACGGTTCTCATTATCTGACCACTCCATGATGAAAGTTGAAACAATTTTAAAATTCCGTTACAGACTAACGCTATTGAGGTCAGCCTTCTAAACCCATATGACATTAACGGGGTATGTTCAGTCTTACTATTGAAATGGGTGTGTTTGATGTTGTAACTGTAGTTATGTCCCTACTAAGTACAGTTGTCAACATTTGAAGAAAATTATATTCAAAAAATAAATGGCATAAAATGTCCTTTCGAATGAAAAATTAAGGTTCCGCACTTGATTTGAATTTTGTATTTTTTTTTTTTTTGAAATCAATTTTCATTTTTTTTCTTTTTTTGATGTGGACAACATCTGAGCATCGAATGAGACCGATCCCATGCTCCAAAAGTGTTCCCTCCCAGAGATATGCGCGTTTTCTGAAAGTGAAGTCGACGATTCTAAGCGCAAGTAGAAAGGGGCCTAATCTTTAAAATGGCTCTCCTGAATAAAACTGATATTTAACCTTAGGTCCCTTTCTATTTTGCACGTCACATATTGACCACCCATTATTTGCGCTACAATTGATTTTCCCTGTAGGTTGTGAAACTTGCCATGGTGGAGTGTATTAAAGATTCGGTCTTATCCCACTCTACGATATATTTTTTCATTATTTACATTTGTTTAATTTTCTATTTTTTGGTTGTCATGTGTGAATGTTCGTGCGTGTTTTGTAATTTACATAAAATCATTTAAAGCTGGGAAAAAGCCGGTCTGAATGTCACTCATCTCTTCTCACTCGTTCTATTTTTTTTTTATCATTATGGCTGTTATGAGTTTTTGTTGCTGTCTTTTTGATTGTTTTACTTTTGTTTCGTTTTAATTTCATTAGGTTTTATTTGTATTGTGGTCGAAATGATAAACGACTATCGTAGGGTGACATTTATGTGGCACGTTTTCATTTCGTTTTCATATGCGACACATGACCCGATTTAGAGTTTTTTCTCTGGTATAATTGCCATACATTTTTTTTATTTGCTGGCTATTTTTATTTATTCCGTTTTTTTGTTTTAATTTTTGTTGTGGACTTTCGGTGTATTATTTATAGCTTCAAAAGCTGAAAATATTTCAAAAAAAAAAACTAAGAAACAATAAAAAATTACTAAGGAAACAACTACTTGTTTTACATTTGGGTTTGTTTTGTGATCCAGTGAACTTTGGCAATTGGTTTTTAGTGTGCTTATTTTTACAGTCTACTGGACATTATTAAAAAACCATTTAAAGCCGGCTGCAGTTTAGAGTTTAAAAAAAATCCCACAAAAACTCATACACACCTACTTGTGATCGGTTGAAAGGCCATTAAAGATAGTGGGATTGCAAAACTTAAACCAAATGAACTTAAATTTAAAAGATTTGCATATATCGTGTCAATGTTGCTGGTGCTATGATTATCGTGGCAATCATATTTATTTGCTGTGGTCAATAGTAGCGAGAAGATGATAAATATTTAATGCAATTTCAATTATTTTAGTTTACGAAAGCCTTATATGCTCGCCTCGCATACTTCAATAGTTATTAATGCTAATCAGTGCTTTTATTTTAATTTAAAATCATGCTGTTCTAGCTTTTTGATAACAGATAATAGAATAGATACTACAATGAATTTCCAGACGATTAAAGCTGATCTGCAAAAGACACTACCTCTGACCATAACACAATTTGGCCCCAATTAAACGTGAGTGGGAGCACTAAAATTCTATGACGAAATCAAAACATTAACAAAACTAGGAATTTTTATAAACCAGACAAGTCTGAGCTAAGAAAAATCATGATATTCTTACAACACACAGAGAAGATATTCGTTGCAACAACCTTTTTGTTTTTGCTAGCAGAATAATTGAGGTTGCATGCAACTCGAGTATTCCATTAGTACAACCAAATGTTAGTTGGTACTCGGTAGTTTTCAGTAATTGAAACTGAAGTATCGGTAGAAAATACAAAGAATCCGAATCAAAATTTTTTTAAATTTTCTTTAGAGGAAAAGAACGGGTTGATTTCACACTTGGGTACTTGAAAACCTAGAAAGGGACATGTCGCGAAAAGCTTTGATTAATCGATTAAAGTCAGTGATAATCGATTTTTTTCTAATAACGCATTTTCAAACCGAAAAAACTATTAAACAACCCAATTTTTGGTTATAATGAGACTTTTGTTTTCATCACTATAGTTGGTTACAGCAACATTTTTTTTTTTAAAAAGTACCGATTGTGGAACCATCATTATAAACATTTGGTGATTGCAGCCGAAATTCTTATGCAATAGTTTTTTTTGTAGTTCCAACCGATTTCCAGCCATTTTTTCTCGCAGAAGGCGATTTGATTTCGCGTTGGACATGCCCACCCGAATAGTTGCGAGCGTAAAAGATTGTAACGATGTTTCGATAGTCGACGTCAGCTCATCCATAGAGCAATCTTTACAAGCTCGTGTACACCGTTGGAGCTTTCCTTTCATGTAGAAAGATGGTCAATATAACCCCGATCCCAAAAAATGGTGAGCCAGATTACAGATTGCTGGGCACTCTCAAAGGTCATGGAGAAGAGAATCAACTACACAATTAGTTCCCAAAAAATCCCATTAAGAGACAAGGAAAAAGTTCTCTCGAATCTGTGAGCTGTGCGCTGACTCACTAAACTACTGTTAAACGCGTGCTCCAAACGGCTAATGCAGAAGTTGTTATATGGCTTTGAGTTCAATCTCTTCCTCCTAAAGTCGCTGTCATTTACAAGGTGGAATTGCTGAAAAACAGTTCAATGTTCTAACCAGGAGTTGAACTTGGGTTAACATGCATTATAGTTGTGCACACTAACCATCGCACTATGCCGGTCCACAGGAGAAGAATCACCATCTTGTGCATTTATGGAGTCAAATGTTAGATTTGGGTTTGTGCGATAAGGATAAAGTTTAAAGCTCACAGTGAAGCTATAAACGATCCACGGTATTTACATCGTCGGCACTATAGATGAATGGAATAGTTGTCAAAATGAAAATTTAGTGTGATATTATCTAAAACAACACCCCCTCTCATAAAAAAAGTCAAATATCATAAAATCGCAGCAAAGCCGAAACGTTTAATAAGACGATAACCGAACATAGCGTGCAAAAGATCGGTTTTGGCGTAGTATTTGTTTTTCTGTGAATTTTCAAAGAAAAATTGGCTTATGTTGTTACCGCTTAAAAATCCGGATCGATCTGTGTCTCTATGATGATACAAAGCTTTGGTTGTCGCGAAGCCTTTTTGTATGAAAACAAAAGACTTAGACAACAAGCATTTAGGTCTGAATTATACTCTAATGAGAGGATTTGGAAATTAATTACAATAGTTTACAGCTAAACTATTATTGGATTCGAACCTAAATTTGCTCTAATTTATGTGTTTTTATTAAATTCCCTGTCTGCGATTTGCCAATACGGGACATTGTTTTTGGGTCACATGAGTCGAACTTTGTCCCCTTTTGAGGTACTGAAGTGCGTCCCAACTAACAGTACCCATTTTAACTATAGTCGTCCATAGAAATTATAATATGCTCCTATTTAGCGGCCGTCCCTTTTTCAAAAATAAGTTCAGTTATTTAGACCCCTTCGGCCCATGCATTCGACCTTAAACTAAGCCATAACTTATTTAAATTTGTAGCAACATTTGCTTTAGTTTGAGTGTTGAAATTCAATTTGCTGTCTGCGATTTGACTATACGGGACATTTTTTTGTTTTTTGGCCTTTTAAAACACGAAAATGATTTTCAAAAATTTTCCTCTGTTTATTGAATTTTTGGATTTTTTTTTACAATTTTTATGAGATATCTCAGCTTTTTGGACCATAACTCTAAACGCTATTACCGATTTGATCAAGAGTGGTCACAAATGGAAGGAAATTAGCTAAAACTTTTTCATACAAGCTTTTAAAGCAGTTCAAAAGTTGTGACATTAGAGGCATTTAAAATTTAAAAATTGATTTTTTTGTGGAAAAATTACGATTTTAAATTAAAAAAAATAAATAAACAATAATATAAAAAATATATAAATAATTAGAGCATAAAGTTTGGACTTTCTCGAGCAAAACAAGCTATCGCTTATAAAAATTGGGCAACAAATGGTAGAGTTGCACGTCCTGAAATTTTTTTTTTGATTTTGAAAATTTTAGCTACTTCGTTACTGACCTAAAGTTTACCTTAGAGCAGGGGTGCTTTCTTATACCTTGTATACAAAAGTTTTAGAAAACCTAATTTCCTTTTATTTTTAAGAGCACTTCTAGTCAAATCGGAAAAGTGTTTGGGAGTTATAGTCCAAAAAGCTGAGACATCTCATAAAAAAATCGTAAAAAAAATCTATCTTGAAAACTAGTCAAAGGCAAATTTTTTAAAATCCATTTTCGCGCTTAGGAGGCCAAAATCTAGAGGTATAAAATATTTAGAACTCTGGACCAGGAAAAAAATCATAATTTGTAAACTAGTGTTATTTAGTATATAAGGATTCTTCGTTAATATTTATTAAATCATAAGATAATAAAAAACTAAAATTGTTCTCCAGCATGGACCAAATTGATTTATGAGGCCAAGTATGTGTTTTGTTTTGCCATGAATTTGGTTTGTATAAAACTCACTTATAACTTCTTATAATTTCTATTCAAACAAAATCATGAGGTCACTTTTTTGCGACCTTTTTTTGTTGCTATGCTTTGGGGCAAGGTAGATATTACATCATGATCTAACCTCGCCCCACTACCGGGTGCAAATAAGTGTTTGCTTTTGGACAGGCAACAAATATTGACTTTTCATAATTGAAGCAGGCACAATATTTGCCCATTTTAATAAGGTATGAAGTGTAGTTGAGCTTAACGACGACACATTGAACAATTTGCTACCACATAATTGATTATGGGCAACAATTTGTGTGGTCAAGAGTTTAAAGCAGTAGGGAGGCTTAATAAAAATTAATTCACCAGTGGCAGGGAGTTACATAAGATTTACAAGTATTTTTTTTGCGTTTAATGGGTGATAACCTTTTTACACTTATTTGCTGATGTTTGGAGTCTGAGGGCTATGAGTATAAAGTGTATTTCAGTGTTAACAATTTATTGCGGATTATGTGCACAATTATTAATCAATTTTACAATGTGGCCCCCTTAATGGCGTTGAAGTATTAAATCGAAAGCAGTCGCTGCCTAAAAACATTTTTCAATAAACACTTTTTAATCCTCTTATACATAATCATCGCGGGGGTCAATCGAAATGACGCCTCTTGAAGTTTGTCGTGCTCAATAACAATAAAACAGCTCTATAATTCAATTTTAGTCTTTTAATAAAGATTGTGTGATTTTTGAACGCCTCGCTGATGACTTTTAATAATTTCAGTTTTTATATCTTCTTTTACTTGCAGGTATGTCACAAAAATGTCCACTTCAATTTGGGTAAGCTCTTAAGAAAACAACAGCGTTATCGGCTCTAAAGCGAAATCAAGCGAAACATGTTAAATTCACTCTCAGGTGATGATGAACTTTAACATGAACAATTTCATTGAACAGTTTGTAAAGGGAATGCCGCAAAGTTGTACGACTTTGGTTGGCTTGCATTGTTGGCCCCTTTCGTCATCGGTCAAGAAAGCAACCGACAAAAATGTCTGTCTGTGCAATGAGATTTTGGGTTTCTTCTTTTCTTTCTTCTTAAAGTTTCTTTTCTTTTTGGTTGTTTTTATCACCTTTATGGGTGGCCAAAGAAAGCCAACCGGCCATCCAGCCAGCTAGCAAGAAAGAAATGTATGGCTGGTAAAAAAATGAAAGGTTTTGGTTTTCCACAGACTATAAAGCAAACGGCCACAAAGCACCGACTTTCATCATATGCACCACCGAGTAATAACAAGCTTTGAAATGTACCAATAAATGTGTTTTACTTGTAGTTTGCAAGGTATTGCCAAAAAAAATCAAGAAACAAAAAACAAAAACTACACAGAAAAGTTATTCTCAATACATTGAATATAGGAAATGTGAAGAAACCAGTTTCAGCCGAATTACTTACTTTTTGTCTCTGTCTTTCCGTCTTTTTGTCCATACGTCTCTCAGTTTATGGACAAGCCGCCCCATAAGTATGGAAGTAAATAAATAATTGGCCATTCAACGCCCTTGCGACCTAAATTGTGATAACTTGTTAAACGAGACCATACACCATTTATTATTGAACTTTTTGCAATTGTTCCGTAATAAGGAAGGAAAAAAGACTGAATACATTTTACCAAAAAAAAAAAAAAATCAAAAAAAAAGGAAAAACACAATGTGCCATATGCTTTTGGTGGTTTTATGGGAAAAGAATTCAATGGACAGGGTTTTTTCGCTTCATCTCTACATAAAGAATCAAAAGACTTAAGCAACAAACGTTGTTTGAGCGAAAGTTGGGGTAGTGGCATGAATGAATCAAAAGACTTAAGACCGAAACTTTGTTAGCAAAATTGTTTAAATTCAAGTACGAGAGTTTCTCTTATTGAAAATTAAACAATAATAGGGTTTTCTGATGTACAGGTGAAGAAGCCGGAAATGTTGGATGCCTTGGAAAAATGAGCAGTGCAAACCATTGCCGAGATGCGGCCACATTGTTAGGAAAAAATATCGAAAATCGGACTTTCTGCAAAGTCGACCGCCTGCCACTATTAAGTCTTAGTATTTTTTTATGTAGGCTAGTACTTCGAGGTTCAACCCGGTTGGGAATATCTAACAATTTTCAGCGACAGGTTTCTACGTCAAAAATGTCATCGACTTTACGAGTAAAATCTTTATCACTTAGATAGTAAAAACTTCCCTATTAAAAGGCATTAGCCGTTCGGAGGTGGAGTTAAGCAGTAGGTCGTAGTTAGTGGATATAAAAATTAAATCGTGCACAGCTCTCAGATTTGAAAAATTCCCCCTTGTTTCCTAATGAAATGTGGAACTGGTAAAACCTCAAAAACCATCTAAAAAATTTGAACGTCATATAAAAAGTCTAACGTCATTTAAAAAAATCTAATGTCGGGAAGAGGTTCATCTTGGTGTTAGGTTGCTGTGCAATTGGGTTATGAAAGGCTTGATTCGACCCCTCATCAAGGTGACAGTCAAGTCCATATAACATGCTTTGAATTTGTGCCATGTCCTGTCCTAAAGAGCCGTTGATCAGATTGATTTTATGACTTTAAAAGCAGCAGGACTTTAAATTGTGCGAAATTTCGTGTGAATCATATGCAGTATGCTGTTTCTACTGCTGCAAGTTCTAAAATCGGCAAAGATCATTGTTCAGGGTGGTCCAACCATAATGCGCTATGTTATTTGTAAGTCACACCTTAATGTCAGGTTTCTTGCCCAAATAAACTTCACATTTCTTTGTTTCTGTGTTTTACAAATATAACCATGGAGAGGTACACAATTGAGCAGCGCGTCAAGATCAAATCAAAATGCATTTTGTTCACTTCGTGCTTTTTTGATTGCTGAAAAGACGATGCAGACACAAATAGTAACTGTTTGGTAGAGTCTATGGGCTGGCGGCGTCTTTGGGTCGCACTTCTTCGAAAATTAGGTCGGCGTCCTCCATTATGTCTCACAGTTATTGAAAATATGAACCATCGGCTTGAGCTATGTCACTGAAGCCGTGTCGATCATTTGGCCTATATTATGTTACACACATAATTGCAATGGGTGCTTCAATCATTACAACAAAAATATTAAGATAATTCTCTGAACATTTTTAGTTGGGCTACCATTTATTATATTAAAACATAGACAAATTTAATTAGAGCTTGTCCTTCGCCCAAATCGCTGAGCCATCAACCAAGTTACTCCGCAATCGGGTTATAATTTTGCCTTGTACTGTGATTACAACTATATTTGGACCGACGTACATCGCTCAAAGGTAGCAAATAGTGATTGAGACTGGTGTTGGGCATACAAATAAAATAAAACTTTGTAAATCTTAGGACTTCTTCCGAGCATTGCAAATCAGTTACACTATTGGTTAATAAATATTTCATAAGCCTTCAATCGTTTTTTAAAACAGGCAGGCAGACGTATGGGTAGAAAAACATTGCTAGCTAGACTTAAAAATACTGCCTACCATCGAGTTTGTAATTGAGGACTGGCAAACGGCTCGATTTCAAAAAGTCAAGCACAAGCAATGCGTCCAAAATGATAACTTCAACCCACTCGTGACCGGTTAAATATCAGAATGGTGAGGTTATTGTAGAAATGCAGAATTTAAAGAGTTTTTCGAGCCGGAAAGGAATTTGACAATTATTTTTCATCAATGAGAAGGATGTACTTCCAAATCAATTGCTTATAAACTGCTGGCCAACCATAATAAGTACAATCATTGCCAGTGCTTTGTTTGCTTGTACTGGGTGGGCCAAATAAGACTGAAGCGTTCACCAAAAAGGTTACCAAAAAGTTCTTGCAGTGTATCCATATTGCTGGAACAATGTATAAGGATATGTAATTCTGGAAAATGTTCAGTCCCAGTCTTATACAGAGCCCCGTTAATGGTTTTTGGTTCACCCAACTCATTTGCAAAAAATATAAACCGAAAACTTTATCAACCATACACTTCTTTTGAAAACGTTTGCAATTTCTTACTGGATGTGTGATTAGGGCAAAAAATATATATACAGCCTCTAGCAGAACGTAAACCAATTATTTGAGGTCTTGCAAACAAGGTGGGCCAAAAATTTAATAACTTTTTCGTTTATATATATATTTTTTTCTGATTATATAAATAACACTTTGAGAATAAATAATGGAGAGATTCCCAACTGAACAAGAGACCAGAAGAATAAAATTTTATTATTTAAATCAGCGATCAATTATTTTAACGCAAACGCATGATTGTTGAAGCTCATTTTAAATTGAGGGGCTTTGTTACCAAGCAGAGCTGTAGGTTCTGGGGTTCCAAGAGCCATTCATCAACGCCAATTGCACCTTATTAGGTGTACAGTATGGTGTGGGATCACATCTGCAAATATCATTGGGCCTTACTTCTTCGAGAATGAAGATGGAAGTGCTGTAAATGGAGAGCGGTATCGGTTTATTATAGAACATTTTTTACGTTCTGTTCTTGAAAACAGACCTGAGATGAGGTTCCAGCAGGACGGAGCCGCTGTCCACACTGGCCGAGACATAATGGCACTTTTAAGTCTAATTTTTGGAGAGCGAATAATTTCCAGAAATTCGGAAATCATTTGGACAGCGCGATCGCTAGATTTATCAGAGAGGAGCGAGTACCTATTTATGTGAACAAACAACTCAAGGCCAACATTGTTGCAGAAATTCGAACGCTACAGCCACAAATTTTGAAAGATGTTATGGAAAATGCTCCAAAATGAGTCCGTCATTGCGAAGATGAAAATAAGGGTCATTTAAGTGACATTATATTTCATACTTAGGGTAAAAAATTTCTATTTTGTATATTACATAATCTGAGAAAAAAAGTTATTAAAGTTTATAACCCCTTGGTAACTTTTGGCCCACCCTGTTCAATAGGTTGAATGAAACCCGTGTATACAAACACCATCTGAGTGGGAACAACGAAAAGTTTCCAAACATTAAAGTATCACTACTCTTTATGAGTCCCTATAATTATAGGCTAGCACCCTAGAATCTAACCTACCGTCATGCTTGGCATTTGGGTTATTGAAATATATTCTTAAAAGTTCCGTCTGCATTTCTCAACATGATATTCAAAGAGTAACATTTATATTCTCATTTAAATAAATCACCCTGATCATATTACAAAAATGGATTGCCATTATTTGTTTTAAATACTTTTTAGAATTGAGACCAGAGGGAAATTTTCTCCCCTCCAAAGCAAGTTATGATAATTCAAACTACATATTTCAATATGCAAATAAGATAGATTTGAAATTCACACGCTCCCAAGAATCTAAGAAACACCGGAAATACTTGTACACACTGGCATGCTAAGAAGTTACTTATCATTTTTGTTCTACTTAAACGAAAGCAAAACAAAAGACTTGAGTAACAAACCCGTTTCCCGTTGATGCTACGCAGATGTCTTCATTGGCAGTGATATTAAATCACATTAAGTATTTCATGGTATTAGTTCGTGTGGTACTTTAATTAGGAGTTTATTTGGATGTGATTAGTTATGCTGATATATTTGTCAACATCAAAATCTTAAGTGAACAATGGACAACTTCATTAGAAGATGCAACCACGTTTTGTTAATTATATTTGAAGACCAGCTGACTTCAATTGTTTTAGAGCAGATATATCAATGCATGACCAGGTCTATTTAAAATCATTCAAGTATTGCCGTTGACAGTGACTTATGGAGCATTTTAAATTTATTTACGACCACGGCTTTGCGGACAGTGCAACTCCACTTGAGGCAAGTCATCAAGTGATTTGTATTAAAGATGTATGTGAGAAGATAAATCAACATGACTATCAGTCGATAATTGGGGCCTTGATGTACTCGGCTATTACAACGAGACCTGATTTTCTACATTCGGTGTCAAAATTGGCGCAGAGAAACTCGGATCCACATTACGAGCATATGCAAGCAGTAAGACGAATTCTTCGTTATCTCCGTGGAACCGTTGATATGAACATAATTTACACAGCAGATCAGTCTGAGGAAGGATTCGTGGATGCAGACTGGGGAGGCAATGCCCTTGACCGGAAGTCGTAGACCGGCTTTGTATTTTTCATTGGAAATTGTCCCATATCTTGGGAATCCAAAAAACAATCATGTGTGGCTCTTAGTACCACCGAGGCTGAATATATGGCCATGTCCGAAGCGGTTAAGGAGGCAATCTTTATAAAGCGGCTGGTAAAAGAGGTTGGATATGCCACAGGCGAAGCTGTTGTTCTGAAAATTGATAATCAGAGTGCTGAAAAATTGGCTTCCAATCCCGTTTACCATAAGAGGTCGAAGCATATTGACATACGATTCCAGTATGTCCGAGACGTTGTGAAAATGAGGGAGATTTCTCTGAAGTATTGTCCATCACAAGATATGATTGCCGACATTCTAACTAAAAACTTGTCGAAGACAAAACATATGTATTTTATGAAATTGTTAAGAATGGTTTAGGGTTATTTTTTTTAAAAAGAAAATAAAAACGTCGTCTTAATTTTTAACGACTCAGTCCTGGCTTTATTCCGGGAAACACATAATTGTTGCTTCAAGCTCTTAAAAAAGGGCTGACTTGTTGGCGTAAACTAACAACGTTGTTGCTTGTCTATTTTTTAGTAAGATACCCACTACAAATTAATAAATCCTGTTTTTTGTAAAGCTCTGCTTGGCGATGGGCGTATACGTTTTGGATGACCGAAATAAAGGACTCTTCTGCAAACCTTCTTTAATATTTTTGTGGCTTTAAGTATTGTGGTCTTTTCATATTGGATATTTATCAATTAAAGATGTCCAGTGTAATGCCAATGCTTTAATGTTTCATTTAGTAAATCACTTCATTCATTTAGTATACCCATCGCCACTTATGGCGATAGGTATTGTGGTCTTTTCAATTTGGATGACCGAAATAAAGGACTCTTCCGTAAACCTTTTTGTGATCTTTTCATATTTGATATTTATCATTTAAAGATGTCCAGTGTAATGCCAATGCTTTAGTGCTTCATTTAGTAAAGCACTTCTTGGCGATGGCTGTATACGTTTTGGATGAACGAAATAAAGGACTCTTCCGTAAACCTTCTTTAACATTTTTGTGGCTTTAGGTATTGTGGTCTTTTCATATTGGATATTTATCCTTTAAAGATGTCCAGTGTAATGCCAATGCTTTAATGCTTCATTTAGTAAAGCAATTCTTGGCGATGGCTGTATACTGTATCATTTAAAGATGTCCAGTGTAATGCCAATGCTTTAATGCTTCATTTTGTAAAGTGGTGTTTACGTTTTGGATGACCGAAATAAAGGACTCTTCCGTAAACCTTCTTAAACATTTTTGTGGCTTTAAGTATTGTGGTCTTTTTATATTTGATATTTATCATTTAAAGACGTCCAGTGTAATGCCAATGCTTTAATGCTTCATTTAGTAAAGCACTTCTTGGAGATGGCTGTATACGTTTTGGATGACCGAAATAAAGGACTCTTCCGTAAACCTTCTTAAACATTTTTGTGGCTTTAGGTATTGTGGTCTTTTTATATTTGATATTTATCATTTAAAGATGTCCAGTTTAATGCCAATGCTTTAATGCTTCATTTAGTAAAGCACTTCTTGGCGATGGCTGTATACGTTTTGGATGATCGAAATAAAGGACGTAAACCTTCTTTAACATTTTTGTGGCTTTAAGTATTGTGGTCTTTTTATATTGGATATTTATCATTTAAAGATGTACAGTTTAATGCCAATGCTTTAATGCTTCATTTAGTAAAGCACTTCTCGACGATGGCTGTATACGTTTTGGATGACCGAAATAAAGGACTCTTCTGTAAATCTTCTTTAATATTTTTGTGGCTTTAAGTATTGTGATCTTTTTATATTGGATATTTATCATTTAAAGATGTCCAGTGTAATGCCAATGCTTTAATGCTTCATTTTGTAAAGCACTTCTAGGCGATGGCTGTATACGTTTTGAATGACCGAAATGATGGACTTGTCCCTAAACCTTCTACAACATTATTGTGACTTTAAGTATTGTGTTTTTTCAAATTAGATATTTATCATTAAAAGATGTCCAGTGTAATAAGTTGAGAACCTTGCATTCGATTATGGGTTTTTTTTAATTATTTGTAATAAGCAATGCTCGCGAAAAAACTTCACTCCCGCTAGCCTCCTACATTCCTTCCTTTTTATTTCTTTAAGAAAAATGTAGCGCCTTTCCCTTACACTACAAACACTTCCATACTGGGCAAACTTACTTTAGTTTTCGGTCATAAACCTATTTTTGCTCTGTGCACTTTTGTTGGGTGGCACTGCATTTAATTTTTGATGTCTGCTGGTGAATGTTGTTTTAATACAAGTTTTCGCCAACATTAGCGATTTCATTTCATTCCGCTGTATGCTCTGGGCTCGTAGTAGCCGATGTTGCTGTTGTTTGCTATTGGAGTTTTTGTTTTATGATTATAACTCTCTTGTGTTCAGTTTAACTATGACCATAAACGAAACAATCTGATTGTTATAGTTTTTCCAACAAAACGAAAGAAATAAAGAAAAAACGCCAAACAAACCAAAGACACACCTTTGTTTATGCATTTTGGTTTTCATGTTCAGTCTTTGAAAAAAAGCTTTTAACTTGATGTTTCTGATATTTTCAGTTTTGAGGAAAAAATGTGGTCACTGTTTCATTTTGTTTTTTTTGTATTTTTTTTTTTGCTTGTCTTAAGCGCTCCGCAACCGCAAGACTCAATGAAAAGCCGCAACAATTTTGTCCAAAGTTAAAGGTAACACTGACATTTTTCAAATTACACAGATACTTGGTACACAAAACTTCAGCCAGGCGGCCAGGCCTTCATAATCAATTTTGTTGTGTTTAGCGATTTTTTTAAAAAAAAAAAAAGAAACGCAAAATTTTATTTTGAAAATTTGTTTCTTTAATGAAAACCTATAAATGTGAATGAGAAATGGTTGTAAAGCCCCCCACCCTCCACTCCTAAATGTAATAGCCACTTGTACCTTGACACTAATGCCCGCCAAATTACTTGTTAAGTTGTAAAGATTTTCACCTTAATTTGTTAAGAGAATATTTTTGTTAACAAAAAGGTCTTTTCTTTTTTTTGGAGATTTTGTCAAAACCAAAAAAAAGACTAATATCCGTTAAGGGTTTATGGGAATTGATGGTGCGGTTTGGAAAAAAAATATAAAATGTAAACATTTTGTTTTTGTTTGTAATGGCTGGTGACTGCGAAACAAAAGAGTTAGGCAACGAACTTGAGTTGTCATCATTGTAATGATGAGTAGGTGTAGTTGTGGCTTACTCGCTCGTTCTCTCTCTTTCCTAACTCGATTGGCCCTTGCTTCTTACAAAGTCGAAATGTGGCAACTATTGCTTAGAAATTAACTTAATTTCCACAACATCCCTTTGAGGAGTAAGGAGAAACTTTTCTCAAGTCAGTGGGGTGTGCTCGATCTAATTTTTATACTCACTAACCGGGGCCTACTGTTTAACGCCGGCTCCGGTCGGCTAATGCATATTATAAATAACTTTTTAAATGAAAGTTATGCGCTCTAATTATTTTTTGGTTCGGCCTTAAGATTTGATTTACGAAATTCGGTTCTTTTACGTAGTCTTCCATTCTATGTTCCTAATACTGAGGTCAAGTCTGGTAAAAAAAAGTCATTTCCTAAGAAACGGGATCTATTGTCAGTGAAAGCTGAGAAATTGTAAAAGGAGTGCTTTAACGTTTCTTTGTGTCACCCGCATGCACTGCAAATGCTGCTGTCCACTATTCTCCCCCTATGTAGATTCGCCTTTAAGTATGTGTGTTCTGTAAGGACTCCTAGGATCTTAATAACCTCCATTTTGTTCAATTCTGGTTTAATGTTCTAATTTGCCATGTTCATAGTAAGTGGAAATTGTCATTTTAAATTTTGTTGTCGGTTTTGATCTTAGCATTTTAGGTGGTGTGGCTCTGATGGTCATTTGGCTATCTTTGAAAATATTCACATCTACATGTGTCAGCCTTATGCTATCCTTAATCCAGCCCACTCACTGTTATTGTTCGGACTTCCGGATTAAAAGTTTAGTTACACGTTCTTCGATTTAAAGTCCTAGTTCCGCCCTTTACCCTAGATTCGGGCTATCGTTACAATAGCGAGTGCCAGCTGTCATCTGCGAAAAATTGTCTGTTCGATATCAGAGTTTTACACTCGCTAACTACTGTAGACTCAGGTTTCTGATCGAAAACTATTGTCATGTCAGCCGAGTTCCCTTTCTTAAACTTGCTTATCACTTCAAGCCGCATTGCTGTGAGGGTGGCCTCATAAGTTTTCTGTATCTGTGGGCCGGTCATTCAGAATTGTCTCTAACGCCCTTGTAGGCGTGGTCCTTATTGCCCCGCACACCCCAAGACAACACATTCATTCGACGTTTCGTCATAGTCTTATGTTGCACTTCTTTTTAATTGATGCCCACTGTGCTACTGATGCACACGTAAGAATAGGTCTAATTACCATTTTGCGAGTCTTTGAATTGACTGGCAATTTCAAGCCTATAGCTTTTCTACATAGTGTATCAGTAATGTTGGCCATTGTAATATTGTAATTACCAATCTACGTTTTCCTTGTAAAAACACACAAATTTCGGATTTGGCCTTATTTGGCTTATATTCTGACCTTTTGGTCGACCTCAGTCATAGGCTCTTTCTTGGCCGTCTCGACCCCTTTACAAAACCCTTTTGGATCTTCCTCTCTCAGAATTAATACAATGTCGTCTACACAGCAGACTGGTTAAAATTTCTCATTAGTTAAGTCCCTTAAGAGACTGTGTACAGAGTGTACAGGAGTGGTTCCCTGTGTGTTCCCTGGGCTACTTGGTGTCTTATTCTTACGTCCACATCTTCACATTTTCCTTTGAATGTGGCTCTACAGTTTCAAAGAGCCTGGTTCACCTGCAGCTGTTCTAGGGATAGGATAAGTATGGCGGTCCGCATGCATGTTGCTTAAATCTCAGCATTAAGCTAAGGATCTTAATAATTTTCATGGTAACGACTATGCGTTCTATAGTTTTGAGTAGAGACACGATGTTATTTTTTTAGGTTTATAAGCTTTTGGTTTCGCGGAACTTACCTTACCGGGCTTATGATCCTTGGCTCCTGTCAGACTTTCGAGTTACATGCGAATTTTCGGCACGCTGTAAAAATAACGGCTAGACAAGTCGATAAGCAATCGGCCACCATCAGTAGTAGTGACAAAAATATTCCAGCAGATCTTGAAGCTTTAAATATTGCGATATTTTGGCGCGTGGAGCCGTTCACTCTTCCACCGATTTTGCAATTTTGTTTCTAATCTAACGTCACGAGTAGTTAAATGAACCACAAACCGACAATGCGTCATGAGAAATTGTCAAAGAAATGTCAGTGTTAATTAGTTGCTGAAACGCATTTGTTTTAGTTTTTCTTTTGTTTTTTACAAAACCCACCTTTTTGTAAGGGGGGCGTGACACCGACTGCTGGCTTAACTATCATTAACTATTATATTCTGGTAATATTTTCCAGTTAACCGAAACAAAAAGATTATTTCATTCACGATCTTTGTTGATGATCTTCTTTTATTATCACCGGCAGTTTGTTTTCCACAGACATACGAACGGATTTTTCCACGTATCCCGATTAGTTATACTTTCTAGGAACGCAGAGCAATATTTCAAGGTGTAGGAATTGTGGGCCGTCGTGATGCCAGGTGTACAGCGCTATCATACAAGCAAATACAGGTTATAAACTTGGAATGATCATTTAAATGTCTTCATCAAAACTGGTCAACTTAATGTCCGCAACATTTTTTTTTAAAAGATATTTTCCATTTTAGCGTAGCGAACTCAGGCCACATGTTTCATCAATGGACCTTATTTCTTTCAAAATAATGAAGTATATTCCGCTTTCGTCAATCTTATCGACTAAAGTTTATCGACTTTCTGTGTTCAGACTTAGACAACAACGATATATTTGAGCTGTTAGTCCAACAAAACGATTGTTCTTGATATACAACCACATCGCAAGGCTGGAAACTGTGAATGAGGCATTTTGCTCCGGAATCATCTCACAGCAAGCTATGATCACTTAAAAAGGCTATTTATAACCTTAAAAGGTATTTTACCGCCATTAAGCTAGAGTTCCAAGTGTTTCGTTTATGGACGGGTTGATTATACCAATTCACCTTAGGTCATATTAGACTTAATCGTTCAGTCGGTCTTTCGATCGGTCCCTTAGCCTTTTCATTTGGCAAAAATATTATAAAGCCTATTTTCTTGTCAATATTTTCCGCCTTTTTGATCGATATGGGGAAAATTAGACTACAGGTATACTACGTAGGAAACCTGTCGTATTGAAAGTCTTTTTTCCTTTCAGATTTCATTTACATTTCTTTACAATCTACAACTTTTAGATCTCTTCGATTACTGCAACTTGTATAGGGTGGGCGATTTAAATTTGAATCGGCTATAAAAAAAGTACTGATAATATTTTTCAATTTCTGGTTTTATTGGAAAGGTTGAACTTTGTCGTTTAATAATGAAACACAATTTAATTCATATGATTACCACAACTAGCAGTACCTCACAACTAGCAGTATCAACCCAATTCTTCGGTACATTTTCGATTATTTCGGGTAGCATCTTTTCATTGACAACTTCGATTTCACATTTCAACGCTTCACTTGTCTCTGGATGCTTTGTGTAACATTTATTCTTAATGGCTTTCCTTAGAAAACTATTCAAAAAGCTCAAATCACAGCTCCGAGGCTGCCAATTGACATCACAATTTTGGCTGATAATTCGATTTTCAAAAACAGCGAAGGTTACGTTGGGTGTGTGACATGTGGCCCCGCCTTGTTGAAACCAAATGTCGTCCATGTTATTCTCTTGAATTTTTGCAAGCAAAACTTTGTTGGGCATGGCGGGGTAATGCTCAATGTTGAAGGTAATGTCGGCTCCTTACTTATTTTCGAAGAAAAATTACCCAATGATGCCGCTAGCCTAAAAACCACACCAAACAGTGGGTGCCTAGGCTTCTCAATAGTCTCATTTGCGTTTTCTGAACCCCATATGTGACAGAGCATAGAGAAAGGGACCTAAGGGTAAAAAATAAATCAATTTTAATTTTTTTTCTTTTTTTGATGTGGACAACATTTGTGTCCATAAAGTAGACCCATAAAGTAGAAAAATACAGAATAAGGGTTTTCTTATCCTTTTTACCTTCTAAACTATTATAACGAAATAAATTTCTTAAAAAACAACCATGTATCTCCATTTGTTGAAATATTCTTGTGATAAAACTCAAACTACTGTAACATATCCTACGTAAGATTGACATGTATTCTTTGGATTAATAAATAATTAAAAAAAAAACATCTGATCCCATGCCCCTAAAGTGTTCCCTCCCAGAGATATGCGCGTTTTATGAAAGTGAAGTCGATGATTCTAAGCGCAAATAGAAAGGGACCTAATCTTTACAATGGCTCTCCTGAACAAAACTTTTCATCAACTTTTCACTTTTTTGTTTTCGATGTGGACAACATCTGAGCATCGAATGAGTCCGATCCCATCACCCAAAAGTGTTCCCTTCCAGAGATATGCGCGTTTTATGAAAAAGAAGTTGACGATTCTAAACGCAAATAGAAAGGGACCTAATCTTTAAAATGGCTCTGCTGAACAAAACTGGTTTTTAACCATAGGTCCCTTTCTATTTTGCGCGTCACATATGCAGCAATTTTGCTAATTGACAGATCCACCGACATACTCGTAGTCACCGACATAGTCACCGATATTAAAACGAGCTTCATCCGAAAACACCATTCTCCTGCCAAACAATCTGCCGAGCCATTTGAGGTAGGCATATCAATGATATTGTGTTCCATTATCAAATGAAAAAGTTAAACCTTTCCAATAAAACAAGAAATTAAAAAAAAATATATCTGTAAACGCAGAGAAAAGATATGGTTACACTATGGTCAACGCAACAATAATATGTTCTCTACAATAAAACCATGTTCGTCGCAACCATAGTATTGTTTTTTGAATTTCATTTTGACATTAGTATGATTGCGACAATATTACTATTGTTGAAATGTAACAAGAGTATTATTGCCAAATTTAGAAATGAAAACATGATTGTAGCAACCATATAAACATGGTTGGTGCAATAAAAGTATTGTTGTTTAAAATTTACGTTAACAATAATATGATTACGGCAATCATGCAGTATGGTTGCGACTATGAACATAACAAAACAGGTTTTCCATTTCGCACGCATGTATGTGCGTGCGTAATGGTAAAGTAGCATTCACCCCTGCTGGGTACTAAAAGTATTTTTGACTGCCGTTGGAATACATTTTTTTGTTTCTTGAATGGAATGTTAAATGAAAACATGGCCTCAATTCTGGTTATTAATTTTTGTAATTCAATTTATTTTAACTTGCTTGATAAAAATCTCTATTTTTGAATAACAACATTACCCAATCCTAATAAATAATTTTGGGGATCATACTATGGTTGAGTGAATCATACTATGGTTGTAGGAATAAAAGCATGGCTGCGTGTGAATCGTACTATGGTTGTAAAGATCATACTATGGTTGTATGAGAAAAGTACTATGGTTGTGAGGATCATAAAATGGTTGTGAAGATAATATTATGGTTGAGTGTGAATCATACTATTGTTGTGAGGATCTTATATATGGTTGTGGAGATCATAGTATGGTTGAGTGTGAATCATACTATGGTTGTGGTGATCATAGTATGGTCATGTGTGAATAATTCTATTGTTGTGCCACAACCATATACCCAACAATAGCATGATCCTCTTCTAATATTGTCACCCCAACCATACTTTTTTTCTGCGTGTACCTTCTTTTTTACAGCCGATTCAAATTTAACTGGCGCTCCCTATATATAATCCACATAGGCAATCATGTGCAATTAAAGTTTTTTTTTTTCAAAATTTCCCAACTATCATTTGGTCTTTACTTTTAATCTTTTGTTTTGCTTCTCTCTCTCGCAACGCGATCGTTTGTCTTCATTTTCTTTGAATTGTAACGACGTTTGTGGCGGTTTTCAGTTTAGTTTTTGAAATGTTCATCAGGTATCACTGACCATCTCATCACATCGGAGTTTATAACAGTTGCGAATTAGGGCGTAACGTTATAATAGCATATGTGTATATTTATATAAATATATATACCTTTATATGGTCGGTTTTGCTAATTTTTTTCACAATCTTCTTTAGTAGGTACGAGTGTGTGGTACATATGGGCAGAAAAATATTGACTTAATGATAACCCTGAAAATTTGAAGAAATATTTAATTTAATGCCAGAAAGTATTGCATTTGTTGCTGACCATTTTTTACCAAAAATGTTAAAATGAAATTTCTGAGAAATGAATAATTGCACTTAAAGCACATCCAAGTTTTGTTTGAGTTATCGAGTGTTTAAACCCTAGACCACATTTTGGCGCAGGGAGTTATTTGGTAATGCCTTTTGGTTGTCGAGAACATGATTGTATTTACGAGACCGACTAGCTTAGAAAATATAAAAGTTAAAATGAATGAGTCTAACTTGAAACCGAAAAAAAAACCTGAAAATCATAGTTTAGTCTGACTGATCGAGTGTTTAACCCATATTTTTTTTTTTTTTTTTTTTTTAAAAACCAACACTCAGGGGATGCCCCCTATACATGCGGTGCATTGCTTTGGCGAGTGGAAATTAATGGATCGGAGGGGGGAAAGAGGGAGTAATGTTTGTTGACGCCTGCCTTGAACTTCTGGATGTCGCAATTAGTGGGAAATACATTTGCCGGAAGTCGATTCCACATACGGACTGTACGAGCGAAAAACGAATTTGATCTGTAGTGTAAAGTGCGGTCAACTGGCCAATGGATTACAAACGGGTGTGAATTCCTAGAAAGTCGCGTATCCCTGCCGACCATCCTCACGTCAGGAATAAGGCGACGGATGTCTGATGAACACACACCATGAAAGTAACGATAGAACAGCGTCACGCAACCCACATTCCGACGATGCTCAAGGGAAACAATAGAGTTGGATACCCTACTGTCACCTATCAGCACCATCGCTCTCCTTTGAACACGGTCAAGTAGCTCCAAGGATGATTTTGGAGCACCTGCCCATATATGGGAGTTGTATTCCATCTTTGGCCTGATGTAAGTTGTATAGATATTGAAAAGATCAGAAGGAGTGAAATATTTCTTGCACCGCTTTAAAAAGCCTATGCACTTGAGTGCTTCTTTCTTCACTTCGAATACATGTCTCGCCCAACGAGCGTCACATTGTATTTTCATGCCCAGAACATCGAGAGCTTCTGATTGTTCAATATCCGTACCATCGAGAGAAGTTGACGATATTGTTGGGTCAGCGAATCGCTTGTGAGACAACAAGCAGCACTGTGTCTTACGTGCATTAAAATCTACTCTATTCACTCGACCCCATTCGGAAATGGCCAGTAGATCCCGGCCAAGTGTCTCATCCATAATTCGCCCTTTGTCTTCAATATCTTGAAGGCTCGGTCTACGGTCGAATGAATACGAATGACAGAGGTTACTATCATCTGCGAAAGAGTAGATTGGATTCACGGTCTGACCCAATAGATCGTCAATGAAAATAAGAAATAAAGAGGGAGAAAGGACAGAGCCCTGTGGTACACCTGCGGTCAGCCTATGTGTGTTGGATGAGAAGGAGTTGTTTTATAATGTCTTGTTGTTGTCGAGAAGATGCCTGTATTAGGATAGCGACTAACTCAGAAAATATAAAAGTTAAAATGAATAAGTCCAACTTAAAAACGAAAAAAACCTTCAAATCATAGTTTCGTCTGACTGATCAAGTATTTAATACATATTTTGGAGCAGGATGTTGTTTTGTATTATCTTGTGGTCGTCGAGAAGATACCTGTATTCGGCTAGCAACTAGCTCCGAAGATATTGAAGTTAAAATGATTGAGTCTAACTTAAAACCGTATCAAACTACTTATTTTAAGGCAGCATTTTAAAGCATTCTGGGAAAACATTATAAAGCTCTAACCTGCGTTAGCGAACTTCACAGCATAAGTTATTACCTCCTTTAATCAATCCATAACTATGTGTTTGTTTGGAATGTTTGTCTTCTGTTAAATCTGTTAAATTGAAGTTCCCACAAAGATTTGCAAAAAAATGCAATAAATGGCAGTCCAAAGAAATACGGCTCGTTTATCTAAACCTCAAATAAGGAATTCCGCTATATGTCTTTAAAATTAGAAATCAAGAAAGAAGTATGAGGTATACACTAGAAACATGCATGAACACACTCTGGTTTACAATACATTCATTTAGTCATTGTACCAGTACCACTGTCCCGAATAGTGTAAACAATGAAATGAAACGAGACGAGATTGCTTGCTCCTCGAATGAATGTTGTATGGTTCTCTGCTCTCTTAACTACTCTATTCGTCTCAATTCTGTTAAGAGAACACAATATTGTTCTCAATAAATATTCGAGACTGTAAAAGGCATTTGAATACATAAGAAGTCTTTGAATGGTATACGGTAAATTATGAATGGTTGTGGGTATCATTAGCTTTCAGTCATTTAAGAAATCAACAAGGGTGAGCAAGGTGTAAACAAAAAAATATATATCTAAATATATTCTTCTTAAATAAGTTTAACTGAGAAAAAAAAATGGAAATTGATGAAGTAAATAATTATTAAGAAGAAATAATTAATATTATTAATATTTAAAAATATTTTAGCTTTCAAATCAATTTTTTTTTGTAAGTAAATAATAATAAATATAGTCTGAACATTTGTTTTATACTAAATCTGTAACATTTGTTTTATTTGCAATGACTTAAATTTGATGAAACTATTTTTATACGATGATAACTAACTTGCAGTTTAATTTAACTCCAATTCTTCACCAGAAGAGCATGAAATTCATTTAATCGTCGCCCTATTCTACATTCCAGAGAAATCAAAGCAAAAACATCATTTGCTACGCTCATCATAGATTTGCATACGCTCATGGAAATAGATTTTTTCTCAAATAGTCTTATTAATACATCTCAGTATTCGAGTAGTTGTGGTTGTCTCTAAAGACCTTTTACCCGATCACCTTACAACTCGTTCATACCCGAACTCAGTCGTCTCGGTACCATTCTGTTTCATTCCCGATGCTACTTGCTAAGAGGAATGGTTGTGTGTACGATACTCTTATCGCTAGAATGAGCACATTTACGGTTTTGTAAACAAAAGAATGTGTTCGGGTGTGTGAAAACGATGTTCATGCAGGGTTTTAGTATACACGCCCATCATCATAATGATGACACTTCAAGTTTGTTTTCCAAATTTTTGTTTTGTTCACAAGTCATTAAGGAAAACTTATTAGTTTTACTCGTATTTGATCGATGTTGCGAATACCTAACTTCCGATGCAGCAGACAATCATTGTGATTATAGCCAGGCAGTTAATGCCTACACGCGTATTTTCTTTAGCCTCCAATTTGTGAGAAATCTGTGAACATGCACCAATATTTTCTTGAAAAAAATTTATTTCAGTTTGTTCAAAAACTTGTGTTTTATACATGCGGTTTTTAAATCATTGTACCCTGATAAGAAATTTTCCAAATATTAACGTTTCTTACATAATGTATTAGACACACAGAGAAAAAATCTGTAGGATATCGGTCCAAACTGCAAACATACGGTTGGATAAACATATTTGCTGTTGTAATCACTAACATTCATTGGTATTGATAGTAACATGGTTCAACTTTTCATATGATGAAAGCTACAATAATAATTCGTTTCTTGCAACCAATACGTCGGTTATACCAACCGAGTTCAGTACAACTATTGTTGGCCACAACTGGTGGTAATGACAACCAACTAGTTGTAAAGTACATGTAACTTTGTACCAATAATTGGTGGTGACAACAGATAAATTCTTTGTAGTAACCAAACACCGTTTAGTTCGCTGTTGTTACACACAACAACATGCAACAAAATGTCGGACTCTTCGGCGGTTAAATTTATTATTCTGGAAATGAAAGACTTAGGTGAATAGACTAAATTTCCAAATGAACGGCCCTGGTAGGTCCCAGTTATATTTTATGCACCTAGGAATTTTCATTTTGCCACTCCATACTGTATATTCGTTTAAGCGAATTTTCGTGATGATGTATCTGTAGTGAAATCGTATGGAGTTTCTTTTCGTAAAACATTTTAATATCCTATCTTTTAGATTAGAGTTTCGTTTTTGCCCTTTTTTCGAAAAAGTTAAAAAATGATTCTTTAACGGGAGTTTGATACTTTTATGTTTTGCAAAAGTGTTTTCTAAATAATTTCACTTAGGGTGTTTCTCTTTTTTAATGAAATTGTATAAATGTTTTTAAAAACTGTCGTTTTTGGATTAAAATTTTCTATTAAATTCCTAGTATTATCATTTTAGTATAGAACATCTAAATAAAATCAGCCATAACAATGATAAAGTCAAAATAAAGATAAAAGACCGAATAAATGTAAACAAAACAAAAAAATAAAATTACAATACTTTCAAGATATAAAGGCCGTTTTCGTCCTTTTACAAAAAAAAATAATAAAATTGAATGAAAAAGTTGTTTTCAGAATGGAAACCAAAAACGACATAGAGCGGCGACTTGAATATTAATTTTTTCCGCCCATTTTTGTAACCTAGAAAATATGATCAATATAAACGTATAGGGTGCTCCATCTAGAGCTAAAAAAAATATAAAAATTCAAATCAAGCGTGGAATCTTTATTGGTAATTTTAAAGGACATTTTATGGCATTTCTTTTTTCTATATAATTTCCTTCAAATGTTGACCGCAACTACGCTCCAGGGTTTCCATTCTGAGGGTCCAATTTTGGTTGACTCGTTCGAGCATTTCGACCGGTAGGGCTTTAATGCTACGCGTAATGATGGCTTCCAAAACCTGAATCGTAGCTGGTTTTGAAGCATAGACATTGAAATTTACGTAGCCCCAAAGAAAAATGTCTAAAGGTGTGATATCACTCGATCTAGGCGGCCAACTCACCTGTCCAAAACGTGAAATTAGCTGTTTATCGAAATGACCTCTCAATAGATCAATTGGTTGAGCAGCTGTATGGCAAGTGGCGCCGTCCTGTTGAAATCAAGTGTCGTCCAGATTACGGGCTTCAATTTCAGGTAGCATTAAGATCGATATCTTGGCGCGATAGCGAGCACAATTCACATCTACGTTTCGGGCCATCATTATTTTTCAAAAAAATATGAACCGATGATTCCACCAGCTTATAAACCGCACCAAACCGAGGTTTTCTCTGGGTATAATGGCACCTCTTGCACCTCTTCTTGTTGCTCTTCAGCCCAAATGCGGCAATTTGGTTTATTGACTTTGCGCCGTTGAGCCAGAAATGGGCCTCATTACTGAACAAATTTTTGGTCGAAAACAGCGGATATTTCCGTTTCTCACCGAACGCTCATTTCCATAATATAGTTGCCAGCATTTGAAGGTAATTATTTTCGACAAATAAATGCCAAAATGTCCTTTCCAATTACGATTAAAGATTCCACACTTGATTTGAATTTTTATATTTTTTTTATTCTGAAAAAATACCTCTAGATGGATCAGCCTTTATATATTTTTGATAACAATAGTAGCCAAGACTTAAAACATTCATTTGAGGTATTTTGTGTCACATTAACCCTTAAGTAGCAGGAAAAAATTCAATTCTAGTTTACTTCGCTTTTTAAGATTCGAAAGTAGAAATCAATTTCTAAAATAACCTGCTCTTTATTTAAATAACAGAATTAACATTTTAAAATCGTTAGATATAAAAATGTAATAAAACAATTTTTTTAGTTCCTTCAAATAACCAAATACTCAAAGTTTAAGCATTTGTTGGCCCTGTTTTTAAATGCTCGTGATAGCGACAACTGAATTCATAGAGTAATTATAGCCAATAACCTGTAATAATAACCAATACATGTACAAATTCAATTGCAATAATCATCGTAATTCCGTGACTTTTCGAATAAAATACAGTTTTTCTTCGAGGTCCATAAAATAGACTTTGTTTGATTAAAAATTTCATTGTTGGAGCTGAATCTCTTTCCACTGATCCATTTCATTAGTTTTGGAAATAGGAAATAGTCACTGGGAACTAAATCCGGAAAATATGTAGGATGAGGTACCAATTCGTAACCCAATTCATGCAATATTGCCACTGAGACTGCACCCGTGTGCACCCGTGCATTACGTATCTTGATAAAAAGGGAATTTTTCTCGACCATATGGGGCCTTTTTAAATCCTCGTAACATCGGTCCAAAAAGTTGGCATAATATTCGCCGTTTGTTGCTTTTCCCTTTTGAAGGTAATCGATGTGGATTATCCCGCATGCATCCCAAAAAACTGTTGCCATCACCTTATCGGCCTACAAAGTCACCTGGGTCTTCTTCGGAGCCGGTTTACCCAGAGAAAGCCATTTTTTAGATTGCTGCTTGGTCTCCGGAGTATTGTAATGGATATTTTTATATTTTATTTATTTTATTTTATCCACCGTTACAAAACGCCGCAAAAACTCATTCGAATTGCTTCTAAACAATCCATTGAAGTTTTCACACGATTACGCTTATGGCCAATTGAGAGCAAACGCGGCAGACATCTTGCAGACAGCTTTCTTAAACCCAACTGAACAAGTAAAATCGAAACCACGTTGCCTTATGAAATGCGTATGGCATCAACAATCTCACGCACTTTTATTTTTTCGACATTTTCCGGCGTATTGACCTCAATTGGCCGTCCAGAACGTTCAGCGTCCTTTGTACTAGTGCGATCACAACAAAAGTCAGTAAACCACTTATTAACAATTAAAATCTATGGTGCAGAGTCCCTGTAGCATTTATTAAGGCTTTCCTTGGTTTGGTTGATGGGTTTTTTCGCAAAAACTAATGTTACGTGAGCACTCGAAATTCACTTCTTTCCATTTCCAACAAAATCCACGAGGTTGTTTGTTTTGAACAGCTGTTAAACACAAACTAAATGACGGAATCCTCTTAAAATGTGACAGCAGTCTATTAACAGATGGTACTTGATGCAAGGTGTTACATTTCATATAACTACGAGGGAAGTTGGAAATGTCACGTACTTATTCATATGCCTTCGTATACCCGTCATAGGTTCTACGATCAATATGACAAGTTTTTACAAACGGAATGACATATAAAATATACACTCCATACTTCGGTGTAGCGTAAAAGAATTTTAATACATACTTATTTTCTTAAGTCCTACAACATTTTATTAAGGAAAAAGGGGGAACTTCTCTCATATCAGTGAGCTAAGCACGATTCAATTCTTATACTCACCGACTAATTTATATTTTTAGATAAATTTTTACGTGGTTATAAATATCTTACCCATAAAGTCAACGGCATTTACGAGGTAGAAATCCGCCCCTAAATTGTTAGCGTTTCTTGCCGGGATGAACCTGGGATTACTGGCATTATGGACGTGCATACTTCCATCATACTACGATGTCCCACCGACAAATAATAAAAAAATAAAACACTGTGTGGTAAACTTAGGAACCTACCGCTACATCCATCCCTAGTACAAATGACATTTTCAGTTTGTCTCCGAAGCCGTTTGATTTTGTAAAACCCTAAAAAATACTTGTTTATAATAGATCGATAACGTGAATCGAATCGAAACAGAAGAATACATTTATCACTCAGTTCTCAATGTAATGTGCTTACATAAAGTTCGCTTCCTAAGTCTTTTGTTTTCTTCTTTTCACTCTTCTTTAACATTTTCGTTTGTCTGATCTCGGCAACTCCTATAGCTCTTATTTCTGTTGATTCTCTTATAATATCAATGTGAGCTCACGTGCTTATTTTCTGGGCCCAAAAACGTTCAATCTGTTGTTAAAGTCATTGACCTACGCTTTTGAATTGAGACAGTGTTCAAGGATTTTACGTCCATAAAAATCGTCGATACTCTGGCTGTCTGCCGGAGTGTGTAAACAGCGAACATAAATTTGAACTAAAGTTTAAGTTTATTGTGATTATAAGGTTGGAGCATCCAATTTGATTTTCATATTTATGGCTTTAAACAATATGGACAGGAAAGGTTTTTTGGGCGCTTTTAAAAGGAGTCAATCTGTATTGGCTTAGTCTATACTCTTGAAGCTTTAGGCAGACCCATAGTAAAAGCTCTATCGATTCTACTTTGTCTTCATAAAGGCAACTCCTGCAGTAGTCCGCTCCTGAGGTGCCTATTCGCTCGGCCATGGCGCCTAAAGCTCGGTGCCCGGTTAGGACTTATTCTCATACTTAGCGTCAGTGGTCATTCGATCGATAAACTATTTTTGAGGGCTGTAAGTTTAGCCTAAGTCTCCTAATCTCAATTGGAAACACCGCAAAAAAAGGGAAATTCAAAACAAATCGGCTTAAGTTCGTAACAACAATTGTGTTTAGCCCCAAACGAAATAAATTCCTAAGGCCAACCGAAGGTTGGAGCATCCAATTTGATTTAATACTCATATTTATGGCTTTAAACAATATGCATAGGAAAGGTTTTTTTGGGCGCTTTTAAAAGGAGTCAATCTGTATTTATTTACTTATTTTTTGTTTTTTATTTTTGTTAAAAAAAACCAATGAATTCAGTTTTGTTTTCTGTGAAATTTTTAATTTAGTTTTGATTCGATTTCGAATTTGAATATACTCTCAATGGCTTTATTTGTTCTTGTTGTTTTTTTGGGTTTGCAATTTGTTTTCCTTTATCGTCTTTCCTTTTCGTGTCCCCTAAATTCTCTCTATAGTAACCACAATTTCCAAATACATTTCAATGTCATTGCGTGCATAGGCGGCCACCTTGTATTTGCCATCCTCCATTAGATTGGGAAAACCATCGGTGGGCACATAACAATCGGTCAAATCAATGCGCATCTGCGGCATAGGAGCCTCGAATTCATCGTCGCCCTCAAATTGCGGAGCCTTGGGGGCGCATTCCTTAATCGAATCCATGATGTAGCTCTTATAGTGGACATTCATAAAGTTCGTCAGGATCTCCTCTTCTATGACGAAAGGCGTTAGCCGATAGTCCTCATCACGACCCGTTGAACTGCGATAAACACGAACATCGACTACAGTGCTGTCATCCAAATCGTTTTTGAAGTCTAGAAAGCCCGTAAAAGCATAGAGTCCTCGCGAAATTCGTTTCTCCTTAACACCGATTTCGGCCACATTGCCATCCGACGAGGTGGCCTTAATGCTGACCAGCTCGTAGGTCCAATTATTCTGCAGAGAAATAGTTGAAAATTTCCATTTAGTTTTAAAACGACACACCGGAATATATGATAATATCAGAAATATATACCTCCTCGCCCGTTATTAGGGTAAAATACAGAAATGCCACAACGACGCTTGCTTGGACTAAATTCATTTTGCTTTTGTGATCGGTTCCGCAAATGTGTCGTATGTTTTATACTCGTAGCTTTTCCGCCCTAAGTGATGCATGTTTGCGATACAAGCTTAACATGTTTTAAATTGTTCTAATGAATATCTTGTTAGTTTAACTAATTAAATTGGATGGATTGTCAATAGATATGGAATGACATGGTCTTTAAAAAATAATTGTGAACATGTGAAAATGGATCATGCGAGCAATGAGAGGCATACTAAATTTGTTTGCATCGCTACCTGACTCATGGTGGCACAATCTGCTCATCGATAACTCTAAATGTTTATTTTAAAATGACGATTGTTAAATATCTAAACAAGGCGAGAACATTATTGAAAATCAGAATTTTTGATGAGAAATGGAAACAAATTGTAAGTTCGGCAGTGACGAGTTTACTCTGAGGCCTATTGGTCTATTGTGATACCCTTTGTCCCTCAGGAGAGTTTCTGGAAAAAATATAGAAATATCGATCAAGAATCAAGTTGAAACAAACAATATTGAAGCTAAAAATTAAAGAAAGAATGAATCGTCGTATATTTATTATTTTGAGGTCTGTATATTTACAGGTACATAACTCAAAAGAGGTACATTTGAAATGTCTGCAATGTCGTCGAAAAAAAACGCTTTCTTAGATGGCTTTAGTCTATGCTCTTGAAACTTTAGGCAGACCCATTGGAAAAGCACTATCGATTCTACTTCGTTTTCATATAGGCAACTCCTGCAGTAGTCCGCTCCAGAGATGCCTATACGCCCGGTCATAACGCCTTAAGCTCAGTGCCCTGTTACGACTTATTCTCATACTTACTGTCAAGGGTCACTCGACTGATCAACTATTTTTGGAGGCTGTAAATTTAGCCTACGAGGGCGGTTCGGAAACTTCTTAGCCTAGCACAAAAAGCACGGTATAAACAGAAAAAAGTTATGTGTTTTGGAAACTTCCTTCTCTGCTATGAACACATGTTAAATTTTGTTTCGATCTGGCAACTCCTTCATATAGAAACAGGTGTTCACAAAAGACGCATCCGCGATTTTTTTACAATTGAAAAATTAGAAATGCGTGGTGTCATTAAATATTTACATAAAAAAGGTTTATGGGGACAAGAAATTCACAATGATATGGTGAATGTGTTAGGTGAAAGTGCTCCTTCATATGCAACAGTACAAAATTGGGTTGCTGAATTTAAACGTGGTCGTACAAGCATTGAAGATGAACCACGTAGTTGACGTCCAAAAACAGCAACAACAACAGAAATTGTAGCCAAAGTGCATGATATGGTATTAAATGATCGACGAATAAAAGTGCGTGAAATAGCTAATATCATGGGCATCTCAAATGATCGAGTCCATTTAATTTAGCATGAAGAACTACAGATGAAAAAGCTTTCTGCAACATGGGTGCCGCACTTGTTAACAGTCAACCAAAAACGCAAAGGAATGAACATTTCTCAAGCTTGTTTGGATCGTTTTCAGCGAAATAAAATGGATTTTAAGCGTCGTTTCATAACTGTTGATGAGACATGGATCCACCACTATACTCCAGAGACAAAAGAACAATCCAAACAATGGACTGAAGCTGGAGGAAGTGCCCCAAAGACGGCAAAAACAATTCAATTGGCTGGTAAGGTTATGGCAACGGTTTTTTGAAACTTCAAAGCTATTTAATTGATTGACTATCTGCAAAAGGGTGAAACAATAAATTCAGAGTACTATTGCAACCTTTTAGATCAATTAAATGTACAAATTCGAGAAAAACGTCCTGGCTTACAACACAAAAAAATAATTTGTCATCAAGACAACGCACCAGCGCACAAGAGTGTTTTAACAATGGCTAAAATCAACGAATTAAAGTAAGAGTTGCTTGACTACCCACCTTATTCTCCTGATTTAGCTCCCAGTGACTTTTACCTGTTCCCAAATCCAAAATAATTCCTTGCTGGCAAGCGTTTTTTTACCTCAAATGAAGATGCAATTACAGTTGTAAACCACTATTTTGAAGACCTTGAGGAAAACTATTTTAATCAAGGGATAGAATTGCTAGATAAGCGTTGGACTAAGTGTATTGAAGTTTCAGGAGATTATATTGAAAAATAAAAATATTTTTGAAAAACTAACTATTCTCTTTCATTGATAGGCTAAGAACTTTCCGAAGCGCCATCGTATATAGCATAATCTCAATTTAAAGCTCCCCAAAAAAAAAAAAAATTCCAAAAAATTCGGTTTATATTCGTATCACCAATGTGTGTTAAGACCCCAAACGAAATAAATTCCTAAGGCCAATCGAAGGCTGCTGACTTAGAACTGATTTACATTGATTGGAACAACCTGAAAAGAAACCACTACAAAATGGTTTTTAAATTGAAATAGACCCTGTGTAAGGTGTACCAATCGATTCAGAATCACCATCTGATTTTACTGAGCTATATCCGTCCTTCCCTTCGTCCGTTCGTCTGTCCATCTATCGTTGTAATCAAAGTACAGTTTGCAATTGTTAACCGATTTGAATGAAACTTCGTACATTTTGGCAAGTTTGGGCCAAGAACGACAGTAAATCGGCTTATATTTTTCCATCATACAACGTTTTTTTCCCCCTATTTCACTATTACGAGTGACCATCACCTATTTGGTTTGGGCCAAGAACGACAGTAAATCGGCTTATATTTTGCCATCATACAACGTTTTTTTTCCCATATTTCACTATCACCTATTTCTGGTGAAATTTGACCATATTGGTTGATGTTTTCAAATAGCTTTTACTTATACACTAAAGTCTCTACCGATTTGAGATCCTGCTGCTCTAGAAGCCACGAATTACACCCGATCATGACCAAATTTATAAATTGATAAAATGTGGTAACTCTGGGCAACAATGGTCAATATTTTCGTATATCCCACATGCAAAGGTCCTTTCCGATGTCAGAACCGGCTGCTTTTAATGCTTCGTATAACTCCAGATTTCGAATAAAGTGTTATCACTGACCGACGTATATCTCTTGTGAAATTAGCCCATATCAGTTCATGTTTTCCAATATGTCCCACTCAAAGGTCCCTTCTGGTTAAAAGGTCCTGCAGCTATAGAAGCCACAGGTACGTTATGAGCGACTATTAATTAACTGTGAAGATTCGACTACATATGTCAATATTTTCGTATAGCCCCCACACAAAGATCCTTCCCGCATTTAACGTTCCATTACTACCAAGTTTCGCATAAAGTGTTTCAAGCTAGCACATTCATGTTCTGTATCATAGGACTAAATAGAGCTATATACGATCAGGCAAATAATTTACATATTTAGTCCGACCTTTCCCAAGCTTTAGACGTGTTTAATCCTCTTAATAGTACGAGGGCGGTTCGGAAAGTTCTTAGCCTATCAATGAAAGAGAATAGTTAGTTTTTCAAAAATATTTTTATTTTTCAATATAATCTCCTGAAACTTCAATACACTTAGTCCAACGCTTATCTAGCAATTCTATCCCTTGATTAAAATAGTTTTCCTCAAGGTCTTCCGAATAGTGGTTTACAACTGTAATTGCATCTTCATTTGAGGTAAAACGCTTGCCAGCAAGGATTTTTTTTAGATTTGGGAACAGGTAAAAGTCACTGGGAGCTAAATCAGGAGAATAAGGTGGGTGGTCAAGCAACTCTTACTTTAATTCGTTGATTTTAGCCATTGTTAAGACACTCTTGTGCGCTGGTGCGTTGTCTTGATGAATAATTATTTTTTTGTGTTGTAAGCCAGGACGTTTTTCTCGAATTTGTACATTTAATTGATCTAAAAGGTTGCAATAGTACTCTGAATTTATTGTTTCACCCTTTTGCAGATAGTCAATCATAAAATACCTTTAAAGTCCCAAAAAACCGTTGCCATAACTTTACCAGCCGATTGAATTATTTTTGCCTTCTTTGGGGCACTGTCTCCAGCTTCAGTCCATTGTTTGGATTGTTCTTTTGTCTCTGGAGTATAGTGGTGGATCCCTGTCTCATCAACAGTTATAAAACGACTCTTAAAATCCATTTTATTTCGCTGAAAACGATCCAAACAAGCTTGAGAAATGTTCATTCTTATGCGTTTTTGGTCGACTTTTAACAAGTGCGGCACCCATCTTGCAGAAAGCTTTTTCATCTGTAGTTCTTCATGCAAAATTAAATGGACTCGATCATTTGAGATGCCCATGATATTAGCTATTTCACGCACTTTTATTCGTCGATCATTTAATACCATATCATGCACTTTGGCTACAATTTCTGTTGTTGTTGCTGTTTTGGACGTCCACTACGTGGTTCATCTTCAATGCTTGTACGACCACGTTTAAATTCAGCAACGCAATTTTTTACTGTTGCATATGAAGGAGCACCTTCACCTAACACATTCACCATATCATTATGAATTTCTTGTCCCGATAAACCTTTTTTATGTAAATACTTAATGACACCACGCATTTCTAATTTTTCCATTGTAAAAAAATCGCGGATGCGTCATTTGTGAACACCTGTTTCTATATGAAGGAGTTGCCAGAACATGTGTTCATAGCAGAGATGGAAGTTTCCAAAACTCTTAACATTTTTCTGTTTATACCGCGCTTTTTGTGCTAGGCTAAGAACCGCCCCTCGTAGAGTGGTACAGAGTCAGCAGCGCCCTTCAACTTGTTATACCCTCCATCATAGAAAAAAGGGGAAATATTCACTGTGTCAGTCCGTTTACAACACCTATTAATACTGGATATAAATACGTACCCCTAAAGTATATAAACTCTGAATCGTCGTAGATGATTTTAAGATGACCTAGCCATGTCCATCTACCCGTGTCTGTGTCAGTCTGTGGAAAGCAAACTACAGGTCACTCTATTAAGGGTGGCTGAAACTTTGCAGAAACATGCGCTGATGGACTAAAACGGGTTGTATTACAAATGAGCCAGATCGGTCAAGAGGTAAAAATATTCCCGACACAAGTACTGGGTCAACCAACCTTTGGAAAAATCAACAATCCTAGACATAAAAACACAATATATCGTGAACTATTTGATAAGGCTTATAATTCATAAGTTCGAATTGTAAGCCTTATCAAATAGTTACTGGCATGGTTCGAACACACATCTCGTAGGAAAAGTGGGCGGAGCCACGCCCCCTTTAAATTAAAAATCGCATTTGCTGCCAAACTAATGGACCGATTCTTATGAATTTAAAACTGAATAAAACCAATGATTATGAATTTAATGTAGACTATTTTATTGAAATATTAGGTAAGAGGGCGTGGCACCGCCCACACAACCCTGAACTTAAATAGGCAATATCTCATGAATTACTAGAGCTGTGACAATGATATTTGGAACATATGATGTTGACATGGATCGAAACACATCCGAGATAAAAAGTGAGCGTTGCCACGTCCCAATTAAAAAAATAAGTATTTTTGCCAAAGGTTTGGACCGATCGTTATTAAATTTATCAGGATGAAAACAATGACTAGGCAACTATTTTAGACTATTTAATGTCAAATTGAAAAAGGGGGGTGGTAATGCCCACACAACTCTGAAATTAAAAAGGCAATATCTCATAAACTAATCGTGGTGCCACGCCCCCTTTTAAAAATTCGCATTATTGTCCTAAGTAATGGACCGATCATTTGGAAATTTAAAATAGTGAAATCAATGATTATCTTATCATAATAAAGGGTGTTTTTTCAGACGTGTGGTTTTCAAGAAGAAATAAAACGCATATAATTTAATGTTATGGCCAAGAAATAAGCTTTATTATAAAGATAAGGGTTTGCCATTATGCTTTAAAAATGATTTCAGGCAAATGGCCGTCGCAGCTGGCTCTATTAAACTCTAGCCCAGAGGTCCAAATTTCGACCACTTTTTGCAGCATTAGGAGCCATATGTCAGCAATAACGTTGCGAATATTCTCTTCCAAGGCGTCAATCGTGTCGGGTTTATCTGCGTAGACACGAGACTTTACAAAACTCCACAAATAATAGTCCAGCGGTGTATAATCGCACGATCTTGGAGGCCACGCCACAGGCCCACGACACGAGATAATGCGCTTACCAAAAGTTACCATAAGTTTTCTTTAATAAATTAACTGTTTCGTTGGCTGTATGGCATGTAGCGCCATTTTTTGATGCCAAAGATCGTCCTCATCAAGATCCTCCATTTCAGGCACGACAAAGTCATTAATCATGGCTCTATAAGGTTCCCCATTGACTGTAACGTTATGGCCGGCTTCATTTTTGATGAAATATGTACCAATGATTTCCTCTGCCCATAGATCACACCAAACAGTGACTTTTTTAGGTATCTTACGGCGTCTCAACAATGGCTTGAGAATTTTCATAACTCCAAATGCGACAATTTTGGTTATTAACGTACCCATTCTACCAAAAGTGAGCTTCACCGCTGATCAACATTTTCTTGTAAAAATCAGGATCGGAGGCCATCTTGTTTAGGGTCCATTCACCACGATTTGCAAACGTTGTTTCGGAGTAAGTCTATTTAAAATGAAATGGCAAACTAAAGTGAGCCTAAATCAAGTGACAGCTGTCAAAAAGACCAACTCCGAAAAAAGTGTGGCCAGATTAAAAACCATGCGTTTAAAAAAACACCCTGTAGATGATATTGTGTTGAAAATGGACAAAAGGGCATTTCCAACCAAAAACTTCCCACTCAACCCTGGACTTTGAAAGTCAATATTTCTTAAACTAATACGGACATAAGGATTGTAAAGAAACGCACCCTGCTAGAAAATAAATCGCTGACCCTTTGACAAAATGTTCATGTAAGCCCGTAATCCATACTGGAGGGTATACAGGTTGATTCATTTACGACTGGACAAATTTCACCAGCGTATTCCTTGGCTCATTTCATGAAAATATGTCCAACCACAAAATAATTTTTTCATTTCAGTCAAGTAATCATAATTTTGGAACGGTAGAACCTCTTGGCTACGTTAAGGTTATTTTGGAAAAGTAAGATATAGCCCTTTTAAGAAAAAACCACTGGTTCAGAACTTAGCAATATTACCCTAGTACTCTACGACCACCAATCCAAAAATTACCACTTCTACCCCTTGCAATTCTGCCATTTCTACCCCTTGCATTTTCGAGCATAGCTATAGATGGACATATTTTTATGAAATGAGCCAAGGAATACGCTGGTGAAATTTGTGTAGTCGTGAATGAAACACCCTGTATAAGCTTCGGCACTTCCGAATTTAATTTGTTTACTTGTTTTTAGTTAGTTTTAAATGAGCCACTAAAGATAGTCAGAAATGTATCACCCCTTTGAAAGTGTCAATAGATTTTGCAATTGGCAACAACTGTAAGTTTGGAATACAGGCGTGTTAAGCGCCAATGATGGTTTGCAGGCCTTCCTTAGCCCTAAATTTTCAGGGTTTTTTTTAAGTCACAGCGAGCGCACCCGATGTTCTCGGTAAGATTTTTGCTGTTTTTTTTTAATAAAATATATGGGGGCAATCATGCAGAATACGGGCATTTTATTACTAGGGTTTCTATATATATTTCTAGCCACTAAGTGTTGCCTGGCGCCATCTGAGTTTGACATTTTTTAGCATAAACGTACTCAGAATGTTTTGACGTACGGCCATCATTTGTGTTGTTTACAGTGACTTGAAAAAAATAACTCGTGAACATTTTCGTGCGAACATTTTTCACAAATTTCGACGTGGATTATCACGACAAGAGTGCATTGATGAACTTTAATCTTTGTATGGCGATGAAGCACCATCCTAAAGCACTGTGAAAAACTGGTTTAATGAATTCAATCGTGGCCGACGCTCGCTCAAAGACCAAAGTCGTGAAGGTCGTCCAAAAACGGCCATTGTGCCAGAGAACATTGATGCCGTGCGTGAACTGATAATGCAAGATCGTCATGTGACATACCGTGAGATAGAGCCATCCTTGGGCATTTCTTCCACCGGCATACATTCGATATTGCATGAACACCTGGCCGTAAAAAAGGTTTGTTCTCGTTGGATCCCGCACAATTTGACAATCGCTCGAAAAAAAAGGCTCGTGTCGATTGGTGCAAAAAATTATTGAAAAAATACGATCCCGGTGCTTCAAAAGACGTTTATAAGATCGTCATAGGTGACGAATCATGGATCTATGCGTGTGAAAAAAACAGCAATCGACCGTGTGGGTCTTCGAAGACGAGCCAAAACGTCATTTGAAGCACCGCAATCGCGGCGCTTCAAAGGACGTTTATAAGATCGGCATAGGTGACGAATCATGGATCTATGCGTGTGAAAAAAACAGCAATCGACCGTGTGGGTCTTCGAAGACGAGCCAAATCTAGCAAAAGTTGTTCGTGGAAGAATCACTTCGAAGCAAATGGTCGCCTGTTTCTTCGGCAAAACTGGTCATGTGGCGACTGTTCCGCTTGAGCAACGTAGGCCGGTAGGTCAGTTCTGGGTGGTACACCACAATTTGTTTACCTGAAGTCTTCGAAGAAATTCAAAAACGAACAAGAGAAGACGAATCATTGTGCACCATGACAATGCGAGCTCTCACACATTAACTCAAACCAGCTCCTTTTTGACCGGCCGAAACGTCGAATATACGTCAGGGCTATATGGCGGACGACCCATCAATTCGACGGCTTTGGAAGAATCACTTCGAAGCAAATGGTCGCCTGTTTCTTCGGAAAAAGTGGTCATGTGGCGACTGTTCCGCTTGAGCAACGTAGGCCGGTAGGTCAGTTCTGGGTGGTACACCACAATTTTTTTGCCTGAAGTCTTCGAAGAAATTCAAAAACGAACAAGATAAGACGAATCATTGTGCACCATGACAATGCGAGCTCTCACACATCGGCTCAAACCAGCGACTTTTTGACCGGCCAAAACGTAGAATTGATGGGTTGTCCGCTGTACAGCCCTGACTTGACTTCTTTTTATTCCCACACATCAAGAAAAAAATGCGTGGTCAACGATTTTCGTCGCCAGAAGATGCTGTTGAAGCGTTCAAAAACTATGTTTTGGAGGTTCTCAATCGGAGTAGAAAAAGTGCTGCGACAATTGGTTTGAGCGCATGCTAAAGTGTACGAATCATGCTGGAGAATACTTTGAAAAGCAATAAAAATCATTTTTGATGATAAATATTCGCATTTTCATTTTTAGGCCAGAAATATATATAGCAGCCCTCGTCAAGATTTAATTAATTGCTTGCACTAGCAAAAAATATGAAACCACCGTGCAGCTTCGCCGGCCAGAGGCTTCGCTCTACTTATCAGCATCTAAACAAATTTTGCCAGAATCAAATTTTATATTTTAATCTGAAACTGTTTTATTTATAAAGTAAGTAATTTGAACAGACTCAGTAGCACTTCAACTCATCATAGATAAAGAAATACCTCACCCATTGTTGGACTACAATCATCTGACATTGCTTTTAGCTATATTTTGTTAAGTTCCTCTGCCCCTCATTCGCTTCATTTACAATTTGTCTATAAACAAAATTATCTCAATGTACACTTCCACACTGCTACTGCGTATGTCGGCCAATATTTTGTATTTCCCAGAGGAGAGCTGATCGGGAAAACCTTCGGTGGGCACTACACACTGTTCCAACACTACACGCCGTGAGGTCAAAGGCGACATAAACTGCTCAAATTGCGGTGAATCGGTGGCACATGCTCCCAGTGCCTCCATGAGATAATCCTTGTAGTAGGTATTCATGAAGGACGTCAACGATTCATCGGTTACGCCAAACGGTATCAAACGATAATCCTCATCTTTAGTCGTCGCACTACGATGGATCCGTAGATCGAGCAATGTTTCATCGCCAAAATCCTGATGGATTTCAAAAATGCCACTGAAAGCGTAAAGTCCGCGTGAAATTTGTAAGACTTCCAAATTGAAGTCGGCTAAATTTTTGTTGGTGGAATTGGATTTAAGGCTAATTAAATCGTAGGCCCAATCTTGCTGAAATGTTCAAAAAGAGAAAAATGTCCTTTTAATTATTAGGTGTTGTTGGAAAATATTCACTTACCTCGCATAATGTCAGCTTTATGGCGTTTAAAACAAAAATGATTATTTTTAGAGAATGCATTGGACCACTTTGAGTTTATTTGTGTGTTCCAGTGAAAATTTCCAACATTTTATAGAGTTCGTAGAGCTCTGATAATCGCTGGCGTTTTAATGAGATTTAATGTTTTACATGCTTCATGTACTGCCATTAAGGTCATTTATGTTAATAGGATAAAAATCTCAAAGTTGATAAATCATTTGAATAAACATTGGGTTGGTTGAGCGTAATTTGTATATCAAATAACGACAATACGAGTTAAAAATACTGCTTTACTTTAGTCCCACAATATCATGTTAAAGAACAAGGGGCAACTCCTTTCAAATCAGAAAGCTGTGCACGATATAATTCTTTTACTAACTGTCAGGCAGCTAGTGGTTGAAGCTGCACAGTGGTCCCGTATCGAATTCCATAGCCCAAAATTCTATTACTTTTGATCTAGAAAATATTTTTGAGTTCCGTACAAAAAGGTAATTGTAGCCAAGGAGCCAGAGATTATTTTAAACTACGAGCGTTGCTACATATATTTCTGGCCTAGCCAACACTTGAAAAAATCAATTTGGCAAAAAAATGGAAATAACTCGTAAACATTTTCGTGAGATCATTTTCACAACTTTCGACGTGGATTATCACTACAAGAGTGCATCGATGAAGTCAAATCTTTGTATGGCGATGAAGCACCATCCTATAGCACTGTGAAAAACAAGTATAATGAATTCAATCGTGGTCGACGCTCGCTCAAAGACGAAGGTCGTGAAGTTCGTTCAAAAACGGCCGTTGTGCCAGGAACCATCGATGCGGTGCGTGAACTGATAATGCCAGATCGTCATGTGACATACCGTGAGATAGAGGCATCCTTGGGCATTTCTTCCACCAGCATACATTCGATAATGCATGAACACCTGGTCGTAAAAAAGGTTTGTTCTCGTTGGATCCCGCACAATTTGACAATCGCTTAAAAAAGGCTCGGGTCGATTGGTGCAAAAAAATTTTGAAAAATACGATCGCTGTGCTTCGAAAGACGTTTATAAGATCGTCACAGGTGACGAATCATGGATCTATGCGTATGAGCCCGAAACAAAACAGCAATCGACCGTGTGGGTCTTCGAAGACGAGCCAAATCCAACGAAAGTTGTTCGTGCAAGAAGCACTTTGTAGCAAATCGTCGCCTGTTTCTTCGGCAAAACTGGTCATGTGGCGACAGATCCGCTTGAGCACCGTAGGACAGCCAATTCTGAGTGGTGTACCACTCAGAATTGACCTGAAGTCTTCGGAGAAATTCGAAAAACGAACAAGAGAAGACGAATCATTGTGCACCATGACCGCGCCTTTTTGACCGGCCAAAACGTCGAATTGATGGATCATCGGCCGTACAGCCCTGACTTGGCACCCAATGACCTCTTTTTATTCCCGCACATCAACAAAAAAAAATAAGGGGTCAACAATTTTCGTAGCCATAAGATGCTGTTGAAGCGTCCAAAAACCATGTTTTGGAGGTGCCTCAATCGCAGTAGAAAAAATGTAAATAAATTTTTCCTGAACCGTAAAAGTGTTTTCATCGATGAACAAAATTTTTCAGTTCAAGTTATGAGCGTTTGCATTTTTCAATCCTATTTTTATTTAAAGCTGCAATCAATAAATGTCCGGTACGTCGTTTGAAAGGCCCAAGTCCCAAGTCTTTTTTACTGATTCGACTCATGGACTTTTTGCGTGATATTCATCTCACGGGCCATGATTTTCTGTTTTCGGAGCGGATTTCTGTGAATTCTCGATTTAACGGCTATGATGACATGTGGTGTTCGAACAGAGCGTAGGAGGCCCGACCGGTGGCGGTCCATTATATCTCCAGTCTCCTCAAACAGGTTTTTGCATCGGTAGACGAACATGCGGCTACTCCCTAGTGGCCGGAGCTCATTTTGGTACTAAAGAATTTGACGTTTTCACTAATTGTACGCTATATTGCAAGGAAGCATTTTGAGCGGGAAAAAGTTACCCCCAAAAAATGGAGAACCTTTTTGCCTTTCCAAAATGGTACTGCCTTCTTTAAAGGCTTTTAGAGGCAAAAGTTATGTTGGTCCAAAGTGATATTTTTTTCAAAATCAATATTTTTTAAAATAGTTACTACAACCAAATTATAGTTGGTACAAACATAATTTTAACGATAAGAAACCACATTTGATATTTAAAAAAAATTTTGCAATAGCTCTTAAAATATATGAGATAAAGTTTGACAAAGATAAAAAATTAAATCTGACTTTTTGAATTTTTAAAACCTGAAAAAAGTGAAAATCGGCAATAAGGAAAAAAATGCTTTTCTTTAAAATCGGATAATAAGAAAAATAGTCAACTTCAAAATATTTTCTAAAATATACCCGATATGCCCGATTTTAAATGTTAATATAATTAATATATAATCCTTAACTCCTCGGCTACAATTGTCTTTTTACAGAACTCAAAAATAATTACTAGATCAAAAGTTGTAGAATTTTGGAAGATGGAAATCGACCCGGCACCACTGTGAGTCTAATGCATTTTATAGAAAAGTTTTCACATGGATCTTCATTGAACCAGCGGAAATATGCGAAGAAATCGATAACTTAAACGTAAAAAAGGCTTCTGGATATGACAGCATAAGTTCAGTGATGGTAAAGAATTTACCAAAAAAAGGTGTAATGTTTTTAACATACATTTTCAATGCTATACTAAGATTAAGCCACTTTCCATCGCAATGGAAATGTGCCGCAATATTAATGATTCATAAGCCGAATAAACCGGAAAGCAAAATTTCATCGTATAGACCTATTAGCCTGCTAACGATCTTCTCAAAAATGTTTGAAAGAATATTTATTCGGAGAATGGAGCCATTCATAGAGAAACTAAACATTATTCCTGAACACCAGTTTGGGTTTCGCCATCAACACGGCACTCCTGAGCAATGTCATCGCATCGTTGATTATGTTACAGAGGCATTAGAAAATAAAAAGAACTGTTCAGCTGTTTTTCTAGACGTTCAACAGGCGTTCGACCGAGTATGGCATCCTGGGCTCTTATTCAAATTAAAAAGTTTCCTACCAACACCTTTTTATCTCGTGTTGAGGTCATATTTATCTGATAGACTATTTTATGTTAAACATAACAACGATTTTTCCGGAATACAGTGTTCTTGGTCCTACATTGTATACGATTTACACATCAGATTTGCCAACATCAAACAATGTACTTGTCGCCACTTATGCAGATGACACAGCAATTTTGGCAGCAAATCACTCGGCGATGGTTGCATCTTTACTTATTCAAAATCAACTTAACGTACTTCAAAATTGGCTAATTAAATGGAACGAACATAAAGGTGAACTCCAGCAAATCTAGCCACATAACATTCACGAATAGAAAAGACAATTGTCCGCCAGTGACGATAAATGGTGAACCAATACCACACACGGACTGTGTCAAGTATCTCGGTATGCACATGGATCGCAGGCTTAACTGGCAGCCGCATATAAAAAACAAACGAAAGCAACTTGACATAAAGTTTAAAAAACTATTCTGGATACTTGGACCAAAATCTCAGCTAAGTGTTGAAAATACATTAATAATTTATAAAACGTTATTAAAACCGGTTTCGGTATATGGCATACACCTATGGGGTACAACAAGCAACTCCAATGTCAAAATATTGGAAAGATTTCAGTCAAAATCGCTAAGGTTGATTTTAGACTCGCCATGGTACGTAAGAAACGACATAATCCTTAACGATCTGAACATGACATATGTAAAAGATGAAATCAAACGATACTCCGAGAAATACCTGAAAAGATTAAGCAACCATTCAAATTTACTGGCGATCTGTCTATTGGATGACAGCAACGAAACGAGGCGTTTAAAAAGACTTCACGTATTGGACCTTCCTTTTAGAATTTGAAAGTTAGATTAAACAACATAGAACTAAATAGAATTGTAAATATAAGTGATTTTACTTATTGAAGTAAAATCTACCTGTTATTCTTAAAAATATATTGCTAACATAATTTGCTTATTATCTCTCGATAGATTGCAAATAAATAAAAAAATAATTAAAAAAAAAAAAAGATCTGCAAGCAATTCTGAAATGAATAGAAAACAAAATTTAAATGATAATACACTTTTTGTCACAATGCTGTGTTTAGTTACACTGTGCGACAGCCACAATCGGTTTGGGATGAAACCACCGGGGAAAGTTATATCGGTCAAAAAAAGGTCATACGTGTCCCAGCGTTTCGTTGGGTCTCATCTAGGAATCGAGATATATCGATTTGAAGTTAGTAAGTATCGTATAGGGGAATTTGTCACGTTTTTGGCTCTTTTGCATCGATTTTCATGATTTATGTCTCATTTTGGTCATAGGTTATGTGACTTTACGTGAAAGTAATAGGACTTGACACTTTTTACCGTTTTGGATTTTTTATGAATTAAAAAAAAAAAAATTTTAATTTTTAGGCAAAAATAATTTTTTTTTTCATACATTTATTTATAATTGCGAAACTGTTGCTTAAGTAGGAAAACGGTTTAAGAACAGATTAGAGGAATTGTAATTCTTAATTTTTCTAAATTTGTTTCAGCTAAATCGGACGAGTGGTTCTCGAGTTATGTCAAACAAAAGAGCCTAAAACGTGACAAATTCCCCTATACGATACTTACTAACTTCAAATCGATATATCTCGATTCCTAGATGAGACCCAGCGAAACGCTGGAACACGTATGACTTTTTTTTTTACCAAACCGATCACTGACCCTTACCATTTGTCGCAGAGTGTTATCACTTTAAATATGATCGATGTTAAACTGTTTATTTCCAGTTTCATTGTTGGATTTCAACCTTGCAGATACTGGCAGTAGAGATAGGGCAAAGCAAAAAAAAAACAACAACAAAAAACTAACCGACTACGAGGGTTGATATTTATATTTTAGGTCCGGCAATAAAAACACAATAATTTATCATTGGAAATGGTTTTATTGTTTTTCAAATTATTCTCCTTTAAGATCAATACACTTTTGCATGCGCACAAACCAATTTTCGAAGCACTTTTTCCACTCCGATTGAGACACCTCCAAAGCATGATTTTTGAACGCTTCAACAGCTTCTTCGGGCGATGAAAAATCATTCATTGGGTCATTGGGTGTCATTCATCAGTCATTGGGTGCCAAATCAGAGCTGTACGGTGGATGGCCTATCAATTCGACAACTTGAGTGGTCAAATAGCTCATCGTTTTAGCTGATGTGTGAGAGCTCTTATTGTCGTGATGCAAAATGATCCGTCTTCTCTTATTATCTTTCCTCATTTCTGCGAACACTGTTGGGAAACAGATGGTTGTATGCCACTCAGAATTGACCTTCCTTCGATCCACTAAAGGCACTGTGACAACATGGCCGGTTATACCGAAAAAAGCGCAATCATTTGCTTCGATGTACTTCTTCCACGAACCACTTTTGTTGGATTTGGCTCGTCTTAAAAGACCCATACGGTCGATAGCTGTTTTTTTCGGGTTTATATGCATAGATCCATGATTCGTCACCTGTGACAATGTTATACACTGCCTTTGAGCTACCGCAGATATACTTTTTCCACCTCTCTTTGCACCAATCCATACGAGCCTTTTTTTGAGCATTCGTCAAATTATGTGGGATCCAACGAGAATTTTTTTCACGGCCAAATGGACATGCAATATCTTATTGATGTTTGTTATACTATTGACTAAGGATACCTCAAACTCACGGTATGTCACATGTCGGTCTTGCTTAATCAGTTAACGCTCAGCATCGATAGTTTCTGGCAAAGTGACCGAAGTTGGTTGAACGTTTCACGAAAATCTCCTGGAGCGAAAGGCGTCCGAGACAGAACTCTTGGTACCAGCGATTAACATTGGTTTTTGATGGTGCTTCATCGCCAAACAAGTTGATTTAAACACTCTTGTCTCGATAACCCACGCCGAAAATCGTAAAAAATCAACGCATGAAAATGTTCTCGGGATAATTCAATTTTTTTAATGAGATGATTTTTTTTTTATTTTCAACACTCTGTAAATAAAACAATTCGCCCTCAAATGACAAAACGTTGTGAGTGAAGTTATGCTAAAAAATGTCAAAGTTTCCAATGGTTTCCCAGTTTGCATCTGGGAACACTAGTATTGTCAGGAAAATAAATAGCAACACTTGTACGAGTATATGCCCTGCAGTCTATTCGTTGGCATGTAATGATGAGCTATCGTGTTTCCAATTATTTTCTTTTTTTTGTTTAATTATTTATTAAACAATTTCAGTTGTATTGGCAGATCAGGTCATTAAAAACACTAACAAGTTTATTTAAATTTCAAAAATTAAAAAAAAAATTAAGGCATTAATTAAACAATTTTGTGTGAGAGCGAAAACCACAACTTTATAGAGTGCAACCGGATTTAAGATGATTGCATTAATAATGTGGCATCATTGAAAGCTACTAAAACATCAGTTCAATTTTAAACGAATACGAGTTAGTCTTTAAGATAAGTGGTTTTCAAAAAGAGCTAACCTATCCCTATCCTCTGTGCCTCTTGCGGAGAAGAAAGGACTAGGCGGAATGGCTGGTTTAGTTCATGCATATGTGGCGGAAGTTACACAAGTTTACGAAAATCCCAGGCTTTTTTTGAAAATAACTGAGTCAACTTCGGTAACCTTTAGACATACTAGCTTTGCATGAGCTATTTCGAAGCAATGCAGATCTTGTCGTGAAGTCATGAGAACAAGGACACATTTTCCTGATCACATACAAAAGAGGACTTTATAATATCTACAAAACATACTTGGATCTACTTAGGTGCTGCACCACATAAAAGCGATGTATCAATTTTTCGTTTTCACTTGCCACTCCATTTTGTTGATTTGGGAAGTTCTAGACCAGCCCCAAAACGGACAGTCACAGGTGGCTGAGCTCGACCACTTTTTCCAACATTTAAATTGGAAACTTTTTCTCTCGTGATAACGACTTAAATGCTGCAGCTGAAATGATCCAAAATATAATTTTATTTGGTACGAAGACCCTATTTCTAACTAAAGTTATATCGGCTAAACTATCCAAAATACAGTTGGTTTAACCAGGCAAGCAGAAATGCGGTGAGTTCTAACGAGGAGGCGTTCAGAAATTAGCGTCTGAACAAAAACGCCAATACTGAACTGCTGCGTAAACAGGCTAGAACTTCGCCTGCAAGACCACTTAGGCGTGAAAAGTTTATTTATGAGCAACGTATTCGTACAAAGATTCTTACTTCTCCCAGGGGAAGTAAGAGCTTTTGGTCGTTTGTAAGAAGAATAAATGATAGTTCTTCATCTATCCTAACTCTTGGTTAAGATGACGAGGCATTCACTGACCCGCTGGATAAAGCTAATCTTTTTGCTGAAATGTTTGCAGGGAATTATTTCTAGCAGGAAAGCAATAAACCACTCCCCGTAATCGAAAACGTATCGAGTTCCATGCCGTAGATATTTTTTCGAACTCGTGGAGTTAAATGGGTTCTGGTGAATCTTGATGTTAGTAAGTCCCCGGGTTACTAGAACAGGCTAGAACTTCGTCTGCAAGACCACTTAGGCGTGAAAAGTTTATTTATGAGCAACGTCTACGTTCAAAGGTTCTTACTTCTCCCAGGGGAAGTATGAGCTTTTGGTCGTTTGTAAGAAGAGTGAAGGATAGTTCTTCATCTATCCCAACTCTTGTTTAAGATGACAGGCCGGTTGATAAAGCTAACCTTTTGTCTAAAATGTTTGCAGGAAATTCTTCCTTGCCGGAAAGCAATCAACCACTCCCCAAGATCAAAAACGTATCTAGTTATATGCCTAAGATATTTTTTCGAACTCGTGGAGTTAAAAGGGTTCTTGCGAATTTTGATGTTAGTAAGTCCCTGGGCCCGGATGGCATCTCGGCATCGGCACTTGTCCTATGCAAATGCTCTTCGACGCTAGCCCATCCATTACGCAACCTTGCTTACCGTGCTGGAGTCTTCCCAGTTGGAAGGTCGCAAACGTCCAGCCAATCCCCAGAGAGGGTGAAGTCAATAGTCGACACTAGACCTATGTATGTGTTCGTCGACCCTAGCCGGTCCATTGCGCAACCTTTTCAACCTTGCTTCCAGTGCGGGAGTCTTTCCAGCGGGTTGGAAGGTTGCGAACGTCCGGCCGATTCCCAAAAAGGTTGAAGCTACGAGGACGACCGCAAAAGTAACTGGCCTAACATAAAAAGGACCGTTTTTTTGGAATTATTATTATTTATTTTTCAACATAATCTCCTTTCAACTCAATACATTTCATCAAACGTTTTTCAAGTTTTTTAATTCCATTCGAAAAATAAGATTTTCAAGACCTTCAAAATATGCCTCAGTTTCAGCAATAACCTCGCTATTGGACGAACATTTTTTGCCATCGAGATTTTTTTTTTTAAATTTGGAAACAAGAAATAATCAGAAGGAGCTAAATCTGGACTATATGGTGGATGCGCAGCAATTTCAAATCGTATTTCGGCCAGTTTTTGTTGAGTTAAAAATGCAGTGTGTGAAGGAGCATTATCTTGATGAAAAAGAACTTTTTATTTTTCTAAATGCGGTCGTTTTGTCTTGATTTCTTCACTCAACCGATTCAATAATGCACAATAATATTCACTGTTTATAGTTTTTCCTTTCTCAAGATAATCAATAAATATTATGCCCCTTGCATCCCAACATACTGTGGCCATTACTTTTCCTGCTGACTTAACAGTTTTCGCCTTCTTGGGACCACTTTTAACAGCTTCTATCCATTGTTTTGACTGTTCTTTGCATTCTGGGATGTAGTTATGGATCCATGTTGCATCAACAGTTATGAATCGGCACAAAAACTCTATTGGATTACGCTGATAAATCGCTAAAAGCTCCTCGGAATTGGTCCAACGGACGATTTTTTGGTGCAAAGTCAACAAACGCGGCACCCATCTTGCGGATAGCTTTTTCATGTGGAGTTCATCTTGTAAAATACTCCAAACTTGTTTTTCGTGTATTTTAAGAATATCAGCAAGTTCTCTGAGCTTTATTCATCTATCTTTAGTCACTTCATTAAATATTTTTCTAATGTTTTCAATCGTAGTAGCAGTTTTCGGTCTTCCAGAGCGTTGTTCATCTTCCGTACTTGAACGAACCATTTTAAATTGTTGAACCCAGGATTTCACGGTGGATTATGATGGTGCATTATCACCATGAACAGAATCCAATTCATCTTTGATTATTTGTGGCGTATAACCTTTCATATAAAAGTGTTTAATTGCCGCACGAAACTCTTTATTTTCCATTTTTCAAAAATTATGAAACTTGTTTACTTCAATCACCTGTAACAAAGAAAATAATCATTAAATATTTCGTGAATTTTGACAGATGGCTTATAAAAGACTGCATTAAAAAAAAAAGTTGCTAGTAAAACAGAAAATGTGCCAGGACAGTTAGTTTTGCGGTCGCCCTCGTAAAAAAATAAAAATAAAATCCTGCTAAATGCTTTAATTAAGCCCAATCTTTCCTCTTTTCTATAAAAAAAAAACTTCCGAGATATGGCCCACTCTAAAATTATTTATGTATCAACACTTTCTTGTGTATTTAAATACCCATTAGCTAGGAATGGTTTAATATTTCTTGACCTGTCTCTGGCTTCCAACTTCCTCTGCGCTTTTTCTATGTGAATTTCTCAATTTATGATTTAAACGACTTCTATGCTTTGTTTGCACCTCAGATTTACAATCCGCCAACAGTTTTAATAACAAGACTTCTCTAAAATTATGACGAAGACTTTCTAATTGGCGCTTCTTGAATATAAATAATCCGCCTACCGCTCGTAAACAACCCATCGATGTAACACTTTCACGGGGATTACATATCGAAACACTTTCGCACCACCCTTCCATTTATTTGCATAAAGGCACATAACACAAAAATAAAAAAAACTCCCCACTTGGCGGCACTAAATTTGCATATTTAGAAAGACGAACACGGACATTTGAATTAAATCAAATTCGAGTGATCTGTTGGCGTTAACAAACAAATTAAAACGAATGCTAATAAATCATATAAACGCGGAGTAACGCTCCCGATTCCAGGTTATATAAACAAACATAAGCATCGAACTAAAAATAAAAAAAAAACATAAAGTTTGTTGCTTAAGTCTTTTGTTTTGGAAAACGAGGGAAACATACCCCTGACACTAATTTCAAATGTTTCTAGTACATTTTGCAGAGCCACAGTAATTTCCTGTCATTGGCGTTTATTTTTAAAAGCAAAGAAAAGCTAAAACACAAAAAATAGAAGGTGATATCGCCAAAAACAACCGAAACAAGAGTGATGGTATTTCACATATGCAGGCATACACCATCAGATATGATAGGTGATGCCGGGAGTGAGGGGAGTTGTTGATGAGCTTATGCATTTTTGATTTTTAATACGTTTTGCCACAAAGTTTATCAACAACAAACCGAGACACATACGTTGCGTTTTAATATGATAATTTGTTTATTTTTGTATGCATCAACAATTTGATGTGGTTTTCGGTACTAAACCAGAGCCATCATTATGTCTTAGATTTGCAGATTTCATTTAAATCATGCCATGCCATTCCATTTCATTTTAATTTAAATGCAAATCAACTCAATAACATGAAATGCTAGTCGTTTTCGACATTAAACATCATCTCCAGACATAAGCGTTAATGTTTCAAATTTTCGCCAGCAAGGCCTTGTCAAAATTGTAATTTTTCCGCCCTGCCTTTCATGTTTTCGGAAATGCCAACATAATATTTGCTCAAGTGTTAACTATTTCTTTTGCTGTTACCATTTACGCTTGAAATATCCGCTTTGGTTTGTATTAAAGGTTATGCAAAACATATCAAAAGCACTTAACTTGCGAACATCCATCTGAACTACAACTTGTGCGTGAAATTCGCAATTCGCCACATTTGCTGAGGTTTTTTTGTTGTAATTTTACAAATTTTGAATCGGTGTGTTTTCAAAATTGGTGTGTGTTCCAAAATATAGCTAGACCTTGGGAAAGAAAGTGAGTGGAAGACAAGTTAACAGCCATTAAATTTATTTCCTTTGATCTCAACTCTTGTGGACCATTTCAAGGTAAATTTTTGTTTAGTTGGTGTGAACAATATTGAAATATTATCATAGTTTAGTGATTTGCAAAATAAGAGAATCTAATTAGAGGAAGTTTAAATACGAACGAAGCAAATTAAAAGTTTGTAGCAATCGTTGATGGATTTCACGTAATTGGAATTTTAAAAGACATTCACCCGTTTAACGTCAACAGAAATATCCATAGTAAGTCTATTGCAGAGAGCAAATTCTTTGTTTGTGTATTTTGATCGTCTAAAAGTCAAAGACCTAAAAAAACGTCCGTCTGTACAGCTTTCTGAACAAAGGGGAACTCCAAATACAGCATCAAATACCGGGTGGGCAACTGAAGATTTTAAATTCGAATCGGCTGTGAAAACAAAGTACAGATAATTTTTTAAAATTTCTCGTTTTATTTGAAAGGTTGAACTTTGTCATTTAATAATGAAACACAATATCATTCATACACTTCTGTAGATTTTTTAAACACTTTTTTACAATCTTGGTACAGTGGTCTGCATTTGCATCAATGCTGTTTTTTTGTATCCTCCACATTTATATATTCACCCAACTAGCACTAGAAACGACATGACTACCACAACTGGCTCGACAGTACCACAACCGATCAATCAAATTTTTCACTTAATTTTCGATTGATTCTGAACGAATCTTTTCAATGACAACTTCGATTTCATGTTTAAACGATTAAATTGTCTCTGAATTGCGTGCGTAACATTTATCCTTAAAGGCTCCCCACAGAAAATAGTCCAAAGTGCTCTAAAAACAGCTCCGAGATGACCAATTGATCTCACAATTTCGGCTGATTATTCGATTTTCAAAAACAGTGCGTAAAATATCGATGGATGCGTTGGCTGTTTGACATGTGGCCCCGTCTTGTAGAAACTAAATATGGTCCATGTCGTTCTCTTGAATTTTTGGAAATAGAAATTCGTTCAGCATGGCGCTGTAACGCTAAGCGTTGAAGCAGCGGCGGTTCCTTGCTTTTTTCGAAAAAAATTGACCCAATTTTGCCGACAGCCTAAAATTCGCTGCTAGTCCATGTATCCTCCATGTCTAAAGTACCTTTTTAGCCACTTTTCAATATAAGGTATCATCCGGAATGTCCAACGTTCATTTGATATGCATTGCCTCTTTGGATGGTTCTGTTTCTCTCTTCAGTTTTGACTGTTTCGCTGTCGAGCTTTGTGGTCTCTTTTCATCTCCGATATATTGCTAACTGTTCTCTTGTCGATCGGTGTCATGCCTGACACCTATGCTTGCGCCTCTAACGATCTCGTGCGGTATTTACTGCATGCTGTGAGGCAGCTTCTTTGGAATATTGAAAGTATATCAATGCTGGCCTTGTTCTTTAGTGTATTTTCCCATACCGGAAACACAAGGATAATTACCGAGTTTGTTACCCGTAAAATCAGGTTTCTGTGGTTTGATACTATTTCTGCACCTCCGACCTGTATCGTAATAGTCTCCCGTTCTCTATTGCCACTGATAAGACCTCAGTCTCCGTCTTATGGTCTGTCAGCTCTAGGTTTACCGACTCAGCCCTGATTTTATCGTCATTATACCCTTGTTCGCATACGTATGTGGACTTTTTCCTTCTCCCTTGCTTGGACTAGTATTGGAATATCGTCTGCGAACCGGAAAATTTTCGCCTGCTGCGGTACTGTTAGGCTGCACACTGCAGTTTACATAACGATCTACAAAAGGGGCTCTAAAATATTGCCTTGTGGTACTCCTGCCGTCACATAGTACAATTCTGTTCCATTATCCGTCTCATACCTCAGCGTTCGGTCGGAGAAATAGTCCTTAATTATTTTTAGCAAATAATCTGGAATGTTTAGTCTCTTCAGCGAAGCGACAATATGTTCCATACCGCTGAATTAAAGGCGTTTTTAGTGTTCAGTATTTCCTCTTCGCCCTTTTTACGAGCTTCGGCCAGGATATCGCCAGAACATACGCCGACCAGAGTGCCGCCCACTGTGGGCCAGAAGCTTCTGGATTTTTTGGTTATCAGTAGGAACCTCTATGTCGTTACTCACCAAACTGCACCTTTCGAGAGGGCACCTCTTGTGGCGGTTATGGCGGTATTCATTCGCCATGTTCAGAGTCGTTTTCGGGCTTGTTGACTTTTTATAGTACGAAACTGCTTATCAATCGCAGCTGACCTGCATTTATGTAGGCCTTTCCGCTATCCGCCACCTGCCGACTCCCACGTTAGACTGAGCTAAGCCTTATGAGGCATTGGACACTAAAATTTCCTGGACTAGCTTTGTACTCCAAACAGAAATACTAAGCAGAAAGTCCTGGGCAGATGGCTCCCTTGTATTAAAGATTACGGAGATCCACTGTTACACTGGACAACAAAACTGAAGCTGCGTTGTAAATAAAGAACCTTTGTATGGTGAAATATATTTTCGACAACTAAACCACACTACGGTATATCAGACAGTGATTAAGTCCACATCACATTAAGATATTTACAGACAGCGAAGCAGTGGCCAAGGCAATGTCCTCGATGAAAGACAAGTCACAAACATTTCTGAAGTGTTAAACAGAGCCATTTTAGAACGAAGTGAAAACCTATAAACCATAACACTGACGGCAATAAACAAGCCGACGAACTTGTAAGGAAAGTGATACCTAAACATGCAGCTGATATGAACTGACCAGGTCTGTATATGTACTCATATATAAATGGTGTTTTTTTAGAAGTGTGGTTTTTAATCTGGGGAACATTTTTCTCGCGGTTAGTATTTTTGACAGCTGTCAAATAATGCTTAGTTTGGTTTGCCATTTCATAATGAATGGACTTACTATGGAGCAATGTTTGCAAATGGTTCGATTAGATCCTGAATTTTACAAGAAAAGCTCACTTTTGTTTGCAAAAGTGAGCACTTCTTTTGAGCTTCTTATGGAGTACAAAAGGAGTATTCCTTTTAATCTCGAAAAGAAGGACAAGGACAAGTAATGCGCAGTTAAGTAAAAAAAAAAAAAAAAAAACACATGCAAAAACAAAAAATAATTTATGCGTTTCCATTTGAAGTATTAAGCGACTATGAGTTTTCTAACTTAGACGAACTTTTCTTAGCAAAACAAAATAAAAACGTTTCGATTGTTTTCTTATAACTCCAAATAAAGGGTGTTTTTTATTGGGGTATAGAACTTTAAGTTGGCATCACTTTTTTAACTGGCGGCCATTTTGTCAGCTGTCAAGTGATTAATATTTAGTTTGGTTTGCCATTTCATCATGAACAGGTTGACAAAAGAACAACGCTTGCAAAATGTGCCGAAAATGCGATTCATCTCGATGCTGATTTTCATCACAAAATTTTGTTCAGTGATGAGGCTCATTTTTGGTTGAATGGCTACGTCAACAAGCAAAATTGCCGCATTTGGAGTGAAGATAATCCACATGAGACCTTTGAGACGCCATTACATCCACAAAAACTGACTGTTTGGTGTGCTCTATGGGCTAGTGGAGTCATTGGGCCATACTTCTTCCGAAATAATGCTGGAGAGTCAGTTACCGTTAATGGAGACCGGTATAGAGCCATGATAACCGACTATTTTGTTCTCGAATTGGATGGCATGAATGTGGATGAGTTGTGGTTCCAACAAGACGGCGCTACATGCCACACAGCGCACGTCACAATCGAATTATTGAAGGAAACATTCGATGAGCGCATAATTTCGCGGAATGGACCCATTGGATTATTTTCTTTGGGGATATGTGAAGTCGCTCGTCTACGCCAACAAACCAGAAACGTTAGGGGACTTGGAAGCCAACATTCGTGGCTCGAAAAAGTGGTTGAAAATTGGACCTGTAGAATTGGCTTTATTCGAGCCAGCCGCGGAGGCCACATGCCCGAAATCATATTTAAACATTAATGGCATAAAATTATCCTTCCAATAAAGCCAAATTGATGGACATTAAAACGAGTTTCTTGTGTTTTATTTCAATTCGAAGTTCTATACCTCAATAAAAAACACCCTTTAGATGCCCAAGTCATTTCTCTTTTATTGTTCGATTGTTGAATGTTGCTTTTTATATTTCGGGTCCTGACAATACTAGTGTTCCCAGATGCAAACTGAAACTTTCATAGGAAATTTTGACATTTTTTTTAGCATAACTTCTCTCAGAGCGTTTTGTTATTTGACGACGAATTGTTTTGTTTACAGTGTGTTGAAAAATGAATCTCGGTCTAAAAATGAAATAAACATTTTCGTGCGATGATTTTTTTACGATTTTCGGCGTGGGTTATCGAGACAAGAGTGTCTAAATCAACTTATTTCGACTTTTGGCGATGAAGCACCACAAGAAAAAAATGCAACGTTTTTCATCGCCCGAAGCAGCTGTTGAAGCCTTCAAAAATCATGTTTTGGAGGTGTCTCAATCGGAGTGGAAAAACTGCTTCGAAAATTGGTTTAAGCGCATGCGAAATGTATTGATCTTAAAGGAGAATATTTTGAAAAACACTAAAACCATTTCCAATGATAAATTATTGTGTTTTTATTGCCGGATCCGCAATATAAATAGCAAACCTCGTATGGACGAATCCATATATTTGTTACTGGGACACTTACATCGCAATAGTGTGGCGTTTAAATAGGGTTTGTTGCTTAAGTCTTTTGTTTTTTTTATTTAACTAAACATGCAACGATTTTCAACTCAATCTTAGATCCAGGAAAACTTTGATAGCTTACTTTATATTTGTTTTAATTTTATTATTCAAATGCAGAGGTCAACAGGCAACAAACTGCCTTATCCATAAAGGGTAGGGTCGAATTGGCGATACCAATAGTATCGGCGATACCAATAGTCAAAAACATCAATGCATAATAAATATTATTTATTAGGGTCAAGCGGCCCAAATGTCAAAGGTATTTTATTTCAGTTTGAGAGGGCGGAGCACCATTATAAAAGCTTACAGTTTTGACTTATTTTTGGTTTAAGGTAATTGGATTTCCAATTCCAAACATTGTTTTTGACTTATTTTCAAACTTTACATTTTTAAACAAAACGTTTTCCTGGCATTTCTCGAATACTTTTGTTTGGGTTTTTGGTTTTTAGTTTTCTTTAAATATGTCTTTCGGGCAAATTACAATAAATACTTATCGACGACCTTGAGACCACAACTGTATCATATCGACACAGTCTATTTGGATGAAAGAAACAAACCAAAAAAAAAGCCACCAACTCCAGTTTTTTTTTCTTTGCAAACAATTTTTATTGCAAAATGTGAACACGCCAAAAAACAGAGCAAAAAAGCCACATCAACAACCGGACCAATATGTCTTATCGGGCAGACTTGAATACATTAATGTAGCCGGTCCACCGCCCCCCGAATCCATCAAAAACAAACAAACAAAACAACAAAAACGTAGCGAAAACTTAAATCAAATCCAGAGGTGTTACGAGGGGCTATTCTATTTATTAAAAGCGGTTCGGTTTGTTGATATTTCAAGCGCCGTTGGTTGAAAAAGAAATATAATTTACCTAAAATGCAGGTGGTTAGTGTTAATATAACAATGCAATCGACTTACAGCAGATCAGCGGATGAAAAACAAAAAACTCAATCTGACCATAACAATGGAAGTATGAAATGCTGTCTCAAACAAAATAGTTTATAAAAATATTGTTTAACACTATTTGTTTTGTATTTCTTCATACGATATGGGTGGGGTTCGAAAAGAAAACAAGATTTCAATGGATACCATTACAATTCTTTGTGACTGGGGCCTAAGCAAAAAAAAATGCAAACCTCTTTTAAGGTAATAGCAACGAGTGGTGGTCACTTGCTCCGTTTTTATTTTTTGTTGATAAGCTGTGGCAAATGCAACGACCTTCAGAAAAATGCTTAGATAGAAATAAAATCAAAAGTCGCATAAGAAATGAGTTGCCTTATTATTGCAGAGTCGTACGAACAATTGATTTAAAATGTACTCGATCGTGTGTGGGTAGCCATGAAGATCATTTTTGAAAGGCTTCATTGCTATACGACTTAGGATTACTTGATATGATACTCGTTGCGGTATTAAATGAAAGAAATAAAAGTACAATGTCTGACTAGAAACATGTTTAAAGTCTGATATACCCTCCACTTTTAAGCAAACACTGAAAACGGTGTACACTTCTCCATTGTAAAGGGTGGCTTACCAATTTTGCTACAATAAGAAATTCAAATAACTTAATTTTTAATCCATATATATTTTTCATTTTTGCTTTTTTTATTGTATAAGCATAGAAAATTTAATTTTATTGTAAATGACAAGTTTAGAAGATGGTAGACCATAAATGACCTCCCTGCTCAACCTGATCAGAAAATTATTCTTTGCGGCCTAAGGCTTGAAGTTGGGATCGCTTCAATTCTTGTTTTAATCGACAGCTTTAAGTCAATCAAATCCCTCTTGCTTGACAGAAACCCATAAAAACAAGTCTGGTGCAGTCGGGTGCGGTGAAATTGGGGGGCCAGCGGAAAGTAGAATTTCCGAATATTAATTAGTTTGGGAATTTTTTCAATTGTGAAATGAAAAAAGCGATATTTTAAAAACGCTCCGGCCACTAGGGATTAGCCGCATGTTCGTCTACCGATGCATAAAACTGTCTAAGGAGACTGGAGATGTAAAAGACCGCCAGCGGTCGGGCCGCCCACGCTCTGTTCGAACACCGCATGTCATCAAAGCCGTTAAATCAAGGATTCACAGAAATCCGCTCCGAAAACAGAAAATCGTGGCCCGTGAGATGAATATCACGCAAAAGTCCATGAGTCGAATACAAAAAAAAAGACTTGGGACTTGGGGATTTCAAACGACGTACCGGACATTTATTAAACGAACATTATTAAAAAAAATAGGATTGAAAAATGCAAACGTCTTTTGGTGAAGCACGCTGATAATTGCACAGAAAAATTTTGTTCACCGATGAAAAAAATTTTACCGTTTAGGAAAAATTTAACAAGCAAAATGATAGAGTGTATGCGCGATCATCTAAGGAAGCATCTGAACTGATCCAAGGGTGGAAAAGGGCCATCACCCAGCTTCAGTCATGGTTTGGTGGAGTGCCTCTTACGATAGGGTCACTGACCTGCATTTCTGCGAACAAGGAGTCAAAACATCGGCCAAAGTTTACCAAGAAACCGTTTTGGAAGCTGTTGTGAAGCCTCTTAGCAATTCCCTGTCCCAAAACCAGCCATGGACTTTACAGCAGGATTCTGCGCCGGCCCATAAGGCTAAAACGTCCCAGGCCTGTCTTCGAAGCAATTTGCCAGCGCTCATTTCCTCCGAAGAATAGCCCTCAGGCAGTCCAGATTTAAACCAATATGATTACAAATTGTGGACGGTTTTAGAGGACAAGGTTTGTCGCAAAAGATACCCCAACATTAGATCTCTAAAAACTGCTTTGGTTTGAGCTGTGGCCAATTTTCCAATGGACGAGGTTCGTGCAGCTATTGACGATTGACCAGTGCGACTTAAGGCGTGTGTAAAGGCAAAAGGCGGACACTTCAAATAAGTAGATTATTTTTGTATACAATATACATCAATAGATATATTAAGAAAAATTTTGGTCCAGAAATATTCAGTACTTTTGATTTTACAGCATAAAACGTTTGTAACAGTATTTATGTCCCTGACAAAGTTCAACCTTTCCAATGAAACCAACAATTTGAAAAAATTATCTATACTTTTTTACAGCCTACTCAAATTTAAAAATTTGAATTGCTTACCCTATTTATCGTTAATTGGGGTTTTTGAAATATTTCGAGATGTTACAAACGATATGACCAATTTACTATGCCCCAATATGTTCTTCAGTGCAAATGATATGCTAATAAAAGGGTCCTAGAACGACGATCATGGCTAGATTGTCTTAAAATTTTACGACCAACCATATCTTTATACCCCCATCAATATTTCAAGCTGTTGCAAACGGAATGTCAACGTTAATATACACACCTCCTGCATCTCCTTTACAACATAAATTCCCACTATTAAAAAAAAAAAAAAATCCTTATCCCAGACAACAACCACAGTTCATAATGACTATTACGTTTATCTTTTATGTCCAGAACATCACATTTTATATGTTTGTGTGTGTTTTTTTTCTAGCCGCTAGATAATAATGCTATAACATTTCACACTATCCCCGCGAACAACGGGAAGCGCATGGTGCCACTTGGACAGACAGCCCAACGGACAACTATTATTCATAATCACATTAAATATATATAGAGAGAGAGAATATTAATAATGTTTGATGCCTAATAGAGCTCAATTACATAATTACAAGATATGAACAACGAACGGCAAACTGCAAACGTAGGCTAGCCACCGAACGACGTCATGTCTGCCACAAGAAAAATATCCTCCTTTTTCTTTCAATCTTTCTCTAAAGACACACTTTGGCGGCAGCAATGGCGAGGCAAGAAAACCTGCAAAAAAAACACTTACAAAAGGCAGCTAAAAAGCGACCATAACCGCAACAAGATGACAAACTGGATATTAAAACAAACACCATACTTAAGAAAAAAAAATAAAAAATCTTGTATGAATTAACAACTACAACAACTAGTCATAGCCATAACAACAAGTGTAAAGATGCTGATGATAAAGAAAAAGAAGAAAACATGTATGCCTTTTGAAGCTAGTCATAGCAGACTGTGAAGCATCCTACATTGATTGTGGCAGGGGATATCGAAAGGAACGATCTTCTAAAAATAAAGGTGCGTTCTATTGGTACTCTTGGTACTGTCGCCAGGATACTCAAAAATGTAGACAACAAACAACTTAGTTATTAAGACTTTTGCACCAATAACTAAAAAAAGAAAATAAAAAATAAGACTATGATAAGCAGCATATTTACGTCAGGAAAAAATCCCTCAATGATATGTAAAAGATGTTTTTCACCTTTAAGAATTTAATGAAATTAAAACCGGTGCCAATTTCAATATTTTCTTCACTAAATACGAGGGCGGAGCGGAAACTTCTTAGCCTAGCACAAAAAGCGCGGTATAAACAGAAAAAGTTAAGTGTTTTGGAAACTTCCATCTCTGCTATGAACACATGTTAAATTTTGTTTCGATCTGGCAACTCCTTCATATAGAAACAGGTGATCACAAAAGACGCATCCGCGATTTTTTTACAATGGAAAAATTAGAAAAGCGTGGTGTCATTAAATATTTACACAAAAAAGGTTTATCGGGACAAGAAATTCATAATGATATGGTGAATGTGTTAGGTGAAAGTGCTCCTTCATATGCAACAGTAAAAAATTGGGTTGCTGAATTTAAACGTGGTCGTACAAGCATTGAAGATGAACCACGTAGTGGACGTCCAAAAACAGCAACATCAACAGAAATTGTAGCCAAAGTGCATGATATGGTATTAAATGATCGACGAATAAAAGTGCGTGAAATAGCTAATATCATGGGCATCTCAAATGATCGAGTCCATTTAATTTTGCATGAAGAACTACAGATGAAAAAGCTTTCTGCAAGGTGGGTGCCGCACTTGTTAACAGTCGACCAAAAACGCATAAGAATGAACATTTCTCAAGCTTGTTTGGATCGTTTTCAGCGAAATAAAATGGATTTTAAGCGTCGTTTCATAACTGTTGATGAGACATGGATCCACCACTATACTCCAGAGACAAAAGAACAATCCAAACAATGGACTGAAGCTGGAGGAAGTGCCCCAGAGAAGGCAAAAACAATTCAATCGGCTGCTAAGGTTATGGCAACGGTTTTTTGGTACTTCAAAGGTATTTTATTGATTGACTATCTGCAAAAGGGTAAAACAATAAATTCAGAGTACTATTGCAACCTTTAAGATCAATTAAATGTACAAATTTAAGAAAAACGTCCTGGCTTACAACACAAAAAAATAATTTTTCATCAAGACAACGCACCAGCGCACAAGAGCGTTTTACCTCAAATGAAGATGCAATTACAGTTGTAAACCACTATTTTGAAAACATTGAGGAAAACTATTTTAATCAAGGGATAGAATTGCTAGATAAGCGTTGGACTAAGTGTATTGAAGTTTCAGGAGATTATATTGAAAAATAAAAATATTTTTGAAAAACTAACTATTCTCTTTCATTGATAGGCTAAGAACTTTCCGAACCACCCTCGTATATCTGTTATCCCTATGAAAGACATATCGTCCACTTCATTCAGGACCTACTGTCATAAACATTTTTCGAAGAGGGATAAGCAAGATATAGGCTTACAAGATACAGACTTAAGAAGAATCAGTACATGTTTTTTGCCGAAGAGGGACAAGCAATATTTCGAATAGTTCACGAGATACAGACTTAAGAATCAGTACATGTTTTTTTTTTTTCAAAATTGTACTTACATCAACCTCCCAGTCGATAACTTCAAAAATGAATTTAAAAAAAAAACTTAGCTCAAAACCCAACTAGGGGTTTTCTTCTACTATCATAAGCTTTCAGATTTTGGGGGTCTCAATTGGTTCAAGATTTTGAAATGTGCTACTGTGTTATCAGTACTTTTTTTACAGCCGAATCAAATTTTAAATGTTAAATCGCCCACCCTATAGAACACGGCCTAAGATTGGCTCTTTTATTTACTTAATTTAGACTTAAGAATCAGTACATGTTTTATTCAAAATTGTACTTACATCAACCCCTTAGTCGATAACTTCAAAAATGAATTTAAAAAAACCTTAGCTCAAAACCCAACTAGGGGTTTTCTTCTACTATCATAAGCTTTCAGGTTTTTGGGGGTCTCAATTGGTTCAAGATTTTGAAATGTGCTACTGTGTTATCAGTACTTTTTTTTACAGCCGATTCAAATTTTTAATGTTAAATCGCCCACCCTATAGAACGCGGCCTAAGATTGGCTCTTTTATTTACTTTATTTAGACTTAAGAATCAGTACATGTTTTTTTGCCGTTGGATCCCTCACAATTTGACAATCGCTCAAAAAAGTCTCGTGTCGATTGATGCAAAGAAATTTTGAAAAACTACGATCGATGCTTAAAAAGACGTTTTTAAAATCGTCACAGGTGAGGAAACGTCTTCAAAAGACGTTTATAGGATCGCCGCAGATGACGAATCATAGATCTATACGTATGAGCCCGAAACAAAACAGCAATCGGCCGTGTGGGTCTTCGAAGACGAGCCAAATCCAACGAAAGTTGTTCGTGGAAGAAGCACTTCGAAGCAAATGGTCGCCTGTTTCATTGGCAAAACTGGTCATGTGGCGACTGTTCCGCTTGAGCAACGTAGGACGGTCAATTCTGAGTGGTACACCGCAATTTGTATGCCTGAAGTCTTCGGAGAAATTCGAAAAACGAACAAGAGAAGACGAATCATTGTGCACCATGACAATGCGAGCTCTCACACATTGGCTCAAATCAGCGCCAAAACGTCGAATTGATGGGTCATCCGCCGTACAGCTCTGACTTGACACCCCATGACTTCTTTTTATTCCCACACATCAAGAAAAAAATACGTGGTCGACGACCATATTTTGGAGGTGTCTTAATCAAGTGCTTCGACAATTGGTTTGAGCGCATGTAAACGTGCATAAATCGTGCTGGAGAATATTTTGAAAAACAATAAAACCCTTTTTGATGATAAATATTCGCATTTTCCATACGTGACGCGCAAAATAGAAAGGGACCTAAGGTTAAAACCCAGTTTTGTTCAGGAAAGCCATTTAAAGATTAGGTTCCTTTCTATTTGCGCTTAGAATCGTCGACTTCACTTTCATAAAACGCGCATATCTCTGGGAGGAAACACTTTTGGGGCATGGGATCGGTCTCATTCGATGCTCAGATGTGGTCCACATCAAAAAAAGAAAAAAAATGAAAATTAATGTTTTTTACCCTTAGGTCCCTTTCTCTATGCGCTGTCACATATTAGGCCAAAATATATATAGCAGCCCTCGTAACGCGGGACTTCACCTTCTTCCAGTTCGCAGTTCTGTGATCATAGTTTTGGTAGGTCTGAGTGATCCTCCACTGAATGACCATCTCACATTCAGTGTTTGCACTGGCACCGCAAATCTTTGTCAGTGTCCCTATTGCTAAAGGTGAACGGCTTGAGGGCCTTGTTTCTACCTCTCAAATCATCGAAAATAGCTGTGACAGGCGTTAAAGACTTTAAACACCGTTGAACGTGACACCAAGATTTTGTGGGATACTTGGTGGTGGAAAAAAAAAGTGGCAGTATATTTGGTCGCAGATATCTTTAGAATTCCAGCAGTAAAAAAGCAGGCAAGATCAGCAAGGAAGGCCTTCAGCCTCAATCAATGCAGTTGACGTTTTTCTGACTAAATGTATTTTGAGTTCAGATTTAATAGAACTTTAGTGTACATAAAACTACATATTCGCTATTTTGCTATTACAGTTGAAATGCCCAACTGTAGAGTATAGCCCGATTACAAAAATATGGTCAGCCAGCCCCACTATACGTACACACCTGTACACACAATACCACCGCCAATAATGTGTATTAAATTATGATTATGGCCAATGGCTTATATTCAGGCAGTGCCGTAAACAGTGTTAGTCAGTCATATTCAGTCAGTACCATTTAACATTTATGTCGTTTGTGAACATTTATTATGAATCTCAGTTTTGTCCGCATCTTTCTACCCGTTGTTTGTTTTCTTTTTCTTCCACAAAGTTTCTTCAATTTTTTCTTTTGGCGGCTGAGGTCTTTGAAAAAAATGGACTCACAGAAAACGGCCACCAAGGCGTACGCGCCGACGTAGCAGAGGCGCGTATGATTGACGAGTTAACATGACGATTTATGTACGATGTAATGGAGAGTGAAAAAAATGTTCATATGACAAGAAATGACAGCTGCACAACCAGCGCAACCATCGTCGAACGGCTACAGACTTGGACTTGGTCGGCCATGTGTGGCAAAATATGGAATAATCAAACAAAACAGAAACATAGCAGCGCGCATACGGTTCAAAGAGGAAACCAATAAATGCGTAAATGTTTCTTAAATTGCTGCCCGATTTCATTAATGAATGAATGCATGAATGGACCAACGCTTGCCTCAATGGCTGCAAGGAAAGCGGAGAACCTGACTAGGCTTTTGCGACGGTGGCTGAAGTGGGGCGCGCAATGGTCAAACGGACAGACATGTTGAGCCTTAGTTTGTTGCCAGTGAAGAGGCGTTTTATGATGTAAACAAACATTGCTGATAGTTTGTTGCACACAAAAGCCGCTGGCCATGTTGTAGCTGTCGCCTGGTTTGGCGGCGGATGCTAGATGCCGATGTTGCTACTTGTTTTCGGTGACACCAACTCAAACAAATCATTTTTTGTTAGCCGCCAAACCATTAAACAAATGTCCGTGTCTTTGGCCGCAGCTACTTTGTATTGGCCTGGCTCATTTTCCTTTTAGACAGCATTGCTTTATGGCTCATTCCTCAGCATGGCTCTATTTGCTATGCTATGCCAGGCCGTTACCAAGTCGGCAATTCCCAGTTGTGCCGTGATAAAATAGTTAAAATTATGAGCGTTTTTTTTCGCTTGCCTTCCAGTTGGGTCCATACTTTGTGGCCAGTGAAAGTAAGGAAGAAACTAAGTATTTTTACTAGAAAGACTAGACTTTAGTTGTAGTTGTTGTTGTTGTTGTCGGTGGTGGCCATGTTGCAGTGCAGTTGAAGCCCGTTTTGGCCAACTTTTAGCGCGTTAAGTAGAGTTTGTTTCTTAAGTCTTTTGTTTCCACTCACAGTGAAGACAGGTGTGTGTGTGTGTTATGTCAGTCCATCAGCTGTGCTGGCTGTTGGTCAGTTTGTCAATAGTTGGTTATTGTTGTTATTATTATTGTTGTTGTTATTATTACTATTGTTGTTGTTGTTATTACTTCTCTTGCTATATAAGATAAACGCTGCTTTGGCCACATTTGTTATGTTTAGTTGCTTTTATTGTCCGTCTCTCCATTGGTCTTCATTTATAGGTAATTACAAAATATTTTCTTCTTCTTGCTGTCCTCTTATAGTGTTTGCGGTCTTGGCGAATCGCTCACTTATTGTCGGTATTTATGTTGTGTTTGTTTTTCTTTTGCAATATTATTTTCAGGAAATTAAAACAAACAAAGCAAATAAAATAACGTTTGTTTTTTATGATTAAATTAGGAAAATTGTTATAATCTCTTACCACACGGTGGTCACACAGACAGAGTGACAGAAGAGTGAAAGAAAGCTGAAAGGAAACATAATTAAATAATAGGGTAGATAGTATGAAACAATTCGTACCGGTTATGACAGGTGCTGTAAGTGCTTTGGGTTTGCTGAACTAAAGGGTATTATTTGGATCTGTGAAATGTTTTACGCAAGCTTTAGTTTTTTTTCACACAGTGATTATGTTTATTTACTTGAAGGCGAATAGCGTAATGAGAAATTGTCTAAGGAATCATTTCGCATTTGTTCAGCTTAAGGGTGTTAAGTCAAAAATTGTAAATATTTATTTTTTGTCTAAGAAAGTGTCATACTCTTCTCGGAGTATAAATCTTTTATATTTTGCCCCACACACTTTTAGATGCAAAATATTAGATAGACAGATACAATATTTCCGGAGTCGAAAAACTAGTCAAACAATGGCACGACTCTGAGAAGAGGATACATTTTTAGAAAAAAACAATTAATATGAATAAATTTATAAAAACTTAAAGCTCCCAAATTTTGTAAATTTTTAGCCACTCGCTTTATAAATTATTCACCATCAGACGAGATTTTTTTATAAGTACTATTCACATGCTATATGTCGACAATGATCGTTGTAAAGGCACAATAACTAAGCCCATACCAGATTCCCAATGGGCTTATATCGAACGACAAAATTGGACTTATTCTTCATATAATCACATAAGGGCGGATGCGCTAAAATGTCCTCAAGATTAAATATTAATATCAATACCAAAAATGGCTACATATTGGTTCAAAAATGCTAAGAAATATCTAATGTCTAAATAATGAAATAAACATTATTTTCGAGATCATCAGGATAACAACTTTTTTGGTTTCAATGCGTATTAACAAAGGTTGTGAAGTGCATCAATATTTCAAATGTATTTCAATGGGATATTCTCCTCTGAGTTACGTGACCACATTCTTGAGATCAGAGTGTTAGCTCATATTTCATTAGATTGTCCTCCAACAACGTGTCCCCAATAATTGCTTCCTTTGTCCTTTCCACTAAATAAAGGAAATCTCCTGAGTGGCTGATAAAAACAAATTAAACGTGAGTTTTTAAAAACGCGTTTTCCATTAAGGCCAAATCAATATTATATATATATATATATTAATAAAACACAGAATAATTAAAGTAACGAGTTCTAATTTATTGCTGGTGTAGTGCAAATTTTACATTTTAAGAATAAAATTCGATTTCGGTCATAAGACCACAAAGAGCCCGTAAACAGCGATCTATTCCTTAAACCCAATTTTCCACCACTCTTGCACACATTTCGGCCGGAATGTTGGCAATTTTGCGTTGGATGTTGTCTCTGAGCTTGCCTTAACTAGTAAGTTTGTTGGCATAGACCAATGACATGATGTGGCCTTAAAAAAAAGAAATCCCATGGCGTAGAATCGCATGAACGAGGTGACCCCTCAACCGGACCATTCCTCGAGACAACATGTTCACCGAATTTGCCTTTCAGTAAATCGATTGTAAGGCGTGCTGTGTGGCGTGTGGCACCGTCTTGTTGAAACCACATAGCGGCAATGTCAAGCTCATCCAATTCTGGTCAAAATTAATTTTCTACCATAGCACGATAGCGCTCTCCATGACGATTGTTTTCAACGACGAAAAAATACGGCCCAATCACACCTCCGGCATACAAACCACACCACACAGTATTTTTTTTTGCGGATGCAAGTGTGTCTCTTGAAGCACATGTGGCTTTGCTGCTATCCAATAATGCATATTTTGTTTATTGACAAAACCACTTAGCCAGAAATGAGCTTCATCGCAGAAGATGATTTTTCTGGATTTCGTGAAACTTTGCCACAGCACAATCGGAGAAGTTTCAGCATTTAAAATGATCAAGCGGCTTTAGTTCTTGAGTCAGTTTGATCTTAGAATGATAAAGGCCAAGATGATTTCGCAAAATACACCACAGTGTGGTTTGAGAGATGCCCAATTCCTGAGGACTACGTGGAATCGACTGATTTGGCTTATTCTGAATGGACACACTTACGGCTGCGATGTTTTCGTAGCTTGAAGCGGTACGGCATCTCTTTGGCGCCGGAACAGCCAAAAGTGAAAATGGATCCAAATTAAACCACTATAGCACGCACAACCAGTCGGCTGGGTCGTTTATTACGGCCGAGAATTGGAGTAAGCGCTCCTAAAGTTGCGACCACCGACTCAGAATTTCGCTAGTAACTTTTAATGAGTTCCAAACGTTGCTCGTAAGTGAACTTTTCCATGATGAAAATGTTGACTTCGACTAACGTTTTGACACTGAATTATCATTTAAACTGTTTGAGGGTACGAAATTGTCATGTCCTTATTGGAAAGCCCCTTATCTCGCATCTAGAATCTTACATTATGTGGACTTCTGAAAGCCTTCCGTACAATAATAACCTCATTTTGCATAATCGGTCTCACAGTATAGAACCTGTGAACATTGTTTTATGGAAACCCTTTAATCAGATCCGTCCATTATTTAGACATATTAGTTTTAGCACACTGATGCTTTTTTTTTACGCTGTGTTTTTAGCAAAAGTGCTCATTCTACCATTACTGCTGAAGTTCGACAAAAATATATTTTCTTTAGTTTACCGATTCTCATTAAAAAAATCTTGGGCTTTGGTGGTGTCTCTACATAGAAACCTCCGCAAGGTCCAGGTACCCTCCTCCATACATATGTTGGTTGAAGAGGAACTATTTTTTTATTTAAAGCAACTATTAGAGAAACTTTTTATCTTCTCCCCCTTCCCTGTACAATGAGAAACTTTTTTATCTATTTATTCAGAAACTCTCTTAAAGTAACCTGACAATTCATAGGTACAGAATTATTTATTCATATGAGGTCATGACGTCAGTCTATGTCAAGGGCCTAAGTCAACTCTTAAGAAAAACAAACACTTTCCATTTTTATTTGAATATAATCAGCAGTTCCTAGAAATAAAATGGCAAACCATTTCTCCAACTAAACAGTGGCCTTTGTTTTTGATTGTGTATCACAAATTGTCACTGGGAATTTTCACACCTTACCCCAGCGCCACAAAAATGGCGGTTAATTCCTGAACTCTTTGGCCATAAATCAAATTGCGGCTTTATTTTGTCTTCTGGTAAATACCAAAAAAAATATCAAAAAACAAATAAGAGCCGTTGAGTGTTGCACTTCTCCAGCAAAGGCAGTGCGGCATTGAAGGCAGTGTCTGTTGACACTGCCACTGCAACCTATTAAACCTCAATTGCAGCAATCGCATTCGCTATTTTATGCAATCAAAATGATTTGGCATAGGCAGCAGCGCGACGGCCCAGCTTGTGGTGCCTTACAATGTTGCAACACAATTTTTGTGCGCTCAAACGATTTTCTCGTTATTTATGCGACAAATCGCTTTTATTTCTTTTCGATATCGTAACAATAATAACAACAACAACTCACCTACTCAACTTCTATTTGTTGAAATCAGATTAAGCTTTCAAATTGTCAGTAAAATTGAAAAAAGGCAAACTTGAGGTTTATTGTGTTTTTTTCTTCTACTCGACGTGAGACAGTTACAATGGCGGCGGAAAATGTTGATAGACAAAATGTCACATAACGACAAACCGAACAACAGCTACACAGCCCATAACAGACACACTTCGGAGGGTGTATGAATAAGTAAACCGACAAATAAATGGAAATGAAAAATGGCTCAGCGAAAAGTGTTGAGCAGCAGGTATGGCCAAACGAATGAAAATATTTCTTTTTTGAAGGGATTTTTACGATAAAAGGTTCATTAAGCACATTCGACTGTAAAGATAAATGCCATAAAGAATATGTTCTAAAATTACAAGGATTGGTTATAGGTCGAGCCCCTGTAATGCAATGGTAACCAACTTTGTTCGCCTAAAATATGATGATTTTCGACCCTGATTCCACAACAAAGGTTACCCGCCGCGGAAACCTTCAAGACCAATTTTAAAAACAAAATAAATCCAAAAAAAAAACTTGAAAAACATTTACATGTCGCGCTAGGACATAGGGGCAATGTCAAGCTCATCCAATTCTGGTCAAAATTAATTTTCTACCATAGCACGATAGCGCTCTCCATTGAAGGTAACATGACGATTGTTTTCAACGACGAAAAAATACGGCCCAATCACACCTCCGGCATACAAACCACACCACACAGTATTTTTTTTTACGGATGCAAGTGTGTCTCTTGAAGCACATGTGCCTTTGCTGCTGTCCAATAATGCATATTTTGTTTATTGACAAAACCACTCAACCAGAAATGAGCTTCACGCAGAAGATGATTTTTCACAGCACAATCGGAGAAGTTTCAGCATTTAAAATGATCAAGCGGCTTTAGTTTTTGATTCCACAACAAAGGTTACCCGCCGCGGAAACCTTCAAGACCAACTTTAAAAACAAAATAAAACCAAAAAAAAAACTTGAAAAACCTTTACATGTCGCTCTAGGAAAATGTGTCGTTTTCCCCCCACAAACGCTGTTGATTTTTGCGGTTGAACCTTTGGCACGTCGAGTTGACAATGACTTCCTTGTTATGCTTTCGATAATTCTGCCCAAAACAAGCTAAAGGAGAAATACAAAGAGAAACTCACAGCAAACAGTAAAACCAGCATGAAACGAAATAAAATCACATTATTTCATTTATGCGATAATAATAATGTTAAACTAAGCGGCAATAAAAACAAGAAACGACAAATGCAAATAGAAAAAAAAACCTTAGGGGGGAAAAATTAAGGAAAACATGACGAAAAGTTCAGCCTTAAAGTGGCTGGGCTGCTGGTTCACTGAATATTGTCACCGCTAAAACCACAACCGAAATGAAAACAAATCGTGACAAGTCAGTGTTGCGCATGCGGAGCATGCCTGATTATTGCAATGGCTTTTACCGAACGACCCAACGAAAACCTTTATTTCTGGTTGTTAAAGGCTATGTATGGTGACTTCCCCTTTTTCGGGGGGAAAAGGGATACCCTTAGCATAACTTTATGGTGAGCACATGCCCTAAGTATGCCATTGCGCTAGCCGTAGGCCATTGGCCACAAAAAAGAAAAACACCACATAAAAAGCATGTTTTCTCCTGTTATTACCTCATTTGTTGCATGCTTTAAACGCATTAAATGTGTGACGTAAAAGAAATGGGCTGCCTCACGCCGAGCGGCAACAATTTTTTAATCGGGCCACGCCAGCACGCAGAAGAGATGCACAAAAAGTTCAATGGCACTTCAACTCCCACCGTTTGGCTGCACTGGAAGATGCCAGTTATACGGTAGACATTAAAAAAAAACCTAAATAAAAGACAACAAACTTGCCTACAACCAACAATTGGTTGCTGGAAAAAATTCCAAAAAATACCCAGAAGAGACATGAAAGACACGTAACACTTGTTGATGCTGCTGCCGTTCATGGGACACAGTGTTTCGAAAAAAATATTGTTTCCATTTTCAACACCTTTCAACTATAGACCCCCATTAAGTTTTCCTGGACCTAGTTCGATTCTAAAACAAACTAGCCATGTACTTCCTTGTGCCCTTCTATCTTTTACAAACGCCTTAGTGTCCAAAAAGGGTGCTAAAAGTCGGTTGGGTACTTATGCTGATAGGAGATTTAAGGGACTTCAAATAAGTTGACGTTTATGAATGCTACCGGCAATACGATGCCTCTAGTTTTGTGTCTGATGAAGCAACGTTTACTTAAGGGCAGCCAGTATCATATTTAACAAGAACTGCCGGCAGCAGAGTTTTCCACGGAACACAATAAAAATCCCCAATTAGTACAAAAAAAAACACATTAATATAAGAGCGCAGGGAAAACGTATTGCCCGATCTGCTTTAGCAGAATTCATGGTACCAAGTAAAGAATGCTGCCCATAACGCAACAAAAGACATTGAAATGAAATCGGACGGTTATAAAGGTTCGTTATGGTTAGTAAGAACAAAAGAGACGTCGAATGGTGCCCGAAAATTCTATCAAAAAATCAAACATCTACTGCTATTAACTTCTATAGGTGACAGATGTGGCAAGTGTACTGAGAACATGTTTGAAAAAAGACAAGTTTCTTTTTAAATTGTAGATTATGTGGACGCTGACAGCTGTTTGCCGCTCGAAATCTTCACATAATGTCAGTATTAGCCTTCTCCGATTTCATTCTCTTTACGCTTCGTTATACCTTTGCGTCGCTTTGGGCCTTGGAGCAGCTTGAATCGGACAACCAGTTTCGGGAGCAAAATAACCGTTTCTAACGAAATGCATTTTTATTTCGGCAGCTACGTTAACAAACAAAATTGCCGCATCTGGTTCTCGGAAAATCCGCACGCTATTGTCGAGAAGCCAATTAATTCAAACAGTTTGATGTAGATTGTATAGTGGTGGCCTCATTGAAACACTTTTCTTCGAAAATGAGGCTGAGAGCAACATTGGGCGTTACAGACCCATTTTAACCGACTTGTTATACCCTTTACCACACTGTGGTACAGGGTATTATGACTTATGGATTGAGATAGACCCTATGTTAAGTATACCGATCGACTCAGATCTACTATCTGATTCCATTAAGCGATGTCAGTCCCTCCGTCCCTTCGCCCGTCCGTTATTCTGTCCATCTATCGCTGTAATCGCAATTACGCACCGATTTCGATTAAACTTGGTACATTCTTCAAGTTTAACCCTACTGAAATTGGTTAAAGTATACGTTTTCTCGTTTTTAGAACCTTCAGCTCTGATTTCAAGCAACACCCATCTCTTCAAACAGCCCTACACAAAGGTCCCTTGCGATTTGAGGTCATGCGGCTATAAATGCCACGAATGACACTCAAATTGTGCATGGTACGTTATGAGCGACCACTGTGGTAAAATTAAACCACACAAGTCCATATTTCCGTATACGACCTTCCCGTTTTTAGTGCCTACAGCTCTAAAAGCCACATATTACATCCGATTTCAACCAAATTTCACACAGAGCATTTTGAGTGACCAACACGAGTGACCAACTCGTGGTAAATAAGACTATATCGGTCCATGTTTACGAATAGCTCCCAAGCAAAAGTCCCTCTCTATATGAGGTCTCTAAAAGCAAAGAATTACACCCGATAAACTTCCATTAAGTAACTGTGGCGAAACTGGACCACAAATGGACCATTTTTTCGTCTAGCCCCCACACAAAAGTCCTTTTCCATTTCAAAATCGGCCACTTTCAAAGCTTCATTTTACATCCGATTCTAACCAACATTTCACATATTGCGGTACGAGCGACGGACAGTGTCGGTCCATGTTTTCGAATAGCCCCCACACAAAGGCCCCTCCTAGTATGAGTTCAAGTAGCCACACACAGAGAACATAATTGTTGCCACAACCGATTTTTTGGCCAACCGAATGTAAGTGCATGCACGTACTAGAGGGATAGTACGTGTATTCACCAACCAACATTCGTTACAACCGAATGTTGATCGGGATGACAGTAATTTTCGGTAGAGAGAACATACACTTTCCGTTGAATATAGCAAATATCGGTATTTCAAACTAAGATGATTATTGAAACTGAATTTGTACATTTATTGGTTGTTATTATAGATTATTGGTTATAAGTTCTTTTCAAAAAAATTAAATATTTTATCGCCTTACAATGGGTCAAGTAATCAGTAATATAAATACGTCTTCGGATAGATGTTTTGATAAACATTGCAATTATGCCCCAATCGTTGGAGTTAATTAAGATATATAACAATATTTATTGTCAAGCTTTGGATGACCGTAAGTTGGGAATAAACAAAAAAATGGCTGTTGTTTTTACTAAAAAGGTGTTCTGTCTATGGCTAAAATTCTAATCAAGTCTGAGTAATGTCGCTTAATTACAATAAAGCCCATTTCTATGTATAAGTACTATATATTCTCGAATATATTTTTTATTAGTTTTAGTTCGTTAATTTATATGACAGTATGGTTTGGAAGCATTAACCTTCTAACCCAAGAAAGTAAAACTGTCTGACAATTTTTTGTTATACCTTTTTTGGGGATTTCGAAATATGTTTTTGTCGTTAACAATGTTTTTTTGTGACTAAAACCGATAATACATAATAGGTTTTATATGTCGATGTTGGAATAACTAATATTATGTTACCACAGCCAACTAAATAACTAATCTGTTGTTACCACAGTAACAAAGAACTAATCTGTTGTTACCACAGTAACATGAACATCACAATTGATTGGTTGCCATAACCGCGAGTTGTCGATTAAACTAGATTCAATTTGTATAACTGTTTTATTGGCTGTAAATACTGTGATATGGTTGTATCAACAATCATATGATATCTCGAACTATGATATGTTGGTTATTGCAACAGAAATTCGGTTTATCGAACCGAATTTTTGTATTTCGAAATGATTTCCAACTGATTTCTTTATGTGTCACAAGTTATACCCTCAAGTGGCTGCCTTGGCAACCTTCCAAGACCTTGTTGATGATTTCGTGGTTTATGTAGTTCATGGATTACATGGATGATATTGGCCATAAGTGCTTGAATCGTTTCTGAATTGTGAGCATAACATCGTTCCTTTACGGCTCCCAACAAAAAAGTTCAAAGGTCTAATCGCAGCTCCAAAGCGCCCAATTGTCAAGACGGCTAATAACACGATTTAGAAATTTGGTGCGCAAAAGATCGACATTGACATGGTGCGCCATTATTGCCTGTTGCAACAATTAATAGTTATGCATAGAATTCATGGCGTTTACCAAAAATTGGTAATGACAACAATTAATTTTATTTTAATATCCATCTTTTTTTATATGAGCTTTATTTGAATTATTGAATCTGCTCCAAAGGAGCCTAACAATAAGTATACGAATCTTAAGTAATATCCATCTTGGCATTGCTTACTCCAACAGAAAATTAGGAAAAACTTTATACTTAATGGTGTCTCCGACCAATATTTCAAGGTGCTGTAAACGGAATGACAGAGTAAATACACATGCCTCAATCCTGTGATAAAATGCATACAAGTGGAACAAAATCCCGAATTGGATAGCTTCATTATTATCTTGATTTGACTACAAATATATATTATTTGAATCGCTCTTCCTAACTCTTCCTCTTGACATGCTATGTACTTAAAATTCCAGTTCACGAACTAACAATCGGTTGTATTGATGAAATACCTGCAGTACACCAAGCCACAACCATTTAGAGACAATGAATCAGTTCACTACGTGAACTATATAATAGAACGGATTTTTTTTTATTTATTTATTTCGTACCAAATAATATTTACAATTCAAAAACAAATTATTGGCCCAGCGCCACGTGGACATTTTTGGGGCCAGTTGGCAAAAATTTAGCTAAAAGTAGTTTGTAGCTCGAAAATTAGATATAACAAAAAACTGTGCACTTAAAAACTAAAAAAACTTACAATAGAAGCAATTCAATATTATCTAATAAATGTGTTTTAAATGTTGTTTTGAATATTGAAATTCGTAAAATATTTTTGATATATTGAGGCAGACGATTATATTCAGAGCAACCGGTATGCTCAATACGTTGCTTTGTTGATTCCAGTCTACATCTTTTGATAAGCAAGTTTGATCGATTTTTAGTATTGAAATGCTCATAAGTTGTTTATGTACGTTTTTTTCAAAAACTTTATCAATGATTGATAATAACGCAATAGGCCTAAAATTTTCAATATTACAAAAATCTCCAGCTTTTGGAATGGGAATAATTTTGAGATCTTCAGTATCTCAGGATAACTTGAGGTATTAATAGTAGCATTAAAAACTGTCACCACACTTGAGAGAATTGCATCTTTACATTTCAACAGCATCTTCGCCGATATTTCATCAGGTCCTGGACTTTTATTTACATGTAAATTTGAAATTATTTCTTCGACTTCCTCATTACTTGTGTTACGAAACACGAAAGAATGTTGACATTGAAACAGAGTGTTGAGCATATTATATTAATCACCCCAGTTGATTTTTTATGTTTTCGTTTAATAATTTGGGAACTTTTAGAAAATAGTTATTGAAAATGTCGCATATCTCTTTATTATTAGTGACCATTTCACCGCGATTATTTTTTACTTGCAATTTTGAATGTGAAACTCTTCCTAGCTGTTCGTTTATAAGTTTCCAGCATTTTTTCGGATTCTGCTGAAGTGTTTCAAGATTGGTTTGATAAAAAGTATTCATACAAATCCGTGTAGCTTTCTTTACAACCCTACTTATATGCTTCAACCTCTTTAATAGACTAGAATTCGAACCTTTTTTCCTTCCTTCTTTGTTAATAAATTGTCCTTCACCTTAATAAGAACTTGAAGATTATCATTAATCCAAGGCGTAATAAGACTTTTTGTATGTATTCTTTCCTCCTTCTCTACATGCAGAAAAAAAGTATGGTTGTGGTGACAATATTCGAAGAGGATAATACTATTGTTGGGTATATGGTTGTGCTGCAACAATATTATGATCCTCACAACAATAGTATGATTCAAATGCAACCATACTATGCTCCTCACAACAATAATATGATTCACACATAGCCATACTATGATCCCCACAACCATAGTATGATTCACACTCAACATACTATGATCTCCACAACCATAGTATGATCCTCACAACCATTGTATGTTTCATATACAACCATAGTATGATCCTCACAACCATAGTATGATTCACACGCAACCATGTTATGATCCCTACAAGCATAGTATGATCACACACAATTATACTATGATCCGCAATATAATTTATTAGAATTTGTTTAAGTTGTCGACAATAGCTTTGAATTATGAAAATTATTCAAAAATACATTAAATTCAAAATAACAGGAGGAGTAAATAAACGTGAGCGTTTTGATTAAAAATATTTCAGTTAAACAAAGCCAAAGCAGCTTGTTTAAAAAAATTTAATTTCGATTAAAAATTACTATTATTGCATTAGATCCGTACCAATAACATTTGTTCTTAAAAGCATATTTAAATGAAGAAAAATTACAATCAAACAGTATGATTGCCGCAATCAAATTATTGTTAACATAAAACGCAAAAACAATACTTTTGTCGCACCAACCATATTTATATTGTTGCTATAACCATATTTTCATTTTTAAATTTGGCAATAATACTATTGTCAAAAATAAATTCAGTTAACAATGCTATGGTTGCGACGAACATACTTTTACTGCGGTGAACATATTATTATTGCCGTGACCATGTAGTAACCATGTTTTTTCTCTGCGTGTATTGTTGCGTTCTCTATGCAATTAGAAAATATGTTTATCAGTTTTGAAGTGTCATTGGATGCATTTTCAGTAAACTGTATGGACGCCAAAGAATTTTGAATGTTTTCAATTAACGTCCTATAATTACAGTGACGATAACATCTTTTAGTTATGCCTGAGTCCTTTATATTACAAAATACTTTACACGAGACCAAATTATGATCTGTAATTCCACATTCAATTGAGTCGACTAAAATCACGTTAGATACATTGCTGAATATATTATCTATGGACTTGCCACTACTTGGACGTGTGATCAAAGAATGACAGCTTCATGTATGCGATCGAACGAAGTTTGGTTTATGGTGGTTCGCCACCTCCAATGATATTTTTAGTTTTATTTACTGAAAATTTCAGTACGTCAACTTACATCGGTGCAACTATTAAAAACATTTAATTGTACCGATATTGGTACTTGCAACCTCAACCATTGGGTTGCTAAGTGTAGCATTTTTCCAAATGCTGCCGTAAAATTCAAACTAAACCAGTGCTTGATACTGGTAATACATACTTTCAAATAATCGCGCCTCATTGCGGAACACTGTGCCCGCCAGCATCTTTGCTTGCCAGCAACTGATAACATTTGCTTATCTTTGTAATATTTTTTTTGGCCATGTTAAAGCTGAAAAAGATGATGCTGTGGCAAGTTTCGGTATTTGGTGTTGGAAGTTGTTGCCCCGATTTTTTGTTTTTCTCTTTTTTTTGAATAGTAGGACGTTTTTGTCTGTTTGTTTTGCTTTGGTTTTTCAAAAGAGACTCGTTAACTAGAGTTAAGCCAAAACAAACAAAAAGACGAAAAAGAAAAAAGATGAAAAAAAAGAAAAAGTTGATATGTACGTTCCACACAAAGGTAGTGGGACGGACGGACAGATACATTATTCACTTGATCGCCACCGTCGATGGCAGCCCAGAGCAGATATCGCCGGTGATGAGCGCGGATGTAAGCAGCGAATAACACCACGATTTGTCTTTTGAGGCGACCTTGAAAGACACAACAAGTGTTTCGTTGCCGATTTGTGTTGCATGTACCATCGCAGGGGTATGGACGGACGGATGGAAAGACAGACTGGCCGACAGAATGAATGAATGAATGAATTGATGAACGAACTGCACTGAACTGAAGTGATGATGTATGGTTGTATGGCATGACTTTTTGAATGTGTGACCATATGAGATTGTGGATTTTGTTCAATACTCTTGTATATGTACTCGTATTTCATTTTGCATAATTTTTTTAGTTTTTTAATTACGTTTTTGCAGACTTTTTTGTCGTTTTCGTTTTTGTAATTATTTCTTCAGTTACTTGCTGCAATATAATAATTATTTATTGTTTGTTTGCAAAAGTAGATGGGGTTTTTCTCTATTGTTTTTGCATTTTTAGGGTTTATTGTAATGAATACAAACAGAAAGCATAAGTGATAACTTTTTAATTATTTCCTTTTTCTTTAATTGCAGGTATGTCTGAGATTATGGATTAATACTGAAATAATTGCCATAATGAGTAAGTAGTAATAATGATACGGTCACAAATGATTGTGGGAAACTCTTTATAGGCAGGGTAGTTCAACAACACACCAATAGTTTTAAAGGAAATATATCATTAGCAGAGGAGAGAAATTTCCAATTTGTACGTGTTTATCTTAGGTTTCAGTATTACGAGCCGAATATCGTTATCATTGGTATAAATTAATTGCTTTGCTTTTTCCTTTTCTTTAAAAAAAAGTCATATAAGCGTCATCCCTTTGTCAAAATTAATCCCTTCTGTCAATAAATATTTACACAGAAAAAGAACCACCCTTAAATTCCAACCAAAAAATTTGCATGTGATTTTGATCATCACTCAATTAAAAATTTCGTAAATAAGCTAAACTAACGCATGATCCATTTCGAGGTTCCCTACTTTTTTAAAGAAAAAACACAGAAAATTCAAATTGAATGGAGAATGTTTATTTTCATTTGAAAGAACATTCTTTGGCATTAACTTTTTGAACAATGTGTCTATCAAATGTTGGCCGCGGCTGCGTCTCAGATGGTCCATCCGTTGAGTCCAACTTTCGATGACTCGTCCAAGTATTTCGACTGGTAACTGGCTAATGACACGCGTTATGTTTTGCTCCAAGGCCTGAATCGAAGCGGGTTTGTCCGCATAAACTTTAGACTTTACATATCAACCGGTGAGATTTCACACGATCTTGGTGGCCAATCGACCGGCCCAAAACTTGATGAGTGGGAAGTGGCGCCAACTTGTTAAAACTAAATGTCGCCGAGATCACAAGCTTCAATTTCAGGCATCAAATCGAGCCATAAGCGCTAACCTATCGTAAGTCAAATTTTTGGAAAAAAAATTTTATTGCTGAAAAATAATCGTTAGGACAAGCCTCATCGTTTTGTATTTTTAAAATCAAAAAAAAAGCTTTTGCATTTTATCGTAAATGATTGTTTAAATTTTATTGTGTAGCAATTTTATCGTAAGTCACACATCAAATTGCTGCAGCAATCGCAAATGTGTTCAGATTTTTTTTTTTGTTTTTTGATACAGTTATATGAGTAGGTAGAAATCTTAAATTTTTGCATTAAAACATTTGCATTTTTAATAAAGTTGTTTGAAATAAATAATAAAAACCGTCTCCTGTAAAATTTGCATTTTTTCACTTACGATAGGTTAGCGCTTATGGCTCGAAATAGTCGGTTATCATGGCACAATAACGGTCGCCATTGACGGTTACGTTCCCACTGGCATCGTTTTTGAAGAAATATGGACCGATGATTCCACCGGCCCACAAACCACACCAAACCGTTGTTTTTTCTGGATGAAGTGGCAGCTCTTGAACCTCTTCTGGCTGCTCTTCGTCCCAAATGTGGCAATTTTGCTTGTTTACATACCCATTGAGCCAGAAATGGGCCTCATCGCTGAACAAAATTTGATGCGAACACGTCGGATCTTCTTGGAACTTTTCAAAGAGCCCATAGAGGAAAGCGATGTCGCTTGGGAACGTCGGGCGGCTTCAGTTCTTGCACAAGCTGTATTTTGTACGCTTTCTATTTAAGATCTCGACGTAAAATGCGCCATGTCGTTCCATACGTCAGTCCAAGTTGCTGCAAACGGCGCGAATCGACTCTTTGCGGTCTTGGTGTACACTCTCGGCTACGGCCGCTACATTTTCTTCACTGCGTGCAGGACGTGGTCTATTCGGTCGAATATTATCCAATATTTTTTTTGTCTATATCTTTATTTGCAATTTGTTTACAAGAAAACATTTAGCAAATCTAATAGTAACTATAATTAATAAAAGAAGAGTTAAGCTCCAAGCTGTGATTTCAGGCCTAGAAGCCAGTACATTTTCTTTGTTTTCAAATTTAGTTGTTGTCTTTTTGACTGAATGTATTTCCTTCAATTTCGTTCACGCCTATGACGGATATCCGTAAATTGGCCACAAATGTAACAAGAGGTTTTCCGTCTATCACACATTTTTTGGTTAATTACACTCGATTATTATCAAATTACTAACTGTTTTTATTAATACAGTTTCAAAGCGAACAAGAAGTGATAAATCAAACAAAACAAATGAACAAAAACTAAAACAATATGTTTACATGACAAACGGGATACTGAGATATTCAATAAAAAAAACGGTCAAACAAATATTTCTGAATAGTTTCTGAGTAGCCAAAATTTATATTTTTTCAAAAAATGTTGTTTTAATAGAAGTTGAATAACTCAGTCAGTTTTTAACTGAACCGAATTGTATTCGTAAGAACACTCCCTTTATTATACAGTTCTAAAATTGTTTAGTTCCTTTAAAAAAAATTCTGTGTAAAAACGCTTCCAAAGTTAAAAAATTACAAAAAATTCGAAAAAAAAATGAGTTTACAGGAAAAATACACAGATTTTTTTCAGTGTGGTTTTAAAAGCGTATACACCATTCGAAAGGCCGCAGTTTTTTTCTTTCCAAATCAGCCAAACTTAAAATCGGCTGATATTCAACCAAGTTACTGGCATATAAGTGGTAAGATCCGAAAACCCGGTCTTTTACCCGTAACTCCAGATTATGAAGATTTTTGGGAAATTTCAAAACCGGTTTCTTGTTGTACTCAGCAAGATCTAAAAGAAAAATAATATCATATCCCAGGTATTTTTTCTCTGTCACACAGTGTTATTTATCAGATATTACATGAATTTAGTTCAAAAAATTCATGCACTATAAGGTGTGTTGGATCCCATAGGTCATCACTGGCTTTAGAACGGTATTGTAAAGGATATCATTGTTCTGCAAACTAAGCTGTGATTTTGGGCCTAGAAGCCAGTACATTTTCTTTTTTTTTCAAATTTAGTTGTTGTCTTTTTGACTGCATTTATTTCTTCCAATTTATTTCACGCCTATGACGGATATCCGTAAATTGGTCACAAATGTAACAAAAGGTTTATGCAGTGCGAGGGATATTAAGTGTGTTCGTTGGAAAAACTCTACAGCCGGCAGTTCTCGTTTAATGCCGAACTGCCTGCCCTTAAGTGTATAGCCGCTAAACCAAGTTACAGCACTCTCGTTGCTTGGGTCTTATGGTGGTGAAGTGGCGCTCAACTAAACTGCAGTTACCCCAGCTTGTTACTCTTTTTAACTAATTTTTGGAAAAAATACGCAACTTTTTTTTTGTAAATATCGGGTGATGAATCTAGAGGTTTTTTTTCAAAATAAATAAAAATACAAAAATTCAACTCAAGTGTGGAATTTTTAATAGACAATCGAAAGGATATTTAAAGTCAATTATTTTTTTAATTACAATTTCCTTCAAATGTTGGCCGCAACTACGCCTCAGGCTTTCCATTCTGAGGGTCCAATTTTGGATAACTCGTTCCAGCATTTCGACCGGTATGGCTTTAATGACATGCGTAGTGTTGGCTTCCAAACCCGGAATCGTAGCTGGTATGTCAGCCTAGACTTTGGACTTTACGTAGCCTCAAAGAAAAAGTCAAAAGATGTAATATAACACAATCAAGGTAGTTAACTCGCCGGTCCAAAATGTGAAATTAGCCGAGCTCTCAATAGATCAATTGTTTGACCAGATGTATGGCAGGTGGCTCCGTCCTCTTAAAACCAAATCACGTCAAGATTACGGGCTTTAATTTCAGGTAGCAAAAAATTCGATATTGTGGCGCGATAGCGAGCACCTTAAGCAAGGTTACGTTTTGGCCATCTTCATTTTTTAAAAAATATGGACTGATGATTCCACCAGCCCTTAAGCCGAACCAAACCGTAGGTTTCTCTGGGTATAATAACACCTCTAGAAGCTCCCCTGGTTGCTCTTTAGCCCCAATGCGGGGGGCTGAACAGCAGATGTTGCCGTTCAGCCAGAAATGGGCCACTAAACATAGTTTTGGTCGAAAACAGCGGATCTTATTGTTCTTATCTCACCCTTATTTCCATAATACAGTTGCACAATCTGGAGACGTTATTGCGGTGAAATGTCAAATGCGTGAGTGGTTGTAATTGCTCGAGCCGCTCATAAAATTCCTATTTATCAGGCCAAAGCATTGCGAGATGGTTATATATCTGGCTTGTTTCCAGCCTATAAATGCTGTCTTGATTGACATGGCTACATCGAAGAAGCCTACCTCCACTGCTTTTTGGTGGGCCAGCCGGTTATCCACATCGTTTCCGACAATCCTAGCACTTTGATGTTATAGGCGCAAAATTATTTGCTGAGGAAATTATTTGCCGGAAAGGGTTCTTCAGTTCATAGAGCGGTTTCAGTAATCGTAATATTTAAGATGACTAGCTTATCTTAAGGATCGGTCGTCAAATCCTTGTTTAAGTTAACAAGAACAGTTCAAAGCTCAAAAAAAAAATCCCCCTTTTATAGTGAAGGAACTCCGAAAGAAAATCTTCACCAATAATGAAGTTTTTAGTAAATACGAAAACCCTTATATGTGGCACGCAAAATAGAAAGGGACAAGGTTAAAAGCCAGTTTTGTTCAGGAGAGCCATTTTAAAGATTAGGTCCCTTTCTATTTGCGCTTAGAATCGTCGACTTCACTTTCATAAAACGCGCATATCTCTGGAAGGGAACACTTTTGGGGCAGGGGATCGGTCTCATTCGATGCTCAGATGTTGTCCACATCAAAAAAAAATAAAAATTTGATGAAAAGTTTTGTTCAGGAGAGCTATTTTAAAGATTAGGTCCCTCTCTATTTGCGCTTAGTATCGTCGACTTCACTTTCATAAAACGTGCATATCTCTGGAAGGGAACACTTTTGGGGCATGGGATCGGCCTCATTCGATGCTCAGATGTTGTCCACATAAAAAAAAATGAAAATTGATTTTTTTACCCTTAGGTCCCTTTCTCTATGCGCTGTCGCATATATTGAAGATCGGTCGTCAAATCCTTGTTTAAGTTAACAAGAACAGTTCAAGGTTAAAAAAAAGTTCAGCCTTTTATAGTGAAGGGAATCCGAAAGAAAATCTTCACCAATAATGAAGTTATTAGTAAATACGAAAACCCTTATATGGAATTAACAATTTCCACCTTAGCAGGCTTAGAAAGTGAACAACAGCCAACAAAATAGAAAACATCAAATATTTGAATAATAGACCTAATTAACCAAGCTCCCAATTGTTCACACCACCTCAACCACCGACTGAGATAGACTTTTACTACAATTCACTTCATTTGCTTTAGTTTTTTTCTTGCTTTCCATCCGTTTTCTTCACTTCTAGCTCTGTGTTTTGCTTTAATTTCGTTGCTAAATTGTTTATTGTCCAACATCGAAGAAATGTTGTCCAGTAATGGTGGCGGCGGTGGTGGTGGTGTTGGTTGTTGCTTTAAGGTGATTTATAATGAAATCAAAATTCACTTAATTTTTAATTATACAACAGCAGCGTCGCAACAACTGTCGATACAACAAGCGATCGAAGCGATTCCAGACGATACCAGACCAGATAAGTTAACTCAAGACGGGCGCGCACAGGTGTATTATCCGACCAAATAAATCAAAACCAAACCAAGAAAAAACGAAAACTAATTAAGTTAATGGCTCATTGCTTGGCATAATGATGGCAACATAAAACAAAGTATCTTAAGCTTAATTAATGATTATAATGCAAAATACGCAAACGTAACACTTAACATGGGCTAAGGCCGAATCAAACGAAGAGAAATGTTCGATACATTGCGAAGGAGAAAATAAATCAAAATTTTCAAAAATATAAAACATGAATGAATTCATTTAGATTCAAGAATCCATTTAGATTTAAGAAAGTACAAAAGAAACTCCGAAAAGGGGAGTTAAGTTTCTGAAATAAACAACTCTTATTGTTTGAAGATTAAAAATGTGGCAAATGAAATTCGATATGGGCTGGCTAACATGTTTATGTTTCTTTATAAGCAACCTAAAACATAAATTATAAAGATTCTTAAAATTCAATCCACTCTCATACAAACTGCTGTATTGTCTAAAGTTATAAATGGGGTGTTGAACATGATTATGTTTCGAGATGGAAAACAATAAATTATATGTTAGTTATAGTCAAGCTTTTCAGAAATATCCATCTACACAAGGTGAGTGAGTGTAGATTATATTTTAAAACCCAAAAAATATGTAATCTTTTCATTCTTTGACAGTTTGAATGACTTTCTTTCTCCGCAGCCATTAGTAGCCAACTCTAACTTGATTTTACCTTCGCTTTCAATGCCTACAATCGTGATCGAAAAATCATCTCGCGCTATCAATCTTTGAGAGGTTTAATGTCTTCCTACACGCCCTCCAAAACAAAAGACTTAAGAAACAAACCCATCACTCAAGTGAATTGAACTTGTAGCTAAGAGCTCAGTAGTATACGAGGGGCGTTCTCAGAACTAGACGACCTAGTTAAGGTAACCAAAGACAAGTTGGAGGAAAAAATAACAGCTGTGAGCAGTGGTTACGTTATATGGTTTATGACTCATTTCGATTGACGAAAACTAGTAGTTTTCTGGGTAGATTGTCATACATATTGGACAAATGGTTGCCATTTTTTATTTTGTGTGAAAAAAAACAATTTATATGCAAAGTTTGAAAACACCACGTTCTTTAAGATTAATTCGTCGGCATAATTTTTATCAATTTCAATTCTCTTTATGGCCAATAATAATCGAACAAGTAATACAATAATCTTAACATAATTTGGTAAAGAGATTAGCCCACTCAGGCTTAACTACTTGAACATACAACAAAGAAGTATTCTGAATATCTAATAAATTCAAGGAAAATTTTTCAAAAAACCTTATACAAATTTATTTAGTTAAGATAAAATTAGAGTTAAAGGATAAAAAAAAACATCTGCGTAGATAGAGCATTTATATGATGAAACTGAGAGTAGGAAAATGTTCAAAAAATCTGTTTGTTACAGAAATAATTTTAACTTTTACAAAGGAGACATTGTGTAGTGAGTGAAGACGCCTAGTAGAAAAATGGTATGGTAAATTATAAATTAATTGCAGCAGTTTGTTCTGAGAAATCTGCAGGCGTTTAATATGATAATCAGAAGCATCATACCAGACAGGAGTCCCGTAGTATAATATAGAATGAAAAATACGTACGTTTAAATATTAATAATTTATTAACTATGGAAAGTTCTGACTTTCTGTTTATAAACGGATATAGAATCCTAGTTGTCATATTAATTTTATGTATCGTGTATGACACGTGCTCATTTAAAATCATTTTTCTATCTAAAATAACTCCCAAGTATTTAACACTTGACTCCCAGTTTATCTCAGCGTTGGCAATCATAATTTTTGACTGCGGTAGAAAAAGGCTTTTTCTTTTTCTAGTAAAGAATATTGAACTTGTTTTGTTAGCATTTACCACAATGTTTCATTTGTTGAAGTATTCTGTTACCTCATTTACTGCGTTTTGCAGTTTTTCCAATATATTAGCTGATAGGAATCCTGAGCTCAAAATTGCTGTATCATCTGCAAATATTGACGACTCACAACCTAAAAGCCTCCAGAATTCGGTCTGTATTCTGTACGAGAATCGGCAAAATGTACCGATTTCTTAGCGAGTTCGTAACGAAAAACATATGAGAGGGTTGACACAAATTCTGAACTACTTCTCGGAAGAAACAAATCGAACAGAATTCGTAATGATTTCGGTAACAATTATCGATAGAGTTCAGATATTGTTCAAAATTGTCTGATATCAGACATTGTCGGCAACTTGGTTCACTGGCAACATTTCTGTAGAAAATTTTGTTGATATTGTATTATACATGTATAATTTTAGATAAGTAACAGGTGTTTTTTAGACGTGTGGCTTTCAATCTGGCCTCACATTTTTCGGAGTTGGTCATTTTGACAGCTGTCACTTGATTTATGCTCAGTTTGGTTTGCCATTTCATTATGAATAGACTTACTTCGAAACAACTATTGCAAATCGTGGAAATTTATTACCAAAATAATGGTTCGATTCAAGCAACGCATCGCGCGCTGCTTTCAATATTCGGTCTACATTATCGCCTAGCAGAATCGGTAATTCGGGCAACCATGGATCGGTTTCGCACCACATTCAGAGACGCCGTACAATGCCCTCCGAAGGCGCTATTGCTGCTTTGGAGCAGAGTAAGAGGGTTGCAATTTATTTTCGGGTCCCGACAATACTAGTGTTCCTACATGCAAACTGGAACTTCCATTGGAAACTTTGACATTTTTTAGCATAACTTTACTCAGAACGTTTTGTCATTTGAGGGCAAATTGTTTTGTTTACACAGTGTTGCAAAATTCATCTCTGTCAAAAAAGGGAATTATCTCGTGAACATTTTCGCGTGATGATTTTTTACCATTTTCGGCGTGGGTTATCAAGCCAAGAGTATTTAAATCAACTTGTTTTGATTTTGGCGATGAAGCACCATCAAAAACCATTGTTAATCGCTGGTACCAAGAATTCAGTCTCGGACGCCGTTCGCTACAGGATGAATTTCGTGAAGGACGTCCAACTTCGGTCACTTTGCCAGAAACCATCGATGCTGTACGTGAACTGATTAAGCAAGACCGACATTTGACATACGAGTACCGTGAGATTGAGGCCTCCTTGGGCATTAGTTTGACAAGCATCAATAAGATATTGTATGTCCATTTGGCCGTGAACAAAATTTGTTCTCGTTGGATTCCACATGATTTGACGAATGCTCAAAAAAAGGCTCATACGTATTGGTGCAAAGACATGTTGAAAAAGTATAACTGCGGTAGCTCAAAGGCAGTGTATAACATTGTCACAGGTGACGAATCATGGATCTATGCATATGAACCCGAAACAAAACAGCAATCGACCGTATGGGTCTTTCAAGACGAGCCAAATCCAACACAAAAGGTGTTCGTGGCAGATGAACATCGAAGCAAATGATTGCGTTTTTTTCGGTATAACCGGCCATGTTGCCACAGTGTCTTAAGTGGAGCGTAGGACGGCCAATTCTGAGTGGTATACAATCATCTGTTTGCCAACAGTGTTCGCAGAAATGAGGAAAGATAATAAGGGAATACGCATCATTTTGCATCACGACAATTTGCAACAGCTGAAACGATGAATTATTTGAATGTTATGGGCAATAGGAGTTTGGTAGCTGACTGGCAACATGGCAGCGTTGAAACACAATATTTCGCTGTGACACTTCAGTTTGTTTTTAAAGGGTGCAATGATATCAGATATGGTGGGCCATTCTGTTCGCGACTATCACTTGGCTGACATACACGCCGAACCAGTTTATCTTAAAAGAATAGAGGAGAAAAATGTCGAGCTCTCTATGATGTGCATAAGGCCCATTTTATAGCCCTAGGGAAAGAAAGGGAGTGTGGGGGACATTGAGGAGTTATAAAGACGAAGAAAATATATAAATAGATAGAGCAGAAGTTTGTCCCTTTTGTTTGACAGTTGTCCTTTATGGTTATCAGCTGGTTTGAGCATGTCAAAACCAACCTGACCTTTCTATAAAGTTTAATAGTAATCCAAGAGGTACAGCGTGAAGCGCTGTAATTTGCTTATTTGGAAATGAAATAAAAAAAATTATGAACCTTAGAAAATTTTATTTTATAATTTAATTATATTGAACAGTAAGGGAATTTTTAAATTACATGACCTTTAATAGTGTATGAGGCAAATATCGACCTTCGCTAACCACACACTGCTGCATACGTTTTCTAAAGTTGTCATGAGCTCTAACAAGCATGTCGACTGGTATTCTACCAATTTTAGCCTCAACATTGTTAATTAGCTCTTCCAAGGTGTTGTTAGGTTGATATACACCTTCGACTTCAGGTAACTCCAAAGGAAATAATCGCATGGGGCTAAGTCTGGTGAGCGGCACACATCACATCACCCCTCAAAGAGATAAGCCGTCCAGGAAACATTTGCCTCAAACAATTCATGGTAACCCTCGCTGTGTGTGTAGTGGTAATCCTCGCAGTGTGTGCAGTGGCACCATCCTGTTGGAACCATGTATCCTCCAATTGTATTGCCTCAAGAGCTGGCTGAAAAAAATCCTGTATCATAATCAAGTACCGTTCGGAGTTCACAGTTACGGCAAGACGGTTATCCTGGAAAAAGTAAGGTCCAATGATGCCTACTCGTGATATGGGGCACAACACAGTGACGCGGTCCGAATGCAGAGGTCTCTGGTGAAGTTCTCTGTGGTTTGTTTCACTCGAGTACCGCATATTTTGGTTGATTTCACACCTACTGAGTTGAAAATGGGCCTCATCAGAAAATAACACAATTGCGTCACGGGGTATAGTTGTAAGAATGTCTTCACAAGAGGTTCGTCGTGTCAAATAGTCTTGTGCTGACAATTGTTGCACCACGAACATTTTATACGCGTGAAAATTCAGTTCATCATGAAGAATCCCTTGGAGAACAAGTGATTTCTCCCGAGCAAGTGATTGCTTCAGAGCAGAGCGTTTCGAGATTTCAGTACTGCTGCTCTAACTGTCTCGATGTTTTGTGGTATTGTAATCGCTCTCTCAGGACCCCCTCGTACACATGACACATTCTCTGCTATTCTTAATGAAGTTTCCAAATTTACAATCGATTACCGTCCAGGAACACGTCTGCGTGGGGGAACAGCGAATCTTAGACGAAAAGCACGCTGCACTGCAATGATTAAGTAAGCGTTTGAGAAATACGCTTCAACACAAAATTACCTCTCCTCATGTGTCGAATGCATGATGGGAACTGAAAGACAGACGAATACAAATCTTCCCTCAACCACTTTAAGCCACGCACACTCTCCACTCTGTTCGAACAACAGTGCCGCCTCAGCCTGCAGTACAAAAAAGCAAATAACCGCGATCCACCTTGTACAAAGTGCTAGTTCTTTTTTATGCCTCTCCTCATGTGTCCAATTCATGATGGGAACTAAAAGACAGACGAATACAAATCTCCCGTCAACCACTATAGGCCACGCACACTCTCCACTCTGTTCGAACAACAGTGCCGCCTCAGCCTGCAGTACAAAAAAGCAAATAACCGCGCCCCACCTTGTACTAAGTGCTAGTTCCTTTTTTATGATCTTGAGATACCTTCAGCGAAAATAATCAAGAATTTTAACCTCAAATGTTGTGGCATTTTTTGTATCGCCATGCTCTTAAAATGTTCTAAGGCGTAGTATGCAACTCTATGTTGATATGGTCTAAACCTGCAGAAACAATGTGGTCATTGGAGTCAACCGTTTCCAATTCACCTCCTTGAACGTCCCATTAAGAAACAAATGGGAAAGATTTCTCAGATTTTTGAGCCGTCTCGATGTGCCACTGCCAATGTAAAAATCCCTTTAACCCGGCCTGGATCCGGATCATATGGCTGCAAGTGTTATCCATAACTTCTTTTTATGGCGCCTTCACTTCTTACCATTTCATCAAATCATATTTGCTACTTTAATCGAAACCATTTTTTATTTATTTTTCTACCAATCAAAAGACTTAAGCCACAAACTCAACAGTATTTGTATTGCCGCTTTCTGGAATATTCATTTAATCTCTTGATATGTACTTACATAAATTGCCCACTCTCTGATTGCGCGAGGCAAATTCAAGCATTGACGCTTAATTATTCACTTGCAAAGCCCAGAGTCGATCTTCAACAATTGGCGATTTTGGTGTGGCTTGGCGCGTTGCGTTGGCTTTCTAAGTGATTTTTTCGCTGCGTTCCTTTTTATTTTTTCAATTTTTTGTTGTTGTTAAAGCTTTTGTAGTAGTTTGTTCGTAGACATAAATAGTAGTTGAAATCACATGTTCGAACGCCTTCACTTGCAAATTGCGCCGGCAAAAAAAGTGCATTTTGTCGAGCTGCAGCCGCCGCTACAGCGGCTGCTGTTTGTGCTGGGTTTGCTGCACTAAATATGTCTTGTTTCGCTGTTAAGTGTCGCTTTTGTTAACGTCATTGTTTGTCATTTTCAAAGAAATACTCGTATATGAACGTATTTGTGTGCAATGTTAATTAAATGAGGGGCATATTATTTGGTTATTGAAATCCAGAAAATAATAGGCTTGTTTGTCAAAAGACCTAAACAATTTTTTTTGTTAAGTACTGCAGAACTATGAATTATATTTTGAGGTAATTCAATTGCATCCCTGGAACGATTTATACAAAATTAGTGAGCTATTTGGTCCAGTTTCACCACAGTTATTTTAGCATGGCGTACTCTGCACATCGACTGTAATTTGTGTAATGTAATCCTGCGCAATTTGTGCCTTAAAGAGCTTTACAAAATTGTGGATTTATGTGGTCTATTTTGACCACAGTCGCTCACAGTTATAATTTGAGACTTCTAGAGTTGCGCGACCTGAAATCGGGAGGTACTTTTGTATGGGGCCTATACGAAAATGTGGACCTATGTGGTCCACTTTTACTACAGGTCGCTCATAACGTATCATTCTAAATGTAGGCATTTCCGGGTGTTATTTGTGGCTTCTTGGGCTAAATTTTGAATCGGCAGCGACCTTTGCGTGGGAGCTATAACAAAACATGGACCGATGTGAACCAATTTCAATAGGGTTCGTCCTAAGCCTATATTTAAAGAATTTATCAAGTTGCTTCAAAATCGGTTCGTAATGTGACTTGTACGATAGGTAGACAGACGGAGGGACAAACAAGCATCTCTCAATGGAATTAGACAGTGATTCCGAATCGCTCGGTATACTGAACATATGGTCTATCTTTATTTAAGGTGTTGCAAACATCAGCCCTTAGTGATCATATCCTATACCGCAGTGTGGTGAAGAGTATAAAAATGGTATTGTGTAATGGAAATCTTTATTTGGACCTCTACACATGTTTCTGCTACGTGGAAAAGATGGCATCCGTCCAGTGGCTACCATCAGCGTTGATTTACCTTTTTCGCCCTACTCGTCCCATATTCCATGACTTTCAACAAGATTCTCGGTACTAATTTTTCGCAGTACTGTCGAATTTTCCCCTTAAGGCTTGCGATTGTCTGAGGCTTGTTGACAAAAACCCACGACTTGAGCAGCCCCAAAGATAGGAGTCTGAGATGATTAAATCGGTCGTTTTCCCTGATCATGCCAAATCGCCAAAAAGGGAGGTTACGCGACCAGAAAACAATTCCTTAGCAATAGCTATTGTGACGCGTTCTGTGTTATTGTTGTTGTAACAACAACTACTGTGGTATTGTAAAGTCTTATTCGTCTATGGGATCTGCTTCGATATCCAGGTGAAGAAAACGCGCCATTTGAACTGGCTGTGTCCAAAGAGACCTGCCAAGCCCCTGATTGGACTTGGCCGGACAATTAAAAAGGGTGCAGCCCGTTATGTGGTCTCTGATGGGAGGCGGGCTGTGTGTTTGGTTGCACAGTATTGTTGAAACCAAATGTTGACCAAACCCCGCTTATACAATTCCGGCAGCCAGAAATCACTTATCGTATGGCCGTATTACCGATTACCGATACCATAAAGAAAGTTTTTGTTGATTGACCTAACCGCTTAAGTGGAAATGCTCCTTGTAAATTATCAGAACGTTTTGACGTACGACCATCATTTGTGTTGTTTACAGTGACTTGAAAAAAATAAATTTGGCAAAAAAAAAGGAATTAACTCGTGAACATTTTCGTGCGATCATTTTTCACAACGTTCGACGTGGATTATCGCGACAAGAGTGCATCGATGAACTTAAATTTGTAGGGCGATGAAGCACCATCCCATAGCACTATGAAAAACTGTTTTAATGAATTCAATCGTGGCCGACGCTAGCTCAAAGACGAAGGTCGTGAAGGTCGTCCAAAAACGGCTATTGTGCCAGTGAACATTGATGCCGTGCGTGAACTGATAATGCAAGATCGTCATGTGACATACCTTGAGATAGAGTCATGCTTGGGCATTTCTTCCACCAGCATTCGTTCGATATTGCATGAAAACCTGACCGTAAAAAAAGTTTGTTCTCGTTGGATCCCGCACAATTTGACAATCGCTCAAAAAAAGTCTCGTGTCGATTGGTGCAAAGAAATTTTGAAAAAATACGATCGCGGTGCTTCAAAAGACGTTTATAAGATCGTCACAGGTGACGAATGATGGATCTATGCGTAAGAGCCCGAAACAAAACAGCAATAGACCGTATGGGTCTTCGAAGACGAGCCAAATCTAACGAAAGTTGTTCGTGGAAGAAGCACTTCGAAGCAAATGGTCGCCTGTTACTTCAGCAAAACTGGTCATGTGGTGACTATTCCGCTGGAGTAACGTAGGACGGTCCATTCTGAGTAGTACACCACAATTTGTTTGCCTGAAGTCTTCAGAGAAACTCGAAAAGAGAATACGAGTCTTTGTGCACCATGACAATGAGAGCTCTCACACATCGGCTCAAACCAGCGCCTTTATGACCGGCCAACACGTCGAACTGATAGGTCAGTCGCCGTACAGCCCTGACTAGGCACCTAACGACTTCTTTTTATTCCCGCACATCAAGAAAAAAATGCTTGGCCAATAATTTTCGTCGCCAGAAGATGCTATTGAAGCGTTCAAAAACCATGTTTTGGAGTTGTCTCAATCGATGTGGAAAAAGTGCTTCGACAATTGGTTTGAGCTCATGCAAAAGTGTATAGGTCATGCTGGAGAATACTTTGTAAAACATTAAACCATTTTTGATGATAAATATTCGCATTTTCATTATTAGGCCAGAAATATATATAGCAGAAATATATATAGTCCTCGTATGAAAATTTTTTACATTTTACATCCTCAAAAAGTCACTGTTTGGTGTGCTCTATGGGCAGAGCGAATCATTGGTCCATATTTCTTCAAAAATGAAGAACGCTAGAGTCATGATTAAACACTTTTTCGTGCTCTATGGGCAGAGCGAATCATTGGTCCATATTTCTTCAAAAATGAAACCAGTCAATGGGGAACGCTAGAGTCATAATTAAAGACTTTTTCGTTCGAGGATGTTGATGTGGATGACCTTTGGCTTTAACGAGACGGCGATACATGCCATACGGCCAGCGAAACAATCAATTTATTAAAGAAAACTTTTGGTGTGCACATTATCTCGCATCGTGGTCGTGTGGCGTGTCCTCCAAGATCGGGAGATTTAACACCGCTGGACTATTTTTTGGGGCGTTATGTAAAGTCGCTTGTCTACGCAGATAAGCCCGGCCCTATTGACGCCTTGGAAGAGAATATTTGGCGTGTTATTGCTGACATACAGCCCCAAATGCTGCAAAAAATGGTAGAAAATTGGGCCTCATGCAAAGTCGCTTGTCTACACAATTAAGCCAGTCATGATTGACGCCTTGGAAGAGAATAAACTGCAAAAATTGTTCGAAAATTGGGCTGTTCGGCTGGAATTTATTCGAGCCAGCTGCGGCGGTCACTTGCCGGTAATCATTTTTAAAACATAATGGCAAACCCTTATCTTTATAATAAAGCCAAATTCTTGACCACGGCATTAAATTATATGCGTTTTATTTCTTCTTGAAAATCACACGTCTAAAAAACACTCTTTATACAGACAATAACCTCTATTAACCCTCATTTCTAGCATATGAGTTTCTAAATATTTAACCAGCTAACGTTCTTGAAATACATCAATACAAGCCATGCATAAACGTCAATTTATAAATCTAACAAAACTGGATATACACGCAAATAAAACAGATTTTTCGGCTTGAATTACATACCAAAACGAATAAAATAAAAGTACTCGTATCTCAAAACTGTGGTGAGTAGAAACATGTTGCATTTGCCAAACTTCAAGGCATGCGTCTACGAAATATAGACGCATGCGTAGTTGAATTTTGTTACAGTTTACGGCCAAGGTAGTTTGCTCTTTGAAACTTCACAAAACTAACAGCTAACAACATATTCGCACCTACATGTCTATGCATGTGTGTGTGTGTGTAAAAAGTCTCCAGAATGAATAATTTATAAGAAAATAAGTTATAATAAAAATAAAGCCGCAAACAGCAATATTTATAACATTGTAAACACATACCAGGCTTGCAAGACGCTCTTAGAAAATTCAAAGCCGTGGCAAGATAATTCATAACTCATTCATAGACTTGGCATAAATTATTGAAAATTTCCCAAACGATTTAAAAAAATATTTAAAAAAAACTCATGGGAACTTTCATTTTTGCCAACAGAATCGATTATTTTTCTTTACAGTTTAATTATAGGTCTTAGAGCTATTGAAAATTAATTAAACCCCTCAGTCGTGGTCAAAGAGCCGCAAGCGGCTGTAGCGTTTTAATCTCTCATAGACAATGTGTAAATGCCGAGCAATGAAGAAGTACCTGGTAGCCATTAGCGGTTGAAATCAACTAATAAGATATATATTTACAGTTATAATCATTAATTATGCATAATAAACGATAGAGCGGGCTGAAAGGAAAGGGAGATGCTACTAGCAGAAATATTAATTTACGCTAATAGCATCTTGCGCTTGTTGCTTAAGTCTTTTGTTTGGTTGGCATTCGTAGTACAGCAACATTCACCGCTTTACTTAACTGTGATCTAACTACGAAGTCGAATGGAAAAAGAATATTTGAATTAAAATCATGTTAAAAAAAACGTTGTAAGTGCGGCCGGGCTGATTCTCACACAGGGTGGGCCAAAAGTTACCATGGGAATAAAATCTGTAATAACTTTTTCGTTTTTTAAATTATTTATATATTTTTTTTCCCAGATTATATAATACACAAAAAGGAAATTTCTTTATACTAAGCATGAAAAATAATGTCACTTAAATTAAGCCTCGCAATGATGGACTCGTTTCAGAGCATTTTCCCATAACATCTTTCAAAATTTGTGTCTGTAGCGTTCGAATTTCTGCATAAATGTTGGCCTTGATTTTATGGATTTGTCTCAGGCTTGTTCACATATACTCTCTCCTTCAAATTAAGCCAAAGGAAATAGTTGGGTGCTGAGAAAACTGGCGATTGCGCTGGCCAAATAATTGCCGAATTTCTGGAAATTATTAGCTCTCCAAAAATTGACTTAAAAGTGTCATTGTGTCTCGGGCAGTGTGAGCAGGGACTCAGTCCTGCTGAAACCACATCTCGGGTCAGTTTTCAAAAGCAGGACGTAAAAAATGTTCTATCATAAACCGATACCGCTCTCCATCTACGGTTACAGCACTTCCATCTTTATACTCGAAGAAGTGATCCCCCACTAATCATGTGTATTAAATACAAACCATTACTTTGTATTTTTATTTGAAAATTACCAACTCTTCTTGTAGGCAACCAAGAAAAAAAACCCCAAAAGAGAAACTCCACTACATCATCACAGAGTCAAATCTAACCTCATCCCAAATTGCAAATGAAAACTGCTGCCAACAACCGATGCAATTTCCATTTCAATGTCAAGCCATTGCAGAAGAAAAAACGTGACTAATAAAATTTGATAATACCTCGGCCGTAACTTTGAAACGAACAACAGCGCCAAGTTTCTTGTAAATAACACTTGCCGAATTTCGGCAAGCAGAGACTAGCAGCAAACAGCCAAATTGGTGGAAAACAATTTTTTTCAAAGGTTAACAAACAATTGAAAGTTTCTCTAACAAAGCAAAAAAACAAATTAAAAAAAGGCATTCAAATATATTGTTGATTTAAGATTGAACACCTGGAATTTGTGGAGAAAATTTCGGAGAGAAGACGACCATCTTGTAAAGCTGAAGTAGCCAGACAATGTTTGCTGTAAACTTGAACAGTGTTGTCAACATAAGGATAGTGATGGAAAGCTTAAGGTGTCAGTAAGGTGTTAGAATGTCCTGGCGTAGGACTCTTACTCGATGATTTGATTATACAAATGTCAGTTATTATTAAGCAGGCCAAATCAAATATAGCTCATTACTTTCAGTACCGCACAGGAATGGTAGCCGACACAAACCTTTCGGTAGTTAACAGTATACGAGGCCGGTTCGGAAAGTTCTTAGCCTATCAATGAAAGAGAATAGTTAGTTTTTCAAAAATATTTTTATTTTTCAATATAATCTCCTCAAACTTCAATACACTTAGTCCAACGCTTATCTAGCAATTCTATCCCTTGATTAAAATAGTTTTCCTCAAGGTCTTCAAAATAGTGGTTTACAACTGTAATTGCATCTTCATTTGAGGTAAAACGCTTGCCAGCAAGGAATTTTTTTAGATTTGGGAACAGCTAAAAGTCACTGGGAGCTAAATCAGGAGAATAAGGTGGGTGGTCAAGCAACTCGTACTTTAATTCGTTGATTTTAGCCATTGTTAAAACACTCTTGTGCGCTGGTGCATTGTCTTGATCGAAAAATATTTTTTTTGTGTTGTAAGCCAGGACGTTTTTCTCGAATTTGTACATTTAATTGATCTAAAAGGTTGCAATAGTACTCTGAATTTATTGTTTTACCCTTTTGCAGATATTCAATCAATAAAATACCTTTGAAGTCCCAAAAAACCGTTGCCATAACCTTACCAGCCGATTGAATTGTTTTTGCCTTCTTTGGGGCACTTTCTCCAGCTTCAGTCCATTGTTTGGATAGTTCTTTTGTCTCTGGAGTATAGTGGTGGATCCATGTCTCATCAACAGTTATGAAACGACGCTTAAAATCCATTTTATTTCGCTGAAAACGATCCAAACAAGCTTGAGAAATGTTCATTCTTATGCGTTTTTGTTAACAAGTCCGGCACCCATCTTGCAGAAAGCTTTTTCATCTGTAGTTCTTCATGCAAAATTAAATGGACTCGATCATTTGAGATGCCCATGATATTAGCTATTTCACGCACTTTTATTCGTCGATCATTTAATACCATATCATGCACTTTGGCTACAATTTCTGTTGTTGTTGCTGTTTTTGGACGTCCACTACGTGGTTCATCTTCAATGCTTGTACGACCACATTTAAATTCAGCAACCCAATTTTTTACTGTTGCATATGAAGGAGCACTTTCACCTAACACATTCACCATATCATTATGAATTTCTTGTCCCGATAAACCTTTTTTATGTAAATATTTCTAATTTTTCCATTGTAAAAAAATCGCGAATGCGTCTTTTGTGAACACCTGTTTCTATATGAAGGAGTTGCCAGATCGAAACAAAATTTAACATGTGTTCATAGCAGAGATGGAAAAAACACTTAACTTTTTTCTGTTTATGCCGCGCTTTTTAAGCTAGGCTAAGAAGTTTCCGAACCGCCCTCGTAAACGATCTTCTCATAGTCATCAAGACTACTGGCGTGAAAGAAAATTGCTACTAAAGGGCGATCCAACTAAAACGCACGATGTTAATTATAAATTAAACAAAAAGTTTTCAGAGAATTATCGTAATATTTTTTATAATTATAGAAGGATCTATGACAATTATGGGGAAACAAAATGACGTCCCCATTATTGCCACGGCTTCAGTGGCCTACCTCTATCCGATGGTCCATGTTTTCAAGGACAGAGACATAATCGAGATTAAATGTCGTTAATGTGCCGAATTTTCTCATCCTTTTGCTCTTAAATCGTTCTTGGCTTATTGACGTACACTTTTTCTTTAAAAGAAAGAAAAATTTCTTTCTTCCCCGAAGAAAGAAACTCGTGGCGTCCAATTAACACTGCCACAACTTGAGATAACACGCCCATTGAATTTTCACGCACAAAAGAGCCATTGTTTTGCTAGCTGTGTGGAAAATGGCACCATCCTGTTGAAACGACATATCGTCCAGATCCAAAACCTCAATTTCTGACCACAAGAAGAACGTTATTTTCTTGCGATAGCAAACACCATGGACGGTTACCACTTGGCTGACCTCTTTTTCGAAAAAGTACTGCCCGATGACTGAACGATGGCAGAACGAACTGGGCGAGCATGCACGGGTGTTTTCACAAATCCTACAAACCCGGTTTTCTGAAGTTTGCGTACAATTTACCCGATTGTGGTCGTACTTGGTTGATTTTCTGAGCACAATTTCTGACCACAAGAAGAACGTTATTTTCTGGCGATAGCAAACACCATGGACGGTTACCACTTGGCCGACCTCTTTTTTCGAAAAAGTACTGCCCGATGACCGAACGATGGCAGAACGAACTGGGCGAGCATGCAGGGGTGTTTTCACAAATCCTTCAAACCCGGTTTTCTGAAGTTTGCGCACAATTCTCCCGATTGTGGTCGTACTTGGTTGATTTTGCTGTCCAAAAAAAAAAGGGAAATGGGACCTAAGGGTAAAAAATCAATTTTTATTTTTCTTTTATGTGGACAAAATCTGAGCTTCGAATGAGACCGATCCCATGCCCCAAAAGTGTTCCCTCCCAGAGAAATGCGCGTTCTATGAAAGTGATGGTACACCAAAGATACACGTATTTAAATCTTTAAAATGGGTCTCCTGAACAAAACTGGTTTTTACCCTTAGGTTCTTTTCTATTTTTCTCGTCACATATTGAGTTAAACGCCCATTTTCGTAATAGCAATCTTAACGCGCTGCTCAATTGTGTACTCGTACGAGGGCGGTTCGAAAACTTCTAAGCCTAGCACAAAGAGCGCGGTATAAACAGAAAAAAGTTAAGTGTTTTGGAAACTTCCATCTCTGCTATGAACACATGTTAAATTTTGTTTCGATCTGGCAAATCCTTCATATAGAAACAGGTGTTCACAAAAGACGCATCCGCGATTTTTTACAATGTAAAAATTAGAAATGCGTGGTGTCATTAAATATTTACATAAAAAAGGTTTATCGGGACAAGAAATTCATAATGATATGGTGAATGTGTTAGGTGAAAGTGCTCCTTCATATGCAACAGTAATAAATTGGGTTGCTGAATTTAAACGTGGTCGTACAAGCATTGAAGATGAACCACGTAGTGGACATCCAAACACAGCATCAACAACAGAAATTGTAGCCAAAGTGCATGATATGGTATTAAATGATCGACGAATAAAAGTGCGTGAAATAGCTAATATCATGGGCATCTCAAATGATCGAGTCCACTTAATTTAGCATGAAGAACTACAGATGAAAAAGCTTTCTGCAAGATGGGTGCCGGACTTGTTAACAGTCTACCAAAAACGCATAAGAATGAACATTTCTCAAGCGTACTATTGCAACCTTTTAGATCAATTAAATGTACAAATTCGAGAAAAACGCCCTGGCTTACAACACAAAAAAAATAATTTTTCATCAAGACCACGCACCAGCGCACAAGAGTGTTTTAACAATGGCTAAAATCAACGAATTAAAGTACGAGTTGCTTGACCACCCACCTTATTCTCCTGATTTAGCTCCCAGTGACTTTTAGCTGTTCCCAAATCTGAAAAAATTCCTTGGTGGCAAGCGTTTTACCTCAAATGAAGATGCAATTACAGTTGTAAACCACTATTTTGAAGACCTTGAGGAAAACTATTCCAATCAAGGGATAGACTTGCTAGATAAGCGTTGGACTAACTGTATTGAAGTTTCAGGAGATTATATTGAAAAATAAAAATATTTTTGAAAAACTAACTATTCTTTCATTGATAGGCTAAGAACTTTCCGAGCCGCCCTCGTATAAGGTCTCCGATAAATATTTTGTGGTATTGAAAACAAAATGAAAAATTGAGTATTCAGTCTATCGATCAGAGAAAGGTAAAAAAACGCTAAATTGTCAACACTGTTTACAACATAAAATACTCGTATTAAATGTAAGCTATTGTTGTTTGTTGGCAAGACAACGAACACTTTGTGTTGTTGCTGATATATCAAGCGTTGCTGATGTTCAAGTTGCTGGTACAGATGTTCAAGTTGCTGCTACTGTTGCTGTCATCAACATCGCGCTGCTGGCTATTGCTGGAACGGAGCTGTTGTACAAACACAGCCAACATTCATTGTCAACCGTAGTGGCCTTGCATTATATTATTATTTGACTTGAACAGCAACAACAACAGCAGCCACAACAACAGCAGCCACAACAACACAATTACAAAAGATGTTCAACTCTGCAAGTAAGCAAACTACAGCCAGTCAACTGTCCGCACAATGTTCAAGTTTCATTTCGTTTGGCACCGTCTTTGCGGCTACGTTTTCGACTCGATCTTCAGTTTAACAGATCATAAATGTCAAAGTCGTTTTCTTTTCCGTTTGTCGCAAAAACCGTTAACGTGTCTACACCATTGGACCGAACGATATGTTTTGTGAGGCAGACGTTTTAAATTTCATTTTAATCTTTAATTTTAGCACATTCAAAGTAGAGGCATGCAGAAGACCAAAAAATAAATTATTTTTATATATCATTTTATGAATCGGTCTATATCAAACAAAGTGGTGTCTCTTTGTTGGACGCTCGTCGTCAAGCGATTACGTATAAAGTCGTGTAAAACGTTTAGATTTAAATATGAACGTGTTACTTTTAACGTAAAGCAAAAGTTGGTCTGACTGACGGACAGTCAAATGTTCATTTGAAGTTTTGCTGTTCAGTTAGTATGGTGGCATTGCAACTTGACTTGGTTAGCATTGCCAAGAAGATCAACGAACATTTCAATTTTGTTATGGAAATACTAGACACAAGAGAAGTATTCTTGCATACAACAGTTTCGAGTGCGAAAATCAAGGTTTTTTGGATGAGCAGTTGAAAAACGGTTAGGACTAAGACTGAAGTCGAGCATGACTCTAAACATACTCGTATGATATTCTGCAGTACCATTTTTTTCAAAACTTCTATCTGATTTACAGTGGCCCGTTAAAGAGATCAGCTTATTTGCAACACGGTTCCTCATTGAGCCATAGCAATGTTTTGGAAGCATTTAAGCTCAGGACTGCTTTAAATGGGTGCTAAATGTAATAATATTACTTTTTTTTACATCCATGCCTATTTGCCATTAGATTTAAAACAAATAGTATACTTAGTAGGGACATACATGACACGGTGCGACAGTCCAAAAAACCTGGGACCGGATATTATTTTTCTTGTAGGGATTGTTGAGTAAAACAAGATTCCAATAGTAGAATTTGCCGGACACCTCCTAAATCCGAATTTACGGTTAAAAAAACCGGGTTTTTTACCTTTGCGCACTTATAAGCCTGTAATTGTTGCTAATGACCCGATTCTAGATTTCTAAGATCTAAGAAAACTTGAGGAATTAAGCAATTGACTGAGTTATTTAACTTTTCATGAAAATTTTCATTCATTTTCATTACAATTTTTTGCGTATTTAGGATAACATTGATTTGTAACTTAATAGAAGGTGCATAGAAACAACACCAAAAACATTGTGCAGGCATTTTGGTAAAAATTTTGTTTTCATGAAAAGTTAAATAACTCAGTCAATTGCTTTTCTATTTTTAAACCCAAATATGCGTTGTAATCGTAAATAAACGTACTTTTTGAATAAATTCAATAGTATTATAGTTCTTAATAAAATAATGTATAAAAACGTCACCAAAGTTGAAAATTTTTTGAAAAATCTACAAAATTTGTGTTTGCTAGACATTAACACCCAAATTTCTCAAGTTTTCTTAGATAAATTATATATCATTCGAAATATCTTTTTTCTTTCCAAATCTAGAAAGACATTGAAAATCGAATAATTATCAACAAAATTATAGGCTTATAAGTGCGCAAAGGTACAAAAACCGGTTTTTTTAACTTTAAATCCGGATTTTGGAGGTGTCCGGCATATTTCGCAATTGGATTCTACTTTAACTCGACAAGACATCTAAGAAATATAATATCACTCCCCAGGTTTTTCTATTTCATTCAATTTTGTACCACCGTGTAATGTAACAACATTGAACACACCCATTTCAATAGTAGAACTGAACATACCCCGTTAATGTCACATGGGTTTTGAAAGCTAACCTCAATAGCGTTAGTGTGTATGGAGTGGTCAGATAATGAGAACCGTATCGCTGTAATAGCGTTTTTCAAGTGTGAAATGAAAACAAAAACGATATTTTTAAAACGCTCCGACCACTAGGGATAAGCCGCATGTTCGTCTACCGATGCATAAAACTGTTTGAGGAGACCACGCTCTGTTCGAACACCGCATGTCATCAAAGCCGTTAAATCAAGAATTCACAGAAATCCGTTCCGAAAACAGAAAATCATGGCCCGTGAGATGAATATCACGCAAAGGTCCATAAGTCGAATCCAAAAACAAAGACTTGGGGATTTCAAACGACGTACCAGACATTTATTGACTGCAGCTTAAAAAAAATAGGATTGACAAAAAATAGGATCTTTTGGTGAAGCACGCTGATAAATTGCACAGAAAAATTTTGTTCAGGAAAAATTTAACAAGCAAAATGATAGAGTGTATGCGCGGTCATCTAAGGAAGCATCTGAACTGATCCCAAGGGTGGAAAAGGGTCATCACCCAGCTTCAGTCATGGTTTGGTGGGGTATCTCTTACGATGGCGTCACTGAACTGCATTTCTGCGAACAAGCAGTCCAAACATCGGCCAAAGTTTACCAAGAAACCGTTTTGAAAGCTGTTGTGAAGCCTCTTAACAATTCCCTGTACCAAAACCAGCCATGGACTTTCCAGCAGGATTCTGCGCCGGCTCATAAGGCTAAAACGTCCCAGGCCTGACTTCGAAGCATCATATAGCTCATCGTTTCAGCTGATGTGTAAGAGCTCGCATTGTCGTGATGCATAATGATCCGTCTTCTCTTGTTTTCTTTCCTCATTTCTGCGAACACTGTTGGCAAACAGATGGTTGTATACCACTCTGAATTGGCCGTCCTACGTTCCACTTAAGACACTGTGGCAACATAGCCGGTTATACCGAAAAAAACGCAATCATTTGCTTCGATGTTCATCTGCCACGAACAACTTTTGTTGGATTTGGCTCGTCTAGAAAGACCCATACGGTCGATTGCTGTTTTGTTTCGGGTTCATATGCATAGATCCATGATTCGTCACCTGTGACAATGTTATACACTGCCTTTGAACTAGCGCAGCTATACTTTTTCAACATCTCTTTGCACCAATCCATATGAGGATTTTTTTGAGCATTCTTCTAATTCTGTGGAATCCAACGAGAACAAATTTTTGTCACGGCCACATGAACATGCAATATGTTATTGAGGCTTGTCATACTAATGCCCAAGGAATCCTCAATCTCACGTCTTGCTTAATCAGTTCACGCACAGCATCGATGGTTTCTGGTTTGGACGTCCTTTACGATAGTCATCCTGGAGCGAACGGCGTCCGAGACTGAACTGTTGGTACCAGCGATTAACAGTAATTTTTGATGGTGCTTCATCGCCAAAAGTCGAAACACTCTTGTCTCGATAACCCACGACGAAAATCGCAAAAAAATCATCTTACGCAAATGTTCACGGGCTTATTCCATTTTTTGACTTAGATGAATTTTTCAACACACTGCGAAGAAAACAATTCGCCCTCAAATGACAAAACGTTCTGAGTGAAGTGATGCTAAAAATTGTCAAAGTTTCCCATGGAAGTTCCAGTTTGCATCTGGGAACACTAGTATTGTCAGGACCCGAAATATAAATAGCAATCCCTATACGCAGGTGGTCTCTTCATTTGGACATAAGTGCCGATTTTTTGTGCTCCTTCGGCCCACGTGTCCGAACCTCATCTCCATCCGTGCGGCTGACCTTTCGTATGTTGAAATCTCGTAATAGTCAAACGAATTATTCCAGGAAACTAAAATTCTCCATGATGATGGCCTACGGTCATAAGATGTATGGAATTAAAAATAGGCGAAGTAGGTCTTTTTAAAGGGGGACCAAGAGATCTTTGCAAAAAAGTAAACTTTTTCAGATTTTGCTCAACGAAAGATAGTTTTGGTAGTGGAACAATGGTTTAAATGGGAACTTTAAGAAGCACTTACCGCCTAACTAATACAGGTTATACGTAGTTGCCGTTTCGTCCCAAAACCCCAAAAACCGGTCCGCATGATCAAATATTCAATAACAACAAATTAAGGCAAAATTTGCTACGAATCAAAGTGGCGCACGCAGAAAAAAGTATGGTTGTGGTGACAATTTTCGAAGAGGATAATACTATTGTTGAGTATATGTTTGTTGTACAACAATAATATGATCCTCACAACAATAGTATGATTCAAATACAACCATACTATGATCCTCACAACAATTGTATGATTCACACATAACCATACTATGATCCCCACAACCATAGTATGATTCACACTCAACCATACTATGATCTCCACAACCATAGTATAATCCTCACAACCATATAATGTTTCATATACAACCATATTATGATCCTCACAACCATACTGTGATTCACACGCAACCATGTTATGAACCCTACAACCGTAGTATGATCACACACAATTATACTATGATCTCCAATATAATTTATTAGAATTTGTTTAAGTTGTCGACAATAGATTTGAATTAGAAAATTATTCAAAAAAAAAACCATAAATTCAAAATAATAGGAGTGATTTATTTCACAGTAGAAAAAATAAGTTTAAATAAACGTAAGCGTTTTTATTAAAAAAACTTCAGTTAAACAAAGCCAAAGCAGCTTGTCTAACAAATTTTAATTTCGATAAAAAAGTACTATTATTGCATTAGATCCATACCAATAGCATTTGTTCTTAAAAGCACATTTAAATGAAGAAAAATTACAATCATACAGTATGATTGCCGTTATCATATCATTGTTAACATAAAACGCAAAACACAATACTTTTGTCGCACCAACCATATTTATATTGTTGCCATAACCATATTTTCACTTTTAAATTTGGCAATAATACTATTGTTACATTTCAACAATGTTAATATTGCAGCAATTATACTATTGTCAAAACTAAATTCATTTAACAATGCTATGGTTGTGACGAACATACTTTTATTGCGGAGAACATATTATTATTGCCGTGATCATGTAGTAACCATGTTTTTTCTCTGCGTGCAGTGGAGGATACATTAGATGGCTCTGGCAGAACTTAGCATCGTTTATACTTGTGTTTTTTTCTAGTTTCTGTAACTTCGAGTGGGTCTTCCTCTCCAAGGCCAGTTACAAAACAATTAAGTCATTATGCCATTGATCCAATAAAATATTTTCATAGCTGATTTGTTATATTTTATTTAAAATTTAAAGCTGCCATATTAAGTCTTAAAACTCTGCATATCGAAATAATATTGTGCAATTTCAAATTATAGGCAAATAAACGTTTCTTGTATTACGAAGTGTTTCCCTTATTTGCCTTCTTCACAAGATGAAATGAGAAAGAAGTAAATAAAAAAACCAAAATACTCTAGCCGCAAAATCAGTCATGAAGTGTTGATAATTGTCCATTTATGATGAGGCGATCCAACATTTTGGGGCGGAACATATTTCCACAAAGGCATTAAATAATTCGTATAATTTTATGCATATTTACAAGAGTCGCAAAAAGCCCTTTACCTGCAGAGCGGCCGTCTTCGCTTGTTATGCTAATTTCGTTTGGGTTTTCTTGAGCTGCCGTCGTTTAGTTCTTCCCTCTGAGAGTTTAAACGAGCGGCAGGTATGTATTATTTTTCAATTTGCATTTTCCAACGAAACTTGTAATGTGGTTAATGGATATGCTTCTCCTTCCCGTATCAAGCCGCCATAAACTGCCACTTTCATAATTCAATTCAAAATTGTTTCCATGCCATTATGTTTTATGTTGTTTTTATGGCATTTCGGTTTCAGCTTCCTTTTCGTTTCGTTTCGTTTTCCCATAATTGATGTCTCATTTTCACGTTTACGAAATTGAACAATCATAATTAGGTGTGGAATACGAGAGTATCATTTTGAATTGGGGGGGGGGGGGAGGAAGAGGTGTTTGAATGTCTTCAAGTGTCTGCGGTTGCTATGGGGTTATACAATTGTGCAGAAATAAGTTTCGAAAGCGGAAAAGTTGTTAAGATCGTGGCTTAGGGGAGCTCCTAAATGTGTCCATAATGGACAACTGGTTACATAGGGTGAACCTTCTAGAGGTATTTTTTTAGGAACAGAACATAAATATAAAAGCTCAAATCAAGCGTGTAATATTTATTGGCAATTTGAAAGGAAAGTTTATGGCATTTATTTTTTAAAAAATAAACAATTACCTTCAAATGTTGGCAACTGTATTATGGAAATGAGCGTTCGGTGAGAAACGGGAAGATCCGATGTTTTCGACCAAAATTTTGTTAAGTGATGGGGCCCATTTCTGGCTCAACGGCAAAGTCAATAAACAAAATTGCCGCATTTTGGATGAAGAAGGAAGGGGTTCAAAAGGTGTCATTATATATTATTTAAAAAATTATTAATACTATTATTTTTACAGCGGATTCAAATTTAAAGTGTTAAACCGCCCACCCTTTATATAGGGTGGTCCATCTAGAGGTATTTTTTCAGAACAAAAAAAATATAAAAATTCAAATCAAGTGTTGAATCTTTATTCGAATTTTGAAAGGACATTTTAAGGCATTTATTTTTTGAATATAATTTCCTTCAAATGTTGGCAACTGTATTATGGAAATGAGCGTTCGGTGAGAAACGGGAAGATCCGCTGTTTGCGACCAAAATTCTGTTCAGTGATGGGGCCCATTTCTGCACGCAGTTGGTTACTACATGTTCACCGCAACAATAATATGTTCTCTACAATAAAGCATTGTCGTCTCAACCATAGTATTGTTTTCTGAAGTTTATTTTGACAACAGTATGATTGCGGCAATAATAATATTATTGAGATGTAACAATACTAGTTTTGCTAAATTTAGAAATGAAAACATGGTTGTATCAACCATGTCATTATTGTTGGTGCGACAAAAGTATTGTTGTTAAAGATTTACGTTAACAATAATATGATTACGGCAATCATACTGTATGGTTGCGACTATAAACAAAGCATCCCAGGTTTTAAAGACTATGTGTTTGCTTTTGGTTGTTGTCCATTATAAAAAAAAACAACCAGAAAGTAGTTCGAGGGATTTTTATGGTGTTTACTTTGTTCGGTGAAATACTCATCTACCGACTGGTTTTCGTTTATTTAAAATCGTCCTGCACTTAAGGACATAGCCTTTGATCATGTTTTAATCACATTCGGTACTTGCGGTCTACGGATGGTGAAGTAACATTCACCCCTGCTGGCAACTAAAAGTATTTTCGACTGCCGTTGGAATACGTGAGTATATTTTTGTTTCTTGAATGAAATATTCAATAAAACATGGCCTAAAATCTGGCTATGAACTAATTGTAATGCATTATAAAACAACTTGCTTAGTAAAAATCTCTATTTTTGAATAACAACATTACCCAATCCTAATAAATAATTTTGGGGATCAAAGTATGGTTGAGTGAATCATACTATGGATGTAGGTATAATAAATTGGTTGCGTGTAAAACATACTATCGTTGTGAGGATCATACTATGGTTGTATGAGAAACATTCTATGGGATCATAGTATTGTTGCGTGAGAATAATACTATGTTTGTGAGGATCATACTATGGTTGTATGAGAAATATACTATCGTTGTGAGGATCATAATATGGTTGTGGTGATAATAGTATGGTTGAGTGTGAATCATACTATTGTTGTAAGGATCATAGTATGGTTGTAGAGATCATTGTATGTTTGAGTGTGAATCATACTATGGTTGTGGGGATCATAGTATGGTTATGTGTGAATCATACTATTGTTGGAAGGATCATAATATTGTTGTGCCACAACCATTTACCCAACAATAGTATGATCCTCTTCGAATATTGTCACCCTAACCATATTTTTTTTCTGCGTGTGGCTCAACGGCAAAGTCAATAAACAAAATTGCCGCATTTAGGCTGAAAAAGAGGTTCAAGAGGAGGTTCAAGAGGTGTCATTATACTAAGAGAAAACCACGGTTTAGTGCGGTTCATAAGCTGGTGGAATCATCGGTGCATATTTTTTCAAAAATGATGATGGCCGGAACGTAACCGTGATTGGTGCTCGCTATCGCGCCATGATATCGATCTTTATGCTAACTGAAATTGAAGCCCGTAATCTTGACGACACCTGGTTTCCACAGGACGGTGCCACTTGCCATACAGCTCCTCAAACAAAGGGTCTATTGAGAGGTCATTTCGAAAAGCAGCTAATTTCACGTTTTGGACTGGTGAGTTGGCCGCCTAGATCGACTGATATCACACCTTTAGACATTTTTCTTTGGGGTTACGTAAAGTCCAAAGTCTATGCTGACAAACCAGCTACGATTCAGGTTTTGGAAGCCAACATTACGCGTGTTATTAAAGCCATACCGGTCGAAATGCTCGAACGAGTCATCCAAAATTAGACCCTCAGAATGGAAACCCTGAGGCGTAGTTGCATCCAACATTTTAAGGAAATTATATTCAAAAAATAAATGCCACAAAATGTCCTTTCAAATTACCAATAAAGATTCCACCCATGATTTGAATTTTTTTATTTATTTTTTGTTTTGAAAAAATACCTCTAGACGGATCACCCTATATATTAGGGTGGAGTGAAATTCAAAAAAAAAAGTTAACCTCGGAAAGAGATGTAGGTAGTCTGGGGTCCTAAAGAGGGGAAAAATAAAGAAAAAAATTTAAAAAAATTTTTAGGGGTCGCGCCACTCCCTTGAAATTTGGAAATTATCGCTATTTTGGCGTTGATTTTAGAAAAATCCTAAAAATTAACGACTTAACTTATTCGAAATTTAAAAGTTTGAGCTTGTTCAGTGCCCAAACAAAAGTATTTGAGGCAAATATGAGGATAATCGACTAATATTTGTAGCTTTGGTGGCGATTTCATTGTTCAGTCAATTTTCTGAAGAAGGGACGATTTCACTTATTTTACTTTTTGAAATTTTTGAACAATGAGAAAAAATTTTTTAAATTTTTTCATGCCCTTATTTCATTGTTTACGCTATTGCAAACATTTATTGACATAAAACTTTAAAATCGGTTCAGGGGTTAGGAAAATTCATGCCTTCAAACATGTGTATTTGTTTATTTTGGCGCGACCCCTAAAAATTTTTTTAAATTTTTTTCTTTATTTTTCCCCTCTTTAGGACCCCAGACTACATCTCTTTCCGAGGTTAACTTTTTCAAATTAAAAAAAAGCATGTTTTCACTCCACCCTACTATATATTTATCCCCGTCGTTCCAGTGTGGAGCATGGGGCCATAACGTATTGTTTATGGTTTCAGTAATCAAGAGTATTTAGTAATAGCCTCCAGACAGGCATGTAGCAACAGCATTTCCACTGTGCAGATGTTTAAGTTATACAGTCTATTCTTGGTCGACAGAGCCTCGTTAGCGAAACAGGGAGCCTCAAGTTCTGTCAGAACAGTGGGTAAGGATGTCATTTGAGTAGGATAGGCTATGTAAGGGAGCACCAAGTTTTGTGAGAACAGTGGGTAAGGATGTCATTTGAGTAGGATAGGCTATGTAATCGCATCTCTACTCCAATGCCCCAAGCAGGTTAGTTTTTCCAAACATAAAAAAATGTCAATGTTTTACTTATTCCGAATGAAAAATGTATCCTTAAAAGAACCTTAATTTCCTTATTAGTAACAAGCATGGGATTGGTTTTATTGCTCACATGTTTCAAATCCTTATTTTATTCGTTTTTTAACACCTTTTTAAATACCAAAACAAAGAAAGAAAAAGTATAATCAAATTGAAAAATGTTCATCAAAATTGTCTACATTAGACTTTAATTTTAACACTTGCTCGTTCGTTCGTCCATTGGCTTGCCTTTATTTACTTTTCCACTTTAATGCACTTTAAACGAAATAAAAATAATCAAGTTTTCTTTCTACGGAGACATGCAAATCTCTGGTGTTAAATTAATCTTTCCTTGCCGGCTGCCAGTCAGCCCGCCACCAGTACCAGAAGTCAGAAGCGAGAAGATTGCCTTGCAACAAGAGACTTTTTCATTATTGTCCGGAGACTTGTTTCATGCAATGTTGTTGCGTCTGTAAGTGCAACAAATGCAACACTGTTGCAACATGTTTAACATTTTCCAAGCCGTTGTTATTGGTTAGCTCCGCTCTGCCGCCGCCTAAGCTGAGTACACAAACAACAAGGTTTTCCGCGTTTTTAATTAGCATTAATGCGTTAAAGAGTTATAGCCACATAAATTTATGCCTTCTGGCAACCGAAACGCTGATATATGCACGATATGCATTTATCAGAGTGCATATTTATGCGATAATTAAATTGATAGGGTGTAGAAAGCATGACAAGCGGAAGAGAAATGATGATTTCTAAATATAGTCGGGTAAAAGCTGTTTTAAAAGTAGTGCCTCCTAATTGAATCAATCAAAAGAAACGTGATTGGTAATTCTTTTTGATTAGGAAAAGTGTGATATATTCACGCCTTTAAGAAGGGGCGGAAGTGTTTAACCATTGGAGGGAGTTTGTGTGCTAAGTCCTTTGTTATTTAGGTAATGTCATCAGACTGTGGTACTGCTGATGTTGTAGGGTTTTATATAATAGGGACATAACAATTTCGTATCTTTATGTCAACGCACTCTTGAACATTTTTATGGGCTTTTAGTGTCAAAACGTTAGTCGAAGTCAACATTTTCATCATGGTAAAGTTCACGTACATGCAACGTTTGGAAATCATTAAAAATTACTGCCGAAGTTCTGAGTGTGTGGTCCCAACTTTAACAGCACTTACTCCAATTTTCGGCCGTAATAATCTTTCTACCCGACAGGCTGTGTGAATCAATTTGGATCCAAATTTTCCCTTTTGGATTTCCCGGCGCAAAGAGATGCCTTGCCGCTCGAAGCGACGAAAATAACGCAGCCGTAAGTGTATCCGTTTAAAATGAGCCAAATTAGTCGATTCCACGTCGCTCTCAGGAATTGGACATCCCTCAAACCATACTGTGGCGTATTTTGCGAAAAGAACTTATCCTTCATCCTTATGAGATCAAAAAGACTCAAGAAACTTGATCATTTGGAACGCCAAAACTTCTCCGATTGGGCTCTGGCAAAGTTTCACGAAAATCCAGAATTTCATCAAAAAAATGTTCTTTAGCGATGCATTTCAATCTGAGTGGTTTTGTCAATAAACAAAATATGCGTTGTTGAACATCAACAAATGGCACAATTGTATCCGCAAATAATTACTGTGTGGTGTGGTTTTCATGTGGGAGGTGTGATTGCGCCGTATTTTTCGTCGATTTAAACAATCGTCATGTTACCGTCAATGGTGAGCTCTATCGTGCTATGCTAGAAAATTTGGCCAGAATTGGAAGAGAGCTTCACATAGTCGATTTGTGGTTTCAACAAGACGGTGCCACTAGCCACACAGCACGCGCGACAATCGATTAACCGAAAGGCAAATTCTGATATCTCGAGAAATGGTCCGGTCGAACGACCACCTCCTTTATGCGATTTAACGCAATTGGATTTCTTTTTAGCAACAAGCCAACAACTTTAGACGAGCTTAGAGACAACATCCAACGCGAAATTGCCAACGTTCCGGCAGAAATGTGTGCAAGAGTGGTGAAAAAATGGGTCCAAAGAATATATCGCTATACTAGGGCTCGTAGTGGTCATGTGACCGAAATCGAATACCATTCTAAAAATGTAACATTTGCACTTCACCTGGATTAAATCTGAACTTTATATATTAAATATTCTGCGTTTCATTAATATATGAAATTGTTTTGTCCTTATTGGAAAGTGTTATAGCCAATTGACGAGGACAGACAATTCGTTTGTTCATTATAAAGAATGTTCCAACTAAATCGCACCATGTTTATTGTAAATAAAACACGTGAAAAAGACGTGAAACCAAATATCGGCCAAATGCTCCCCAAAACTTCGGTGGCATACCTTTATCCGATCGTCCATCAATGACTCCGAGACATAATAATCCTTAAACTCCTAAATTGTTATTGTTCTTGGCTTATTGACGTACACCTTTTTCTTTTAAATATCCCCCCAAAAAAATCAAATCACATAATCGTGGAGGCCAATTAACATCGCCACGACGTAAGATAATAGGGCCATTATATTTCTCGCTCATCGTTTCGTTGACAGTGTCCTGTTGGAACCCTAAATCATCCAGGTCCATATCCTCAACTTCTGGCCATAAGAAGTCCGTTATCATTTCGCGAAAGCGGACAACCTTCACGGTAACTGCTTGGCCGACCTTATTTTCCAAGAAGTATGGCTAATGACGCCGCCAGCTCTTAAATTACACCAAACAGTCACTCTTTGTAGATGCGTCGGGTTTCAAACAATTACTCGGTGATTCTCATTTGCTTAAATGCGGTAATTATGCCTGTTAACGAATCCATTAAGTTGAACGTGTTCCTCCTTGCTGAAGATGATTTTCTTTTTAGACTCAACATTTACTTTAGTTCGTTCAACCAACCATTTGGCGTCTTGACGGCGCTTTAAATTGTCAGTAGCTTAGCTCTTTAGTAAATTGAAGTGTATAAATTCAAATCCTTTTTCAAAATTGGCATCAATGATTTTCCTGAGATGTTAAATTGTTGGGCACGACGAAGAGTCGATGTTGACGGGTCTTCTGTCACTTTATCGCAAAACATCAATAGTATCCGCAGAACGAACTGGGCGAGCCACATTTTCTACAGACCTGGTTTGCAGAAATTTGCGCCAATTCTCCCGATTGTGGATATATTTGGTCGATTATGCTGACCAAAAGAATCACGAAATGCATGATTTGAAAATCCCTTTTCGTAAAATGCTTCAACAACTTTAAGGCGTTGCACAATTGTGTACCTCTCTTCATAGTTAAATTTGTCAAACACTAAAGCACAGAAATGTCAAATTAAATTGGCCAAAAAACTTCACGAAAAGGTGTGACTTACAATTAACATCGTGTATTGTGGTCGGACAATCCCTTACCGCACGATTTCGTATTAGTTTTCTTAAATAAATGATTACTGTTGTTGTTGTAATAGCGCCACATAGTACCGGGAAGACAGCCAGTCAAAGAATTCTTCCTTTGAGTCGACCTGGTTATTAATTGGACTTACTGGAAGATGGACAGACTGGCCTCAACAACTTCTATCCAAATTGTCTATTAATATCCGAAATTTTCGCTTATGCCCTGGGTTGTGCTATCTTAATAATTTTTATGAGTTAGTCCGAATTTAGGTTTTTACCAAAAACCAAAAACAAACAGTTAAAAACCTCGTTAAGTTTGGCCAGTTTTATCTTTATGTAACCTCCACCGTAAAAACAGAATACGAGAAGTCCTTTTTGAGCCCTTTCCGCCAATGCGTCTGTTTCTAAACTCAAAATTACTCTATATTTGGATAGGCCTGGGAAGTAAGTGAACAGAGGGGGAAAGAGTGACATTTGTCTTGAATTTCTAAATGTCGTAATAGGTGGGAAATAAATTTGCCTTAAGTCGATTCTACATACGGGCAGTACGGGCGTAAGAAAATTCGATCTGTTGTGTATATATTAGCAAACGGGTGTAAATTCCTCACTTCAGAAATAGGTCAATGAAAGTAACTATAAACCACCATGAAAGTAACTATAAAACAGCTATACACATTCCACATTCCGACATTGCTCGAGGGAGGCAATTAAGTTGGATACCTCACTCTCACCAATCAGCACCATCCCTCTCCTTAGAGTACGGTAAATTAGCTCCAAATATATTTTTGAAGCACCAGCCTGATATAGGTTTTATAAAAAAATATTTTCCTTTAGTCCCTTAAACGAAAGCCTTTTCCCCCTTGGCCGATTTCACCCATAAACAATCCCAAACAGCTTATGTCCATAAGCCATTATTATGCAAAATTTCAGGACAGGATAAAAATCATTTGTATGACTGTTATCGTGCTTTAAACAAATACACGGACGGCAGAATGGTCCAGTAGCTCTAAGGATGTTTTTGGAGCACCTGTTTTTATATGCGATGTGGATTACCTCTTAGGCTTGATGTAAGTTGTATAGAAAAAAGTTTTCCCTAGGCCCATCAAGCGAAGCCTTTCGCTCATTATAAATCGCAAACCGCTTATGAGCACAAACCATAATCATCCAAAATTTCAGGACCCTTAGTGGATTTGTTTTATTAATTGTGCTTTTAGCAGATACAGAGACATGGCTGGTCTTAGAATCAATAATATTTATACTCTATGGGGTATCTGATCAATATTTCGTGGTGCAAACGATATGACAAATCCATTTTGATTGATTTGTTAAAGTGTGATTTATTACACCTCTCAGAAAGTCTTGAAACCATAAAAAGAAGTTTGTGTTCTAAGTCTTGTGTTTTGTAGTCAGTTTCAATGCACTGTGCTGTGCTAAACAAGGCCTGAACGCTAATAATAGAAGACAAGCTTATTTTTTTATTAATATATCACGACTTTGAATTATTTTCTTCTTTAACTAATATTCAGCTTTCCGGCAGAACGGACTTTCCTCTGTAGTTAATTCACTGATTGTCTATTAAAATCTAACACCTTTGCCAAAAGCTCAGCTAGGTGCTGTCTTTATAATCGTTTATAATTAAAAACAAACGTGAGTGGAAAGTGTGCCTCATTAGACGAAGTGTGATATTTTAACACCCAAAAGAAAGGGGCGGCTGGTTGACTAAAACCCTTTGGTGAGGTTTGTGTTCTAAGTCTTTTGTTTTGTAGTCACTACCAATCGCACCAAGGCACAAATGATGCTGAAAATGAAAATAGTGAAATGAAAAACATTTATGTCCCATGTGTATAACACCGTAAGACTTTATAGTACAGGGTGGTCCAAATACAAGTTTCTTTAAAAAAGAATAAAAACAAACTATTATTTGCTTTCATTATGAATGAGTGAATTACTCCACAAGCTAATTAGATCAGGGTTGTTATTGTTTGTCAAAAGGGGGGAGGAAAAGTAAGTCAGTCGACATAAAACGAACACATTCCCTTTTTGGTAGATGTGCGTTTCGTCGTTGGTGAGAGACAACTTTTTAATATTATTTGTGTGTGATGTCGATCAAGCTCTAAGGCGGTTCAGTGTTACCTATTTAAACGACCCTAGTTATTTTATGTAAAATAATGTACGCACAAAAATCATGCACACTTTGATTGTGCTTTTTGCATTTGTGGTTTTCAACGAAGACCCATGCGAATTGGAATTTGTGGAAATGATATTGCGCGTTGAAGATTGATCTACGCACAGTTCGAAGACTATACGCAAAGGGTAATTCTCATTAATAAAAATGAGTCTCCCGTATAAGTCATTTGATTTGTGGCCGAAGTAATAGTTGCCAAAGACTGCTGAAGAAAAACCTTGGCGGGTTTAGAAACAGCTGTACAGCCTGCCTGGCGACCGTATCAAATACATTTCACCAATTTCTTCTTTTTACGTTGATTCTGAAAAAGAAACAACATAAAGTTCTCGAACCAGAATAAAAAAAACTGCTCAAGTCATAATAACGATAAAAGACCGAATAAATAAAAAAAAACCGAAAAAAAACTGTGAAATTATTTTCTAATAATTCAAATTACAAAATGTGTCGAAATAATCGAAATCTCTGATTTCTTAAAATAAAAAAATATGGTCGCTCGAGGTATCCAACTTTTACATTAAATATGGCCTTCAAACGATTGAAAATAAGTTGCATGCTGCACGATTAGGATCTTGTGGCCCATTTTCGTTCAATTGGTTTCTTTAGCTCATTCGTACTTGCATATTTTAAGTGCTCACCTTGCTCTCCAAAATGGTTCAGATGTAATAGTCCACCAGATTTGCATCGGGCTAATTTGAAAGCCATTGTATGGCTGAAATGAAGTGTGGAACATGGTTTTTAACCACTCTTGCTTTACACAAGCTTTATGAGACGGTTGTTGTGGTTGTAGCATAAATGAATTTTATTTTGTAGGTTCCGTCCGTTCTAAAGAGACCTGGGGGTCAGCTTAGCGGGCTTGATCGGACAATTGAAGAGGTGCACTACGATATGGGGTCCCTGATGGCTGGCGGAACAAACATCCGGAACGTTTTTTTTTATGAGATGGTGTCAAGTCTTGCTGACATTGCAAACATAGTTCCGGAGTAAGTCTATTCATTACGAAATGGCAAAACAAACTGAGCATAAAACAAGCGACAGCTGTCAAAAAACTAAGTCCGAAAAAAGTGTGGCCAGATTGAAAACCAAACGTCCAGCACCCTTTATAAAACTTGCAAATGCTAGCGGTAGCTTGTAAACAATATAAAGCTGTCATGGGTATGGAGTTAACATAGCATTGCCAACGTAAAGTTGGTTAATTGAGTCAAAAAGCAAACATTCCCATTATTTACGCAAAATTTTATTGAAGTAGCTGCCTTGGATGTATTCCTGTTGACGTTTTTTAGCTCTATCTCACAAATGACTTGCTCGACATTTGCCCTTAGAGCCTGAATCGGTCCTTTATGGTCGATTACGTTGAGCGAAAAAATCACATATTCCACGAAATGCATTTGGATTTGAACGCCCATTTTCGTAAAAGGCTTTAACACTCTAAACGCGCTTCTCAATTGTGTACCTCTCAATGGTTGAATTTGTTAAACACTGAAATAAAGAGATGTTGAATTAAATTGGGCAAAAAACTTGACGAGAATCATCTGAACTAATCCCAAGGGTGGAAAAGGGTCATCACCCAGCTTCAGTCATGGTTTGGTGGGGTGACCTACATTTCTGCGAACAAGGAGTCAAAACATCGGCCAAAGTTTACCAAGAAACCGTTTTGGAAGCTATTGTGAAGCCTCTTAACAATTCCCTGTTCCAAAACCAGCCATGGACTTTCCAGCAGGATTCTGCGCCAGGCCATAAGGCTAAAACGTCCCAGGCCTGGCTTCGAAACAATTCATTTCCTCTGAAAAATGGCAGTCCAGATTTGAAGCCATTGGATTACAAATTGTGGACGGTTTTAGAGGACAAGGTTTGTCACAAAAGACACCCCAACATTGGATCTCTTAAGACTGCTTTGGTTCGAGCTGTGGCCAATTTTTAAATGGACGAGGTTCGTGCAGCTATTGACGATTGGCCAGTGCGACTAAAGGCGTGTGTAAAGGCAAAAAGGTGGAAATTTCGAATAAGTAGATTCGTTTTGGATACAATATACATCAATAAATATGTGACAGCGCATAGAGAAAGGGACCTAAGGTTAAAAAACTGTTTTGTTCAGGAGAGCCATTTTAAAGATTAGGTCCCTTTCTATTTGCGCTTAGAATCGTCGACTTTACTTTCATAAAACGCGCATATCTCTGGGAGGGAACACTTTTGGGGCATGGGGTCGGTCTCATTCGATGCTCAGATGTTGTCCACATCAAAAAAAAAGAAAAAAAAATGAAAATTGATTTTTTTTTACCCTTAGGCCCCTTTCTCTATGCGCTGTCACATATATTAAAAAATATTTGGTCCAAAAACATTCAGTACTTTTTATTTTACAGCATAAAACGTGTGTAACAGTATTTATGTCCCTACTAAGTACATCCAATCTTGATGAAATTTGGCACACCTAAGTTTTTTGGCCAAGCAAGGGCATTTAGAAATTGGAGAAAATCGGTTGTAATTTAGATATAGCTCCCATATATGGCAGAAGTGAGTTTTTTGGAAACAGGACAAAGGCTGTTGGCTTTAAGGAAAATCGGTTAAAACTTAGATATAAACGCACTATCTAAATTGTAAATAAAACAAAAAGTTTGCAGATAATGTTCTTAATATTTTTAATTATGATAGATGGATCTAGGAAAATAATGTGTTAATCAAACTATCGGGCAAATGCTCGCCACGGTTTTTGTGGCATACGTCTATCCGATGGTTCATATTTTCAGTGACTTAATGGAAGTTCAACGTCGTTAATGTGTCGAATTACCTCATCCTATAGCGCTTGAATTACTCTTAGCTTATTGGCGTACAGTTTTTCTTTTAAATATCCCCAAAGAAAGAAGTTTTCAAAAACTATCTGCTCACAATTTCGCTATAGAAATGTTATAAGAAGGTGGAGAATAATGAATGTGTTAATAGTGAGAAACGAATGCGTCAACATGATTTTTGAAATACTGCTGTTGCTATACTACGACGACTGGCTTCTTTAACATTGAATATTTGGGAAGTTTAATTTTGCATATTTTGGCCCAATTGAACCATACAGTTCAAAGCAGTTGCGTTTGGTTGAAATTCTTTGCGTAGACCTTGGCTTTATCTGCCTCTTTTATATTTATTAAATTTTGAGATTTGCAGCCACACAACAAATATTCAATTCTCCATTATTCCAAGTGCTTAAAGACAACTTCATTCCTTGTCATATCCGGTTCCACTTTGCAATAAATATTCATTACAGCCATCTGCGTAGCAATAAAAAAAAGTATTTGTATTTCATTATAGACTTCAGTTGAAATTTGTTAACCACTTTATTTGTTATCGGTGGCCAGAAAATGACTCTGAAAATTTATTTCTTAATTCTACGTTACTATTGCGATATTTTTGCAATATTGAAGATAACTTAACAACAACTTTACATTAAAATATGAAGATGATGATGGAGAAAACTTAAAAACACAAATAGCCTAAAGAACAAACACACGTCCACATTGGAAATGTCAGTGGGTATCATTTGAATTAAATGCGAATTGATTTTATTGACTAACTGGTTTCACATGGTCGTCGCCGTTTTCATTTGTATATTTGAGAAATTCAAATGTATTAATGATTATTGGCAGATAAATTTTATCAAAGATGGAAAGAAAAAACTAAAAATGTTAGCATGTTTGTATTCTTGTAGTATTTGTTAAATGCTCAACATATTACATAGCGGAGATTTTGGAATTTAAACAATTAGCAAAGTACAGGAAAAGTAGGTACGTTCTACTGTCAGACCGCAAAACTAACTAGCCTGGCACATTTTCTGTTTTACTAGCAACTTTTTTTGTTTTGTTTTTTAAAAGCAATCTTTTATAAGCCATCTGTCAAAATTTCCGAAATATTTAATGATTATTTTCTTTGTAACAGGTGATTGAAGTAAACAAGTTTTATAATTTCTGAAAAATGGAAAATAAAGAGTTTCGTGCGGTAATAAAACACTTTTATATGAAAGGTTATACGCCACAATGAATCAAAAGATGAATTGGATTCTGTTCATGGTGATAATGCACCATCATACTCCACCGTGAAATCCTGGGTTCAACAATTTAAAATGGGTCGTTCAAGTACGGAAGATGAACAACGCTCTGGAAGACCGAAAGCTGCTACTACTATTGAAAACATTAGAAAAATATTTAATGAAGTTACTAAAGATAGACGAATAAAGCTCAGAGAACTTGCTGATATTGTTAAAATACACGAAAAACAAGTTTGAAGTATTTTACATGATGAACTCCACATGAAAAAGCTAACTGCAAGATATGTGCCGCGTTTGTTGACTTTGCCCCAAAAATGGACCAATTCCGAGGAGCTTTTAGCGATTTATCATCGTAATCCAATAGAGTTCTTGCGCCGATTCATAACTGTTGATGAAACTTGGATCCATCACTACATCCCAGAATGCAAAAAACAGTCAAAACAATGCATAGAAGCTGGTAAAAGTGGTCCCAAGAAGGCGAAAACTGTCAAGTCAGCAGGAAAAGTAATGTCCACGGTATTTTGGGATGCAAGGGGTATAATATTTATTGATTATCTTGAGAAAGGAAAAACTATAAATAGTGAATATTATTGTGCATTATTGGATAGGTTGAGTAAAGAAGTCAAGATAAAACGACCGCATTTAGGAAAAAAAAGTTATTTTTCATCAAGACAATGCTCCTTCACACACTGCATTTTTAACTCAAAACTGGCCGAATTACGATTTGAAATTGCTCTGCATCCACCATATAGTCCAGATTTAGCTCCATCTGATTATTTCTTGTTTCCAAATTTAAAAAAATTCTTGGTGGCAAAAAATGTTCGTCCAATAGCGAGGTTATTGCTGAAATTGAGGCATATTTTGAAGGTCTGGAAAAATCTTATTTTTTGGATGGAATTAAAAAACTTGAAAAACATTTGATGAAGTGTATTGAGTTGAAAGGAGATTATGTTGAAAAATAAATAATAATAATTCCAAAAAACGGTTCTTTTTATGTTAGGCCAGTTACTTTTGCGGTCGCCCTCGTAATGCTTTTGATGCAAGGCAGTCGGCCTTGTCCGACTTAAGATTCCCTTATATGTTGACTATTCAAGCTGACCTATGAATTGTTTTCCAAATTTTTTCCACTTCCCCAAAATTGCAACTTTTTTTTGGCATAAATCTCTAAATTAAATACAAGTAGAAAACGTTTTAATGGCAATTGACCGTTGGTTACAAATAAATTCGAAAAACTATTTGCATATATCTCTAGTAATTAGTATATAAAGGGTGTTTTTTATTGGGGTATAGAATTTTAAGTTGGCATTACTTTTTTAACTGGCGGCCATTTTGTCAGCTGCCAAGTGATTAATATTTAGTTTGGTTTGCCATTTCATCATGAACAGGTTGGCAAAAGAACAACGCTTGCAAAATGGGCCGAAAATGAGATTCATCTCGATGCTGATTTTCATCACAAAATTTTGTTCAGTGATGAGGCTCATTTTTGGTTGAATAGCTACGTCAACAAGCAAAATTGCCGCATTTGGAGTGAAGAGAATCCACATGAGACCCTTGAGACGCCATTACATCCACAAAAACTGACTGTTTGGTGTGCTCTATGGGCTGGTGCAATCATTGGGCCATACTTCTTCCGAAATAATGCTAGAGAGTCAGTTACCGTTAATGGAGACCGGTATAGAGCCATGATAACCGACTATTTTGTTCCCGAATTGGATGGCATGAATGTGGATGAGTTGTGGTTCCAACAAGACGGCGCTACATGCCACACAGCGCACGTCACAATCGAATTATTGAAGGAAACATTCGATGAGCGCATAGTTTCGCGGAATGGACCTGTCAATTGGCCACCAAGATCGTGTGATTTGACACCATTGGATTATTTTCTTTGGGGATATGTGAAGTCGCTCGTCTACGCCAACAAACCAGAAACACGTTAGGGGACTTGGAAGCCAACATTCGTGGCGTTATTGCCAACATACGGCCCCATATGCTCGAAAAAGTGGTTGAAAATTGGACCTGTAGAATTGGCTTTATTCGAGCCAGCCGCGGCGGCCACATACCCGAAATCATATTTAAACATTAATGGCATAAAATTATCCTTCCAATAAAGCCAAATTGATGGACATTAAAACGAAGTTCTATACCTCAATAAAAAAAACACCCTTTATTTCACTGCAAAATAAACAAAACTCCCTTTTCTTTGAAAATAAAATATTATTTAACAAAGCATTAATAAATTCCAGCTATGACATGGGGATTAATTGAATTAATAAAATTACATTGAAAACTAAGTTGAAAAATAAACCTCCTTCCAATGGAAACGCTATAAATTGAGCCCCAAAATAATGCACACGGTCCAGGCTATATAATTTAACATAGAACTGTCTAATTACTTCGTATTTCAAATAGTTATGAAGAGGAAAATATACAATATCCTATATTATTGACCAATGATCGCCATAATTTGGAAATTACAGTAATGATGTGAAAACGGAATAAAGTAAAAGTTGTTTTCGTCAAGTGTTGACAATCAAATTTTATTGGCTAGCTTCAAATTATATACAGCAAAGCCAAGGGTAGTTCAGTAATAGTTTAATAATTAGTATATGTATGATAGGTTCAAATACTTATACTTTAAATAATAACTGAGTATTTGATTAAACGAAAGACTTAAGACAAAAGCGTAAACGAATGCACGGCTCCATTTGATTTTACTCAGCCATAACTTGCACTTAGTCAAATCGAAAGACTTAAGTAACAAACCTATGTTTTTTATTACATATTTGCAAAACAGAAATTGAATTAAAATGTCATGCATATAATTAAATTAAACGTACTAAGGTAAACAGTTTCTATGTGCAATAACTTTGCTCTATGCACTAAATGATGTCAATGATTATGGGCTGTTCGCGACGATAGAGTTTAGATACAATCGTAAGGTTTTTTTTTACTTTTATTTAAGTGTACATTTGTTTTGTTGGCATTCCGAAAATAGTATTGCTCTATTATTAAATTATGCAAATTTGTATGTAATTACATATGAAGCGACGCATTATGAATAGCTATATTGTTTGCAAAGGCCACAATTTTAAGTTGATTTTATTTGGAATTTTAGTGAACACATATACTTGGGCATAACTAAAACTTGTGTCTCCATTGAAATGTATAAAAAGAATATCCGCAGAAGAATAGAACCATAACAAAATGAGTTCAATACATCCGATTTTAAGTAATGGAGATGTACTCAGATTAGTTAAGCTTGTGGTTGTCGTTTCTATGTGTGGGCTAGTCTTCCTTGCCGTCGGCTAGCGAATTCCACTCAATTGCCTGATTTTCAACACCAGTTTAGGATGTGACTAATCCAGTACCATTTACACTTTTGGATTTTAATTGGGAAAAACTGTTTGTAAGTTTCTGACCAGACCTTGGCGTTCGTTGTTGTCCAGTATATAAAGGGTGCCCCAAGAAGAACGCAATTTTTAAATCTGGCAACATTCGAAGTGTCATTGTTTGACATTTGAACAATTGTTATTGTTTGTTAGTAGAAGGTACGAGGTTAGTAAAAATGGAACATGGACAGCGAAGGGAGTTCGTTAATTGGGTATTGGAGAGACAACATGAAAATGCTGATTTTGCCGATAAAATCATCTTCAGTGACTAGGCCTATTTTCATCTTGATGGCTTCGTCAATAGGCAGAATTGTCGCATTTGGGGTGCGGAAAATCCTCGAGTGATTCACGAGAAGCAAACGCATCCTCAACCAGAGCATTGCGCCGGTCGACTTCCAGCCGGCTTCGGCTGGTCGCCGACCATTTTTGCCAGCCGCCGCCGCCGACTATTTGGTCGGCTCGTGACGGCTTAAAATAAGCCGCCGTAGAAGTTTAAAAATTTAATTTTTCTTTAGAATTTTTACAATTCATAATTTTTACATGACCAGAATTAAGCTTTTATTGAATTTTACTGCGTTTAGTTAAAATTCTCACTGCAGTCTTTCACACATGATCAACTTTCCCGCTTATCCGACCAATCGTACAATTGATTTGATAGTGTGCACCGGCTTATGACGATTAGTTGCGGCAGTTAGTGCACGGAAATGTCCAACTAAGTAGTTGGTAATTGGAAAACTGCACTTTTTGCAACTGATAGTTTACAGTTATACAAAACACAACAATCAAAAGAAATTTAAAGTGAACAAGTCTATAAAAGAAAAACGACAATGGCAGAGAAATCTAAAATTACAAATTTTTTTAAACGTTCCAGACCAGCTCCTGAAAGTTCGTCAGACTCTGATCCTGGCGAAATAAGTGAAGTGCAAATGGACGTAAACCAGTATGAAAATATACTGAGAAAAAAAAGTGAATTTTACAAAAAAACTAAAATTGAATTTGCCAATAAAAGCGCAACAGGTTCTCATGTTTGGGAACATTTTGGACAATTGACGTATTCAAAAAAGAATTTGTTGCCCAAGTTAAACATTTGTAAACATTGTTATGAGAACAATCCTTTAATATTGAAGGGGTAAGTTTCTAGCGAATATTAAAATTGTTTCAATACTAATTTTTTTACATATTACCAGATTCGCAAAGACGACATCTACCGCAAATTTGGCAAACCACTTAAGATTTACACATATTATCGAAATAACATCCAAATTTATTGAAATATCCAACAAAAAAACAAAGGACACCCTTAGTGGAAAAGACAAACTTCTTAAAAATTCTGAAACTCACAAGTTTGCAAACGCCCGATTATTGGTTCAAATGTGCTGTCGCGATCTACGACCATTTAATATGGTGGAACAGCCTGGTTTTCTAGAATACATGCAGCATATTAAACCTGGCCTGGTAATGCCAACAGCATCAACTTTGGCAAGATCTGCTTTAAACGATGTCTATTCCACATATGAGAATGTGATAAAACAACACCTCAATATAAGCCCTAAAAATATTGCTATAGTTTTGGATATGTGGACTGACTCGTACAAAATGTTAAGCTATGTAAACATAAGAGCTCATTACATAGAAAATTTCGAACCAATTTGTATATCCTTAAAAACCGAGCAGTTTCCACATCCTCATAACCAATTTACAATAGCCCAAAAACTCACAGAAACAATAGAATATTTTGGATTGAATGACAAAGAAATTTCTTTTGTTAGCGATGGTGGTTCGAACATAATAGCCGCAGTGCGACTGATGAAAAAAAAAGATTTGGCTGCTCCATCCACAGTCTCCACCGGCTTATATCCTTTGATATTTTAGAAAATGAGACATTTGCTGTATTCCGAAGTACAACAAAAAAACTTAAAGACATTTTTAAAACATTGACCTACAAAACGGAAAACATAACTTCGTTGCAAAAGGCCTATGAAGACGAGGAGACTTTTAATGAAATTGCTAAATTGGTCGAGGAGATTGAAGCTGAAATTCAAATAGTACTTGAAATCGAGGAAATAAAAACTACTCAAATGGGCAGTATAAAAAACTCAAACAAAACAAGATGGAACACACTTTGCTATATGTATAGAAGCTTTATTAAAAATAAAAACATTATTAATATTGCTCTAATTGAAGCGGATAAAGAGGAATATGCCCTGAATACTATGGAAAAAGAATTAATAACAGAGTTTCTACATTTTTTGGAAACTTTTGAGACTGCCACAAAATTTTTACAAGGTCGCAAATACACCACCTTAAATTTAGTTATTATTTATTACGAAAAAATAATAACAGAATTGAAAGAGAAAGTGCTGGTCGTTGCATTTGAAGAAGTTATTCAAATATACGCATTTGCAATCAAACGATTTCCCGTTCGGTTCAAAATTTTGAAAATACATGTAATAGCTTCGCTTCTGGACCCGTTCCAAAAAAATTGGCCTGTATTGGAAAAATGGGTTAAAAAAATTCCTTCTTATGATGTTGAACTTGACCATGAGTTACAAGAAGGATCTCCTGACTTTCAAGATTCCACAAAATATGATGTTCTGTATAAAGAAATTACCAAGCAATTTCCAGTGGAGGGTGATATGCCTTCAACTTCTCAAGCAGCTAAAACTCAAGTAAGTATAATTTAAATAGGCATTTTATATTAATTAATTAATTTTCACGCAGACAATTCGAAATACGGCTAGAGATGAAATGCTTTCATTTATTGCATCTACTTCCATTACTGCCGAGCGTAATCATTTAGAATCCGAAATAAAGAAATATTTTGACGCAGAGCTGGACGACACAGACACATTTAGCTGGTGGAAAAAAAACGAACAGGTACATATATCTAAATACTAATGATTTGATACTATTCAGTATATGTTATTAAAAATATTTTTTTTTTTAGAATTTTCCGACTTTAGCAAAATTAGCTAAATTAATCCTAACCATTCCAGCAACAAGCGCATCCTCAGAAGAGGCTTTTTCTAGTGCAGGAGCACTAATAACTTCAAAAAGATCTTCTTTAAATCCAAACACTGTAAAAAAAGTGTTATTCATTCATGACAATTGCGATATTTTTCAAAATATAGTAAAATAGTAATAAAAATGGTTGTTTCATTTAATTCTAACTCTCTTTTACAGTTGAGCCGCCGCTTATGAACAATAGTGTCGGCTCGAGCCGGCTTTGAGCCGCCGCCGTCAATATTATCGTCAGCCGCCGCCGCCGACAAAAGATACTCGGCTCTGTGCTCTGTCCTCAACGTGTCACTGTGTGGTGTGGTTTTTAGGCTGGAGGAATCATTGGACCTTTTTTTATGAAAATGAGGCAGGTCAAGCGCAAACAGTCAATGGTGTTTGGTATCGTGAAATGATAATCAGTTTTTTCTTGCCTAGAATTGAAGAAATGAATGTGAAGGGCATGTGGTTCCAACAAGACGGCGCCACATGTCATACAGCCAGAGAAACAATTCAATTGCTGCATCAGGCATTTAAAAATTGCGCTCTTCTTAGGACACCCTTTATAAAAATTAATCTGAAGCCTTGTAGAGATTGTGTCTAAATTTGCCATTGCGTATTTAGTACAGGGTACAGGGTTTAGTTACAATCCCTACAAAATCCGAACGTAATATTTTTTTTTTGTTGCGCAGTTTCATTATGCTGCATTGTGAGGCCACACTTCTTTAAAGAAAACATTGTAACTGTGACTATCAATGAGGATCGTTACTTAAAGATGTTAAAGGAGTTTTTTTTACCCAAAGCAGCAGCGAAGACGTATCCGATTCAACAGCATTTGGGTCGAGCAAGGTGGATTAACTGCACATATGGCCAGACCGGTTATTTTATTATCCAGAAATTTTTTTATTCGCTGGCCCCCAAGGACACTGGACCTGATTGCACCATTTTTGAAGGGGTCAAGCAAGAGGTGTACAAAACGAAACCAAGGAATTTGACTGAACTCAAGCAGTCCATTAAAACGATATGTGAATCGAGCCCAACTTCAACCCTTCAGGCCGCAATGAATAACACTGATTAAAACAAAAATATTTGAATTTCTTTTTGAAGCACCCTGTATATATAATATTAATCTAAGAAGATCTGGCCATATCCGATCGTCCATGTGTCTGTTGAAAGCAAGGCATCGGCCACAGGACCTAATCTAAAATTCTGATATATTGCAAGATAGTGGTTTATGGGTATACGCTGTTTAGGATTTGTAAAAGGGCGTAACCGGCCCTGTGGGGAAAAAATTATCTTTATAAGGGACCAAAGAAACCTGGGAAAAATACGCATCTTTCAATATTATCTTTAATATATCTTTAATTTTAAATAATTTAAATAAATATATCTTTAATTTTAAATAAACTAAAAACGGCCATAAATATGATAATTTTTACTTTCGAAACTATGATGGAGTTATATTAAGTTCGGTGTTTTTAATACACATTAAAATTTTAGAAACGTTTATTGAGTAAAAAAACGTGTTTTTCAAGAAGATAAATTGCATCTTTTTTACTTTTTCAATGTTTAAAAGTGTTTGGTCGAACAAATATTTTTCTAATGGCAACACGGCATATGGGTACCGAATTAATAGCATATGTTTCGCCGAATATAAACGTAGGTTAATTTTAATTTTTTAGCTGCGATTTAGGTCGGACGCATGGCCTAAAACGTCCAAAAACTGACTTTTTTGCGCTTTTGTAGCGTTGCACAGTGGAATGAGATTTAAAAGTGGAAAAAATGCAAGGACGGAGCTACAGGGCCTCCAATTTGGCCACTTCGAGTTTCTACAATTTTAATACGCATGTAACTTTTGTATTTATGAACCGATTTGAATAATATTTTTATAGAATCTACTAGTCGAGACCTAAAAAAAGGTGTGTGCATTGTATTGTGTAGTTACTAAGATATACGTGTTTAAAAATTTAATCATTTTTTCCCTCTAAATTGGTGTAGTGTTTTGGTTTTTATCCTTTTTATTTTGTTTTAAAAACAGCAAAAATTGTTATATAAAAAAATGCTTAAATAACATTTCGTGTACAAACTTATAAGAATTTAAAGTTTAAAACTTGAAAAATATCGATTTTTTGTGTAATTGTTTTATTTTAGAGTTGTCGATTATACAGGGTGGGCTCAAGGTTACCATGGAGTTAAAAACTTTAATAACTTTTTCGTGTATTAATTTTTTTTCTCAGATTATATAATATACAATTTTTTTAACTAAGTAAGAAAATTAATGTCACTTAAATGACCCCCTTTTCAGTTCGCAATTATGGTCTCGCTGTAGAGCATTTTCCTTAACATCTTTCAAAATTTGTGGCTGTACCGTTCGAATTTCTGCTATAATGTTGGACCTGAGTTGAAGGATTGTCCCGGGCTTGTTAACATATACTCGCTCCTATAAATAACTCCAAAGAAAATAGTCGGATATCAGAAAATAGTACGGCGATCGCGCTGGCCAAATAATTTCCGAATTACTGGAAATTATTCGCTTTCCAAAAATTTGACTTAAAAGTGCCATTGCGTCTCGGGCAGTATGGGCAGTCCTGCTGAAACCACATCTCTGGTCTATTTTTAAGAGCAGGACGTAAGAAATGTTCTATCTTAAACCGATACCGCTCTCCATTTACGGTGCAGCACTTCCATCTTCTTTATCGAAGAAGTAGGGCCCAATGATATTTGCAGATTTGAGATCTCACCATACTGTACACCCAATGGGTTGCGATTGGCGTTAATGATTTGCTCTTGGATTTTCAGAACCCCAGAACCGGCTTATTAACAAAACCATTCAAATAAAAATGAGCTTCATCACTTTTGCGTTTGCCTTAAAATAATTGATCGCTGAATAAATAATAAAAATAATAAATAATAAAATTCTATTATTATGGTTCTTTGTTCAGTTGTAAATCTCTCCATAATTTATTCTCCAAGTGTTATTGATGTAATCTGAAAAAAAATATTTGAACGAAAATCTTTCTAACTTTCTTTCTTAAAAAAAAGTTTAAAATTGTTTTTGTTGTTTGTGCTATTTTTGTAAAATCCAAAAATTAGCAATGCAGGGATCAAAAAATGTGTAGCATTTCTATACGGACATAAGTGTTGTAAATCAACCCGCAAAAGGATTCCATCTTTTTGCCAGTAATATGGCAAATATTCCGAGAAAACTGAAAAATTAAACTTTGGAATTTTTGAAATATTTCTTGGGAATTGTGGGATTGTTTTTAAGAAATATACATTTTTTATTTATTTCAAGTGTTGCTACTGTCATTACCAATAAAAGAAATTTGATGCAGTACTTTTTTACGGCCGATTCAAATTTAAATTGGTAAATCGCCCACCCTGTACATAAAATATTCATAATTTCCTTAGTATTAAATGAATTGATTTTATCATCAGCACAGAACTCATAAAGCAGGCTGGCTCTTTGAATCACATCATATTCAAGGCATGGAAATAAACTTTATATGATGGCCATGTAGACTCATGCAAACAAAGTGAATGGCTTTAATCATTGTTGTTTTTAATATATAATATTGAAAATATAAGTAAAAATATGAATAAATTATGTTAAATTATACGAAATTAAAATTGTCATTGAAAATTCATTAAATAAGCATTCACTTTAATCTCATATAATTGGATGAAGCCACCACATTTTTCCCAGCTCAAATATATTGCTGTTATTAACAGGAAATCATTGAAAAGGTTGATTTTAATTAAAACCAAAGTCTGAAAAAAAACGAACCACCCACACTACAGTCAATCAACTGAAAATATTCCAATTTTCACATACACACAACAGAAAAATAAAACAAACCCACCAAATAGAAGATAATCTTCACACACAAAAAATGGGTTTAATAAATCAGCTACTGTAAATTGCAACGGTTTTCCGTTTTTCAACTAAAATTGTTCTGAAAATTTATGCTTTTGGATTAAGAACAGCCAAAAACACAAACCGCCGAAATACAGAAAAAAAAACCTTCAATTTATATTCCCAGCATCAGCTCAAGTTTACACAATGCCGACATCTACTGCAAAGGCATGTTATAATAAATACTCACTAAAATAGAATTGCACAATTCGATGTGTTTCCCTCTCGTTTGCCAAAAAAAAAAAAAACTGAAACCCTTTTCAAATACTGCTGTATTGTTCTTTTGCTGAAACTTTTGAAAATTCTCTGTTTTGCTTATTTTCCGCAACGGATTAGCCGCCAGCTAATAAAGCGTACTATTCTCTAGGGTTATAAATAAAAACAATAACTGTCTTAAAACAGCCAAGAACCGAAACAGCCAGCATAGATTGTAGACAACTGAGATCGTTTCGGTTTTTGGCGGTTTTTCCCCCCGCTGCTTGGAGTATGTTGTTAACAAAAGTCTTTACAATGAGGTTAAATTTATAAATCAAAGCAACACGTTTAGTAAAAACGAAAAGCAGCATAGCTAAGCGTTAGAATGTAGTAACGAAGATATCTTATATGTGATGTTGGGGTAGGTTCGAAATGGCCTAAGTGTTCCTTACACGAGGACTTGAGAAACAACGAAATTCTTAACTTACTTAAGTCCCACAATATCCCATTAAGCAACAAGGGTCTACTTCTATCAAATCAGTAAGGTCTGTACAACATAATTCTTAAACTCACTGACCGGGACGTACTCTTTAACGCCGGCTCCGAATGGTTTATGCATTTTATTTTATGGCTTAGAGAAAAATCTCTTACTTGTAGAGACGCCGGCATTTGCGAGGTGGACACCGCCGCTGAACAATAATTAGCCGTTCCTACCCGGGCTTGAATCCGGTTTAGTAGTCGTGCACATTCCATTACACCACGGCCGCTCAAGGACGGCTATATTTTACTTATATACTAAGGCTGTAAAAGCCAATATGTTTTGAAAACATTTCCAGCATAAAATTTTTACAACTTTTACCAATAAAATTTTTTAAAAAAAAATATTTTTTTAAATCGTTCCCCCTAAAGACTACGCCATTTCATACCGACTATAGCAAGGTAAAAGTGAACTGCATTCAATGCAATCTGCCCCCGTCGACTAGAGAGTTCAAATATGGCCTTGGGATATTAAAAAAAACTGCGCTCATCCAACAGAGGGTTTATGGGACTTCTTGGACTGTCCCTCAGACACTATACTTACTAGTTATAGTTAATTCAAATATTTTTTGGCTTTTTTCGACTGACATACATAGTCTTCTCTTCTCAACTTAAAGTTTGTAATTTAATGTTGCGTGGATTTTATGTAATCTCTTTTTAAATACAGTCGAACCTGGATAAGTGGGACCAGCATAAGTAGCAATTTTCTATAAGTGAGACGGTTTTGGGGGTCCCTGCACACTTTGACCATAAAAAACCTCTTTAAGCAGCAGTTTGAACGTTTTAAAGTGGGTCTGGATTTTTTTGAATTAACCTCTATAAGTGGGAATTTTAACTTGTTTTCCTCTATGAGTGGGATTTCGCTTTTTTATGCTGTACTTCCAAAGGTACGATTGTTGTCCTTTATTCTTTGGCGATTATCCTGGCAGATTTTATTAAAACGGCCTTAGTTGTTCTCAGTTTTTGGTCGACATTTTCGATATTTTTTCACCTATCCGATTGAATGGCTCCGTTCTATGTATTTTAGTGCCTTCCATTATATAATAGAGGGGTATAGATATTGGCAATGGAATCAGTGCGGTTATAGTTTGGGGGTTTTTTTTTGATTAATTTTGACCAACAATTTGGCCACAAAGGCCAAAAAACTGACAAACCTGGTGCCATGCTGCGAGCGCTCGTTTTTTTTCTTTTACTTTTTATTGTAGAAAAGCATATTCTTCTGTTTGTAAACTTTTTAATTCCTTTTTCTTCTGTACAAAATCTTTTTTTAAATTCGATCAGACTCAAATGAAGTATTGCACATTACTTGCGATCTACAACTAACCACGGAGGCAATTGGACCATATCGATCTTTGATATCATCTAAGCCGCATAATATATGTTTCGTTTGCTCCCTTCCTCCACCGGGCAGGGGCACGGAATCTATTGAATACGAGGGTTGCTATATATATTTCTGGCCAACACTTAGTGTTGCCTAGCGCCATCTGACACTTCCATTGGAAAGTTTGACATTTTTAGCATAAACGTACTCAGAACGTTTTAACTTACGACCATCATTTTTGTTTTGTTTACTGTGACTTGAAAAATTAAATTTGGCAAAAAAATTTAATTAACTCGTGAAAATTTTCGTGCGATCATTTTTCACATCTTTCGACGTGGATTATCACGACAAGAGTGCATCGATGAACTAAAATTTGTGTATGGCGATGAAGCACCATCCTATAGCATTGTAAAAAACTGGTTTAATGAATTCTATTGTGGCCGACGCTCGCTCAAAGACAAAGGTCGTCCCAAAACGTCCGTTGTGCCAGAGAACATTGATACCGTGTCTGAACTGATAATGCCAGATCGTCATGTGACATGCCGTGGGATAGAGGCATCCTTCCACCAGCATAATTAGAGGTTTGTTCTCCTTGGATCCCGCACAAAAGGCTCGTGTCGATTGGTGCAAAGAAATTTTGAAAAAATACTATCGTGGTGCTTCAAAAGACGTTTATAAGATCGTCACAGGTAACGAATCATGGATCTATGTGTATGAGCCCTAAACAAAACAGCAATCGTCCGTGTGGGTCTTCGAAGACGAGCCAAATCCAACGAAAGTTGTTCGTGGAAGAAACACTCGTTGCAAATGGTCGCCTGTTTCTTCGACAAAACTGGTCATGTGGCGACTGGTCCGCTTGAACGACGTAGGAGTTCAACTCTGAGTAGTACGCCACAATTTGATTGCCTAAACTCTTCGAAGAAATTCGAAAATCGAACAAGAGAAGAGAAATCATTGTGCACCAATGCGAGCTCTCACACATCGGCTCAAACCAGCGCCTTTTTGACCAGCCAAAACGTTGAATTAATGAGTCATTCGCCGTACAGCCTTGACTTGGCACCCAATGACTTCTTTTTAATCGTGCACATCAAGAAAAAAAGGCGTGGTCAACGATTTTCGTCGCCAGAAGATGCTGTTGAAGCGTTCAAAAGCCATGTTTTGGAGGTGTCCAATCGGAGTGGAAAAATTGCTACGACAATTGGTTTGAGTATATAAATAATGCTGGAGAATACTTTGAAAAACAATAAAACCATTTTTGATGATAAATATTCGCATTTTCATTATTAGGCCAAATATATATAGCAGCCCTCGTATACTTTGAAGGGTCTCCAATCAATATATATGACGCGCAAAATAGAAAGGGACCTAAGGTTAAAAACCAGTTTTGTTCAGAAGAGCCATTTTAAAGATTAGGTGCCTTTCTATTTGCGCTTAAAATCGTCGACATCACTTTCATAAAACGCGCATATCTCTGGGAGGGAACACTTTTGGCATCATTCGATGCTCAGATGTTGTCCACATCAAAAAAAGAAAAAAAAAATGCTTGATTTTTTTACCCTTAGGTCCCTTCCTCTATGCGCTGTCACATATGGTGGTCGTGCAACCGGAATGGTAAATTTAGTATACCATCCACTCTTCGGTGGAGGTTATACAAATATTAATTAAACCATTTAAAATTAAGGCGTTTGGTCTGTGTGATGACCAGATAAAAATTAAAGTTTGTATGATTCATTAGTTCATATCGTTGATAATCGGGGCTAATCGCTCTCGTTTAACGCATTCATCGTTTAATTCTTTCCCCGATTACAAAAGAATACGACGACAACAGGATGTGGTCGATTGTAACTATAGGCTTTTGATTTAATTACATTTTCAGCCGCAGAGTGTTTAACGCTAGCACTTTGGCTAGTCGGCTGAATTGTTTGTTCGCCTCAAGCCACAAAATAGCAGTTATTGAGATTTTTCTGTTCGCCTCCAAGGGGTAGATTGGTTGGTTAGGTAGCGGCATTTAACTTAATTACAATTTACAGCAGGCAGCAATAATTTGCCACGATTTGAGTCTGGCTTGGCTGGCTAGTGGTATTTGGCGGTACGCAACGTTTTCAAGTTTGTCTATCGGGGCAGAATGAGAATATACGCACTTTTTATTCGCTGCTTACGGTCGGTTTAGTGTTAACATTAGCAAGTGATTTTGTTGGTGTTGTTACTGTAGTTTCTTCTAGCCATGATAGTAAACCCATAAATCTACCAAGGCTGCCATGTGCTAGAGAAACCCAAATAATGCGGTTATGGGGCTGACGTTGATGGCGTTGCTGATGCTGCCGCTGACGATGATGATGGCGGTGGTGGTGGTGGTGTTGTTATGAATATCAAATACTTTGGAAAAATCAAGTCGTCCGACTGGTGCTAAAAAGATCTCAGGTTTAGAATTGTTGCAGTAGAATTGGATACGTTTGGTTTTTTTGCTTTTCGAATATGACAGCAATCTTGAAAATCTGAGCTATGCAAGATTGTGATGCGTTGTCTGCCTGATGGACATTTTACAAATATTGTTTTCTGTGGTGAAAATGTCAAGAGTATCCACGGAATACGTTTTAGATTTCGGAAATGCTTAGCAAGCTGAGATTAGCAGCTAATTCCTTAACGACTTTCAGGTGACTGAGCTTAGTTACTTAGAAGACATTTTATCATAATAAAAGATATTAAAATAATTCTTTGAAAACATTTTGTTTTATTTTCAATTATCATAGTACGTTTTATTTGGACCAAACTTTAGTTGTGTATCATATGTAGAAGATAGAAAATGATATTTTTGTTTCCTTCCTATTGTTTTGATCATAACAACATTTCACGGTACAATAAGAGCGGGACATTATGAAGCTGAAGATAGTTACCATGGAGTAGACTTCAGAAATGTGGAAACATTTTCAATATTTAAAAATAACTAGGGCAAAATTTGAAAAAATATTTATGTTCAATAGAATGGGTTGCCCGCTTAAAAAAAATAAATAGCTGCATTTGCGAGATCATTAAGGTTTCTACACGCAGAAAAAAAATATGGTTACTATATGGTCACCGCAACAATAATACGTTCTCTACAATAAAAACATGTTCGTCGCAACCATAGTATTGTTTTTAGAATTTCATTTTAACAACAGCATGATTGCGGTATTATTAATATTGTTGAAATGTAACAATAGAATTATTGCCAAATTAAGAAATGAAAATATGGTTGTAGCAACCATATAAACATGGTTGGTGCATCAAAAGTATTGTTGTTTAAAATGTATGTTAATAATAATATGATTGCGGCAATCATAGGGTATGGTTGCGAATATTTTTGTGTGTGCGTATGTTTCTTTTGATAAACCAAAGAAAAACACATACTCGCGATACAGTGCAAGATTGTTGTCCATTATAAAAAAAACAACAACAATCGAAAGGTAGTTCGAGGGATTTGTATTGTAGAAACTTTGTTCGGTGAAATACTCTACTACTGACTGGTTCTCGTTTATTTAAAATCTGCCTTCACTTAAGTATATAGCAATTGATCATGGTTTTTCATGGTGAAGTCGCATTCACCTCTGCTGGCAACTTAAAGTATTTTCGACTGCCGTTGGAATATATGAGTATATTTTTGTTTCTTGAATGAAATGTTCAATAAAAACAAATGCCTCAAATCTGGCTATGAACTAATTGTAATGCAATTTAAAATAACTTACTTGATAAAAATCTCTATTTTTGAATAACAACATTACCCAATCCTAATAAATAATGTTGGTGATCATAGTATGGTTGAGTGTGAATCATACTATGGTTGTGGGGATCATAATATGGTTGCGTGTGAATCATAATATGGTTGTGAGGATCATACTATGGTTGTATGAGAAACATACTATGGTTGTGAGCATCATAATATGGTTGTGGAGATCATAGTATAGTTGATGGTGAATCAGACTATGGTTGTGGGAATCATAGTATGGCTATATGTGAACTATGCTATTGTAGTGAGGATCATAATATTGTTGTGCCTCAACCATATACCCAACAATAGTAGTATAATAGTATGATCCTCTTCGAATATTGTCACCCCAACCATACTTTTTTTCTGCGTGTATTAAATTTGAGGGAATGAATGCGTTAAACTAATATCTATCTTAAAACTAGTCAGCAAGTTTCGCTTGATTCTACTTGGGCAGCACCACGCCTATTTGTAAGAAGTTCATATTGACTGAGAACGTTATACAATTTTTTTTTTAAATATTCTTTATTTGCGATCTATTTATTTAGTTATACAATTTGTACTTGAAAATTGTCGTGGCACCACCGATACATCTCTCAGCTTAGAAATACTATGTTTCATAAACTATTAAATATCTGCCAATGATATTTGGTGATGTGATGCTGGAATTAAAAGAAAAACATTCTGCTGACAAATAAATTGGTGTCGCGCACTTTCGGCAAAAACTGCCATCTGCCAAAAAGAAACGGAATTTATGACTTGGAAATTATTATAGTAATATTATGTTAAGATTGGACAAAAATGGCGTTGCACCTCACTTTTAACACTGAACTTTGAAAGGTCTTATCTTATTAGCTATTGCCGTTATGGCAAAGATGTTTGTCATAATTGTCTTTTGTCTTAGATTCAGGCATAAAAGAGCCACCTCCAAGTAAAAATGGAGTTGTTTCACTATTATTGAATAAACACTTTCTATAGGCTGTTTTCCCATAGATTTTATGAGAGATCTCTTTCTCGAATACACCCAAAAATGCTTCAACTGCTTTTGAAAGTAATCACGTGTGAAATAAGTGCCTTTTGTTATTTAAGTTAGGTTAAAGAGGATGAAATGGCGAGTTCACTCGGAGGCCCGAAAGGCCGATTTTGGAACCCTAATAGGCTGTTTCCACTACGGTCGCGTCCATGATTTATCGATAAATTTGTAATGGTGTTTCCATTGTGTTTTGCGTCCACGTTTGCGTTCAAACAGCTGTTTGTGTTTATTTGTTTTTTTTAGGGGTGCGAAAAATTTTAATATTTTTGTGGCCCAACTAGCACCTGCTCCTTTCTGCAATAAACACAATCGATTTAATTCCAAAAAAATATTGGTATATAATTTATATTTAAAAAATTACCTGTATTTTTTCGTTAAATTGCCCAGTTTATTTTTTACTTCGGCGCCAGTCACTCCCAACTTCTCGCCCATCTCTTTGTGTATGTGGGTGTTTTTCCGAGCACCCCTCAGGCCATCAATGTTTTCCTCCCAGAGGTCCAACAGATGTAGTGTTGTTACTGCTGTCCATTCCGTCTTTTTAAATTCTAAAATAATTGGAAAAATTAATATTATTTAAACAAAAGCAAAAATATTAACTTACCTCCTGTTTTTTGCATTTTGGATTTTTTTATTTATACTGATTGACAGCTGTTTTCATAGGTATGTGCAATTTGCCATTGATAGGTATGGGTGGGTTTCGATTGCAAAAATAATCGATTTTAATGTAAACGCGACTTATCGATAAACGCGTCCAATATGAACGCGACTTTTTCCCATACCTAACTGCCTATGTTTTTTGTATGGGCCTTAACGCGCGTTCATTGATTTTTGGATGCGGACGTGGACGCGACCGTAGTGGAAACAGCCTATAATGAAAGGGAGGGGGAGCACAAATCATAAAGAAATTTGTAGCAGCTATCCAAGTTTTTATATTTGTTATGGTTTATAAACTGGTTCAAGTAGTTCAGAACCAACCCGACCCTTTAATAATTTTTAAGAGTGATTCTGGCTAGGAAGGCAACTCAATATTCTGGAAGACCCGTGCATGTGCATAGCAAATGCTCCACTGACTCCTCTTACAATGCGCCCTGGCAACATCTACAAAGTCTGTGCACGGGATGCCTACACGCGCTTTCATAGGCAACCCGAGTTGTGAGGACTCCTATGAGGGTTGGCATCTTTCGTTTTCCTAATGTTAGCGATTTCCTTGGTCTCTCGGATCTATTTTCATTCAGGCAGACCAGGTTATTCTGGATTGAGCTTCACTTTGACTCTGCTTCCACCATCGCCACTTCATGGATTACATTTATCAGTTCGATGAGCGGGATGTGTATGTTTGGGGTTGTTGGTTCGCCCATTGCTCCTAAGCCCATTCGGGCACATTTTTCTGTCATCTCGTTGCCCGGTATATCGCTTTGACTTGGTACCCATGTCAATACTATGTTATGTTTCCGGTTTCGCATGAGTGATTCAATTCATCTCTTTACACATTTCGATTTCCAGCGCCTTTATGGGTGTCATTTAAAGGAGGTATACTTAGTTCTAGAATCTTGTCCGCGGCTATATTGATTTCAAAAATCTCTGCCTGAAAGACCCTGAATTTATGTGGTAGTGGCCGAGATATTTTTAGGTTGAGGAATTCGGAGTAAACCCCTGATCCCGCACTTGCTTCTATTTTCAAACCATCCGTGAAGATTAAGATTTAATTTTCTGATATTACAGCAAATAATACTCATTCTTCTCTCGTTTGAAAATTCGTGCTTAAGGATTAGATTTTCGATTGACCTCGGTGTCACATAGTCTGACTCTACATCAAGTCTGTCCATTCGACCTGCTAATCTTTACCATACATGCCATTTTCCCTCAAACGTAGGGCGACCTTTGCTTATAAAGCTTACACCGTGAAAAACCACGGTTTCGTGCTCGCTATCGCGCCATGATATCGGACTTTTTGCTTATTGAAATTAATGTCTGTAATCTTGACGATATTTGGTTTTAAGAGGACGGTGCCACTTGTTATACAGCTGCTCAAACAATGGATCTAGTAAGAGGTCATTTCGAACGGCAGCTAACTTCATATGTTTTGGACCGGTAAGTTGGCCGCCTAGATCGTGTAATATAATTTTTTCAGGTTTTGGTTTAATTACGCGTGTCATTAACGCCATGCCGGTTGGAAAGCTCGATCGAGTTATTCAAAATTGGACCCTCAGGACGGACACCCTGAGACGTAGTTGCGGCCAACATTTGAAAGAAATTGTATACAAAAAATTATTGGCATAAAATGTCCTTTCGAAGGAACAATAAAGATTTCACAATTGATTTGATTTTTTTTTTTATTTTGAAAAATATACCTCTAGATTGGTCACCTGTTATGACTTCTAGCCCCGCCTGTGGAGTAAATCTCAATGCCCTAGTAATGCCCAGACTTGCCATTCTCTGGATCTTGTTATTGAGGTTTCTCGTGTAATCTCAATTCTTTATAATGAGGGCCTTGTTCATAGGCTGCTAACCGAGCCCAAAATGGCACCTATTTTCCAACCCGGTTCTCTGTCTAATTTCAGGAATTGTGATAAAACTTTTATTAATTTTTAAAGCTCTTCTTTAAGCTCAGCCTGCATAAGGCTGAGATTAGAAAAAGAGGCATGGAATTTATAAATTGCAATGTTTCCTTCCTGGACAGGCGGTGCAAAGGTGTACCGACTATGAAGCTATTGATAACATTCTATGATAGGGGGTTTAAAAAAATCGGCCAAAAACTAAATATGTTTATTTGTTTTGATTCAACGGAATTTAGGTTTCAAACTCATTTACCCTTAGGCCAAAAAAATAAAACAGTCGGAGATATTATCAAAGTAAGCGATAAATTTTAAATATAGAAAAATATGGATTTATTTTGAGGACGTAACTGAGACAGTGATGAAATACCTTGGTGGTCTATAAGATTCAGTCTGGCCGAACTTATACCGTTTTTACGAGTTTAGCTAGCTTTTTATTATATCGATTAAAGTGCGTTCTTATTATAGAGGCTGGTGATATTGGCGATTTCTGTTGAATCCCCAGCATTCCCAAATATTTTTTTAAATCCCCAACTTTACCCAGTTAACAACTCAAATAAAACTATACCACCACTTCTATTTACATACGTAAAACCGACAAAAAAAATCTCAGAACTATTAAATATAACATCCAAAGCGATTACTTGCAATCTGTAATAACGCATGTTTCATGTCTTACAGATACGACAAATACTTAGAATTTAAATTGAAACAATTTACCGGCCACCACCAAATCTCCGAAAAAAAGACAGCAATTAGGGGGCATAACAATTAATCACAAGTTTCGGACAAAAAACTCGCACATGTTGGCCGACTAGCTGGCTAGCTAGCTGGCCATAAATTAAAATATCATAAACAATTTGGTTTTTGATTTGCATTTCGCATTTTGCCAAAAGGGTTTGGATGTGGTTCCAATCTGTGTAATTTTAAAAATTGTATTTTACTGCACTTTACTTTCCGAACAAATAAATCGCACGTATGACTTTTTTTAATTATATGCGATTTAAAAAGAATTTTTTTATTAGTACTTCTGCAAAGCGGGACAGTTTTGTGTGCTGGAACAACTTTTACTTTTTCATAGTGTCTTGCTGAGTGTCATTTGATAATGCTGATGATGACGGAACATTCATGCTCCAGCTCCAGCTTCAACTTCGGCCACTTGCTGGTGGTTATGAAACTGTGAACACTTTTGAAAGGAACTTCCAGCCAGCTTAGTTGGCCGGCGAGTGTTTGCGCTTTACTTGGTGTCTTCTACTCTTTGTTTTTGTTGTTGTTGTTTTTCTCTATGGAAATCATTTGGCCATCGTTCCACCGAAATGGTCACTAAATGTGGTAAACCACTTTGTTTTTCGCTGGTTTTGTTTGGTTTCTTTAGAAATGCTTAAAAGCAGTTTCATAACGCCATCCAGCCGTTGACGTTGATGATGAAGAGGAAAGTTTTGGACTTTTCGTAGGATCCATGAGTGATCTATGATGACAACAATGATTGAATGGTGTCATCTGAAGATGGGGAAGTTATCATCTTGGCGTAACGTAAATGTGTTTTTTTTTTGTTTTTTCCCCCTCCTCTCTTCCCCAGCCAACGAAAAACGCTTCTTCCAAATTAGTGTAATTTGAAAATGGTGCTGAGTTTTATTTGAAAGCTCACTCGCCGTGGCGTGTTTGTGGCGAATTACAGATGTCATTTTAAGTGGACGAACTCGAGCGTATCAAAATAAAAACCACTTGGCTTTGATGTCAGTTTTCTTAACACTTGTCATGAAAATAAGCTGTAGCGCTTGAGCAACTTTGCACAGTGGTACAATTTGGTGAAAGAGCATTCAAACATTAGAAATTTCGTTTCAAAACAAAAGGGTTTAGTAAAAACGCCACACCGAAACAAAAAAAAAACGCCAAGTCAAAACAATGGGAAAATGTCAGGTGGGTCCTTAAGTTACTTCATATGAAAAGACATATGTGACGCGCAAACTAGAAAGGGACCTAAGGGTAAAAACCAGTTTTGTTCAGGAGATCCATTTTAAAGATTAGGTCGCTTTCTATTTGCGCTTAGAATCGTCGACTTCACTTGCATAAAACGCGCATATCTCTGGGAGGGAACACTTTTGGGGCGTGGGATCGGTGTCATTCGATGCTCAGATTTTGTCCACATCAAAAAAAAAAGAAAAAAAAATGAAAATTGGTTTTTTTACCCTTAGGTCCCTTTCTCTATGCGCTGTCACATATGGGGAAAATGGCACCTTGATTTGACATTTTCAACATTAGCTGTTGCTGCCTATAAACACATGTTGCTGTAAAATTTCAGCCACGAACTTTAACAGTTTGAGTTCTACTGACAGACACCAAAACAAAAATAAAACGCCAATTCAAAATAATTTAAAAGTAGTCAATCTTATATGAAGACGCATATGCAATGATACGGTCTATACACTGAGAAGAAAAATAACCTTATAAAGGGTGATCCATCTAGAGGTATTTTTTTATAACAAAAATATTAAAATTCAAATCAAGTGTGGAAGCTTTATTGGTAATTTGAAAGGACATTTTATGGCATTTATTTTTTGAAAATAATTACCTTCAAATGTTGGCAACTGTATTATGGAAGTGAGCGTGCGGTTAGAAACGGGAAGTTCCGCTGTTTTCGATCAAAATTTTGTTCAGTGATGAGGCCCATTTCTGGCTCAACGGAAAAGTCAACAAAACAAATTGCCGCATTTGGGCTGAAGAGCAACAAGAAAAGGTTCAAGAGGTGCCATTATACCCTGAGAAAATCAGGGTTTGGTGCGGTTTGTAAGCTGGTGAACAATCGGTGCATATTTTTTCAAAAATGATGACGGCCAGCGCGTAACCGTGAATGGTGCTCGCTATCGCGGCATGATATCGATCTTTCTGCTACCTGAAATTGAAGCCCGCAATCTTGACGACACTTGATTTCAACAGGACAGTGCCACTTGCCATACAGCTGCTGAAACAATGGATCTATTGAGAGGTCATTTCGGAAAGCAGCTAATTTTACGTTTTGGACAGGTGAGTTGGCCGCCTAGATCCAGTGATATCACAACTTTAGACATTTTTCTTTGGGGTTACGTTAAGTCCAAAGTCTATGCTGACAAACCAGCAACGATTCAGGTTTTGGAAGCCATCATTACGCGTGTCATTAAAGCTATACCGATCGAAATGCTCGAACGAGTTATCTGAAATTGGACCCTCAGAATGGAAATCCTGAGGCGTAGTTGCGGCCAACATTTAAAGGAAATTATATTCAAGATTTTCAAATTACCAAAAAAGATTCCACACCTGATTTGAATTTTTATAATTTTTTTTTGTTCTGAAAAAATACCTCTAGCTGGATCACCCTATATGAACATGTTAGTACATATTAAGTATAAATCGCCTGTTTTCACCAAAGCGGCACGTTTTTGAGCCACATGAGCGAAAAATTCCAGCTATTATGTTATTTTTTGAGGTATTTAGTGCGTCCTAACTAATACGAGGGTTGCTATATATATTTCTGGCCTCGGAAACACTAAGTGTTGCGCCATCTGTCATTTCCATTAGAAGGTTTGACATTTTTTAGCATAAACGTACTCAGAACGTTTTGACGTACGACCATCATTTGGGTTGTTTACAGTGACTTGAAAAAATAATTTGGCAAAAAAAATGGAATTAACTTTCGACATGGATTATCACGACAAGAGTGCATCGATGAACTTAAATCTTTGTATGGCGATGAAGCACCATCCTAAGCACTGTGAAAAACTGGTTTAACGAATTCAATCGTAGCCGAAGCTCGCTCAATGACGAAGGTCGTCCAAAAACGGCCGTTGTTTCAGAGATCATTGATGCCATGCGTTAGCTGATAATGCAAGATCGTCATGTGACATACCTTGAGATAGAGATTTGACATCCTTGGGCATTTCTTCCACCAGCATACATTCGATTTTGCATGAAAACCTGGCCCTAAAAAAGGTTTGTTCTCGTTGTATTCCGCACAATTTGACAATCGCTCAAAAAACGGCTCGTGTTGATTGGTAAAAAAGATTTTTTTAAAAAAAAAATACGATCGCGGTGCTTCAAAAGACTTTTATAAGATCGTCACAGGTGACGAATCATGGATCTATGCGTATGAGCTCAAAACAAAACAGCAATCGACCGTGTGGGTCTTCGAAGACAAACCAAATCCAAAGAAAGTTGTTCATCGAAGAAGCACTTCGAAGTAAATGGTCGCCTGTTTCTTCGGCAAAACTGGTCATATGGAGACCGTTCCGCTTGAGCAACGTAGGTTAATTCTGAGTGGTACACCACAATTTGTTTGCCTGAAGTTCTTGGAGAAATACGAAAAACGAACAAGAGAAGACGATACACTGTGCACCATGACAATGTGAGCTCTCACACATCGGCTCAAACCAGCGCCTTTTTGACCGGCCCAAACGTCGAATTGGTGGGTCATCTGCCGTACAGCTCTGACTTGGCACCCAATGACTTCATTTTATTACCGCACATCAAGAAAAAAAATGGGTGGTCAACGTTTTTCATCTCCTGAAGCAGCTGTTGAAGCGTTCAAAAACCATGTTTTGGAGGTGTCTCAATCGGAGTGGAAAAAGTGCTTCGACAATTGGTTTGAGAGCATGCATGAAAAACAATAAAACCATTTTTGATGATAAATATTCGCATTTTGATTGTTAGGCCATTTCCTTATCCCTGTGTCTTGACCTGTTTTGGGGTATGAGGAATTCCAGAATAATATTGCCCAAAGCACAAAATTGTGCATGAGAAGACTTTATGTCTTGTAACTAGCCTATATGTGACGCGCAAAATGGAAGGGGACCTAAAGGTAAAAAGCAGTTTTGTTCAGGAGAGCCATTTTAAATATTTAAATACGTGTATCTTTGGTGTGCCATCACTTTCATAAAACGCGCATATCTCTGGGACAGAACACTTTTGGGGCATGGGATCGGTCTCATTCGAGGCTCAGATGTTGTCCACATCAAAAAAAAAAGTGAAAATTGATTTTTTTTTTACCCTTAGGTCCCTTTCTCCATGCGCTGTCACATATGCAAATCATTGGATCTCAACCAATTTGGAAGGTCTTGCAGAGTACAACTTGTGTTTTTATTTCACTTCTTAGAATGCTCTCTAGTAATAAAGTGACGTTGAAAGAAAGGTATGAAATGTGAACGGTTTTGAAACAATTTTGTTAAATTAGCGACTTTTGTCCGTTTTCTTAGAAAACGCGCCACAGTGCAATGACGACTCGGATGATTTTCGAGCTACCACATCATTAACCAGTTGCCTACAAATGTCGATAATGATGAAGAAAAATTCTTGCTGTTTTTTTTGCCTTCATTCATTTGCTTAATTTTGATGGCGCGGAAAAGAGGCGATCTGCGTATGTTTAGATTTTGGAATTAGAGCGAAGCCCCATTCAGAAGAAACCGCTACCGTACGTACATCCAAATGGTTTAAGTAATTTAAAAAAGAAGATAACATTAAGCCAAGTGAAGACTTTTCGATTTTAAGTGAGTGACAGTTGCTTATAAAGCTGGGGGCAATTAAACGAACATGAAACGGCCCGATGGGCATTTGTCTCCAAAACGTCATGATATTTCAAAAAACAAAAATGAAAAGCTAGAAAAACAAGAACGCCATAAAAGGCAGAATGAGAAAAGAATTTAAACAACGGAAGAAGCCGTTGTTTAAATTCTTTTCTCTGTCGGTGTGCCAAATTACACACACAAATTAAAAGAAATTAAATTTCAAAGCAAAGGGAGATTTAATTGTGTCTTTATGTTTTAAAGTTTCAGAATCCGTAATCCACTTAATTTAAACCCCATACTTTGTTTAGTTCTTAAACTGTAATTTATTATGTGTGTGTGTATGTGTACAACTAAAACAAGTGTTTTGGATGTAGTTTTAAAATTGTTTTCTAGTTTAAAAAAAGAACATACCACCTACATACATATTGAGTACAAGCTACACTTTCGCCTTATTCTAGATATGCGTTAGCATTAGCTATTAAAGTCAGGCTACTAAATCATAAGTGAATGTCATGCTGTCGATGTCTTACACAAATTGTTAAACATAAATGGGCGTATTTTTAAAGCGAGGTACATTGACTTTATCGCGATGCACAACAAAACAAACGCCGACAAGTGGATGGACGCGTGTGCCGAAAACGTTAATGTTGTTGTTCGCTGAGATGTTTCAGCCCAGGCACGCCAGAGGAACGACCCTAGTTATGAGTACAGAAAAGATTTCACCAACATCTTAACATATTTAAATCATCTACGAATTAACTCAAATTACTAAAGCATTTTTGATGCCAGGTAGGATAGGCTCAATGTATTACGAACCAAATCTTGTAAGAATTTTATTTAGAGAATCAATTTACCGATTGTTGTATTTTAAGTTGAGGTGGCCAGAGTGAGTTGTATTTTCGTGGGCAATTGTGTGAAGAAATCTTGAAGAGTAAGCTTTACAACAGTAGTTCTCATTCGTTTGGGGAGAGCCTGGCCTTATAGAGTTCGGTTTTACTTTCAACAATTGCAGCAAGGCTTTCTGAAGAGGGTTGTCACGTACCCGAAATCATGATAAAAGTAGTGTGCAGCCACGAAAATCAATGTCACTTTGCCATTTTGTTAAAAACTTGTCTTCTATTTAAATATAGAAGCAAGAGGTCTTGAGCCGGTTAATCCCTGTTCAATGTGTTAAGGCTTATTTAACTTGTCCGATCGAGCAACGCTTATGAAGGATAGAAATGTGTAGCAAAATCCCACAGAACATCTAGTCTAAATATTTGAAAGAACATTTTATGGCATTTATTTTTTGAATATAATTTTTTTCAAAGGTTGGCTGCAACTACCCCTCAGGGTTTCCATTCTGAGGGTCCAATTTTGGATGACTCGTTCGAGCATTTTGACCGGTATGGCTTTAATGACACGTGTACTTAGTAGGGATATAAATACTGTGACACACTTTTTATGCTGTAAAATAAAAAGTACTGAATGTTTTTGGACCAAATATTTTTTAATATATTTATTATATATATATGGAATCCCAAAAGAATCTACTTATTCGAAATGTCCGCCTTTTGGCAAATCGTCAATAGCTGCACGAACCTCGTCCATTGGAAAATTGGCCACAGCTCGAACCAAAGCAGTCTTCAGATATCCAATGCTGTTGTATCTTTTGTGACAAACCTTGTCCTCTAAAACCGTCCACAATTTGTAATCCAATGGGTTAAAATCTGGACTGCTTGAGGGCCATTCTTCAGAGAAAATAAACACTAGCAAATTGTTTCGAAGCCAGGCCTGGGACGTTTTAGCCTTATGGGCCGGCGCAGAATCCTGCTGGAAAGTCCATGGCTGGTTTTGGAACAGGGAATTGTTAAGAGACTTCACATCAGCTTCCAAAACGGTTTCTTGGTAAACTTTGGCCGATGTTTTGACTCATTGTTCGCAGAAATGCAGGTCAGTGACCCCATCGTAAGAGACACCCCACCAAACCATGACTGAAGCTGGGTGATGACCCTTTTCCACCCTTGGGATCAGGTCAGATGCTTCCTTAGATGACCGCGCATACACTCTATCATTTTGATTGTCGAATTGTTCCTGAACGCAAAAATTTGTTCATCGATGAACAAAATTTTTCTGTGCTAGTTATCAGCGTGCTTCACCAAAATACGTTTGCATTTTTCAATCCTATTTGTTTAAAGCTGCAGCCCATAAATGTCCGGTACGTCGTTTGAAAGCCCCAAATCCCAAGTCTTTTTTAATGATTCGACTCATGGACTTTTGCGTGATATTCATCTCACGGCCTCACCGATTTTCTGTTTTCGGAGCGGATTTCTGTGAATTCTTGATTTAACGGCTTTGATGATATGCGGTGTTCGAACAGAGCGTGGGCGGCACGATCGGTGGCGTTCTTTTACATCTACAGTCTCCTCAAGCAGTTTTATGCATCGGTAGACGAAACTGCGGCTAATCCTTAGTGGCCGGAGCGTTTTGAAAATATCGCTTTTTTCATTTCACACTTGAAAAGCGCTATTACAGCGATACGGTTCTCATTATCTGATCACTCCATGATGAAAGTTGAAACAATTTTAAAATCCCCTAACGCAATTGAGGTTAGCTGTCAAATCCCATAGGACATTAACGGGGTATGTTCAGTTCTACTATTGAAATGGGTGTGTTTAATTAGTTTACATTACAGTATTTATGTAGGGACATATTATAAAATACATATCATTAATCGGTAGACGTTCAAAGTTGTCCGATTTCCTTTAAACACCACAGCATTGTTTGTGACAAGTGCCTTCAATGTATACGTAATAGGTTGGGCCGATTTCTAAGGACAAAAATGCTTCGATATTGTGCCATCGATGTTTTGACAGCTTTTGGCAAGAGGGAAAAAAAGTTCCACAACGACAAATTAAAATAATCATTTTCGAGGCATCCAAATTTAATTTTTTTACCCTTTTCAAATTTTATTTTTAAGGTTTTTTTAAGTAGGTAATAAAACAAAATATTTTTTTAAATATCATGATTCGATTTTCTACAATTCTCTCTGTCACAATATCGATTGCTAAATAGACTTAAAACCTAATAGACCTAATACCTAATCTTTATATACAGGGTGTCCGCCGGGAAGGTTTACTACTTTGTTTTGCCGCCATTTTGGTAAAAATTAGTCTTGACAGCTCATATTTGGCTGTCGTGAAGTAGAGACGTGGCAAATTTATTATTGAAAAATATTTGATAAACCAACGTGTTCTAATCGTTAAACAATTTTATTAAAATTATCGATTACTGCGAAGATAAGAAAGTTACGTGCAATTTTCTGGAGATACAAAGTGCCAACAAAACGCACTGTTTATCGTGTAGTGCACGATTTCAAAGAAAGCGGGTCTGTAGCTGATAGGCCCAAGCATGGACCACAAAGTACTGCAATATCGTCTGAAAACACTACTGCTGCTCAAGAAAGTGCTCAAAACAATCCATCAACCTCAATTCGACGCCGTGCTCAATGTAATGAAAAATGTTCTCAAAAGGGCTCGCATTTTTGAGGCTAATAGAGGCGGACATTTATCTGATATTGTACTTATATTCCATATAAAATTGCCGACAATAAAAAAATCATTTATCAATATAAGATCAATTTTCTTTCATTTAATCAAAAATTACAAACAAACGAAATAGTATACCTTCCCGACGGACACCCTGTATGAAAATGTAATGTTCGGCGTACGAGCGCCTAAAACTCGACAACTGTTTGGCCGATTAACACAAAACTTGGGCAATATGTAAACTATGGCTGTCGAAAGGGTTCTCCTAAGTTTGGGTTTTTACGATTTGAAACAAACACACAAAATAAATTTCTTAATTAAAGTTACATTATTTTATGGCATTTGAACCTGCACAGTGGGCTTTTGACTTTTCGCTTTAAGTGTTGTTCTGAATTTAGATAAGAATGAAGAGGAGGAGAAACGTATTTAGGAATTTCGAGGCAAATATCTGTGTCAAGACATGAGCAGGCACCCAATTTTTGCACTAATCAGGGCATAAATGATAATGTTTAAAGCCGCAGATGTACTGATTATGACAGACTTTCAGTTTCAATTTTTGCTGGTACACTTACAATGCATTCGTAATGACTTAAATTGATGATTACATTTGAAAAATAGCATTCAAACTTTGTTGAACATTATTCTTTATTTACTTAAAATAGATAAAAACAAATGTGTTCACTTGTAGGCATTGTCCTCCTACAGAGGATGTCCTCAACATCTCTCCAAAAACAATGTAAACATTTTGTGTTCTTGGAATTGGATGATTGAATGTGAAGATAATTTACTTCTTGGCGGTTTGACTGAACTTGGCCTCGGCTGTACCGCGGACCTTCTTCATTTTGTTGCGACGTTCCTTGCGCTGCTTGCGGGTCTGTTTCTTAATTTCCATGAGACCGTGAGGAACCAAACGGTATTTGGGTTCGAATTTCTTGGCATAGTCCAATTCATCGTAGATCAAGGCAAAGCCACTGGAACGACCACCACCGAAAGCTGTACGGAAACCGAAGACAAAGCACACATCTGGGGTAGCTTTGTACATGGCAGCGAGTTTCTCACGGATTTCAGTCTTGCTGACGGAAGTCAAACCGGGATGGATCATATCGCAAACCATTTGCTTTCTTGAAAGCAAACGGTTGGTCATGAATTTGCGTGTGCGAATAGTGACGGTTGACATGACGGATTCACTGTTAAAACACTTAAAAAGTATTAAAACACGTCTTCAAGCAGACAAATTTTTTTACGAAAAAATTAATGCTGGACATCAATTATAGGGACCAGCAACGCGAGCCGGGTTTACTTAGTATTTAATATTTTATTTGAGAAATCTTTCCACGAGGTCTACAATATTGATGACGTTTTTCTCCCACGATTTGTTTGCTATTTTTTAAAAGCCAACAATAATTAAATCGTTACGCCTTTACCGGTAAAGTTTGCCCATACCAGTTCAAATTTGGTAATTAAGTTCTCTGTCAAAATGTGTGATTACCTCCAGCGAACAAAAAAAAATGCCAAAAAACGCACCGAAGATTAAATGAAACCCATAATTAAATTAAGACTTTAACCACTAGAAGAAGAAAAAAACGCGAAAACTTGTAAAACTTGGCCAGGTACCGGATACCCCGTACACACTGAGATAACCTTCAAATGTGACATACAAAATTTAATTTAATATTTGCCAAAAAATCAACAGCAACGCCAACAAATTGCAAACAAACTATTTTTAACGATTTCAATAAATTTCATTAATAATAATTTATGATTATTTCTCTTCTTCTCTTCGTTACAGGTGAGTTATTTCCATTGAGGCGCTTTAATAAAAACTCTAAAAACTAATGTGACGCTCCGGTAAGCAAATGTCTGTCTGTCTCTTTGTATCTTTCGACTGGCGTTTAATGACAATTTTCACTAATTTATGTGTTTAAGTTATTTGTCATTTGTTGTGTTGTGGCGTGGCGCGGCTTATCTCAAACTCATGCATCTCCATAATGTTCATTCTAAATTAACAATAAACATTTTTATTTGATTTTCAAACAAAACAAACGAAAGAAATACAAAATGAATGTAAATGTTTGCTGCGATTACCAACTACAAGCCAGACATAAAGGCGTCATCATATCACCAGCGAGACATTCATACATACGTATGCTTTTACACTTTTGCATACGCAAATGGACATACAGTGGCTCGCAGAGGTAGTGCAAATTAAGCAACAACCAAATTGGAGTGATATAAGTTTTAAAATATAAAAAAAGAAGTTAATTTTAGTTACAGACGTCGGTCAAATATCGGGTGATCAGATATTTTTTTCAAAACAAAAATTCAAATCAAGTGTAGAATCTTTGTTGTTCATTCGAAAGGACATTTTATGCCATTCATTTTTTAAATATAATTTCCTTCAAATGATAACCGCGACTAAGTCTCAGCGTGTCCATTCGGAAGGTCCAGTTGAATGACTCGTTTGAGCATTTCATGGCGGTATGACGTTCATGACACGCGTAATGTTGACTTCGAATCCTGAATCTTAGCTGGTTTGTCAGCGTAGACTTTGGACTTTACGTGGCCGCAAAGAAAAAAGTCTAAACTAGAGATATCACACGATCTAGGAGGCCAACTCACCGGTGCAGAACGTGAAATTAGCTGCTCTATGAAATGACATCTCAATAAATCCATTGTTTGAACAGCTGTATGGCAAGTGGCACCGTTCTGTTGAAACCAAATACCGTCCAGATTACCGGCTTTAATTTCAGGTAGCAAAAAGTCCGATATCAAGGCGCGATAGCGAGCACCATCACGGTTACGTTCCGGCCATCATCACTTTTGAAAAAATATGGGCCAATGATTCCACCAGCCCATTAACTGCACCAAACAATGGTTTTCTCTGGGTATAATAACAGCTCTCGAACCTCTTCTGGTTGCTCTTCAGCCCAAATGCGGATATGTTATTTATTGACGTTGCCGTTGAGCCACAAAGGTGCCTCATCACTGAATAAACCGTTGTTCGAAAACAGCGGATCTTCTCGTTTCTTATTTGCAAAATTCAGTTGCACAATTTGGAGACGTTGTTGCGGTGTTAGTATTTCTATGAAAAATGGCAAAAAAATACTGAAAAGGAGAAAAATAAAGTTAAACGCAACTCACGAAAACGCAACTCACGAAAAAAAAAAATCTGAAAAAAACCCTATGGAAAAAATACCTCTAGATGGATCTCCCTATATTACAACTTAGCAAAAATTGACCTAATAATAAACGATGCATGTGAAAACAAAAGACTTAAGACACATACTCTTTCGTAATCAACAAAATCAGGCGACTTTGGCCTTAGCACACCCGAATTAAATGTTGAGACTACAGGAGAGTTATGGAAAAACCCATGGTTCCTTACATTTGTATACCCTACATGACACTGAAAAACAGTGTATTATGACTGAATGTTTGTCAAAGCTTAACCCTTTCGGTACGGGAGACGAATAATGAGTTTTAATAGATTATAATGGGTTAATCTAAAAGACACATGCACTTTAACTAATACAATAACATTTTCTTGCATGTTGCTTGCTTGGGAAAATATGGGGGGGCTGGGTCATATATGTCCCATCAGTCGGAAAAAAATTGGGTGCTGGGACATATAAATCCCACCAGGTCCCTAACATGCGAGGATATACATAAAAATACATCCATTGTTTTAAATTTTATGTGTTTTTATTTATTTTAAAGAATCCATTTTATGCATTTAAAAACAAACTAAAGGACTTAAATTGTAAAACTAATAATCAAATGGTGCGAAACAATCCTTGCACAAAGAATGTTGTCATTTTTGACATACAGTTTTAGTGCGCTTTTCAGTTTTCTTTTGTTTTTGGCAACCTGTGCACCTCGAAGTTCCCTCGATTGGCAAGTGTGTAGCAGATTGTCCAAAACTTAGCGTTCTTTTGGATTGGTATTCACCATGTGAAAACCTACTTTTGACGTCCTTCCGTTGTAAGACCTTCTGCCAGCTGAACTAAAAATGCAAGGAAAGCTTCCTTTTTACCCCCAAATTTACAGCTGACATTATCACCATCCTAGAAAAACCTTTCTCCACCGTAATAAAACCCGTAAAATCCCAAATGGAACCTACTTCATACATTTAAAGTGGGACGCATATGTGCCATTCAGTGGGACGCATATGTTCCAATAGGTGCGAAAGGGTTAAAGGAAATGCGATTCAGATTCTATTGCGATTCAAATTCCTTTGCACGATGTCCGTCTTTCCGGCTGCCCATCTATTGTTGTAATCAAAGTACGGGTCATAAATATGAACCGCATTCGACGGAATTAGGCGCATTGACTTTGTTAACGAATAATGTAGGGTCTCTGAGCAAAATTTGCCTTAAGCTGGTGCTTGATATGTTCAGTTGTTGAGATTAATAGCGCGTCGATTTTTCAGAACTATGTCTTAGCTATGCCAGCCTACTTGTCGTCCGTGCGCACCGTACGATTTTGGGGACCATGAGTGTTGTACACCCTAATGTCAGTTTTTGCGTAAAGCGATTTTTTCGAAATCTCCTACGAAAACTTCCTCTACTTCCTCTCGAGTGGAAAAAACTTTTAGTGTCAATATTCCATAAGATTTTAAAGAAAACACTACATGAACCGCGCGTTACATAGATCCTTTCCAACTTCAGATTTTGCTACTTCACATTACATATAATTCGCCTAGAAATTGAAGATCGACTCACTCTGAACCTTAGAAGTTCAGAGTGGGAGACAAGTCTCCCACAAAAAAATCACTCTTGTATTGCGGTCCTTGCGTACAAGAAAATATAAAATTAAAACGGTAAAGTGGTTTGGAGACCTTTACTCAAGCCTGGTAAAATAAGAGCATTTCGACTATATGGGTTTAAAATTCCACTTTACTTTACTTAAATCATTTATCATAATCAGCTTTATCTTAAAATTGTTTGACACTCTAAAACCAATATTGAATATTTTGACCCTCTCTAGCAATTTGATGCACAAAATCGTATACACAGAGAAAAATTGTGTAGGAATTCGGTTCAAACTAAAAAAATCGGTTGGATGTACATACTTTCTGTTCTTACTGTTCTTACCATGCATAGAACATAAAATTTAACCATCAGTTGGTTCAGTAAACACATGTTCGTGATAATGACAACTGAATTCAAAGAGAACTTAAAACCAACAATCTGTAACAACAACTCAAACCTCCAACAAATATCTTTTTAGATGGGGTTACCGCCACTACGACCGATAGTGTTAGTTCCTTCTGCTGAATATTGCCTTGTACGCAATTAACATGCGGGTGTAGCGATAGAATACTCAAATAGCACAAATTCAGCTCCAATAATCATTCTTATTAGTTAGGGTTACCGATACTTTGTCTCTTTAACCAATACTGTCAGTTCCCACTTCTGCAAATTGCCGTGTACCCAATCAGCATTCAGTTGCAGCGATGGAATACAAGGATCGTACCTTTAAGCACCAACATTCGGTTGGCATACAATTCGGTTTTGGCAACAAATCTATTCTCTGTGTGTACCACACTGGGAATACAAAAAGTACATCGTGCAATGCCCCCTAATGTTGTACAAGTTTTTTGTATGTTCCTTTCAGCTATTTAAGTCCCACTCCTAAGGAATCAGTTTTCAGTAACACCGGTTCATCGCTAATGAGCGTAACTATCTCAGAAGTCAGTCAGTACTGGCAAAGAAAAACCCTTTCACAACCATCGGCAACGTTTTTTTCGCACCTCATAAATGCCGCCGAGCTTATAAATAAATGATGAATTTGTTAACCAAACACCGAGAAAAAAGTAGTTGAAAATCGGTTGGAACTACAATGATTCGGTTGCAATTCGACGTTTTGGCCGGTCAAAAAGGCGCTGGTTTGAGCCGAGGTATGAGAGCTCGCATTGTCTTGGTGCACAATGATTCGCCTTCTCTTGTTCGTTTTTTTTTGAATTTCTCCGAAGACTTTAGGCAAACAAATTATGTTGAACCACTCCGAATTGACTGTCCTACGTTGCTCAAGCGGAACAGTCGCCACATGACCAGTTTTGCCGAAGAAACCGGCGACCGTTTGCTTCGAAGTGCTTCTTCCACGAAGAACTTTCGTTGGATTTGGCTCGTCTTCGAAGAACCACACGGTCGATTGCTGTTTTGTTTCGGGCTCATACGCTTAGATCCATGATTCGCCACCTTTGACACTCTTATAAACAAACGTCTCTTGAAGCACCGCGATCGTATTTTTTCAAAATTTCTTTGCACCAACCGACACAAGCCTTTTTTTGAGCGATTGTCAAATTGTGCGGGATCCAACGAGAACAAACCTTTTTTACTGCCAGGTGTTCATGCAATATCGAATGTATGCTGGTGGAAGAAATGCCCAAGGATGCCTCTATCTCACGGTATGTCACATGACGATCTTGCATTATCAGTTCACGCACCGCATCAATGTTCTCACAACGGCCCTTTTTGGACGACCTTCACGACCTTCGTCTCCACGATTTAATTCATTAAACAAGTTTTCACAATGCTATAGGATAGTGCTTCATCGCCATACAACGATTTAAGTTCATCGATGCACTCTTATCATGAAAATCCACGTCGAAAGTGACGTGGATTATCATTATGTGAAACAAAATTTGTTACAATTTTTTCAAATTACATAGGAATTGCGCTTAATTTAGCAATCCCTCTATAGTTCGTTACAGTTTTTTCAAATAACTTAGAAATTGCGCATAATTTAGCAATTCCTCTATAGTTTGATATATCCATAAATCAGGAAAGTACCCCAATTGTAATGATGAATTAAATAATAAGGATTAGGGTAAGACCAGGGATTCAGAGTAGCCTTTCAATAATAAATTCCGAATGCCATCGGGTCCAGAAGTACTAGTGGGTTTAAGACGATGCAAGGAGGAACTATTTGATTAACTGATGAAATTTTGTAAGGGTACGGAATTGCAGGATTAAACGAACGTAGTGAATATGTATTTTCCAAAAAATCAGCAAAACAGTTTGCAATAGACTGATCGCTTGAGAACTCAACACCATTAAATCTTATTCTCGATGGCTTAGAAGATGTTCGACGTTTTAAAATAGCTAAAATGATTTAGGGTCCTTTTTAAAATTGTCCCTAACTCTTGTCAAGTACGACCTATAGCATCGACGAGCCTCGATGTTGTACCGTTGTCTCGCTATGGAATACCTACCATAATCAGCAGTTAGTCCTGTTCTTTTGAATCTTTTAAATGATTTACTCTTTATGTTTTTTAATCTACATAACTCCATAGAAGTCCAAGGCATAGTTTTTCTACAACAATGGGTTCCATAGGCACTGTTTTAGATTCAAAATTATTTATTTCTTAACAGCAAAATCAAATTCCGCAATAGTACTACAACAGCAGATAGCATTCCAATCAACAGATAATAAAAGGGAATTAAGTCTATGAAAATCACAACGCTTGAAGCAAAATGATTGGTAAGGTAATGTAACTGAAAATGAAATACCTATAGTCGGGTGGTGGTTGTCCTCCGGAGTAACTCATAACTTGAAATGAACGTATTTCATTGGTCAAAATCAAATCAAGAATCCTGCCATTCTGGTTAAGAATATTATTAATCTTCAAAATGTTCTGAGTACGTTTATGATAAAAAATGTCAAACTTTCCAATGGAAATGTCAGATGGTTGCCAAGGCCAGAGATATATATATATAAAGGGTGTCCTAAGAAGAGCACAATTTTTAAATTTTAAATAAAACACAGATATTTAAGAAAAAATCGTGAAACTTTATTATATCGTAAAGTAGACAGAATGAGGTTATGTATGGAACAATATATCGTGCAGATGGCCGCCGCGGCTTTGCTGGCATGCACGCGATCTTTTAATGAAATTTTCAATGACCGTTTTGCATGAATGCTGCGGTATTTCATTAATGCAGCGTCCAATTTCGACTTTTAAGGCTTGAGTCGTCGTCGGCTTATTCGCGTAAGCCATCGACTTCAAAAAACCCCAAAGAAAAAAATCTAATGGTGTTAAATCGCACGATCTAGACGGCCAATTCTGATCTCCAAAACGCGAAATATCACGACCGGGAAATGACTGATGCAGCAATTGAATTGTTTCTCTGGCTGTATGACATGTGGCACCGTCTTGTTGGAACCACATGCCCTCCACATTCATTTCTTCAATTCTAGGCAAGAAAAAACTGGTTATCATTTCACGATACCAAACACCATTGACTGTTTGCGCTTGACCTGCCTCATTTTCATAAAAAAAGGTCCAATGATTCCTCCAGCCCAAAAACCACACCACACAGTGACACGTTGAGGATGCATTTGCTTCTCGTGAATCACTCGAGGATTTTCCGCACCCCAAATGCGACAATTCTGCCTATTGACGAAGCCATCAAGATGAAAATGGGCCTCGTCACTGAAGATGATTTTATCGGCAAAATCAGCATTTTCATGTTGTCTCTCCAATACCCAATTAACGAACTCCCTTTCGTGTAGCGCTCCATTTTTACTAACCTCGTGCCTTCTACTAACAAACAATAACAATTGTTCAAATGTCAAACAATGACACTTCGAATGTTGCCAGATTTAAAAATTGCGTTCTTCTTGGGACACCCTTTATATATAAAGGACTTTATATATAGAACTTTTAAGTACTTCAATTTTGTAAAAAAAAAAAACTGTTTTTGCCTCTGAGTAAAATTTAATTTTTTTCGTTGAACAAGTGTGGATTTTTGGATGCAAAAAATCTCTTCTAAAGGTTCGGATACTTGGTATGTTTCACCGATACTACAGTTTCAATAACTGACAATTACAGAGCACCAACTTACATTCGGTTGTACAGACGAAATACTCGAGGTGCATGTAACCTCAAGCTTTCGGTTGGAAAAAAGATTGGTTGTGGTTTATGTGAGGAGCCGGCATTAAACATAAGGTCGATTGATAGCTTAGCAGCTTTCTAATTTAAAATAGGTGGCATTTTTATTTCCTAGTGGGAAATATTTGTAAAACCAGTGTTAGACTTCGTGTGGAAGGCATCTGTTAAATTATATTACGCTCTAAGAAAAACCTTTAAATATATTTCTTTGAGCCACTGTCGATGTCCATTTTGTAAGCACCAACATGTGTACGTCAATGTGTTTTGTCCATTAAAACATGTGCAACTAAAAACCAACAAAACAACAGCAACAAAAACGTATAATAAAATCTCCAACTTCAAATAGAAAAAGCAAAACATACATATGTATCTTTGGACATATGGACACACCGGCGAGATAGATATTCAATTCGCAATCATTTGCGAAAGAAACAAATGAAAAAAAATTGAAATTGAAATGAATTTTTACATATCAATGATATGTAAACATTTTAAATTGTCTAAGATCTAAGCAAGCGCAAAAAAATAACCAAAATCCAATCCAAAAAACGTGGCTGTGGCCACTCCAACTGTGTTCCACCGCGGAGAATACCAGCCAGCGTGCGACTGACTATTAGTCATGATTAATGTGCCCTGACATGATTTTCATATTGAATATTTTTCGAGAACTGTTGCGAATACTACCCCAGCATCAAACAACAGATGTACAAAGTCGTAAAAATATATAAATCAGAATTGATTAAAATTACACCGGCGACATGTGCGACTGTGCGGTGAAGGCAAGATTTCATTGGACTTCAGTACAATCAATACAAACTGACAGAAATTAGAAAAAAAAGCTCACACAAAAATAGCGTTTAAAATTATTCATTCATTTGGCCCCCTAACATCTGTCTCAGGGGGAGGGTTTACTTAGTTCGACTTGTGTCATAGTTTAGCTCAGATCTGGTCTCATTTTAAAACTGTCACTTGACTAATAACTCCGTGAACAAAATCAACAACTAAAAAAAGACTTGACAATGTTTCTTTTTTTGGTCTTGGCTCGATTTTTGTTTTTTTTTGCAACTGGCAAACTTTTCATTTTATTTTGGTGGTCAATGTCAACTTTGTCTCTTATTTTCATGCATATTTATGAAGGTCCACATGCAGCACTAGATTTAATGCAACTGATACACGTTCGATTGAGGGATTGACTTTTAAATTGTGTCGAACATTTTGTATAAATTTGCAATGTAATTTCTATGCTGATACCTGATGTGACATAAAAACAGCTAAACGTTGCCTTTTTAGGATTATAAAATTTATTGCACTGAATATTACCACTGAATGAACCAGTGTGATTTCGTTCGTCTTCTTTTCATCTTTTACCAAAATCACTTACAAAATGCATACGGAGTAATTTTTAAACCTAGCAATAAGGATAGGATATGGTAGGGAAAGTCATCGTGAACTTTAGCATTAGAGAGTCCATTGGTCGATCCCTTAAGACTTTAAACTGGATTCACAAAGCTGCTCCGTCAGATACTGCTATACGGTATCTGACGGATTCTTCTGACCAAAAACTACAGATTAGCAGTAGTCTGTATCACAGGGTGATTTATGCACTTTCCCAAACACAGCCCTTAAGACAATTTTTCATCTTCTAACTCAGGCAAATGACGAAGAAGTCTGCACTCCGCTTTTGATAATCTTCACACTCGATTTGAAGCTTCATTGGCCATGGTACGTTTTAAGAAACACTACAACAATCCACCCTACAGACTATAGATATACTTACTACAGACTATAGAGTACCAACCGCCAGCTTATAAAATAATTTCGGCATTAATATTAATGACCTGACACTGACAAGAATGCATTTCAGGTTATAAAAGGTATCGAACAAAGTCTTCTGGAATCCACCCAAGAGAACTGGTATAACGAGGGCTGCTCTATATATATCTTGCCTAATAATGAAAATGCGAATATTTATCATCAAAAATGGTTTTATTGTTTTTCAAAGTATTCTCCAGCATGATTTATACACTTTTGCATGCGCTCAAAACAATTGTCGAAGCACTTTTTCCACTCCGACTGAGACACCTCCAAAACATGATTTTTGAACGCTTTAACAGCTGATTCGGGCTATGAAAAACGTTGACCACACATTTTTTTCTTAATGCTAGAGAATAAGAAGAAGTCATTGGGCGCCAAATCAAGGCTGTACGGTGGATGGCCCATCAATTCGACATCTTGAGTGGTCACATAGCTCAACGTTACAGCTAATGTGTGAGAGCTCGCATTGTCGTGATGCAAAATGATTTCTTATTATATATCCTAATTTCATTGAACACTGTTGGCAAACAGATGGTTGTATACCACTCAGAATTGACCGTCCTACGTTCCACTAAAGGCACTGTGGCCGGTTATACCGAAAAAAACGCAATCATTGGCTTCGATGTACTTCTTCCATGAACAACTTTTGTTGGATTTGGCTCGTCTTGAAAAACCCATACGGTCGATTGCTGTTTTGTTTCGGATTCATATGCATAGATCCATGATTCGTCACCTGTAACAATGTTAGACACTGTCTTTGAGCTACCGCAGTTATACTTTTTCAACATCTCTTTGCAGCAATTCATACAAACCTTTTTTTAGCATTCGTCAAATTATGTGGGATCCAGCGAGAACAAATTTTTGTTCACGGCCAAATGAACATGCACTATCCTTTTGATGCTTGTCATACTAAATCCCAATAATGGCTCAATCTCAAGGTATGTCACATGTCGGTCTTGCTTAATAAGTTCACGCACAGCATCGATGGTTTCTGGCAAATTGACCGAAGTTGGACGTCCTTTATGCAATTAATCCTGGAGCGAACGGCGTCCGAGACTGAACTCTTGGTACCAGCGATTAACAGTGGTTTTTGATGGTGATTCATCGCTAAAGGTCAAAGCAAGCTGATTTTAACACTCCTGTCTCGACCACCCACGCCGAAAATCGTAAAAAATCATCGCACGAAAATGTTCACGGGATAATTCCATTTCTTGGCTGAGATGAAATTTTCAACACACTGTAAACAGAGCAATTCACCCTCAAATGACAAAACGTTCTGAGTGAAGTTATGCTAACAAATGTTACAGTTTCCAATGGAACTTTGCATCTGGGAACTCTAGTATTGTCAGGACCCGAAATTTAAATAGCAACCCTCGTAAGAGCTTTAAGGCCTTAAATAAATGGCAATAATTAATTATGTGGGAATTAATAATTGTTTGGGAACTATAACCGACCGTCTTTGGTTCACAGAAAACTTCTTCTGCTCAAATGCCTTGAAGGCGAACGACAATTACATTTTGTTGTTTGATTACAAGCTTTAAATAAACAGCAGAAGTAGGGATGGACGGACGGACGGACAGACAGACGAAAATCGATAAATGGAATTAACTTGTGATTCTGAGTCAAGACACTTAGAGATGGGTCTAGCTCAAATATATTTGTCAGTTACAAAATTTTGGCATGAACCTACTTAGTAGGGACATAAATACTGTTACAACATTGAACACACCCATTTCAATAGTAGAACTGAACATACCCCGTTAATGTCATATGGGTTTTGAAAGCTAACCTCAAAAGCGTTAGTCTGTAACGGCATTTTAAAATTGTTTCAACTTTCATCATGGAGTGGTCAGATAATGAGAACCGTATCGCTGTAATAGCGCTATTCAAGTGTGAAATGAAAAAAACGATATTTTCAAAACGCTCCGGCCACTAGGGATTAGCCGCATGTTCGTCTACCGATGCATAAAACTGTTTGAGGAGACTGGAGATGTAAAAAACCGCCACCGCCCATGCTCTGATCGAACCCCACATGTCATGTCAAAGCCGTTAAATCAAGAATTGACAGAAATCCGCTCCGAAAACAGAAAATCATGGCCGGTGAGATGAATATCACGAAAAGTCCATGAGTCGAATTATTATAAAAGTCTTGGGACTTGGGGCTTTCAAACGACGTAAAGGACATTTATTAACTGCAGCTTTAAAAAAATAGGATTGAAAAATGCAAGCGTCTTTTGGTGAAGCACGCTGATAACTTGTACAGAAATATTTTGTTCACCGATGAAAAAATGTTTACCGTTCAGGAAGAGTTTTACAAGCAAAATGATCTAACAAAGCATCTGAACTAATTCCAAGGGTGGAAAAGGGTCATCACCCAGCTTCAGTCATGGTTTGGTGGGGTGTCTCTTACGATGGTGTCACTGACCTGCATTTCTGCGAACAAGGAGTCAAAACATCGGCCAAAGTTTACCAAGAAACCGTTTTGGAAGCTGTTGTGAAGCCTCTTAACAATTCCCTGTTGCAAAACCAGCCATGGACTTTCTAGCCGGCCCATAAGGCTAAAATGTCCAGGCCTGGCTTTAAAACAATTTGCCAGCGTTCATTTCCTCTGAAGAGTGGCTCTCAGGCAGTCCAGATTTGAACCCATTGGACTACAAATTGTGGACGGTTTTAGAGGACAAGGTTTGTCACAAAAGATACCCCAACATTGGATCTTTTAAGACTGCTTTGGTTCGAGCTGTGGCCAATTTGTCCAATGGACAAGGTTCGTGCAGCTATTGACGATTGGCCAGTGCGACTTAAGGCGTGCGTAAAGGCAAAATGCGGACATTTCGAATAAGTAGATTCTTTTTGGATACAATATACATCAATAAATATATTGAAAGATATTTGGTCCAAAAACATATAGTAATTTTTATTTTAAAGCATAAAACGTGTGTAACAGCATTTATGTCCCTACTAAGTAATTGTGTGGGATAAATAATTGTTTGGGAACTATAACCGACCGCCCGTGGTTCACAGAAAACTTCTTCTGCTCAAATGCATTGAAATTGAACGACAATTACATTTTGTTGTTAGATTACAAGCTGCAAATGAACAGCAGAAGTAAGAATGGGCGGACAGAAGAAAATCGATAAATCGATAGCTATTGATTCTGAGTCAAGACACTTAGAGATGGGTCTAGCTCAAATACTCGTATATTTGCCAGTTACAAACTTTTGGCATGAACCTATCTTAACCTGTTCTACAGAATGAACCAGTTCTCTTAAAGAAACCTTTAGGGAAAGTATCAGCATAAAACTTTACTTCAGTCTTAAGAAAGATGGCCAAAAGTATTGAAGTATATTTCATACAAATCTTAAACTATGACTTTGAATATTCATTCTTAAAGCAAAGCAAAAACTTAAATCGTTGAGCCTGGGCATTTTTTTCATAGAGCCTAGAATTCTTCCTTAAATCTACCTATAATCCTCCAATCACCCATACAGATGGATATGAATACGTACTCAACTTCTGCCTTTCAAATGGTCTCTTCTCTACCAAATCCACATAACAATGGGTGTTGTCTTTTTACAACGTCAACGAATACTTGAATATTACGAAATAAATTCTATTTGCAACAGCCATCCAAGAAATCCACAAATACGAATTAACCCAAATTATTGGGTAAATCATAAATTAGCTGCTGTTATCTGAATCAGCAAATTCAAATCTACCAGAGATTCATTGGTTTGTATGCATAGCAATTTGTACAAAATCAGAGAATTTTCAATGCCTCTGCTGTGTTATTTATTTAAAAGCTGCTCCTCGTACTTTGATTGCTAGCAAATCATTGGCATTGGCAATGATTCAGAAAAGAGGCAAAGAGTTGACCGCCAAGCAACTAAATCGTGTTGTTTAATCATACGAACAATACTAATAATAATAGGAATAATATAATGATAATGTAATGTTTTAAGCTTTAAATTGTTCGAGAGAGAGAAAAAAAATGTACAATTTTGGATATTACTTAGCCTCAGATTGATTCGCACAGATTGCATAGAATTTGAATGATGAATATTTATTGAGATGTTTTTTTTCTTCTCTAATTAGAAACATCTGTCGTTTCGGTTGAGCATATGGGATGCGAAAACGATTTGAAGGAGAACACTTTAATGTGCATATCTTGAGATTTATTTATAATCGTAGTTTGCGTTGAAACAATAGGAAGGTTGTGTGAAATTCCAGCCTTGGTCAAGATCATATCTTGCCAAACACAAAAGGCAAACACTCTACATCATATCCTTAACCCCAACATACAATGTGATGTTTTGAAGCCACAGCAATAATGAAATTGTTTGTTGAACTATTGTTTGTTAACATATTCGTGTATGCTTCCTAAGTCTTTTGTTTCTAGGTAAGGACTACGTACTATTTTGAAGGGCGTCCGTAAAGATTGTGAGTTTTAGATGCAATTAGACATTAGACATCATATTTTAAAAACGCGATATGTGACACAAAACACAGCCAATCACCTACGTCAACGCGTTCACGTCTAAGAACGTTCACTCAAAATCGTCAAACAATTAATTTTTGCATACACTGTAGGCTGGGCCGATTTATAAGAAAAAACATTTGTCGATATTGTGCTAGGGACTTTTCGACTCTAGAAACTTTTAAACTGCGATCTTCGACCAAGTAATTTGTTTCAAAAATATCCATTGCTTGCGATATCAACTGCATCGCTTCAGAAATTTTAGCTGCAGTGAGTCTTTTTTCATATGATTCGACCACAAGCGGAAGTGTTTCCTCGTTCAGCGCATTGTTACTCTGAGTTGCAATCAAACTTTTGTTATTTAGCTCTTCGTCGTATAATATGAGCTCATTAATATCTTCTAGTGCAATTAGCTGATTCTGCAAGTTGTTCACATATGTGTGGAACTTTATTAATATCTTCCGTATCTTCGAGAATGCATTCTGGCCACAATTGACGCCAAGTTCCGTTCATGTACGATTCTTTTACTTCTTTCCAAGATAGATTTATATTTTCAATAGCCATCTTGATATTATAATTCTACCAAAAATCTTTCATGGAAAGCAAATCATCTCCGTCAGTTGCTTTTAGAAGTTGACTAAAAGTTCGTTGCAGATAGTACGACTTGAAGTTGGATATAACACCTTGATCCATTGGTTGTATCACAAACGTGGTATTTGGGGGCATAAAAATAACTTGAATATTTTCCGAAAAATCGTCTGAAAAAATGGGGTGACCTGGTGCATTGTCAAGTAACAACAGCACTTTAAACTCAATGTTTTTTGAAGAACAACAATATTTTAGCTCAGGAGCAGCACAATTTTCCATCAAATCCTTCAATAAAGATGCAGTCAGTCATCCATGCTTTTTTATTTGCACGCCAATGAACAGAAAGTTCGCTCATTTTAACATTTTTAAAAGCTCTTGGGTTTTCAGAGTGATAAATTAAAAATGGCTTAAATTTGAAATCTCCCGCTGCATTTTCTCCCAAAGGAAGTATACGAGGGTGACCGCAAAAGTAACTGGCCTAACATAAAAAGAACCGTTTTTTGGAATTATTATTATTCATTTTTCAACATAATCTCCTTCCAACTCAATACACTTCATCAAACGTTTTTCATGTTTTTTAATTTCATCCGAAAAATAAGATTATTCAAGACCTTCAAAATATGCCTCAGTTTCAGCAATAACCTCGCTGTTGGACGAAATTTGTTTGCCACCGAGGATAAATTTTTTTAAATTTGGACACAAGAAATAATCAGAAGGAGCTAAATCTGGACTATATGGTGGATGCGGAGCAATTTCAAATCGTAATTCGGCCAGTTTTTGTTGAGTTAAAAATGCAGTGTGTGAAGGGGCAATATCTTGATGAAAAAGAACTTTTATTCTAAATGCGGTCGTTTTATCTTCACTCAACCGATCCAATAATGCACAATAATATTCACTATTTATAGTTTTTCCTTTCTCAAGATAATCAATAAATATTATAGCCCTTGCATCCCAAAATACTGTGGCCATTACTTTTCCTGCTGACTTAACAGTTTTCGCCTTCTTGGGACCACTTTTACCAGCTTCTATCCATTGTTTTGACTCTTCTTTGCATTCTGGGATGTAGTGATGGATCCATGTTTCATCAACAGTTATGAATCGGCGCAAGAACTCTATTGGATTACGCTGATAAAGCGCTAAAAGCTCCTCGAAATTGGCCCAACGGACGATTTTTTGGGGCAAAGTCAACAAACGCGGCACCCATCTTGCGGATAGCTTTTTCATGTGAAGTTCATCATGTAAAACACTCCAAACTTGTTTTTCGTGTATTTTAACAATATCAGCAAGTTCTCTGAGCTTTATTCGTCTATCTTTAGTCACTTCATTAAATATTTTTCCAATGTTTTCAATAGTAGTAGCAGTTTTCGGTCTTCCAGAGCGTTGTTCATCTTCCGTACTTGAACGACCCATTTTAAATTGTTGAACCCAGGATTTCACGGTGGAGTATGATGGTGCTTTATCACCATGAACAGAATCCAATTCATCTTTGATTAATTGTGGCGTATTACTGTTCATATAAAAGTGTTTAATTACCGCACGAAACTCTTTATTTTCCATTTTTCAAAATTTATAAAACTTGTTTACTTCAATCACCTGTAACAAAGAAAATAATCATTAAATATTTCGGAAATTTTGACAGATGGCTTTTAAAAGATTGCTTTAAAAAAAAAAGTTGCTAGTAAAACAGAAAATGTGCCAGGCCAGTTAGTTTTGCGGTCGCCCTCGTATACACACTTTATAACATTTTAATGCCGATTTTTAACTTTCTTCATTACTTTTCTAACTGGTTGTTTATTGGCATTAAATTTATTGGCAACCGAATGCCAAGAAAATCTCAATGAGGATTTGCTTGATCCAAACTAAGGTTAAAGCTACATTAGAACCGAGAAGCTACATTTCGGTTTCTATGTCCAACAGTCGGTTTCTCAAAAGTAGCTAAAACCTGTCGCTGTCGGGTTTTTCGATTTTTTGGTTGTTGTATGTAAAAGCGAAGAAAATTCATAACATTCAATTACGAAATAGGCAATATTTAAGCAAGGCCCACCTTTAAGCGAACCGCTTGACTCAGAATCCCCAGGTTGATACGATTCTGTCCGTCTGCTGTCTTTCTATAGCTTGTTTTCTAACTACGGGTCGCAATTGCTGTCCGATCTTCACAAAGATACGTTTTTTTGATATAAAGAGCAAATGAGTTTTATAAAAATCGGTTAAAATTTTGATATCGCTTCTATATTTATGCTCAATCGGTTTTATGCCCTTAGCTCTAGAAGCCACAAAGTACATCCAATACGAGGGCGGTTCGGAAAGTTATTAGCCTATCAATGAAAGAGAATAGTTAGTTTTTCAAAAATATTTTTATTTTTCAATATAATCTCCTGAAACTTCAATACACTTAGTCCAACGCTTATCTAGCAATGCTATCCCTTGATTAAAATAGTTTTCCTCAAGGTCTTCAAAATAGTGGTTTACAACTGTAATTGCATCTTCATTTGAGGTAAAACGCTTGCCGGCAAGGATTTTTTTTAGATTTGGGAACAGGTAAAAGTCTCTGGGAGCTAAATCAGGAGAATAAGGTGGGTGGTCAAGCAACTCGTACTTTAATTCGTTGATTTTAGCCATTGTTAAAACACTCTTGTGCGCTGGTGTGTTGTCTTGATGTGGACGTTTTTCTCGAATTTGTATATTTAATTGATCTAAAAGGTTGCAATAATACTCTGAATTTATTGCTTTACCCTTTTGCAGGTAGTCAATCAATAAAATACCTTTGAAGTCCCAAACCGTTGCCATAATCTTGCCAGCCGATTGAATTGTTTTTGCCTTCTTTTGGGCACATCCTCCAGCTTCAGTCCATTGTTTGGATTGTTCTTTCGTCTCTAGAGTATAGCTAAAAATCCACTTTATTTCACTGAAAACGATCCAAACAAGCTTGAGAAATGTTCATTCTTATGCGTTTTTGGTCGACTGTTAACAAGTCCGGCACCCATCTTGCTGAAAGCTTTTTCATCTGTAGTTCTTCATGCAAAATTTAATGGACTCGATCATTTGAGATGCCCATGATATTAGCTATTTCACGCACTTTTATTCGCCGATCATTTAATACCATATCATGCACTTTGGCTACAATTTCTGTCGTTGTTGCTGTTTTTGGACGTCCACTACGTGGTTCATCAACCACGTTTAAATTCAGCAACCCAATTTTTTACTGTTGCATATGAAGGAGCACTTTCACCTAACACATTCACCATATCATTATGAATTTCTTGTCCCGATAAACCTTTTTTATGTATGTAAATATTTCATGACACCACGCATTTCTAATTTTTCCATTGTAAAAAAATCGCGGATGCGTCTTTTGTGAACACCTGTTTCTATATGAAGGAGTTGCCAGATCGAAACAAAATTTAACATGTGTTCATAGCAGAGATGGAAGTTTCCAAAACACTTAACTTTTTTCTGTTTATACCGCGCTTTCTGTGCTAGGCTAAGAAGTTTCCGAACCGCCCTCGTACTGATGAAATTGGATTTATCAGTTAAAAATGGGTCCACGTTGTGATAGAGCATCAGCAGAAAGATTTCTGCTGACATGCAACCGATCTAGAACATACATTACGAGTATAAATCCGTTTTCAATTCAATTTGGTATGGTACGTATATTGCGATTGACAAACAACTAATTTTTGGAATTTTGGACTTGCTTCAAAAAACTTAAAATCCTTTTTTATTCAGTTATAAGCTAATCGATTTTCATTCGGTGCGAAATTTTGCGTTTGTTATGGCATCACTTCAAATTATCTATCTGTGATAATTTAAAAAAAAATCAACATCATTTTGTTTTAAAGTTTTGAAACAAACTGTTTTCATTGTGATTTAATATTGTTTAAGATACTTTAGTTAAGTATAAAATCGCTTGCCTCTTCTTTCTTAGATTCTCTTCTTTTAATCTACTCGAGAATCGCAGAAGAAATTTCCGGGAAACCCGAAGTGAAAACTGACCGGGATTTGACGAGAGAGAAACTCTATAGTGGTCATCTGTACCATTAGATGCAGAAAAATAAAGAATCGCTCATTACATCAGCCTATATATTCCTTCGGCGACGACGGCAGCATCTGTCATTCATATTCGGGCCTTACTGATACAAAATCGATGAGGCGAAATATGCGTCGGATTACGAGCAACTGATTTGTAATTTGGTGGGAGAGAACGAGCGCCTTCGTGGACGCTTGGATGTTCTCACCCAGAACAGAGGCGTAGCTAGCCGGGTTGTCGGTGTGCCTGCGGGCCCTGCCACGATGCCGGCCCCTATGGGCAGTGCGTCGATAATCGGCCCTCTTGTAAAGCCAGTTGAGACGTGGGCTGCGCTTGTCAAGCCCAAAGACAAGAGTGTGGCTTCCAAGGAAGTGGTGAAGAAGATAGTGACCGAGGTAGGGCCCACTTTGGGTATTAGGGTGCACGAGGTCAAGGGGTGGTGGTGCGATTATTCGTACCCCATCTGTTGCAGAGCGCACTAAGATAGCGGGGAACAAGAAGTTCGGTGAGGTAGGTCTCGATGTGTCGGTCAACGACAAACTGGGGCCTAGAGTAGTTGTTCAGAGAGTCGACTCGGTCATCACCCCGGACGAGTTCATGAGCGAACTTTTCGCTCTGAACTTTAAGGGTTCGATGAGTGAGGATGCCTTCAAGAAGGGTGTACGTTTGGTAGGTGGGGCATGGAAGGCTGAGGAAAACAAGACCACTAATGTGGTGTTGGAGGGAAGCAGTCGGATCACTGATTCACTGCTCGCGAATGGCCGGTGCTACATCAAGTGGTTCTCCTTCCAGGTGCAACCATTTGACGTAGTTGCGAGTTGCTACCGGTGTTTGAGCTTCGACCATAGGGTGAAGGACTGCCGTGTCAACGGTTTTGTCTGCCACCGTTGTGGTCAGGTGGGCCATTGCGCCAGGCAATGCAATTGTGCATTCCGGGGAAAGCCATACGGACATCTTATGATGTCAGAGGCTTGTCCAGTGTATTCTGGGATGGTAGCGGGGGCAAACTCTAAGCACTAGGTATGGCTCTTAAAGCCATGCAGCTTAATTGTCAGGGGGCGAAGGCTGTGATGGCCGAGTTTGGTATGTGTATGAGTCAGTGGGGTGGCAGTTTTGGACTATCACAGCGAGAATCATGTAAAACACTCGGACGCTGACCCACTCAACGAGCATCTTGCGAGAGTCTTGGAGAGTGATTTCGCAAATAGAGTTGAGTTTAAGCCTACAACGATACATAGGCTTTACATCGTCGAAGCTTTCGACAAATGGAACTGTTGCCGAGGATTCTGACGCTCTTTATGTTCTGGACATGATAATTTAGTGTGATGATCGCTGGAACAAACACATTTTTTGGTGTCGAAAGCAGTGTTTGGACTTTTTAAAGCAGTGCGTGATATATTTCACAGCCATTGACCTCTTCAACATCTACTTTAACTACATTCTCTTGGGTGCTTAAAGGAATTGTTTTGAGTTTCCCGGCTGGTTGCAAGATGAGTCTTTACAGGGATTTTAGGACAGCCGACTAATCCCTGTTTAAAATTTATTTTTTAGTTGCGAACATTTTTATTTATGCTTGCCTTGTGTGCCTTGCGGGTTCTTTGCTCATTGTGACTATATTTAAAGGACATATTTCCGTGTAGGGAGCTGATTTAGTTCTAAAATGTAAACCACCTTCTAGCCACTAAAAGCTGCATCTTGAATAGACCAATATCCCAAATGATCTCAGTTACGTATGTCTCCCACATACTTAGTTTGATTGAGCTTACTGGGAACGATTGTTCCTCAATCCAAACCATATTTGTTCGAGTATCTTTATACTTCTGGGATTTTTGTTTTCCATATATTCCTCCAGACGGACTCCCGTGCATTTGCACAACATCAGTCAGAGGTATTTGTCTCAGGGGTTTATGACAGTTTTGATATTAATAAAATTTTATGGAATCAATTCAGGAAGGTCAATCGCTCGATACGAGTACTTCAATAAATCAAGCCTTTGCCACTTTAAAAAAGGGAAAACTTCATTCTGGGAATAGTTAACCAATTTGTTTACTGGCAACAGATTTCTTTTGGCATTACCGAAATTTCCTTATTCAGTTATGGAAGTGTAGGATTAAACCTGCTCCGATTTAAATTTGACTACCCGACTCGATTTTATCTGATGTTGCTATATTTGCATTACTTTAAAGTAAACGATATCCTTGAACCAAGTCTGGTTCCAGTAAAATTTCGTAAATCCACTAGAATTAATTCAATCAAATGATATTTGCCTCTTACACGATCTTTCTACATGTTCTTGTCTCTTAAGTCTTTTGTTTGAATATACCACAAAACATTTTCTAACTTCGATAAAATTTTTAAAAAATAATTTCAAATAACTAAAATGTATTTCAAACCTATGTGTGCATATGTGCGAGCATAATTAATTTAAAAGTTTGCTCTCATTCCATGAACATGAACGGCAACTTTGTGTGTTTTCTACTACTGTCCGTCACTTGCATTGGGCCAAGTAAATCAAAGCTGTCGGCGCATAGAAATAGCCAAGATTATCTTGAAATATTCATAATAACTAAAGTCTATTAGTCCATTTAACCGCTTGACAATTTATTTCATCTTAAATGCTTTTAATAATGCATATTCGCATGCGTAAATTTACGAGATCATTCCATGCATCGTTAATGATCAAATTTATGTCGTTGCGGTTTGTTGTCTTTTCGGTTTTTCTTCTTTGGCATTTTGCATAGATTTCCGATTAGCATAAATTGATCATTGTTCATGCAGGTACGTATATAGAGAAAAAAGCATCAAAGGAAGAAATGTGGATTGGCTTTTTTCTTTTTTTTTATCGTATTAAATGCAGTGGTTTGTGGAGCAAAGTGTTAAGGCGTGAAACTGTCTTTCAGGAATTTTTGTTTACGTTCGCAATACCTCGAAATAGCGTTCGAAGACCCTTTAAAGTACAGATACAACGTAGGGCAAAAGTATTGTCAGAATGTACTTTGATATTAAATATCTTTAAATAAACACTTTAAAGCTCATTTTCTTTTTCCTAGCAAAATGGAAGCAAATTCACAATATTACATTACTTTTGCTACACCTTGTATTAGTGATCGTCGTAATATTCAAAGCGATCTTGCCATGTCCGTTCGTCCTTTCTTGTGTCTGTAGAAAACACGATTTTGGCAAGCGTGGACACTGCTTTTATATTGATAAGTTGTTTGGAAATATTATAGAGTTGCCCTTTTAAGGACTTAGGGTATCTCACAAAAGTAGGGAGTAAGTCCCGACTGAACTTAACGACGATTTTACTGGTTTCACCTTCGTTACAAATATGGACATTATATTTAAATCTGCTTTCGAAATTTTATAAACTCCTCTCCGCTGAAGAATGGATTCTTTCTTGTCTTAATCGAGCACTCTGAAGGCAACAAATGGACCAGGGCACAAGTGAGTGATCAGAAAAACTTCTTAACCTCGTATATGCGGTCACTAATCTCTTAATGTCCTGACCAAACTTAACGACAATACGGGGGCGGTTCGGAAAGTTCTTAGCCTATCAATGAAAGAGAATAGTTAGTTTTTCAAAAATATTTTTATTTTTCAATATAATCTCCTGAAACTTCAATACACCTAGACCAATCCCTTGATTAAAATAGTTTTCCTCAAGGTCTTCAAAATAGTGGTTTACACCTGTCATTGCATCTTCATTTGAGGTAAAACGCTTGCCAGCAAGGAATTTTTTTAGATTTGGGAACAGGTAAAAGTCACTGGGAGCTAAATCAGGAGAATGAGGTGGGTGGTCAAGCAACTCGTACTTTAATTCGTCGATTTTAGCCATTGTTAAAACACTCTGGTGCGCTGGTGCGTTGTCTTGATAAAAAATTATTTTTTTGTGTTGTAAGCCAGGACGTTTTTCTCGAATTTGTACATTTAATTGATCTAAAAGGTTGCAATAGTACTCTGAATTTATTGTTTTACCCTCTTGCATATAGTCAATCAATAAAATACCTTTGAAGTCCGAAAAAACCGTTGCCATAACCTTACCAGCCGATTGAATTGTTTTTGCCTTCTTTGGGGCACTTCCTCCAGCTTCAGTCCATTGTTTGGATTGTTCTTTTGTCTCTGGAGTATAGTGGTGGATCCATGTCTCATCAACAGTTATGAAACGACACTTAAAATCCATTTTATTTCGCTGAAAACGATCCAAACAAGCTTGAGAAATGGTCATTCTTATGCTTTTTTGGTCGACTGTTAACAAGTGCGGCACCCATCTTGCAGAAAGCTTTTTCATTTGTAGTTCTTCATGCAAAATTAAATAGACTCGATCATTTGAGATGTCCATGATGTAAGCTATTTCACGCATTTTTATTCGTCGATCATTTAATACCATATCATGCACTTTGGCTACAATTTCTGTTGTTGTTGCTGTTTTTGGACGTCCACTACGTGGTTCATCTTCAATGCTTGTACGACCACGTTTAAATTCAGCAACCCAATTTTTTACTGTTGCATATGAAGGAGCACTTTCACCTAACACATTCACCATATCATTATGAATTTCTTGTCCCGATAAACCTTTTTTATGTAAATATTTAATGACACAACGCATTTCTAATTTTTCCATTGTAAAAAAATCGCGGATGCACCTTTTGTGAACACCTGTTTCTATGTGAAGGAGTTGCCAGATCGAAACAAAATTTAACATATGTTCATAGCAGAGATGGAAGTTTCCAAAGCACTTAACTTTTTCTGTTTATACCGCGCTTTTTGTGCTAGGCTAAGAAGTTTCCGAACCGCCCTCGCAAAGCTGGCTTCTTCTCTATGGACACCAGATTTAAACTTGTTTTTTTAGTAGCAAAAACTCCTTAGCAGGCACTCTGAAGGCAACAACAAATGGACCAGAACTTCCACACTAGTGAGTGATCGAGAAAACTTTTTAACCTCGTAAATGAGGTCACTTATCTCAACTGATGGCATCCCCTTGAATTGCTTATGAAATAGCGATAAGCAATTTACAAACCATAAATACTTCAGCAAAAAAATATTAGCTACCCTTTTGTACCCGAAAAGCCTCAGCGCCCTCTACTGTATATGGTCAAGATATGCCAACGCAGATCTTGTAGCACCTGTCCCGATGTAAAAGCTGTACTTTATTTTGGTCTAGTATAGACCATATAATGTTTATAAAAGTTCGGATGAAGTAAAGGCGAAGTAACGTTAAAAACAACACCGTAGAAAGCCCAAATATTAAATGTTTTTTGTCGCTTTAAAAGTGTACTCGTTCAAGCAACATTAATGGGACTTTTCATGCCAAGAAGATCAGAGTACGATTCTGCAATGACCATTAACATAAACGTATACTCGTATAGTTCTGGCTCAGCAAGTTACATTGGATCTTGCGAGCATGAAAATATGCCTTACTTCCGAATTCCGTAATCGATACCCTCGCAAGGTCCTTATTTAGTTTGACACTGAAAAAAAAAGGAAGGACAGAGGACTTTTGTACCCCTGAATTTATAAAGCTCGGTACCTTTTAGCGAGGTACTGTGAGTCTCTTAAAGAGAAAATTGTTTACCTCTTGTCGGATTTCGCCCATTGACAAACCCAAACACCCTATTACCATAAGTCATCACCATGTACACTTTCAGGACCCTAGACTGAACGCTTTAAGAAACACTCGGACGGACGTCCATTCATCGATCAACAAAATTTATAGGGATTAAATTTCTAAATTGTATATAAAGGGTGGTTAAATTTAAAGGGCTGATGTTGAATGTGAACCACACCTAAACGTCAAGTTTTTTTCTGCATTTCATTTGATATTTCTCAATTTCAGACTAACTCAATTTGAACCATGGAAAGATACACAAGCGAGCAACGGGTTAAAATTATTCAGGCTTTGGGCAACAGTGCATGATCAATTTTCGAAGAAAATCGTCTTCAGTGATGAGGCACACTTTCATCTCAGTGGATTCGCCAATAAGCAGAATTGCCGCATGTGGGCGAATAATGAATGATCCAAGAGTAATTGTCGAAAAAGCAATGCACCCAAAAAGAGTGACTGTTTGGTGCGGTTTATGGGCTGGCAGCATCATCGTGCGGCATTTTTTCCAAAAGGAGGCCGGTCACTGTGATAGGTGTTCGCTATCGTGAGATGATAACGAACTTTTTATGGCCCAAATTGAAAGATATGGATGTGGACGATATGTGCTTTCAACTGTGTGCCACTTGCCACACAGCTAACGAAACAATGGCTCTTTTGCGCGACAAATCGACATCGGCCCACATAAAATTTAACCACCCACTCTACAGTGGAAGGTATAAAAATAAAAGTTCAGCTTTCCACACTTAACATTCCCACCATATTTTAACGTATCACCATAACGGCTGTTTAAACCGATATCGTCTAAAAGCCAGATTCAATGCCCAACCAACGAACATACAACCTGCTAGAACTGGCATGGAGCCTTCTGTGCAGCAGGCTAGTTTTGCATATCACGTTGTCAGACTCGTCTGATTTTGACCTTTTTTTAAAGAGAAGCTTTAAAGAAATTTCATAAAGGAGGCGTGTTATATGTTAGCTATGCGTACCCTTTCCCACCTAATACGTTTTTAAGAGATACTGGAAATATTGAAGACTACCAAAATTTAAGCATTAGGCAAAACGTAATGCATTTTCAAACCAATCTTAAGATAGGGCTATCAGTATGTAAGCTAGAACCACCCACTCTCATCTTATACGTTTGCAATGAGGTAATAAAACTGTTGAAGAGTGCCAAAATTCACGCATTAAGCAAAATTGTATTTTCCAACCAATGTTAGGATAGCGCCATTAATAGGCTAGGTCTCAGAAAGGGGAGTGGTAAAATTTATTTTTATTTGCCCCACAGCAAGCCGTTCTTTTTTGGGAAATTCCGAGGTTGCGCCTGGTGACTTTGATGATTCAAAGACCTTTTGAATAAATCATTACTTTGTCGAAACCCGATCATTTTCTGGTTGAATCTCTAGTGGTTCCCATAAACCGTGATCGTTTGTCTTAGCATTGTTGTATAAAAGACCTGCCAAGTTTCCTGCTGTAGCCCTTGAAGAGGCTTGAAGACTCCCCACCGTTTTGCATAAGAATTTGCTTTGTGGAAAACCAATAGTTTTTGTACTGCGAAGTTTCCTGCAGTAGCCCTTAAGGGCTTGATGATTCTTGAGTACACTTTTATCAAGCACTGTATAATTGTATTATCAACTGCCGGGACATACACTTTAATGCCATCAGTAGCTTTTATACGGCTTTGACAAATAATTTTTTTACTCTTAAAGTCGCCTGCACTCACGCGGTTGAAAATATGCCGTTAAAATTGTTTTGCTGTTTTTCTCCTGAATTGAAACGGTGTCTACTCGCATGATAGTCTTGCATTCTAATGATCACACAGTGACGGTCCACAAATATCAGCACTATCAGTTAATGTACCCTGTTTTACAGTTAGGTGTAAGATAAAACCTTAAAATGCAGTTAAACTGTTTTAAAACAAAAGACTTAAGACAGCTACTTCACTTCAACTGGCAATGGGATAAAAGCAATTGATTTTGCATCATGAATGAAATCATTTCAAATGAAGTTAAAAACATCGAAGATAAAAACAAAATTTTGCGGTTTTAGATTTCATGAATAGTTAAGAAATACTCACAACAACATTAGGGTCATCCCGTGAGTGTTTGGGTTTTATGCACACACACAAAAAATCTATATGAACTTTTGAACTTCACAAAATATAAGTGACGCCGTAATTGCTTCTGATCTTTTGTTTCGCATCAACTTAACACTTTTCAATGATTTCGGCACTACGGTTAACAATGAAAAATTACCGAAAAAAGGGGAACAAATGATCCCAGCTGTTAAAACCTCTAGTGAATAACACCTCCTCCAAAACAAACTAAAAAAACATACACTAACGATGTGGTTTTGTTGTATTAAATATTTTTAATTATCTCTTTTCTTTTGGTTTGGTTAAATAACATTTTGTTGCTGTTTTGATGTACAACAGGTCTCGACGTTTTTTTTGTATTTAAAGAAAATTAAGCAACCAGAAAATTTGAATTGTAATGCTTGGCGGATAATGACTCCCCCACAAAATACATAACAAAAAATGAAAAATTCGGTGCCTAAATTAATGAGACTCATTAAACATTTAAGCTTTTGCGGTTACCATTTATTTGGAGTCCAACTGCCACCTTAAACTCCATAGCATGATGAAAACAAATTGTATTCTTGATAATGTCGACTTGAAAAGGTAGCAGCCAAGACTCTTTTGAGCTCTCTGAATGAAAACATTTTGAAATAGTTAACCCTGACATTGGCGGTTAAGTGTTTTTTTAGTAAACAACCAATAGTGCCATGCAATGGCATAGAAACATTCAACAAACATAGAAGAGATTCCTCTACATTGTATGTCATTTATTTCTTAATAAAAACTATTAAGAAAAACCTTATGAAATCGTTAAGATTACCTGAAATAATATTGAAAAAGTCGCTGTAATTGCGTTGGAGTCAACATTTGACATAATCACGATTTTCTTCACTTTACTTAGAATCTCTCGACTGGCAGTTGGGCTCAATCATAATTTATTTATTTTGTTTTCCAAATTAACTAAAACAATGACGATTTTCGTTTCGTGACAATGTTTGTAAGTTGCGTTACAGTCGTTATGTTTTGCCTGTTTTTAAAGAAAAATCTTCATTTATTTATGCATCGCGTTTTTTTCCCTCATCCGAAATTAATCAAATTTATCATTAATGACATAATTTTAAGAAGGTTTTTCGTTTGTTGGAAAACCGAAAAATCACGTTTCTCTGTTTCGTTTCTCAGTTCAAAGGAAGTTGATGACACGTTTTTTTTTTTGTTTGCCGACTGCTTTTATTATTAATGACTAAAGTGTGTGGGAAGCTTGAGGTTTTTCTAGCCAAATGAGTTAATGAAAACCCTTTGGAATTCAGCGTCTTGATAGTCATCATCATCAGCAGCATTAATGAATGAGCAAACTTAAGTTAATTGCCAGAAAAGCCCACGTCTTTATAGAGGGCGGGGGGACCTTGTCAGTTTCCTTTAAAATGAGATTGAAATAGATTAAAACTTTAAAAAATTTGCAACAAAGTTGAAAACAGTTTTTCTCATTTTTTTTATGACTACGTTTTTAGTCAAGGCCTATTTTAAGCGAACTCGCCAATTCAAGGGGGTTTTAAAAAATATGCCTTTTGCTGAACTTAGTGCATTTAATTTAGTTTTATGCGAAATCCCAGCAAAATTTTCACATCAAGTTAAAATCTTCAATGTCAACATTTTCCCAGATAATCATTAAAAATGTAGACTAAATACTTTTTTAAATTCCTTTAAAATGTACAATGAAGGCACACAATATTTCCTGAAGACTTATAACATAGAGAAAACGTTGCAGTTTGATTAATATTAGAATTAGCATGGATTCCTCAGATCCTCAACAACTGCAAATTTAACTAACAGCTTTGGACTAAATTTCACAAGCTCATTAACTTCAAACTTAATTCAAACTTATTTTATGAACGCTCATATTTTCCTCAAGGAACTTCTCTAGAAACATTGACTGCCGACATTGACGCTGTTGACTAATAAATTGTATGCATGTTGCAGAGGTTTAAATGTTACTCACGAAAGACGCTGTACAGTGGTTGGAAAAAATATAAATTTAGACTACTTCACCAATTTAATCTTAATTTAAATGGAAAATTCTCATTAAAAACTAATTTTTAGACTATAAGTTCTCCACACGCAATGCTTCGATCTCCCATTTAACACTTATTTTTACACATACAAGGGCGGTTCGGAAAGTTCTTATCCTATCAATGAAAGAATAGTTAGTTTTTCAAAAATATTTTTATTTTTCAATATAATCTCCTGAAACTTCAATACACTTAGTCCAACGCTTATCTAGCAATTCTGTCCCTTGATTAAAATAGTTTTCCTCAAGGTCTTCAAAATAGTGGTTTACAACTGTAATTGCATCTTCATTTGAGGTAAACGCTTGCCAGCAAGGAATTTTTTTAGATTTGGGAACAGGTAAAGTTCACTGGGAGCTAAATCAGGAGAATAAGGTGGGTGGTGGTCAAGCAACTCGTACTTTAATTCGTTAATTTAAGCCATTGTTAAAACACTCTTGTGCGCTGGTGCGTTGTCTTGATGAAAAATTATATTTTTGTGTTGTAAGCCAGGACGTTTTTCTCGAATTTGTACATTTAATTGATCTAAAAGGTTGCAATAGTACTCTGAATTTATTGTTTTACCCTTTTGCAGATAGCCAATCAATAATATACCTTTGAAGTCCGAAAAAACCGTTGCCATAACCTTACCAGCCGATTGAATTGTTTTTGCCTTCTTTGGGGCACTTACTCCAGCTTCAGTCCATTGTTTGGATTGTTCTTTTGTCTCCGAAGTATAGTGGTGGATCCATGTCTCATCAACAGTTATGAAACGACGCTTAAAATCCATTTGATTTCGCTGAAAACGATCCAAACAAGCTTGAGAAATGTTCATTCTTATGCGTTTTTGGTCGACTGTTTACAAGTGCGGCACCCATGTTGCATAAAGCTTTTTCATCTGTAGTTCTTCATGCAAAATTAAATGGACTCGATCATTTGAGATGCCCATGATATTAGCTATTTCACGCACTTTTATTCGTCGATCATTTAATACCATATCATGCACTTTGGCTACAATTTCTGTTGTTGTTGCTGTTTTTGGACGTCCACTACGTGGTTCATCTTCAATGCTTGTACGACCACGTTTAAATTCAGCAACCCAATTTTTTACTGTTGCATATGAAGGAGCACTTTCACCTAACACATTCGCCATATCATTATGAATTACTTGTGCCGATAAACCTTTTTTATGTAAATATTTAATGACACCACGCATTTCTAATTTTTCCATTGTAAAAAAATCGCGGATGCGTCTTTTGTGAACACCTGCTTCTATATGAAGGAAAAATTTAACATGTGTTCATAGCAGAGATGGAAGTTTCCAAAACACTTAACTTTTTTCTGTTTATACCGCGCTTTTTGTGCTAGGCTAAGAAGTTTCCGAACCGCCCTCGTAGAACACAGTTTTGTTGCCACAACCGATTTTTTTCGATAACCTATTGATTGAAGTTTCGTGCACGTCGAGTATTCCATCTGTACAACCGAATGTTAGTTTGAGCCCTGTAATGTTTACCACAAACTAATTTCCTTACCATTTAAAGGTATATTTTCCAAATTCCGCTCTTGTTCAATGAACAAATTTTAAATATGGGAAAAATAAAAAGTAGTTTGCGTGGTACCCACTTTTTCCCCCAAACGTAGTTCTTTGCACTTTAGTAGTAAATATTCTTAATCCGATGTTCCTAACTTCAGTTCTTCATTAGTGCTGGCTATTTAATATTTTTGGATGTTGGCTTTGCCACGTCCCTCAGTAAAAACGCATCCTTTTAACTCTATTACAATTCATTCGCCCGCAATAACCAACTGTGTAAATTTACAGACCATCTGTGTAAAAATTTGACTAATACATCGCTTTTAAAAATAGGTGGCGTAGCACCGCCTACTTTTCCCCGAACGTATTACTACATTAAGAAATTCAAATACCTTCATTTAGTGTATGGAGCTCATCACCGCCCATAGCACCGCCTACTTTTCCCCGAACGTATTTCATTACACACTTATAGATCAGGGTGGCTGATGAATATTACTACATTAAGAAATTCAAATACCTTCATTTAGTGTATGGAGCTCATCACCGCCCATAGCACCGCCTACTTTTCCCCGAACGTATTTCATTACACACTTGTAGATCAGGGTGGCTGATGAATATTACTACATTAAGAAATTCAAATACCTTTTTTTAGTGTATGGAGTTCATCACCGCCCAATCTAAAGGGTTTCGATGGAAAGGTATTCTCTTGACTGTCCCATGATCGGCAAAATGTTTAACTAGCCTCATTATGGCCCATCTGCTCGGAGGATTGCCGCCAAAAGTGCTCCTATACTCTCTTTGAACCGAAACTACGGACTCCAGTGCGTGATAGCGGCGGACAATCCAAGTTCTTGTTTCAGTGTCTCAGTTATCGATATTTGTTAAATCTAAAAATCAATCTTCAAATAAAATAATAACCATATTCGTTAAATAGAAAAAAAGTTATTAAATTGTTTTTTTTTTTGGTAGCGGCTTTCATAAGCCACACTGTATACTTAAATACCGGTTATAATGTTCTAACCTATAATTATTTATGAGCTTTGAATGGGTTAAGTTTTTGGATAAGTGGGCGGAGAGACGCCCACTTTTAATCCGTTTATAGAATGTGAGAAGCTGATGGTACAACTTCTTTAGACAATTGGACTATTTTAATTGGCCTTTCTATCCTATTTTTTCCCCCGAACGAATTTCATTAAACACTAATAGTATAAATACCAACTATAACCTTCCTACCTCTAATAGTATATGAGCTTTGGATGTGTTAAGTTTTCGGAAATGTAGTCGGTGGCACGCCCCCCTTATAAATTATATCCTTTTATAGCATGTGGCAATCTCCTGGTTTACAGAAAACAACTGTTAAAATTTCAAGACTATTAGGCTGATATTATTGGCGTTACAGTGCTTTTAAAGAATGGGCGTGGCATCGCCCACTTTTTTCCCGAACGTCTTTCAGTACACACTAATAGTAGATATACCGAATCTGATGTTCCTAACTGTTATTATTGATGTGCTTTAAGAATTTGGACATGTGGGCGGTGCCATGCCCCTTTTTAAAGTCGCATTCGTTTATTAAATGTGACAATCTTCTGGTCCACTGAGAAATGCAGTTAATATTTCTAGACTATTAAGCTGATAGTACTGGCGTTACAGCGCTTTAAAAATTAAAGGGGTGACACGGCAGATTTTTCCCCCAAAAGTATTTGATAACAAACTAATAGTTCCGAGCTCTGATTGTTTATGAGCTATGGGTGTGAAAAGTTTTTGAACACGAGGCCAGTGTCACGCCCCTTTTTAAAATCGTATCCGTTTATTACGAGGGCGGTTCGGAAACTTCTTAGCCTAGCACAAAAAGCGCGGTATAAACAGAAAAAGTTAAGTGCTTTGGAAACTTCCATCTCTGCTATGAACATATGTTAAATTTTGTTTCGATCTGGCAACTCCTTCACATAGAAACATGTGTTCACAAAAGACGCATCCGCGATTTTTTTACAATGGAAAAATTAGAAATGCGTGGTGTCATTAAATATTTACATAAAAAAGGTTTATCGGGACAAGAAATTCATAATGATATGGTGAATGTGTTAGGTGAAAGTGCTCCTTCATATGCAACAGTAAAAAATTGGGTTGCTGAATTTAAACGTGGTCGTACAAGCATTGAAGATGAACCACGTAGTGGACGTCCAAAAACAGCAACAACAACAGAAATTCTAGCCAAAGTGCATGATATGGTATTAAATGATCGACGAATAAAAGTGCGTGAAATAGCTAATATCATGGGCATTTCAAATGATCGAGTCCATTTAATTTTGCATGAAGAACTACAGATGAAAAAGCTTTCTGCAAGATGGGTGCCGCACTTGTTAACAGTCGATCAAAAACGCATAAGAATGAACATTTCTCAAGCTTATTTGGATCGTTTTCAGCGAAATAAAATGGATTTTAAGCGTCGTTTCATAACTGTTGATGAGACATGGATCCACCACTATACTCCAGAGACAAAAGAACAATCCTAACAATGGACTGAAGCTGGAGGAAGTGCCCCCAAAGAAGGCAAAAACATTTCAATCGGCTGGTAGGTTATGGCAGCGGTTTTTTGGGACTTCAAAGGTATTTTATTGATTGACAATCTGCAAAAGGGTAAAACAATAAATTCAGAGTACTATTGCAACCTTTTAGATGAATTAAATTTACAAATTCGAGAAAAACGTCCTGGCTTACAACACAAAAAAATAATTTTTCATCAAGACAACGCACCAGCGCACAATAGTGTTTTAACAATGGCTAAAATCAACGAATTAAAGTAAGAGTTGCTTGACAACCCACCTTATCCTCCTGATTTAGCTCCAATTGACTTTTACCTGTTCCTAAATCTAAAAAAATTCCTTGCTGGCAAGCGTTTTACCTCAAATGAAGATGCAATTACAGTTGTAAACCACTATTTTGAAGACCTTGAGGAAAACTATTTCAAGCTGATGTTACTGGCATTACAGCGACTTATAAACAAAAGGGGTGGCACCGTCCAAAAAAAAGATTTTTAGGGGTGTGAGCGAAAAGATATCAAAAGCCAACGGGCGAGAAGATACTAAAAGTCGAAGCCTATATTATTTGCAACTATATTCTGCGAAATTTTTAAGGAGGTCGGTTCAGTGGAGCCTATCCTTTAAGCAACTAAAAAGCATAAATTTGAAGAAAAAAATCTGAACATGTTCGCAGTTTACTGCTCTCAAACTGAGACTTAATAACTAATCGGCCGGAATGTTTTAATGTAGCATGTACAGAGTGCATATTTGCTAAAATGGTTTAACCATAGGTTGTATTTTGGCGTCATCTCATGGAGATCGGCTACTTTTTGAGCTGTCCACGTAATCTTTAAGTAGATGTTTGTGATACTTAATTTAGTATACCCTCTACCAGAAAATGTACTGAGCACAGATCCTAAAGACACAACTGCGGGCCAATAATGCCCAGAAAACCCTGTGAGCATATTAGAGTAAAATTATGCAAAGGTAGATAACTTTAGACAATCTTCGAACACCATCTCTCTCCAAGAGATTTCAACCAAAAAGCCGGTTTTCGTACAAACAAATGAAGCAGATAAGCAGTTACTTCCCTTTTAATCACTTAACTTCAACATTCTTATGCAGCTCTGAATATATACAGTATAAATCCGGCATTTATTAGTCTGATTAATTGGCTTTATACTCCGTCATCTATGATCTATGCTTAATACTCTTCTCCAATAGAATCTTCCGGAAACCGTTTATAGTACGATTATTACTCATTTAAAGCTATTGTTCGGATCATCAGTCATTGTGCTTGAATTTGTAGACATAATTTCTTCTTCTTAGTCTAATGTTAACCCTATCCATTAGTCTCTCCTCAAATGACCACAGTTGTCTGCTAGCTCTTGTAGCCTTTCTCCCGCTGTGATTACATTTTTTCTCTGTTTGCACCAGGAAGAGTTCATCATAGCGCATGGTGGATACAATTTTCTTTCTTTGTTTCCAAAAAAAAAAAAGAAACTACCCACCTAATAAATTGAACAGCGCATAGCGTTGATGTGTGATAGTTGGCGATCAAAGATCATATGAGTTTTAAATAATAACAAAATAAAAACTATCTGCCTAGGGTGGCCCTTATATTGTTGGGCATTAATTTGTTCAAAGACCATATGAGTTTTAAATAATAACAAAATAAAAATTATTTGCCTAGGATGGTCCTTAAATTGTTGGTCCTTAATTTGTTCAGTGACCTCTACTTTTCAAAGTTTATTTTTAAAAACAGTTTTTTTAATCTAAGCCAACCGATTAAAAGTCTTAGTTAAATTCCCTTTAAAAATAAATTACCATAACATTGTTAATATTGACGCAATCATACTATTGTCAAAAGGAAATTCAATAAACAATATTATGATTGTGACGAACATGCGAGTACTTTTATTGCAAAGAACATATTATTGTGGCCGTGACTTTATAATAGCCATATCTTTTTTCTGCTTGCTCGTACTTTGAGCCGTTCTCTTTAAAATCTCCTTACTGACTTCAGGCATTTTCCAATACAACCACGAAAGGTACTCCCTAGTGTCCCTAGACAAACTTACAATGCCCAGTGCTGTATAACTATACTATCTGGAGTATTTTATAATATTCCCAACATAAACATTGGTGTGGCTATGGGCCACATGCCTATAGGTTACTACAGCCATTCGATGCTTGGATACATGTAGGTGTCATTGTTGGCGTTTCTTTTTAGGCTTTGATTAGATAACACTAGAAGGTGGCTGGGGTGGAGGGGGCTACAATTATAAACTCGGGTTTAATAACAGAGTACACTCCAAGAGCCAACAAACCTAACAGCAAAAAAACAAACAAAAAACAGCCCCAACACAATGCCCATATTGTAAAGGAGCAAAATGTAATCTCTTTCCCAAAAGTCAGAAAAAAAGCACAAAAAACCAAAAGAAATAACATCTGAAATAGTCGACACAATATGGACAATAAGGCAACATGCGTGTCATATCCCTCCTTGACTTAACAACATACTAAAAACCATGCAACCAAGCAACATTCAGTCAGATCTCTGGCTGACAACGATATTCATGCCAGCGCTCACGGGTTGATGGTGATGGTGGCGGCGGCAGCGCCGGCGGTGATGGTGTTTGTTACCGCAGTGTTCGTTCGTTCGTTTTTGGCGGCCCATTGCTTCCCAAATTCAATATGCCAAAGCCAGCCAATGCGCAGTAGGAAAAGCTGCAGGCGCATATAATGCCCGCTGGTTGTTGCATACTGTGAAATTTATCACTTTCATGTGTCATTTCGCTTAACGTTTGCAAACGCATGTGAGAATGCGCTGCATTCGGCCGTAGCACCACATATATAGCGTGGTCGGTTTGGTGGTTTCGTTTTGTAGTAATGTGCAATATTTAAATAGTGGCAGCTTTTTCACGCTCGATGTTTTGGCATATACCATCGTGAAACATTATACCCTTTCATTGGGAAATAATGCAAACTTTTTCCCAAGTCACTGCTGTGTTTCCCAAATACTGGTGTTAGTTCGGTTCGTGAGACTGGCTTGGCAGTCAGGATAGCGTCCGAGTGTTTAACATGATTCTCGCTGTAATAGCTTCAACCATGATGCACCATCGCACTGGAGCCATTACCAAGCGACGGCCGGCGTCCCTTAAGGCCAATCCCGCCGGTACCAATTCGAAGCGTGCTATATGGACACAACTTCCCTCTTTAACATGATTCTCGCTGTAATAGCTTCAACCATGATGCACCATCGCACTGGAGCCATTACCAAGCGACGGCCGGCGCCCCTAAAGGCCAATCCCGCCGGTACCGATTCAAAGCGTGCTATACGGACACAAATTCCCTCTTGGTCAGGGACCGAGGCCAATCTAACACCTCTGCTGTTCTATGGGTCACAGTACCCGGTTGCAATGCAACTCCACACCGAGCCGAAGCCCCGCGATTTGGGTTTAAACCACAGCCTCCACGACAATAGTCAGGATCCCCATCCTCTTACTAAGCTCACTGTGGAGAATGTGGCTACCGTTGGGTAGACTCAGTCCAGCAACATCGACCCGCCATCGATCGCAAGAGCTTAACTTTTCACGCATCAGCCAGAAGACGATATACTCGTACCACCAGCGACTTCACTATCGTTACTAGTTTACGGTTTAGATGAGCTCTAAATAGCCAACAATTCTGCTAGAAGCTGTACGGCAGTACTACCTGTGCTGCCAGTCCCAACATAACCATCCAGTTTTTCGATTTGATGCATTTATTAGGGGCTTTTGAGACAAAATTTTGCTTAAGTAGAAAAAAATGCAATCATTATTATGCTCCTTATCTAGAGTTTTAAGTTGTTCTAAAAAATACTAAAAACGAGATTTTCTGCACTTAATGTGCCCTATCTTCCAAAGTTGCAATTGTGGCAGGCAAAAGTTACACCCCACAATTGAGGAAACTTTCCAAATCGGCACTACATCCTTCCAAAATCGATAAGTTTTAAACTAGTTGCTACTACCAAAAAAATACAAAATATATTTGTGAAAGAGTAAATTACTCCACAAGCTGGATTCGAAGTCCGGGGTCGTTTCAAGACCCGGAGTACGGAGTTGTTCCCACACCCATAGTTGGAAGTTTTAGTCGTCCGATTTTTTCAAAAGTCCACAGCCCTTTTTTTCTTTAAACTTGCAAAATAAGAAAATTTATAAAGTTTGGTCTAATTTCTATATCCGTTGTCCGTTAACCCGATTTTGAAAGTCAGTAGCTCAAAATAATCTATAAATCCTTGGCTACAAACGTCCTTTTACAGAACTCAAAAATAGTGACTAAATGAAAAGTTACAGACTTTTGGCCGATGGAAATTGATTCTGGGCTACTATGCGAACACTACTACGCATTCCTTACATGACTTCAAAAACACATTATCTCAGGCATGGAAGCGAATCTTCGTAATATATTCGAAGCAACGGAATCTGCGGGGTTTAAAAATTAATATTGAAAAAAACTAAATCTATCCGTAGGTTAGGTTAAGATTTCAGCCGCCCAAAGCAAAGCTCACTTGGGTCCATGAGTAGGTCCTGTTGTGACACCGTATGCATGTCGCGAAAAATTTGTTCTATGCTACCTGGGCACAGCTCTTTTATCATTTAGACATACTGTTGCCATTATAAGGAAGTAACTCCTGCCCAACTCACTATCGGCGAGAATGATTTTGTCTTTTTCTGTATCTGTAGACATTTTCCGTATCAGGTCGACAAAAGCCATGCAGTGGCAGATATGTTGTTCATTTGTCTCCTCTTTCTCTTGATTACCCATAGAACACATTCTCTTAGCGTGAACGTCTAAAGGCCTGTTGTCAGAGATTACCGCAATGGGGTTTTTTGATAGATCCTTGGCGATCCACGTTTTCTTCTTATCCATACTATTTCTGATCTCTATGTAAGAGGGTTTCTTTTCCCACCTATCCCTGGCACGTGAGGAATGCCAATTCCACCACTACACTTATTTGAATTCCGGGTAATGTCATCTTTTGCAAGTATGCCAGCTGTTAAATTAACATTAAAGTGTCTATTTCTAGGAACCCAGATAAGGATTACCGACAAATCTCTCGTCCTCTCCTCCTCCGGCATTCTTGAACAATTCCTGATGTGGTGTACACAGTCTCCAATCCAATGGGCGTCTTGCTTTTAGTTTATATAAAGAAGAAATGTTTTCGACTGACGAATATAAGGCAACCAAACAAGAGGACACCCAGTCCATACTTGTATCAAATTAAATCGGAAATGAAATTAATTGGCAAATACTAGGGTGAAGTAAGACATTACCACAAGACAGAATCATGTATACACGATATGTTGAGGCCCTATAATCCTAATTAGATCAACTTTTATGCACATAAAAACATAATTGTCAACTTTGATTAAAAGATGTGCATATTCAATTAAAAAAATATTTAAAATTGATGTGATAAATAAATTCGTACAGTCAGCATACAAATTTGCAAGTCGTTTATTGAATTTTTACTCAATAAACGAAATGCAGTATGTATTGACTAAAAATACTGTATTTCCTTTTCAAAAATAAATTAAAAAAAAAAATTCTGGAATATTACAAATAAATGAACGCCTGCTTTTAAAAATATTTTCATATGCTTCATTTGCATAAAAAATATGATTTCACCCAATTTAGGTCGGCAAAACTAGCACAAAAATGATATTGACGATTAGCATATAACGTCATCGACGAATTACGTTTACCTAATAATGTTGTGTTACAAATCTTTACCATAATATTACTATGATCAGCGGCCACACTTAAGGGCGGGCAGCTTCGTATATTAAACGAGAATTGCTGACATAATATTTTCCATCAAACAAAGCGAACACAATAAAAATATCTTCTCAAATGCTTGCTTGTTAATTTTTTTTTTTACTTTTTAATGTAAAGAAATTTCGCAACTAAACCCCTGCTATTAGTATATGTCCGAACCATAAAACATGCTTCCAATTAAGAAGTGTGAATAAGACATTTAAAAAAAATGGTAGCCTATTCTGATAAATAATTTAGTGCAACGTTTTAATTGGCTGCTATTTTCGATTCTTTGTACTCGTTTATAATTTTTATAAACTCGGCAAAATCTTATTTGACCGATGTTATTTTTTTGACAACTTTTTTAGTTGAAATTTTAGCTTGTTTACTTTTTTTTCAGTGTACCCTCCACCGCAGGGTGGATGTGTCTGTCCATTAGTCCGTGTGTATGTTGAAAGCACGATAGCGATGAAACGAATCCACCTAGGGTCCTGAATTTTTACGAGATGATGGCCTATGGTCATAAGCTGTTTGGAATTGAAAATGGTGGATATTGGCCCAGGGGTGAAAAAGTTCCCCTTTAAGGGACTAAAGGTACACTGATAAAAAGTACACCTTTTTAAGTATTTGCTTGACAAATCTTAATTTTTGTGGACGGGTAATGGTTAAAATGGTGACTGTTAGCACGATATATACCTCAGAATGGTTTAGTTGCTGCACTTTTTGGTTCATGTGGCCCAGAAAACGTGTTACAAGATAAAAGCGGGCAATAAATAGTTAATATGGACATTTGGGTGGTCAAATAAAAGCAAACTTTGCTACGAATCCAAATATAAATTCATTTTTAATTTTACCTGAGATAAGGATGGAGGACAGATGCATGGGCCAAAAGACCATATATTTCTGTGTATCCTCCACCGAAAGGTGGATGTGTCCCACCGCCAGTGTGTATGTTTAAGGCACTAGCTACGAAAGTTCCTCTTTAAGGGACTAAAGCGATCTCGATAAAAAGTACACTTATTTTGAATATTTGCTTTACAAATCTAAATTTGTTTTGTGAACGGATAATGGTTAAAAAGTGTGTATATTAAAGGCACGATAGAGATCAAACGAATCAAACTAGGATTTGGGATTGCTGCTTATGATTGTTAATGGGCAAAATCGGCCCAAAGCTACAAAAGTTCCCCTTTAAGGGACTAAAGCTACCTCGATAAAAAGTACACTTACTTTGAATATTTGTTTGACAAATCTAAATTTGTTTTGTGGAATTAAAATTGGTACTGTTGGGACGAACTAAATGTCTCAAAAAGTGCTAAGTTGCTGGACTTTTTGGCTCATGTGGCCCAAAAAACGTCCCACATAATCAAAACCGGCAATTAATAGTCAATGAGAACTTTAGGTAGTCAAATTAAAGCAAATTTTGCTACGAATCCAATATAGAGTCATCTTTATTTTACCCGAGACAAGGGACGGACGCATGGGCCGATAGGCCTATATATTTCTCTATATGTTTCTCGATATGTTCGTCCGTCCGTGTGTCTCTTGAAAACACGATAGAGATCAAACGCAACAACCTAGGATTTGGGATTGCGGTGTGGAATTGTAAATGGGCGAAATCGGCTTAGGGGGGAAAATTTCCTTTTAAAAGACTTAAGGTACCTCGAAAAAAAAAGTTCACTTTTTTGAGCATTTGCTAACAAATCTTAATGTTTTGTGTACGCAAAATAGTTAATAAGGGTAATGTTTGTTGGGACGTACTAAATACCTCAAAAAGGGCATTATTTGCTGGACTTTTTGGCTTAAGTGACCCAAAAAACGTCCCACATAGTCAAAACGGGCAATTAATAGTCAATATGGACATTTGGGTAGTCAAATTAAAGCAAATTTAGCTACGAATCCAAATATAAGGTCATTTTTAATCTTTTTTGCGATAAGACGCATGTGCCAAAAAGCGCATATATTTGTCTGTGTGCCCTCCACCAAGGGTGGATGTGTCCTACCGTCCGTGTGTCTGTTGATAGCACGATAGAAATCAAACGACTCAACCTAACGTCTTGCAATTTTGCTGTTTGGGATTGTAAATGGGCGGAATCGGCCCAGAGGGAAAAATGTTCCCTTTAAGGGACTGAAGGTACCACGGCAAAAAGTACACTTTTTTGAGTATTGGCTTAATAACTCTATGTTTGTTTTGTGGACCGATAATGGTTTAAATTGATACTGTTAGTTAGTACGAACTATATATCTATAAAAATGGCATTGGTGATGGACTTTTTGGCTTAAGTGGCCCAAAAAACGTCCCATATGGTCAAAACGGGCGTTTGGACGATGTTTGAGTCATTTGTATTTTCGACTGATATAAGGAATAAACAATTGGGCCAAAAGGGCCCAAAAGATGGACTTTTTTGCGCTTTCAAAACGTAGCGATGGTACATAAGGTTCAGCCTGGCCGAACTTAAAGTCATTTTTACTTCTTTGTCATTTTTAACGCAACTACACTACACGGTGGACGTTGAACAAGATCCTGGTTAAACTTTAGGACATTTTAATTTGTTTTTTTTGAATTTTTTAAAAACACACCTTCAATTGCACCTCCCTTTCTACACACTTAAGTAGTGTTCGCATACAAATATGCGTATATGTATCCGTGTTGTGTGTACGCAAATAGTTAAAAGGCTTTGCCATTTTTCTGCTCGAATTGTCGGCAAAAGATTAACTTAATCTCTTTGATAGCCTAGAGGATTTGTTTCTCTAAGCTCTAGTCTTTTTGTTTTGTTTATTTTTTTTCTCCATTGGACAGCTTAGCTGGCACTCGGCCTCTGGCTGGCTGTGATCTCCTTTTGCAAATGGTCCAGAAATCTCAACCTTATTGGCGGTTCAAAAAAATATATAAAACAGAGTCACAACAGGCCTACGGCGTGTGTTTATGTGTGACTCCCTCCTTGGAGTTGAGAGCTGTGTTAAAGGCAAAGATCGGTTTTTACACTTTGTTGTAGGTTAAATTTCGTACATATTTAAAGCGTTAAACCAACGGATGCGTATCGATGTCGTTGTCAAGTGATTTTTCATTTTGTCCTGTCATTAGATCGCAATGAGTTATTACATCCGTTAGTTAAGTGCGGCTGAACGAATGCTCCGCGTTGGCTGGTTGGCGGTTGGTTGGTTGGTTGGTTGGCGGCTGGACGAATGTGATCGTTTCGCCAGTTGTTCGCCCGGCCGCCTGGCTGGCCACCTAGTCCAGTTGGTCAGATGGCCGGCCGATCGGCCGGTTGCTGCATTTATGTCCATTTGCTTAAGTTGCTTTTGTCCAATTGCCATCTCACAACTATGCGACTTTTTTGCAATTATACTTTTTATACGCTCGCTGTGTCGTCGCAGTACTCGCGTACGCATTCGAATCCAACCGAACTATGAGTGTTCGAATGAGTATTGAAATTAATGTGTTTATGTGCAACATTTTGAAATGTTTGTTATGTTAACTATGTATAGTTATGTCATTTGCTAACATAATATTCATATATTATGTTACCTAAATTAGTTGTTATGAAACAAATTAGAGTAGATTTTCGTCTTTTCCCCGCCGAATGTATTCCAGCATAATCCTTTCAACTTTTTTGTAAGGCGCTGTAAAAGAAAGAAAAGATAATTTATATGTCGTTTAGGTAATATATCGCATTATAGGAATATCGCAAATATATATTAAAGGAAGCCATTAAAGTATTGATATTCGAGCCGAGTCACTTTGAGTTTGAAGTCTAGAGTTAACCGGTCTGAATTAGAAGAGTTTACACGACACGAGGGATAATTGTATTTTTATAGCATCCCCCGCTAAAAGATAAAGACAGTAACTGGCTTTATTCAGATGAAGATAAAGTAACGACAGAATAAAAAAGAAATTTATATTTTGTTTCTGCTGCTTGTCAAATGGATCTCCCAATAAGATGTACTTAGCAGGGACATAAACACTGTTACACACGTTTTATGCTGTAAAATAAAAAGTACTGAATGTTTTTGGACCAAATATTTTTTAATGCTTTATTGATGTATATTGTATCCAAAAAGAATCTACTTACCGCCTTTTGCCTTTACACACGCCTTAAGTCGCACTGGCCAATCGTCAATAGCTGCACGAACCTCGTCCATTGGAAAATTGGCCACAGCTAGAATCAAAGCAGTCTTAAGAGATCCAATTCTGGGGATATCTTTTGTGACAAACCATGTCCTTTAAAACCGTCCACAATTTGTAATCCAATGGGTTCAAATCTGGACTGCCTGCGGGTCATTCTTCAGAGGAAATGAACGCTGGCAAATTGTTTCGATGCCAGGCCTGGGACATTTTAGCCTTATGGGCCGGCGCAGCATCCTGCTGGAAAGTCCATGGCTAGTTTTGTAACATGGAATTGTTAAGATGCTTCACAGCAGCTTCCAAAAGAGTTCTTAGTAAACTTTGGCCGATGTTTTGACTGCTTGTTCGCAGAAATGCAGGTCAGTGACCTCATCGTAAGAGACACCCCACCAAACCATGACTGAAGCTGGGTGATGACCCTTTTCCACCCTTGGGATCAGTTCAGATGCTTCCTTAGATGACCGCGCATACACTCTGTCATTTTGCTTGTTAAATTTTTTCTGAACGGCAAAAATTTTTTCATCGGTGAACAAAATTTTTCTGTGCAAGTTATCAGCCTGCTTCACCAAAAGACGTTTGCATTTTTCAATCCTATTTTTTTTTAAAGCTGCAGTCAATTAATTTCCGATACGTCGTTTGAAAGCCCCAAGTCCCAAGTGATATTCATCTCACGGGCCATGATTTTCTGTTTTCGGAGCGGATTTCTTTGAATTCTTGATTTAACGGCTTTGATAACATGCGGTGTTCGCACAGAGCGTGGGCGGCCTGACCGGTGGCGGTCTTTTACACCTCCAGTCTCCTAAAACAGTTTTATGCATCGGTAGACGAACATGCGGCTAATCCCTAGTGGCCGAAGCGTTTTGAAAATGCCGTTTTTTTCATTTCACACTTAAAAGCGCTATTACAGCGATACGGTTCTCATTATCTGATCACTCCATGATGAAAGTTGAAACAATTTGAAAATCCCGTTACAGACTAACGCTATTGAGGTTAGCTTTCAAAACCCATATGACATTAACGGGGTATATTCAGTTCTACTATTGAAATGGGTGTGTTAATGGGTATAACCGATACAGGAGCGAATTCTAAGAGTATTTATAACCAACAATCAAAACATGAAATATTCAGTTTCAATAGTCATCTCAATTAATAAGGGTTACCAATACTTTGTCTCTTCAACCGATAGTGTTCGTTACTTCTACTGGGACGTAAAACCACTAACATTCGGTTGCCGAAACATACGGTTGTGCCAACAAATCTGTTCGTTGCGTGTACTAATTGGTAGCAAGTAACGCACCATAAGAAATTTGAGCACAATTTGATTTAATTTGTGGCTTCTGGAGCGGCAGTGCCTCCAATCGTGGCGCACGTTAAAGTAGGGGCTAGTCGAGAACATGGACCGATAAGGACCACCAGACGGACGGACATCGCTCAATTGAAATAAATAAAATTTTTTAAACAATCGCTTCAATTGACATAAGGTCTACCGTATACCCTTCTTTAGGTGTTACAAACATCTTAATGATAATACATACCCTGTACCGCAGTGTGGTGTAGGGCATACATATTTTAACGTTTCTTAAAATAACTTTATTCCTTGTGCTAGACGTCATTCATTTAGCATCATAAACTAAGGATGATGATCTCATAGGGTATTTGAGACAACGTTTTAGACTTTGTTGTTGTTGCAGAGCAATTACTCTGCTGTCAAACAAAAGACTTAAGACACATACATGACCATGATTTTCATAATGACTAACTATGAAAGGAAATGATATCAGCTTCATAATTGCAGGAATGAATGACTATTTAAAGCAGTTTAAGAGAAAAAAACAACAAAATCACAATTTAAATATTTGAGACACTACAAATTGTGTTTTATTTGCAAAAGAACTCAAGGATTTGTCTCGAGAAATTGATTCACTTTTTCTTATATTAAAATAATGGGATTTATTTGAGGAATTTTATTATTTGAAATGAATGAAGTGTTAAATGAGGAGCTTTTAATTTCAAAAATTCCTATAATACAATTAAGTACCTAAATATCTGTGTCGGTTTGATTTAAATCCAATGGATATTTGTTTTAATTCGAAATATTTCTCTGTAATTGCATTTTAAAATTTGTCAAAAACCGCTTAATGATTATTACCAATAATTAATTGTCTATAATACCCGAATTAATACAATTTATGTAGTATTTAAATGATATTTATATATCGAAAATGTGCGTGTGTTTGTACCATGTCCCCTTCATTCCATACGCAATGTCAACGCCACAGGTAGTCTCGGCTCGGCGTGGGTTGTTCGGCTATTTTGTCTCTTGTCTTAATGGCCACTTTAAAGCTTTCAGCATTCATTTGTTTCAAATCGCAGATATGCGGAGGGCGGGAAAGAAACCGCCAATGCTGACATACAAAAACTATAACACAATTAAGATAAAGTCTGGCCCGACTGCCACTGCGCATAGCGCAAGAGAATAATGCAAAACTGTTGAGGGTGTGTAAAGGTCAACACTTTAGGTGACAAAATTTCATAATGACATTCGCCGCCGCCGCCACCGCCACCGACGCCAACCAACAGCGACAACATCAGCACCAGCCAACAAAAACAACGACTTCAACAGCAACAGCAATAGGCAGTTGTTAAGATATAAAGCACTTAAGCTCCAAGACAAGTGCTGATACGATTTCAAGCCGCTCGTTCACACCGCAGCCAAATGAAACTGTTACAGTTCCCAAAGCAAAACGAAAACCCAACGAACAACATTGGCCAAACATAAATTGTTAATAACAAGTGAAACAAAGCAAACAAACGAATCTAACGAAAAACATCAACAACAAAGCAGCAATTGTAGCATAAATTCATGTTGCTATAATGTTGTTGTAACTGTCGAAAAAATCGTGCTTTGGCATGACATATTGTCATGTGCGTATTTGATCAATTGTGTCAAAATCTCCCGAAACACAACACATTTTGTGGTTTTAACAACAGCAAAAAAACAATCAAATGCGAAACAATTGCAATAGCCACAACAGCACAACAACATTCAAAGTTATGGGATTTAACTAAAAAATCGAAAAAAACTTGCTACAAACTGTCAAGTGCCACTTATTATTTTATGGATTTTTAATTTGTTGTTTAATACAATCAGAAAAAGGCCGTTTTATGTTTTTTTTTTGCAAAAGACCAAAAAGAAACAATACAAATAAAATCTACAAAAATTGGAAATGTTTGATATTTTATAAGTATTGTTTTGATAAGCGGACTTTAAGAGGATAGTATGATAAATGTGGTAGCACTGAAATTCGAAAATTACAAAGCCTCTTTACATGCAATGCTCTCTTTAATAGAGTTTCAAAGTTTTTCGACAAGATAAATGTCAAACGATATAATCTTGTACCTGCGATTGTGAATCGGCTAAGTCGCCTATGTGGGAAAAAAACTAGACATTACGAGGGTTGCAATATGACACTAAGTGTTGTGTTATCTGACATTTCCATTGGAAAGTTTGACGTACTCTGAACGTTTTGACGTACGACCATCATTTGTGTTGTTTACAGTGACTTGAAAAAATCAATTTGCCAAAAAAAATGGAATTAACTCGTGAACATTTTCGTGCGATCATTTTTCACAACTTTCGACGTAGATTATCACGACAAGAGTACATCGATGAACTTAAATCTTTGTATGGCGGTGAAGCACCATCTTATAGCACTGTGAAAAACTTGATTCATGAATTCAATCGTGGCCGACACTCGCTCAAAGACGAAGGTCGTGAAGGTCGTCCAAAAACGGCCGTTGTGCCAGAGAACATTGATGCCGTGTGTGAACTGATAATGCAAGATCGTCATGTGACATACCGTGAGAAAGAGGCATCCTTGGGCATTTCTTCCACCAGCATACATTCGATATTGCATGAACACCTGGCCGTAAGAAAGTTTGTTCTCGCTGGATCCCGCACAATTTGACAATCGCTCAAAAAAAAAAGGCTCGTGCCGATTAATGCAAAGAACTTTTCAAAAAATACGATCGCGTTGCTTCAAAGGACGTTTATAAGATCGTCACAGGTGACGAATCATGGAGCTATGCGTATGAGCCCGAAACCAAACACCAATCGACCGTGTGGGTCTTCGAAGACGAAATCCAACGAAAGTTGTTCGTGGAAGAAGCACTTCGAATTAAATGGTCGCCTGTTTCTTCGGCAAAACTGGTCATGTGGCGACTGTTCCGCTTGAGCAACATAGGACGGTCCATTCTGAGTGGTACACCCACAATTTGTTTGTTTGAAGTCTTCGGAGAAATTCGAAAAATGAACAAGAGAAGACGAATCATTGTGCACCATGACTCTTGACGCTCTTACACATCGGCTCAAACCAGCGTCTTTTTGACCGGCTAAAACGTTGAATTGATGGGTCATCCGCCGTAAAGTCCTGACTTGGCAGCCAATGACTTCTTTTGATTCCCGCATATCAAGAAAAAAATGCGTGGTCAACGTTTTTCATCTCCTGAATCAGCTGCTGAAGCGTTCAAAAATCATGTTTTCGCGGTGTCTCAATCGGAGTGGAAAAAGTTCTTCGACAATTGCAAAAGTGTATACGAGTAAATCATGCTGGAGAATACTTTGAAAAACAATAAAGCCATTTTTGATGATAAATATTCGTATTTTCATTATTAGGCCAAAAATATATAAAGCAACCCTCGTAAGAGACTAAGAGTACCTACTAATAAAGTACAAATTCTAGCAAAATCAGCAAGATGCACACTAGGTTTTGTAAGCAACCTTTCTTTCCAATGGCCAAAGTTACCGGGCCAAACTAGGTTCCTTTGAATCCCAATTTAATATACGACAACTTCTTCGTTTTTGGGGCAACAACCAAATACCGTAGGTGAATAAAACTAACTTTGAACAGAAAGACGGACGAACAGAACATCCTACGAGTACTTGGAATCAAACTTTTCATTATTTGTAGTTTTTTGCAGGCGATTTAAATTCAAAATTTTAAAAGACCCACCTTTTAATCTTTTTTTTGCTGTAGTTGTAGCAGCTTTAACAGGAACAGGAACCGGTCTAGCTCAACTGGATAGGGGCATGGTTACCCGGGCTCTAGAGACTTGAGCTCAAAAGAAAATTTTATGACATTTATTTATTGAATATAATTTCCTTCAAATGATGGCCGCAACTACGCCTCGGGGTGTCCATTGTGAGGGACTGGTATGGCGTTAATGACACGCGTAATGTTGCCTTTTTTAACCAGAAACGTAGCTATAAGTAGCTTGTCAGCAAGATTTTACGTAACCCCAAAGAAAAAAGTTTAAAGATGTGATATCACACGTTCTAGACGACCAACTCACCGGTCCAAAACGTGAAATTAGCTGCTCTTTAAAATAACCTCTCAATATATCCATCGTTTGAGCAGCTGTTTGACAAGTGGCACCGTCCTTTTGAAACCAAATGTCGTACAGACTACGGGTTTCAATTTCAGATAACAAAAGGTATGATATCACGTCACGATAGCGAGCACCCTTCACAGTAGTCTTGAGGTATATGCCAGACTTACTTTTTAATTTTATTACCAACATTTTCAATTAGTAGAAATGGCTATTTTGCGAAACTGTTTGGGAAAGCGAAAGTTGATATGCCTAAATTGAAAAATTGAAAAAAAAGCAAAAGTATGCTTAATTGTCTTGATAAAGTTTTTGAAAAAACAAATTTTGCAAAGACTAAATGATAAAACAGAAAATAATTTTGTTTTAGAAGAAGCAACATTCCACCATACACCCGGTCTAGAGGATTGTAAACTTAATAGACAACATTAAAAGGCAGAGAAAAACTACAAGGAAAGTTTTCTTAGAAATCGAAAAAGCTTTTGATTCCATATGGCACAATGGATTGATTTTTAAACTTCAAAAGTTTTTTGAGGTTATCTTCAAAAAAATGTATAAAACGATTTTTGTCAGAAAGATCATTTGTTGTGTATATTGACCACGCGCATTTATCTTTTCGAAATATTCCTGCTGGTGTACCACAGGGATCTGTTTATGTCGCCGGTGCTGTATTCTACGAGGGCGGTTCGGAAAGTTCTTAGCCTATCAATGAAAGAGAATAGTTAGTTTTCAAAAATATTTTTATTTTTCAATAGGAGGCAGAGATTGAAACCTCAATACACTTAGTCCAACGCTTACCTAGCAATTCTATCCCTTGATTAAAATAGTTTTCCTCAAGGTCTTCAAAATAGTGGTTTACACCTGTAATTGCCTCTTCATTTGAGGTAAAACGTTTGCCAGCAAGGATTTTTTTTAGATTTGGGAACAGGTAAAAGTCGCTGGGAGCTAAATCAGGAGAATAAGGTGGGCGGTCAAGCAACTCGTACTTTAATTCGTTGATTTTAGCCATTGTTAAAACACTCTTGTGCGCTGGTGCGTTGTCTTGATGAAAAATTATTTTTTTGTGTTGTAAGCCAGGACGTTTTTCTCGAATTTGTACATTTAATTGATCTAAAAGGTTGCAATAGTACTCTGACTTTATTGTTTTACCCTTTTGCAGATAGTCAATCAATAAAATACCTTTGAAGTCCCAAAAAACCGTTGCCATAACCTTACCAGCCGATGGAATTGTTTTTGCCTTCTTTGGGGCACTTCCTCCAGCTTCAGTCCATTGTTTGGATTGTTCTTTTGTCTCTGGAGTATAGTGGTGGATCCATGTCTCATCAACAGTTATGAAACGACGCTTAAAATCCATTTTATTTCGCTGAAAACGATCCACACAAGCTTGAGAAATGTTCATTCTTATGCGTTTTTGTTCGACTGTTTACAAGTGCGGCACCCATGTTGCATAAAGCTTTTTCATCTGTAGTTCTTCATGCAAAATAAAATGGACTCTATCATTTGAGATGCCCATGATATTAGCTATTTCACGCACTTTTATTCGTCGATCATTTAATACCATATCATGCACTTTGGCTACAATTTCTGTTGTTGTTGCTGTTTTTGGACGTTCACTACGTGGTTCATCTTCAATGCTTGTACGACCACGTTTAAATTCAGCAAACCAATTTTTTACTGTTGCATATGAAGGAGCACTTTCACCTAACGCATTCACCATATTATTATGAATTTCTTGTCCCGATAAACCTTTTTTATGTAAATATTTAATGACACCACGCATTTCTAATTTTACCATTTTAAAAAAATCGCGGATGCGTCTTTTGTGAACACCTGTTTCTATATGAAGGAGTTGCCAGATCGAAACAAAATTTAACATGTGTTCATAGCAGAGATGGAAGTTTCCTTAACTTTTTTCTGTTTATACCGCGCTTTTTGTGCTAGGCTAAGAAGTTTCCGAACCGCCCTCGTATATACACTTCTGATTTTTCATTTGCCAAATGAAACTGCTGCCCTATATGCACATGTTGCTGCTTGATGACGAGTGGAAAAGTCTTAAACGCACTTAATAAAAAAAATCCCTCATACATGTGGGAAAATGCCTTACCAAGTGGAAAATGAAAATAAATGAAGAGAAACCCCATGCCATAATTTTCCCTTTTAACAAAAAGCCCACAAAAATTCCAACAGCTTCTCTCAATATTTCTGGTGCCAATAGTTCTCTCCAAAAATCACTAAAATTCCTAGGAATAGTTCTGGATAAAAACTTTACATCTAAGGAGCACGTTCTCGCATCTGCCGATAAAACCATCAAATGTGGCAGAGCATTATTTTATAATGACTTCAATGGTGGTATGGGCAGTGTCTAAGTCTCTTATGTTCACAACACCTCAATCGATAAGTATGTGGCGGAATTTCTTCTTTAAGACATTGAAAGCTTCACTTGTGATAGGCCAGAGGATTTGAAGTGGTCGTTTGTGTCTTAAGTCTTTCGTTTGAAAAGGGATAAGCAGTGAAATACCTGAAATATGACGGAGGCTTTTTACGAATCGTAAACGGCATTTATACACGAAAAACCAAGCTTCTAATTTACACGATGTGCATACGTCCAATAATGACATACTGTTGCCAGGTATGGGGTTCTAGATGTGCAAAAACATACTTCATACAGCTTCCAGTTGTTTAGAACAAGAATTTTAAAAATATTTTTGGATTAAATATGCGTTACTCCACTTCCCATCTTCACCAACGGTTTATTAAGAAAATGGGCCTCACCACTAAACCAAATTGTTTATGAAAAACGTTTCTCACCGAACGCTTACTACCATAATACAGTTGCACAATTTGGAGGCGTTGTTGCGGTCTAAGTCTTTCCATGATGAAATGGCAAACAAAACTGAAAGAATAAAAAATAAACTTTAACACAACTCACGCGAAATCTGTGAAAAAAAACCATATTGAAAAAAAAAACTCTAGATTGATCACACGTTATTTGAATGGATTGAATGCATTGAATTTTGAAAGTTCATATCGTGCTAAAAACTAAAATAGAGGATAACGAATATCCGTTTGTTGTTTCAACGTAACGATCTGTGGAAAAAACCATATTGAAAAAAATAACTCTAGATTGATCACACGTTATTTGAATGGATTGAATGCATTGAATTTTGAAAGTTCATATCGTGCTAAAAAACTAAAATGGAGGATAACGAATATCCGTTTGTTGTTTCAACGCACACTTTCGAGTTAAAAATAAACATGGGTTCAAATTTGAATATTTGGAACTTTGAAAGTTCAATTTGCAGTAAAAGAAACCCTATCTAGAGGATAGCGAATGTTCGTTAATTTCTTAAAAAAAAACTAGACTTTCTACTTAAAAAGAAGAGGCTGGTTGCTGTCAAAAATTGTTTATACGATATAAAAACCTAGAATTTTTTTGAAACCGCCTTTGACTTTTCCCAATCAAAAATATCCTTGTCTTGGACAGAGGATTCGATGGTATTTTGCTTAATGAATTATAGTCCTCGCAATAGGTAAACATCAAATACGATGTAATATAAAAAGGCAGTGTTTGTGCCTTAAGTCTTTTGTTTAGCCTTAATGTCTCGTAAATATTTAACCACAAATTATCATACCCTTCCAAAATTGAATGTTTTCACAAGAAATACAATTTCCAAATATTTCCAACAAGTGTTTGCCTAAATATTGTGCCATTTCTTAAATCAGAAAAGTCAATATCGCTGATTTCGGCTGTTCGCAAAGGCAGAGACACCGACTTACTCACACTCACGCACCGTGCCAAAGTAATTGAAGATAACACCAACCAAACCTTTTATCCGTCCGTCTGCCTGTCCGTCCAACCGACTGCCAATCCATCTGCGCAAATTCGATTCCAATCGTTCTGTTTTTGTCAATTATACTTGATGTTGTTGCTGCTGCTGCTGCTCTTGCTGCCGTTGTTGCTCCGTCATACGAGTCGAGTTTAAGGTCATCGAGTGTCTCTTAATTGCTGTTATGAGTTATTAAAACAATTTATACATATAAGAAAAAGCTGTTGCAGCAATCAGACGCACAGCGAATAGCGGCCACTGCCACAGCCCCAAAACTTCAGCAGCACCTTTATTGCGGTAGGTTAGGAGTACAGCTGGCATGGGTAGCCTGCTAGCGCTGCCTCCAAGTGCGTACAAGTGAAAGGCTTTTTTCCACCTCCCACTTGTAGCTATGCCTTACTCATCTTGTTTTTTGTTTTTTGTGTGTTTTCTCCAAGTCATTACGGCAGACGCACTTTTTTCCCGTGCGAAAGCGTGTTTAAGCCGCAAGTGATTTGGTAATAACACTTCAATGAGTGAGTGAATGAATGAATGAATGGTTCGGCTCATCTTTTTTCCTTTTGTGTCTTGTGGAATTTTATGGGGATTTTTTCATTTGTTATCTTGTGGTTTATTTCAGACGGATGTTGCTCAAGTGGTTCCTGTTACCTAAAGTTGGCCTAAATGAGTTAATTTGTCAGGTGGCCAAAAGACGAATGACGATCATGTGGCGCCCATATTGAGGCCTATTGTGTTGTTAACATAACTTTTCAGAGCAATATGATGCAATCTGAACCAAAGGAACCAACGAATTAATAATCATAGTGCTTAGGTAGACAGGCTTACATTGTACAACAAGTGTTAACCGGTGGGGAGCATCTATTTGATCCAATACGAAAGTGAAATGGATTAATGAAGTTGGCGAAAGATTTCATAATAACTGTCAATGATGGCATGGGCAACATCGAAGTCTCTTATGTTCACAACACCTCAATCGATAAGTAATCGTATGTGGCGGAATTTTTTCTTTAAGACATTGAAAGTTTCACTTGTGATAGGCCAGAGGATTTGAAGTGGTCGTTTGTGTCTTAAGTCTTTCGTTTGAAAAGGGATAAGCAGTGAAATACGTGAAATATGACAGGCTTTTTATGATAACTTTATTAAAAGCATTATTGATGTATTATTACACAGCGACGTATGATTTTTAAACTCAACGGGTGCTCCATCTAGTGGTTGCTTATGCTATTTTAGCAGGAACAGCTCTTTTCTGCTTGAAATTTGGACAGAAAAATCAGTATTATAAATTCGTAGAATACAATCAAACATTTTGAACATAAACAGCGCTGACTTACGAAATAATCTAAAGATGTTTCCAAAGTCAATGCTGTGCAGCCCAAACAGGGCGTTTATTGAAAATAAGTTTTGACCGAAAAAAACGGCCGCCGCGCCTTTATGGCTGCCGTACCAGAAAATGGGAGACTCAGTTTACGAACATTGACTTACCATCGATATGAATAGCTCAACAGTTCATATGAAACATATACGAAACGAAGCATATGGAGATATCCGCCACGAAGTCATCGGCCCGCCATTCACCAACGAAATAAGACTCAGTCTATATGTCATCATCCCTAGATTTAGGGGTAAAACATTTTTTCTCGTTCTCCGCTCACGTCTCCGCTACCTGCAACAAAATGCCGAGTAGGAACATGTCCTCAGGACGCTTGCTGGCAGCACTTTGGCCGGCGATAAAAAAAACCTTGCTCGTTACATATAGTGTGGGCAATTAAAACTGATAATGTTTTCATGTTTCTGGTTTTATCAATTTCTGGCAGCGTCAAAATACAGCCGATACAGACGATGTGATGCTTGTGTTAAAAGACAAACTCATGCTAATAATCGAGAGGCAAATTCATGCCAACGATCACTACGATTAGGAAAGGTCGACTTTCACGGTGACCGAAAAACCTCTGTACTAGAAATATACCCAACGAAGATAAATCTTGTGGAAAACGAAATTATTATTGTTCCTGGTAAAGTCAGCTTATGAAAACTGCGTGGAACATCAGGCAAGAGGAAAATTAATGCCAGCGATCAGTGAGCTCATGGAATGATCGACTCTCATATCTGGCCACAAACAACAGCCTAGGAGTAAATTCCACGAAAAGATTATAAAGTTCAAACTTCCAACTCCCAAAAGTACAGGAGGAATAAACTTTTTCTACCAAAAGAAGTGAACTATTTGTGCATTACCCTAGACTTTAAGCTATTCCAAAAGACAAATCGTCAGGAAAGGGAAAAGAATTCTCTCTGCAGTAAAATGTTCAGACGCAAAAGAGGTTTGCAACCAAAGGCTTTAATAGCTGTAAATATCTATTAAAAGGCCTTCTTCTTTGGACCTTCTTCTTTGGAACGGTCATATGGTGGAAAGCGTTACGAAAAAAATAGTAAGAAAAGTCTTAAGTCGGGCGTGACCGACTATGAGATATCCTACGCCGTTGTTATATTTACAGTATTAAATACCTCTGTCAAGGAGGCAAGGTCTGAATAAATATGTTAGAGTTAATTTTTTGTCCCTCATAACGCACCATATAACATTTGATCGGATGCCATATGTGGCTTCTAGATCAGCATGACCTTAAATCAGGAGTGACCTTTGTATGGGGGCTATTTAAAAATACCTACCGATATGGTCTACTATTACAGAGTATGGGTGTTGGATACTCATAACGTTTTATGTGAAATTTGGTAGGAATCGGAAGTAAAATGTGGCTTTTACAGCAGTAGGTTCTGAAATCGGGACAGACCGTTGGGTCCATACAAATATATGGGCCTATTAGGTCCATTTTGACCTCAGTGAATTAAAAGTTTCTCATAACGTACCATGCAATATTTGTAATGTGTAATTTGTGGCTTCTAGAGCTACAGGACCTCCTATTGGGAGGGACGTTTTTGTGCGAGTTATTAGAAAATATGAACCAATGTTACAGAGCATGAGTATTGGACACTCGTAACGCTCTATGCAAAAAAAAGGTAGAAATCGAATGTGGCTTCTAAAGTGGTAGATTCTAAAAACGGAAGAAAATTTGTGTGGGAGCTATACGCAGTTAAGCAATGATCGCTCTAAACGTGCAATGCACAATTTGGGCGTGATCGGTTGTAATTCTTGGCTTTTAGAGCAGCAGGACTACAAATCAAGAGGGACATTTTTTATTTATTTATTTATTTAAAATCCTAACAGACTAGATAAATTTTAAAATATGATATTACTAAAATATCATTAAATTTATTCACAGAATATAAAAAATCTAAATTATAACTTAAATTTTTTGTTTAACTCTCTTAAAGTTCTCTCAAGAGGCTCGAGTGAGGAATAATTTGTTCTATGAACAGGAATTAAAAAATATTCATTATGCCTTAAACGTCTATCAGACGTATTAAACCCAACAAGAAAAAGCAGTTTAGATCAATTTATAAGGCCACAAATAAGTTTGTATAAAAACAGTATAGGACACTTTGCACGACAATTTACTAATGTTTCAAGATATATAAGCTACTACTGGCTTCATACGACGGAAGCGGACTCGAAGAAGTCACTGCAATACGATATGAGGCTCACAATACGATTACAATGAATTGCATAATACGGGACTCAAACAATGGAACCATATTTAAGTTTCGATCTAACGAATGTTATATACAACAACTTTCGGGTATATAGATTTGTAAAAACTATTATTTCTTTTTATGAAAGCCAGAACTGAATTGGATTTTGGCATAATGTAATCAACATGCAAATTGAAATTTAATTTAGCGTCGAAAACAACACCTAAATCCAGAATGTTGTTAACTGTTTGAAGTTGCTGATTGTTAATGAAGTAAACTGAATTATTTACCATACAGAAGATGGAAACATTTTGCGAAGCTATTCGACCGCTATTAACAAATTTCAGCAGAGATGGGTGCTGGTCACTTAAAATGCTCTAAGTTAAAGTTGGTTGAAACCGGATTTAAAATGTGGCTATTTAAGCAGTAGGTTCTGCAATGTAGAAAACCCTAAGTCTGATATCAATATACTTATATAAACAGTTTTTGAACAATTTTAATAGGGTTCGTCCTTGGTCCAAACTTAAATAAGGTACCAAGTTGCATCAAAATTGGTTCATAATTGCGACCTGTACTTTGATTACAACGATAGATGAACAGACGGGCGGACGGAATTTGCTCAATGGAGCCAGATAGTAGTTCTAAGTCGATCGGTAACATAAGGTCTATTCCTTTAAGGTGTTGCAAACATCAGCACCTTTAAGCACAGTGTGGTGTAGGGTGTAAAAATGGTGTAAACTCAAAGTAATACATTTTTTTATTTTCAAAAAAAAAATATTATTTCTTTATTTTCTTCACTCTTTCTATATTTTCTTCACACTCGTTGTTTTACTATTTTAAGAGATTAAGAAAAAAGTATGGAGGTTCCAAAACGATGTCACTTCTACCAATACTTTCAGTTACGCGTACTGAAAAGTTGATGAAAACTTGATAGTTCATGCAACCTTAATAATTCGGTTGACAAAAAAACCGGTTGTGATAACAAAATTGTTCTCTAAGTTTAGAGAACACAGACCGCGATTAATCAGCCTGGTATTCAGCTAAGAAACCCTTATTACGGTCATTACTGGTCTCGGGCGTACACGCTGCGTCTGCCATTCAACAATCCCTGTGGAAGTTGCAGCAACGAAAAGGAGGAGGATATAAATGAACATCTTCTGCGCCACTGCTTGGTTTTTGTAGACTTGAGAAGGAAACTGCTTGGTCTACAGATACCATCAGATGAGACCAGTGTCTCCCAGGGTGAATTTTGCCCAAAACCCACACCTTCATCATAGCAGAAGAATAAAAGTGGATGTGGCAAGACAGCATAGGATGAATTATTCGGACATACTCATGGACCCAATTAAGCGGCAGTCAATTACACGCAATCTAAGAGTTTTTCGACCTACCCTACTGGTCAGCAATGCTTTTTAATGGGAATGCTTCCCAAAATGTTATTAAAAATGACATCAAGGGCACAAACTCCTCTGGTCTGAGGTTAAACTCTTTATTACCGGTCTCAATAACTCCAAAGCGCCAGGACTTGATCAGATCAAAAAATCTTAAAAAATTTCCAGAAACTGGATATACATTTTTAGTGAAGTTGTTTAATTTTTTATTAGATATTCGTACTTTCCGAAGGAGTTCAAAAGGGCTAAGGTTATACCAATAGGTAAGAGTGGAAAGTATCCGAAATTGCCTTCAAGTTATCGTCCAATCAGTTTACTATGTTGTCTCGATACAGTTTTTGAGAAAATTGTTCTCTATAGACTAGCGACATTTGTAGAGGAGAACGACCTTATACATCAATGCCAATATGGATTTAGACCACAGCACTCGACTACGCACCAACTTAAGAGAGTTGTGAATTTGAAATGACGCAATAAGGACCGGCGTCATTCTACAGGTTATTCTTTTGGATATTGAGAAGGCTTTTGACTCTATCTGGCAAAATGGACTTTTATACAAGCTTCATAGAATGCAATGTCCAATGTATTTAATCATGTTAATCAAAATCTTTCTCACGGACAGGAAATTCATTGTCGAAGTCAATGGAGAACAATCCGCCTCAAAGAGTAATCCTGCTGGAGTTCCTCAGGGGTCAGTTTTATCACCATTATTATATACTCTATACACTTCAGACTTCAAACTTCTAGTTGGAAATGACTTAGCGTTTTACGCTGATGACAGCGCATTTATATGCAGTGGTAAGGTTTCGAATACAATAGTCAAGCGTATGCAAAAGACACTTTGTTCAGCTAGCAAATATTTTACAAATTGGAAAATAAAGATAAATGTGGATAAGTCTCAGGCAATAGTTTTGCCATTCAATAAATCTTAAAAAAAAATCCTACTCAGTGGCTCAGAGTTCATGGGAGGGAAATAGAGTTTTTGAAGGAGATTAAATATCTGGGAATTATTCTGGATCAGATACTGACGTGTTTTTTTATATAACCAACACTCAGGGGACACCCCTATACATGCGGTGCATTGCGTTGGCGAGTGGAAAGTAAAGGATCGGAGGGGGGAAAGAGGGAGTAATGTTTATTGACACTTGTTTTGAACTTCTGGATGTCGTAATTAGTGGGAAATACATTCGCCGGAAGTCGATTCCACATACGGACTGTACGAGCGAAAAACGAATTTGATCTGTAGTGTATAGTGCGGTCAACTGGCCAATCGATAACAAACGGGTGTGAATTCCTAGAAAGTCGCGTATCCCTGCCGAACATCCTTACGTCAGGAATAAGGCGACGGATATCTGATGAACACACACCATGAAAGTAACGATAGAACAGCGTCACGCAACCCACATTCCGACGATGCTCAAGGGAAACAATAGAGTTGGATACCCTACTGTCACCAATCAGCACCATCGCTCTCCTTTGAACACGGTCAAGTAGCTTCAAGGGTGATTTTGGAGCACCTGCCCATATATGGGAGTTGTATTCCATCTTCGGCCTAATGAAAGTTGTATAGATATTGAAAAGATCAGTAGTAGTGAAGTATTTCTTGCACCGCTTTAAAAAGCCTATGCACTTAAGTGCTTCTTTCGACACTTCGAATACATGTCTCGCCCAAAGAGCGTCACATTGTATTTTCATGCCCAGAACATCAAGAGCTTCTGAACAGAAAGTCTAACAGTTTTTGTCATTGCCTTGAGAACGCTTTCAAGCCTCTTGTTCGAGTTTAGTTATAAGATGCATTGTGTGTCACTACCTCAGCAGCGCCTAATTAAAACTGCATTTGACCAAAATCTAAAACCTCGCACAACTAAACTCTTTCTTGGCTGCACCTTTAACTGGTCCAACCGCATCGTTTTGCATTTCCTGTTAAGATCAGGCCGCCTCTATACATAACACCCTAACGCAAAAAGATAAGGAGGTGATGATTTTTTTCTCAATTTTAGAGCAATAAATAGTAATCAATTTGTCTTTTGTGATACGCGTGTCCCCCTAGTGTATTGTGCTATCCATTCGGTTTTTGTTGTTTTTATCGTCTTTGCCTTTCAAACATTATTTACGAGCGGCATTTTTGCGTTAAGACATTTTACCAGTTTTTCTTTCGTTTCTTCTACTTTTGCTATTGAAGAACAATTACACCAAATTTTCTCGGCTAATATTCCATATCAGTGTGTTAACACTTAATCCCATAAATAAGCGCATGTCGCCGCCGCTCTCTGTTTACCTAAAGGCGATACCGCATTACAGCACGTCTCGCCGACTGCTTCATTCACACCAGCCAGCCAGCCATAAGCCTCTCGACCGTCTGTCTGTCCGTCTGTCTGCCTCTCGCCAACGATCGAGTGTCATTTATTTGCGTCCTCATTGGAGAGACATGTAACGTTGATGTGATATAAATAGTGCGTTTAGAAATTTCAGTGCACAAAAAACCGTTTAATGAACAGCGACTCTGAAACTTTAATTCAACGCCACATTGAGTATGGCTGGCGATTTCTACGGGGAGGACGCCAGCTTTTGGGAACGGCTGGATAATGTCGCCTTTTGTGTCCGATAGCGAACAACGAGATGTGTGATGTTGTTGCTTGCGAGGTGCCACCAAAATTAATATCACCGCCATGTGTGTATGCAGCCACTGAAGAAGGCGACATACTGTCCACAAGTGATAATTAATTGATGTCGTATAAATTTGCCACAAACATAAATTTTTTAAACACATCAAATCTCTGCGTAATTTATGTGTGCGGTAAATTTGTTTTCCCCCATTTTCAAATTAAAATAAATTGAATACATGTAAAAATGTTGCGGCAACGGTTTGCAGCGACAGTTGCGTATCACTGTCGTAAAAAAGGAAAAGACAAAAAAAAACGTTTGAAAAAATCCGTTCAAATTTCCTTGTCAAGGAAGAGGCAGTTAAAAAGGTGTTCGTATCTTAAGTCTTTTGTTTTGTGCTAGAGGTAAATAAGGCCTCTGGCTAGGAAAGCCGTAGGATACAGTCGTTTCCATTGTGGTTTGTGATATAAATAACAAGTGGTATTGGAAAGGATTTGAATGTCGCTTTGCCTTTGGTAATTATTGGAGTTTGTTTCTTCAGTCTTTTGTTTGTCTTTAGAATAAATGGGAAGGAAATGCTCGAAACAATGGGGCAAACAAAAAACACATTTTGAACAGGGGTTAACCGGCTGGAGAGCTCTTGTATCTATCTTTAAATAGTGCACAATTTTTTTATAAAATGGCAAAGTGACATTAATTATCGTGGCTGCACACTGCTTTTATTGCGGTTTCTGGTCCATATTGTTGAGATGACTGCCCCTTGCCGAGGAGTGTTTTCTTTCGGTTCATTCCGGTACATAGAACCAACTGTAGTGGGATTGAATGGGCGGCAGCCGCTCGCCATACTTCCGCTGGTCAAATACCCGAAGTACGAACAAATTTCCCAGCAGATGAACGTGATGACATTCGTCGCTCCAACCCTACTGAACATTAAATTAGGCATTCCAACTCTGAGGTCAGTAGATAGGTCAACGAATATAGGCTAAACTAATGGCTAGATCACTTTAAGCAGATCAACTAAAGTTTCAGATTTGGTAAGTTGTGGACAATGGTCAAATAGCTCTCTTAACCCGGAAGAAAGGATGATCAGACTGCAGCCACACATTCGGTGACAGAAATCAAATTGCTCTCTTAACCCGGAATAAAGGATGATCAGACTGTAGCCACACGTTCGGTGACAGAACTGAGACATATCCGAAGCGGTGCGCGATTTCTATTAACCGAATTTTTATTGAGCACCCAGAAATCGATGAGGCGAAAAGGATAGCATTGCGTCGCATCCGGGCTCTCCGAGGCGAAGACGCACCACCACAATTTACCGTTGGTGAAGTTGATCATGTCATTAATAGCGCAAAGTGATCAAAAGCGCTGGGTCCCAACGGAATCCCAATGCTGATGGTGAAACACTAGGATGCCCCAAGAGAAGAGTACATGACAAAAGTTCTTAACTTGTCCTGAGTCACTCACTTAGTCCCCGATGCCTGAAAAATGGGCAGAGTGGTACCACTACTAAAGCTAGGTAAAGAAGCAAGCAGAAGCGAATCGTACAGGACGACCTCATTGCTGTCGCCAGTAGCACAGCCGCTTGAAGCACTTCTCCTCCCCAGTCTGATCGAACACATTCCTTGTGCTGATCATCAGCATGGTTTCCGCAAGCAGCACAGCGGAACAACTGCTTTACAGTCACCACACATAAAAGTCACGATGACCGTCCTGGCTTTCAGCATGTTCTGGCGCCAGGACGGTCATCAGGGCTCTTGATTTTATAAAGGCCATTCATGCCACTTCAAGGACATCGCAGAAACGTGCCTTCTCCCCAGTTTAAAACGTTGGGTCGTAAACTATTTGTAAAACTATGTAGAATTTAGAGACAAGAAGTCGAAGCCCCGTAGTGTTAAGCATTGAGTTTCCTAGGTAGAGTGATCTCCCCAGGGTGAAGTGATCTCCCTTGGGTGGAGTGATCTCCCCAGGGTGGAGTGATCTCGCCAGGGTGGAGTGATCTTTCCAGGATTGAGTGATATCTCCGTCTCCGGCACTGTTTAACCTCTACCTCTCTAAAATTCCGGCACTACCAGACGGCTTTAAAATTGTGTCGTACGCTGGTAATTTCCCAATTTTGGTATCAGGACTTAAAGTTGATGACATATGCGGAGAAAATCAACTGCTACCTCACTGACCTAGCACGCTTTTTCACTGCGAGGAATATAGAAAATATCCGCCTCCAAATTATCAATAAACGGCGCGTTTACCGCATGGACAGCAGAGGTGTGGTTGTCACTTAATGTGCAAGTCGATGACAACATCCCGACTACCAACTTCCCGAAAATACTTCTGGTCAGACTGGACATCCTTTTTCGATCTTCTGCAGATGCTACAACTATCTGCGTTAACCTTTAGGATAACCTGTAGGAATAGGGTCCTTAAGGCACTAGGCGGCAGCACTAGGGGATCCGACAAAGAAACCTTGTAGTCTGTAGTGAACTACGCAGCGCCAGTGTGGTCGGAGAATGTGAGTACGATGCAGTGGAAGAAAATTCAGACTTGCCAGAATGCTGCCCTGAGAACATCAACAGGGTGTCTCCTTATGTCTTCTAAGGACAATCTAAAGGGTGGTTAAATTTTATGGGCCGACGTTGAATGTATCCACACCTAAACTGTATTTCATTTGATATTTCTCAATTTCAGACTAACTCAATTTAAACCATGGATAGATACATAAGCGAGCAACGCGCTAAAGTTATCCAGGCTTTCTATGAAAATGGGCGTTCAAATCAAAATTCATATCGTGCACTTCGCGATTTTTGGGGTCAATTTAATCGTCCAAATTTGGGAACAATCGGAGGAATCGTGCAAAAATTAGAGCAAACCGGTTTTGTAGGAGATGTGAAAACACCTGTGCATTCTCGTACAGCTCGCCGTACTGCAGAAAATATTGGTGCTGTTCGCGATAGTGTGGCTGAAGAGTCCACCGCCCATCTCAACTCGTCGTCGTGCCCAACAATTGCACCTCTCACGCTCATTGTTGATAAACATTATGTACAAAGACTTGCATTTAAACGCTTACAAGGTGCAATTGACTCAAGAACTAAAGCCTCTTGGCCATTCCAAACGTCATCAATGGTCAGAATGATGGCAAGAAATGGCATCGGTCCTTAAAATGTAACCACCCTTTACATAAGGAGATGAAGGTCCCTACCGTGCGCAGAAAATTGCCTGTTGTCTAAGCAATTCCTGCTTGGCTGTCTTCGCAGTATTCATTCCAAACACCATCTCATTGAAAGGATGACTCGACCTAGGCAGATTAGGTACGATCTTTATGATATAGGGAGTGAGGTCCGGCAATACTTATGGAACCGATAAAGAAACCTTGTTGATCGCTTTGTAAGAGACAAAGCTATAGATCAGTCTGTAGCAAAACACGCAGCGTCGGTTGAATTTGAAGAAAATTCATAAAGGGTGGTTAAATTTTAAGGCCCTATGTTTATGTTGAATAAAACACAAACTATTTAGGAAATTGTTGTCATTTTTTTAAAGTGATAATATTGGTATGGTTCAATTATGTATGGAACAAAATATCGGCCAAATAGCCGCCGCGACCTTGGCGGCACACCTCCAACCGATGGTACAAATTTTCGATGACGCTGAGGCATAATTGAGGATCTATTCCGTTAATGTGCCGAATTATCTCATCCTTTAGCTTTTGAATTGCTGCTGGCTTATCGACGTACACTCTTTCTTTGAATTAACCCCAAAGAAAGAAGTCCAACGGTGTCAAATCACATGATCTTGGCGGTCAATTAACATCGCCACGACGTGAGATAACACGGCCATTGAATTTATCGCGCCAAAGAGCCATTGTTTCGTTAGCTGTGAGGCAAGTGGCGCCGTCCTGTTGAAACCTCATATCGCCCACATCCATATCTTTAATTCGTGCCATAAAAAGTTCGTTATCCTCTCACAATAGCGAACACCATTCACAGTAACTGCCTGACCGGCCTCATTTTGGACACAATATGGCCCGATGATGCCGCCAGCCCATAAACCCCACCAAATAGTCGCTCTTTGAGGGTGCATTGTTTTTTCAACAATCACTCTTGGATTATCATTCGCCCAAATGCGGCTATTCTGCTTACTGACAAATCCACTGAGGTGAAAATGTGCCTCATCACAGTAGATGCTTTACTTCGGAAATTGATCATCCACAACGCCCATATTCATAATAAGCCTGAATAACTTTAACGCTTTGCTCGCTTGTGTATCTTTTTAAATTGAGTTCAAATTGATTTAGTCTGAAATTGAGAAATATCATATGAAATGCAGAAAAAAACTTGACGTTTAGGTGTGGTTCATATTCAATATCGGCCCTTAAAATGTAACCACCCTTTTCTTGCCAGAAACCTGCCCTAAGAACACCATTAGGGTGTCTCCCTAGGTCTTCTGAGGACCATATAATTAAGGAGAAGAAGGTGCTTACCGTGCACACCACGTGAGGAGCAGGTCTCCACCCAGGCAGATCAGGTACAATCTTCATAATCTAGAGAGAAAGGTCCAATGGTACAAGAGAGAGACTTTTGATCATTGAAACTATCTGACAGGTCCGAATGACATTCACGCTGATAAAGTCGCACCAGCAGTGTACAGCTTTAGCGTAAATGTAGTGCTAGGGGAACATCCCCCGGAGAATTAACCAGAGAAGAAGACGCTACCTCGGCAGACACGCGTAATTCTCGCTCAGATGTGATTTAAATGGTGCAGCCGCCTCAATTCGTTTTGGGCTCAAATTGAGACTAACGTCCGGACGTTTATCCCGCCTGTCATCAGGGACCACTTAACGTGCTGCATCTCTTCAATTGTCTGGCTAAGCCCGCTCAGCTGAACCCTAGGTTTCTTTGGACGCACACAGTTCAAATGGCGCGTTTCCTTTAACAGGATATTGAAGCAGACCACCTAGACGAACATTAATTACCAAATAAAATAAATGGTATGTGGTGAAATAGGCACAGGGTTTTCCATTAAGGGCATTACAATTTTTGTATATTAATAAAACACAGAATATTTAGGATATACAGTACAAATTTATTCCAGGTGTGGTGCAAATTTTGCATTCGATTTCGGTTATATGACCACTACTAGGCCGTGTACAGGGTCTTTAATTCCTTGGATCAATTTTTCCACCACTCTTGCACACATTTCGACCGGAACGTTGGCAACTTCTCGTTGAATGTTGTCTCTGAGCTCGTCTTAAGTTGTTGACTTGTTGGCATAGATCACTGACTTGATGTGGCCCCAAGAAATCCAATGGCGTTAAATCCCATGACGGAGGTGGCCATTCAACCGGACCATTTCTCTAGATAACACGTTCACCGAGTTTGACTTTCAGTAAATCGTTTGTAACGCGTGCTGTGTAAATAGTGGCACCGTCTTGTTTAAACCTTATATCGGCGATGTCGAGCTCATCCAATTCTGGCCAAAAATAATTTTCTAAAATGGCACGATAGCGCCCTCCATTGACGGTAGCACGACGATTGTTTTCATCGGCGTAAAAATACTGCCCAATTACACCTTTGGCATGAAAACCATACCACACAGTAATATTTTGCGGTTGCAATTGTGCCTCTTATAGCACACGTGGGTTTGTTGTTGTCCAATTACTCATATTTTGTTTATATACAAAACCACTCAGTCAGTACTTTGCTTCATCGCTGATGAAGGATTTTCGTGAATCTAAAACCCACCAGAACCCAATCGGAGAAGTTTCGGCATTACAAATGATCAAGTGGCTTTAGTTATTGCGTCAGTTTGATCTTATAAGGATGAAGTCCAAGATCTTTTTGCAAAATACGCCACAGTGTGACTTGAGAGATGCCCAATTCCTGAGAACAACGTGGAATTGACTGATTTGGCTCGTTTCAAACGGATACACTTACGGCTGGGATATTTTTGTCCCTTCAAGCGGTACTGCATCTCTTTGGCGCCGAAACATCCAAAAGTGAAAATTTGGATCCAAATTTATACCCTATAGCACGGTACAGCCGAAAATTGGAGTAAGCGCTCCTTAAGTTACGACCACCGACTCAGAATTTCAGTTGAAATTTTTAATGATTTCCAAACGTAGATAAGGAGACGAAGGTGCTTACGATCACAGACAGCGGGAGCAGGTCTCCACACAGGCAGATTAGGTACAATCTCCATAATATAGAGAGAAAGGTCCCACGGTACAAGAGAGGGCCTACGTTAGATCATCAAAACTGTCTGCAGATCAAAACGAAATTCACACTGGTGAAGTCGCAGCAACAGTGTCAAGCTTTAGCGTAAATGTAGTGCTAGGGGAACATCCCCCGGAGAACTAACCAGAGAAGAAGACGCTACCTCGACAGACACGCGAAATTCTGGCTCAGATGTGATCTAAATGGTGAAGCCGCCTTAATTCGTATTGGGCTCGAATGGATTCTAACGTTCCGGACGTTTTTCCCGCCTGTCATCAGGGACCACTTGACGTGCTGCATCTCTTCAATTGTCCGGCTAAGCCCGCTCAGCTGAACCCTAGGTTTCTTTGAACGCATCCAGTTCAAATAGCTCGTAAGCGAACTTTATCATGATGAAAATGTTGACTTTGGCTAACGTTTTGACACTGAACGAACATTTAAAATATTTTAGGGTGCGTTGACCTGAAGATACGAATTTGTTATGTCCCTATTGGAAAACCCGTTATAAGGTATGGTTACAAAACCATATTTAAGTTATGGCTTCATCCATACAAAAGTATGGCCCGATAACGCTCTTCTTTCACATATGTCAATTTTAATTAAACTAAATCCATACAAAACTCAAAAACTCTAAAAAAAAATAGCACCGTTAATTAACGCTAGCTAACTGTAAAAACGCCTTGTATTACCCCAACATTCCTTCCTGTTACGAAAAAAAACATCCAGCAAACAAAATCTCTGACCAACTTCGTACTCAAAAGGAAATAGTGACAATTAAATTCTCCACTCTGTTATAGACAACCAAAATCAAAACTAGTTTCCATCATTTTTTCTCTTTTTTTTGCTTACACTTCCAATCATGGTTAACCGAAATATATGTTGCAAGACTTTAAGCCTCAGAATTTTATCCAAAAAAAGAACCACCACACAGAGAAAAAATAGCGAACATTTTAGAGAAGTACGCGTAGCTGTCTGAGCTTTAGAATGATATCGCCTAATGCGACTTAAATCTTGAAGTTTTGTGTAAAAACACTTTGAACACGATTAGGTTTATGCTCAAATTTGGTGTATAAACGAGCGAGCACGCGCGTCTATGGTGGTTTATTTTCTTGGTGATTGCACAAATTTTTTGACTTATGTCAACTTAAATTATTAGCCACCAAAATAATATTTTATTGCAATTGCAGTGCTTGGCGGCGATGCTGGCGTTGAAAATCTCCATTGGTTGTTTGTAGCTTAGCAGGGTGGCGAGCTGGCTTTAGCTCTAGGTGTTTGTGGCTTAAGTCTTTTGTTTTTTTTGTGGGAGCGTAGGACTAAACAGTTGAGAGTCTCTGTGTGGCGAAAGTTTTTGGAATTGTTTTTGTAGGTAATTATTATATTTTCTTGAACAGCTGTACAAACTTTTGGTCTCTAACTTTCCCTCGGTTGTACAATTGGAATTTGATGAAATTTTTTTATTGCAAAAACAGGATTTGATTTTATGTCCACATGCGTCAATGATTTACAAAAAGTCAAATTCTTACAAGTTCAAATTCACACTGATTACGGATTTGGTATTTGCATGGGTACTTAGTAGGGACATAAATACTGTTACAACATTGAACACACCCATTTCAATAGTAGAACTGAACATAGCCCGTTAATGTCATAGGGTTTTGAAAGCTAACCTCAATAGCGTTAGTCTGTAAAGGGATTTTAAACTTTCATCATGGAGTGGTCAGATAATGAGAACCGTATCGCTGTATTTTTAAAACGCTTCGGCCACTAGGGATTAGCCGCATGTTCGTCTACCGATGCATAAAACTGTCTGACGAGCCTGGAGGTGTAAAAGACCGCCACCGATCGGGCCGCCCACGCTCTGTGCGAACACCGCATGTCATCAAAGCTGTTAAATCAAGAATTCACAGAAATCCGCTTCAAAAACAGAACATCATGGCCCGTGAGATGAACATCACGCAAAAGTCCATGAGTCGAATCATTAAAAAAGACTTAGGACTTGGGGCTTTCAAACGACGTACCGCACATTTATTGCCTGCAGCTTTAAAAAAAAAATAGGATTGAAAAATGCAAACGTCTTTTGGCTGATAACTTGCACAGAAAAATTTTGTTCACCGATGAAAAACTTATTACCGTTCAGGAAAAATTTAACAAGCAAAATGACAGAGTGTATGCGGGGTCATCTAAGGAAGCATCTAAACTGATCCCAAGGATGGAAAAGGGTCATCACCCAGCTTTAGTCATGGTTTGATGGGGTGTCTCTTACGATGAGGTCACTGACTAGCATTTCTGCGAACAAGGAGTCAAAACATTGGCCAAAGTTTACCAAGAAACCGTTTTGGAAGCTGTTGTGAAGCCTCTTAACAATTCCCTGTTCCAAAACCAGCCATGGACTTTCCAGCAGGATTCTGCGCCGGCCCATAAGGCTAAAACGTCCCAGGCCTGGCTTCAAAACAGTTTGCCAGCGTTCATTCCCTCTGAAGAATGGCCCTCAGGTAGTCCAGATTTGAACCCATTGGATTACAAATTGTGGACGGTGTTAGAGGACAAGGTTTGTCACAAAAGATACCCCAACATTGGATCTCTTAAGACTGCTCTGGTTCAAGCTGTGGCCAATTTTCCAATGGACAAGGTTCGTGCAGCTATTGACGATTGGACAGTGCGACTTAAGGCGTGTGTAAAGGCAAAAGGCGGACATTTCGAATAAGTAGATGTTTTTTGGATACAATATACGAGGGCGACCGCAAAAGTAACTGGCCTAACATAAAAAGAACCGTTTTTTTGGAATTACTATTATTTATTTTTCAACAAACTCTCCTTCCAACTCAATACACTTCATCAAACGTTTTTCAAGTTTTTTAATTCCATCCGAAAAATAAGATTTTTCAAGACCTTCAAAATATGCCTCAGTTTCAGCAATAACCTCGCTATTGGACGAAAATTGTTTGCCACCGAGAATTTTTTTTAAATTGCGAAACAAGAAATAAGCAGAAGGAGCTAAATCTGGACTATATGGTGGATGCGGAGTAATTTCAAATCGTAATTCGGCCAGTTTTTGTTGAGTTAAAAATGCAGTGTGTGAAGGAGCATTATCTTGATGAAAAAGAACTTTTTTTTTCTAAATGCGGTCGTTTTATCTTGATTTCTTCACTCAACCGATCCAATAATGCACAATAATATTCACTATTTATAGTTTTTCCTTTCTCAAGATAATCAATAAATATTATAGCCCTTATATCCCAAAATACTGTGGCCATTACTTTTCCTGCTGACTTAACAGTTTTCGCCTTCTTGGGACCACATTTACCAGCTTCTATCTATTGTTTTCATTGTTCTTTGCATTCTGGGATGTAGTGATGGATCCATGTTTCATCAACAGTTATGAATCGGCGCAAGAACTCTATTGGATTACGCTGATAAATCGCTAAAAGCTCCTCGGAATTGGTCCAACGGACGATTTTTTGGGGCAAAGTCAACAAACGCGGCAGCCATCTTGCGGATAGCTTTTTCGTGTGGAGTTCATCATGTAAAATACTCCAAACTTGTTTTTCGTGTATTTTAACAATATCAGCAAGTTCTCTGAGCTTTATTCGTCTATCTTTAGTCACTTCATTAAATATTTTTCTAATGTTTTCAATGTAGTAGCAGTTTTCGGTCTTCCAGAGCGTTGTTCATCTTCCGTACTTGAACGACCCAAATAAATTGTTGAACCCAGGATTTCACGGTGGAGTATGATATCACGTATATCACACTATCTTTTAGAGGAACAAAATCACTTTGCATTTTTTTAAATTTTAAAGCAGGTCTTATTGACAATATTTTTTCTTTTAATGCAAATTCTTGATGATTTTAGTCGTTTTGTATTTAAAATACAAGTAGTAGAAACCCGATTAAATTGCGGTAAAACAAGCACAGAGATCCCTGAAAGACTATCTATAAGTAGATCGATTCTTAATCAGGAATTAATTGGTAATTCGCTGCTACACAGGCGGATCTAATGTGAATCCTTTATGATGTGGCTGATGGCTTTCAATTCGTTCTTCTTCGCATAATTATTTTACGAGATCTTCACACAAACAATAACATTCAATTCAGGTCCCTGTAATAGACTTTTTATTCAAGCATCCCATTTATAACTCCCTAAATCCCAAATTGATATCATAGAAAACATTGCAAGCATTCCGCTTAGGTTTTAACACTTTGGGGATTTAACCATTGCCATGCGAAAACCGAACAAGTCTGCGCACCAAAAGTAAATCAATTCAACAAAATAAAATATTTAAAATATTCAAGTTGTTCCATGTCTATCTTTGATTTGTTTTGTCTGTTTTGTTATGCATAAACATTGAGCTTTAATGCCCCAAATAAATCCCCGAAAAATTGTTGCCAATCTTTGTTTGCTTCTTTGCGAATCGCACAGCTTCCACCGCCTCCTCCGCCTGCTCCACCTGCGCTTCAAACAGCTCCCACTGCTACCCTCGGTCTCTCACCCCCCGCCTTCGGCCCCTCAATGACGGCAACAATTGTCGGTGGCTGGTTCGATGGCGGTGGTTGCCCGGTTTTCTTTTTGGACACCATGAAATGGATTTCTTATGTTTGTGTTTGGACATGGAAGCGTTTAAAATTAATTGCTGTTCAACATTCAATTCAAATTGACCAAACCAAGTCAAAACTAAGAAAACCAACAACGAAATGGAATTGCTTTTTTCATGGTTTGCTCCTTTTTTCAGTTTTTCTGGCGGTTTAAGCCTTGGCTTTAAATGGAGAAAAGCCGTGGTGTTTTTTGGCGGAATTTTGTTTTGTTTTTTTTTTGTCTGTTCATCGTTGCGGACCATTTCTGTTGGCTGTTTTGTGGCCACTATTTGCACGAGTTACTCGTTGTCGCACTGGCACTGGCACTCTGCGAGTTTTACATTTTTCACATAAAAATGTCACATGTCACATGACAATTGTTTGGCAGACAGACGGACATACAATGCGTTGCAGTTTCTTGGATTTTCGTTTGGCTTTTTTTTTGTTCATAATTTTCTTTGGAAAACAGACATACATACGCGTACATTAAAGTTTGCGTTTTAAACATAAACAATTATGCAAAACTGGGCAAATAAAAATCGCAATAAGGCATAGTAATGAATTGCATGAAAACATTTCTCTGCTCAAGCAACCGGTGACTGAGCATGGCATGCAGGGAATTTTAATTCGATTTTATGAATATTTGATTTGGTTTTCTTAAGCTCATTTGTCTTCTTCCATTTAGCTGGCTTGCTGATCGTTAAAGGACTTTATTAATTTTATATTTTTTAAAAAATCTGCAGAAAATCACTTCCTGTCAGTTTTATATTCCAAAAAGGACTGTGCATTTTTATAGCCCCCACCTTTTGTACTAATTTTGCCATACCTTTTGCAACACTTGAACTTATTGATTGGAGCCCTTTTAAAGTTTATATATTATTATATATATTTTTTTTATTATTGATTGTAAAACAACTACGAGAGAAGTTCAAAAATTCATGGACTCTTGCTTTACTCTGATAGCCTTCTTGGCCTTAGACATTCCATCGGAACTTCGTTAGTCAACTTTTGCGTACTCCCTCAAACTCGTCTCTGAGAATGTTTCATGCCACCTCATTGTAAATGTTACCCCCACTAAAATATGCTAATTGGTTATATCAAACAGCACTCATCACTTTGCAATTCCCTTGGCCGTAGCAAAAACTTCAATGGCATTTTTATGGTGATCGTGAAAAATGCGGCGACAACTTTTGCATCTAAATGGACTTGTTCGATAGTTTTAAAGTCAATTTATCTTTTTTTTAATAGACTTCTTGATTAACAACAAACTAGAATTTCGCCGGTATATTTTCATAATTGTTTAGCAATAATACAGAAAAAAATTTGCATACAACTTGGGAGCGGATATGAGTAATCTACTTGTTAGTATTGATACATATACGTATGTATATGTGTGGCTTTTTATTTACTTATGTTTATAATTACGCGGGTAGTACCAGTTTAAATTAAGCATTTAACGTTTTGCTCATAGAAGAAAAGTCTGCAATAAAACCAAAACAACTGCATGATTTCCTACTGCTGACATTTTTTCCGTTAGTACCGTTCTCGCCTTATTCGAAATCCAGAAGCGCAGATGGCTTATAATTACGGTGAATGGGAATGTTGTTTAAACCCAACCAGGGATTGATTCAGTCGAAGATTAAACATCGCCTTAGGAAATCTTGTATTCCTCCCGGTCCAATATTGCACACGGTTGGAACTCCAATGATACGATTGCAAAAGAGGAATTTCGGTTGCCATCCAATGTTTATAATCGTAGTTGATATTCGGTTAGAAATACCACAAGATTATAACTATTTGCATCGTGCTGTGCTCAGAAATCGATGATCGGCCATACCAATTAAACGCGAAAAATATATTAAGTTGCCACAAGTGGAGTTTTGCAAACATTTTGCTGTGGTAACAAATTATATAATATATTTTTAAAAATACAATAACACAATCATCTTTCACAGACACACAGAGAAAAAATCACTTGAAAATCGGTCCGAACTACTATGATTCGGTTGGATTAACCGAATTTCTGTTGCAATAACCAAAATTCCATAGTAATGATGGTAACACGGTTCGAAATATCAAATAATTGTTGCTACAACCATATCACGATATTTACAGCTAACAACACAGTTATACAAACCGAATTTAGTTTAACTATTGATTGCCACATCTGGCGGTTATGGCAACCAACCAATTGTGATGTGCGTGTTACTTAAGTACCAATTATTGGTGGTGACAACAGATTAGATCATTGTAGTGACCAAACCCTGTTGAGTTCGCATATTACTCTATGCAACAAAATTTCGGACTTTCTCAGGTGAATGATTTCTTCTGTTGTAACACAATATTGGTTTTACCAACATCAGAAAAAAACCCTATATTATTTTATCGGTTCTAGTCACAACAAAACCTTACTTTACAACGAAAACATATTCCGAAATCCCCAAAAAATTTAGTATAAAAAAAATGTTCAGACAGGCGAATTAAGCGACATTACTCAGACTTGATCACAATTTGCGCTATAGGTAGACCTCCTTATTATTCAAAACAACAACCAAGTTTTACCAAGCTTGGCAATAAATATTGTTATATACCTTAATCAGTTTTTTTAGATTGGGCTGCAAGGCGGTAAAATATTAAATGTTTTCAAAAAGTACATATAACCAACAATCTATTACAACAACCAACACATGTACAAATTTTGTTCCAATAATCATCTTGGTCTGTTAGGATTGCCGATACTTGTTTTTCTCAACCGAAAGTGTCAGTTTTCTCTACTGAAAATTGCTGTCTACACAACCAACGGTTGTAACGATGGAATGCATGGATAGCACCTACACCCACCAATATTCGGTTGGCAAAAAATGCGGTTGTGGCAAGAAATCTGTTCTTTGTGTGCACTTTTTCCTCGTCACACAGAGAAAAAAATCAGTTGGAAATCGGTCCAAATTACGGATATTCGATTGGATAAAAATTCTTTTTTTTTTGCAATCACCAACATTCCATGGTAATGATGGTTACATGGTTCGATTTGCCATGAGGTGGTAGATACAATAATATTTAGAACCATGAAGTCGGTTATATAATTCGAATTCAAAAAAACTATGGGTTGCCACAATTAGTGGTTAAGACTGCTAACCAATTATGAAGTGCATGTTACTTTTGTACCAATAATTGGTGGTGACAACAGATAAGTTTTTTGTAGTAACCAAGCCCCGTTCAGGTCGCAGTTGTAACACATTTCACAATACAACAAAATTTCGGATTATCTCGGCGGCTGGATGATTTTTTCTGGAAATAAAAAAACTTAGTTAATTATAGTTAATTTACAAAAGAACGGCCCTCGTAGGTCCGAATTATTTTTTATGGGACATGGAAAATTTTATTTTGCAACGCTAGACCGTATGAAATTAGTTTAAAGGTAGTCAATATACCTTTGTTTAACCAAATATTCGTGATGATTTTTCTTAAGTAAAATCGTATGGAGTTTATTTTAGAAGAATATTTAAACATCCTATATCTAAGAGTTTATTTTAGAAGAATATTTAAACATCCTATATCTAAGATTTGAGTGTCTTTTTTTCTTTTTTTTCGAAAAATGTTGTCCAATTAACTTCAATTGAGTGATGGCTTTTTTTTAATGAAATTGTAAAAATGTTTTTAAAAGTGGTCGTTTTTGGGGGTAACATTTTTTACTAAGATGCCACTATTATCCTTTTAGTTTAAATCGTGTAAAATAAAATCAGAATATTTTCTAGACAAATTGGCCCTTTCGTCCTTTTTCAAGAAATATAATTTAATAGAAGAAGGAAATTAAAATCGAAGCAGAGGGGCGATTTATTAAATGAAATATCTTTTCCACCTAATTTTTGGAATGACCTACAAAATATGACCGATAAGAAGGTATATATTTTGTGGCTTCAATTGTCTCTAGATGCTTTGACGATTCAATTATCTCTAGATGCTTTGTGTAACATTTATCCTTAATGGCTCCCCACAGAAAATAATCCAAAGGGCTCAAATCACAGCTCAAAAACAGTGCGTAAAATAACGATGGTTGCGTTGGCTGTGTGACATGTGGTCCCGTCCTATTGAAACCAAATCTCTTTCGTGTTATTCTCTTGAATTTTTTGAAACAAAAATTCGTTGATCCTGGCGCGGTAATACTCACCGTTGGCGGTAACTGCGACTCCTTCCTTATTTTTAAGAAACATAGCGCAATGATGCCGCCAGCCCAAACACACACACACACACACCAAACAGTGACTCGTTGTGGATGGATTGGCTTCTCAATAGTCAACTGAACCCTATATGCGTCAATTTTGCTTCTTCACATAGCCACCCAGATGAAAATGCGCTTTATCTGAAAACACGATTTTTGATAAAATTCTTTATCTTCTGCCCAACAATGTTCAGCCCATTGGGCGGATCGAAAACGAATTGGATGGTCATGAGGCTTCAGTTCTTGAACTTTTTAAGCCTTTATTCCGAGGTCTTTATGCAAATTCTCAAAGAAGTGCGAGAAATGTTCACTACCTGAGAACGATGACGAGTTAATGTTGATGGATGTCTTGGACATTCTCAGCCACAGCAGCTAGGTTTTCGATTGAGCGTACTCAGGTTGGTTTGTCCAATAACGATCAATTTTAATGAACTCGCTTCACAAATTGACGCACAAACTGAACTGAACGCCGATCTCTTCTCGAAATTTTTTCCCGTAAATTTCTTACAGTTTGCGTTAAAGACTCACTACTTGGGAAGTATGCTCTTAATACTCGTATTTCCCAATTTTGTTCGAGCTTTTAGAATCATATTTTGTCAAATGTCTAATGTCCTAATGTTAAACATAAACCTGAAAATAAAAATAAAAGTTAATGTTATTCTACCTTTCAAAGTCAAAGTAATCAGTAGTCCAAATTTTAAATGACCCACCCTATATATTAGATTCAAAAGTAAAAACCAGGTATTAAAGAAAACCTGCACATAACTTAAATAACAGAATAAATATTTTGAAATCGTTAAATATAAAAAAACGAATAAAATTTTTTTTATTATGGCGGCCAGATAACCGAATACATGATATTTAACCAGCAGTTGGTCTAGGTTATAAATGCTCGTGGTAATCGCAACCGAAGTAAAAGAGTTCATATAGCCAATATTCTATAACAACAACAAATAAATGTACAAATTTCATTCCAATAGTCAACCTAATCTGTTAGCGTTATCGATAGTTTGTCTTTTTAACCGCAAATAAAATTGCCGTGTACCCAATCTACATTTGATTGAAGCGATGAAAAACACCACCAACATTCCGTTTGCCAAAAATTTGTTTGTGGCTATAAATCTGTTCTCTGTGTGCACTGATTAAAAGCTAAACTTCGATCTTAGCTTACGCAAAAATATGCATTGGACATTTCCTGCTATTCAACGGACATCTTTAGTGGCTAGGAATATCTCTAGTCTACCTATACAAATGTACGAGTATTTTTGCAATTTACATCTTGTTCGAAACAAAAGACTTAAGGCACACACTCACTTGCTTATTCGGAATGTCATGGCGCTAAGACACCGCAAGTCATTTCTTTGACCAGGAGGTTCGCAGGAGGTTCTTTAAAACATACAGCCGAAGCTGAACAAAGGGACATTATTATCAAAGCTAGCCTTTAACGTTTAAATTAAATGATTTTCTTCTCACTCCAGAGATAAAAAATAAATTAATTTAATAAGAGTTGCAATTGACATGTATCTCTTTTAGAGCCATTGTGCCTACACCATAAGTTGCTTGTTGCAAACAAAAGACTCAAGACACAAACCTATTCACCAAAGCCACCTTTTCACACTCTTCCATTAATGCACATTCTAAAATTAACAAATGGACTAAAATTATTATACAGGGTGGAGCGCGGTATTAAGCTTTTTTGCACTGCAGGCTGTGGCGGCACTGTTGGTCGAAGAGAGTGCAGAGTGTGCCTGGCCTATAGTGGCTGACGGGAGATTTGTATTCGTCTGCCTGTCAGTTGTCATCATGCATTGGACACGTAAGGAGAGATCATATTGTGTTGAAGCGTATTTTTCAAATGCGCACTCGATCATTGCAGTGCAGCGTCCTTTTCGTTTACACTTTGCTGTTGCCCCACGCGGACGTGTTCCTGTACACCAATCAATTGCAAATTGGGTAACTTCATTGAGAACAGCAGGGAATGTGCCATGTGTACAAAAGGAACCTAAGAGAAGAATTATGTTCTCTCCACCTGATTCTTCATGATGAACTGCATTTTCATCCGTATACAATGTGCGTGGTCCAACAATTGTCAGCAATGGACTATTTGACATGGCGAAGACATTCTTGTGAAGACATTCTTGCAACTAGACCCCGTAACGCAATTGTGTTCTTTTCTGATGAGACACTTTTTCACCTCATTGGGTGTGTAAAAAAGCAAAATATGCGGCACTGGAGTGAAACAAACCCTAGAGAACTTCACCAGAGACCTTTGCATTCAGATCGAGTCACTGTGGGTTGCGCCATATCACGAGTAGGCATCATTGGCCCCTTACTTTTTCCAGCATAACCGTGTTCAGACTTCAGAAAACGTATGCAGCAGTGTATGGATAGCGATGGTCGACATTTGCCAGATAAACCATTTAAAAGCATGTAATTTAAAAATTCCCTTACTGTTCAATATAATTTAAATATTAAATAAATTTTTCTAAGGTTCATAATTTTTCTATTTCATTCCCAAATAAGCAAATTTTCCGCTCCACCCTGTATTATACTTAGTAGCGACATAAATACTGTTACACACTTTTTATGCTTTAAAATAAAAAAGTACAGAATGTTTTTGGACCAAATATTTTTTAATATATTTATTGATGTATATTGTATCCAAAAAGAATCTACTTATTCGAAATGTCTGCCTTTTGCCTTTACACACGCCTTAAGTCGCACTGGCCAATCGTAAATAGCTGCACGAACCTCATCCCTTGGAAAATTGGCCACAGCTCGCAGCAAAGCAGTCTTAAGAGATCCAATGTTGGGGTATCTTTTGTGACAAACCTTGTCCTATAAAATCGTCCGCAATTTGTAATCCAATGGGTTCAAATCTGGGCTGCCTGAGGGCCATTCTTCAGAGGAAATGAACGCTGGCAAATTGTTTCGAAGCCAGGCCTGGGACGTTTTAGCCTTATGGGCCGGCGCAGGATCCTGCTGGAAAGTCCATGGCTGGTTTTGAAACAGGGAATTGTTAAGAGGCTTCACAAGAGCTTCCAAAACGGTTTCTTTGTAAACTTTGGCCGATGTTTTGGCTCCTTGTTCGCAGAAATGCAGGTCAGTGACCTCATCGTAAGAGACACCCCACCAAACCATAACTGAAGCTGGGTGACGACCCTTTTCCACCCTTGGGATCAGTGCAGATGCTTCCTTAGATGACCGCGCATACACTCTATCATTTTGCTTGTTAAATTTTACCTGAACGGTAAAAATTTGTTCATGGGTGACAGACGTTTGCATTTTTCAATCCTATTTTTTTAAAGCTGCAGTCAATAAATGTCCGGTACGTCGTTTGAAAGCCCCAATTCCCAAGTCTTTTCTAATGATTCGACTCATGGACTTTTGCGTGATATTCATCTCACAGGCCATGATTTTCTGTTTTCGGAGCGGATTTCTGTGAATTCTTGATTTAACGGCTTTGATGACATGCCGTGTTCGAACAGAGCGTGGGCGGCCCGACCGGTGGCGTTCTTTTACATCTCCAGTCTCCTTAGACAGTTTTGTGCATCGGTAGACGAACATGCGGTTAAACCCTAGTGGCCGGAGCGTTTTGAAAATATCGCTTTATTTTCTGTTTTCGGAGCGGATTTCTGTGAATTCTTGATTTAACGGCTTTGATGACATGCCGTGTTCGAACAGTGCGTGGGCGGCCCGACCGGTGGCGTTCTTTTACATCTCCAGTCTCCTTAGACAGTTTTGTGCATCGGTAGACGAACATGCGGTTAAACCCTAGTGGCCGGAGCGTTTTGAAAATATCGCTTTTTTCGTCTCACACTTGAAAAGCGCTATTACAAATTTTTACCGTTCAGGTAAAATTTAATTTAAGGTTCTCATTATCTGACCACTCCATGATGAAAGTTGAAACAATTTTAAAATCCCGTTACAGACCAACGCTATTGAGGTTAGCTTTCAAAAACCATGTAAAAATAAGGGGGTATGTTCAGTTCTACTATTGATATGGGTGTGTTCAATGTTGTAACAGTATATATGTCCCTACTAAGTAAATTATTAAAACTTTACAACCCGGTAAGCAAACAAAAGACTTCTTTAATAGATTAGAAGGACAGTGTTAACCTCCTCCTACACTACAGCTTTGAAAATAGTTTATACCGTAGTTCAAAACGACTTAGTTTTTTTGGGTTATCCCATAAAGTTTTTAGTGTAGTATGGGGGGGGGGGTTTAATACTTCACTTATGGACAGTTTGTTGGTGGCCACCTTTCAACAATTGCGTATGTTCCCATACAACAAAAACACATCGCAGTCTTTCAAAAAAAGGCCTTTAAAATGACAATTTCACAACATTTGCACGTTTCAATTTGCAATGATTTCCAGCCGTAATTGTTCAATTTAATAACGATTTTTCTCGTACACGTTTCTTTGAGCTACCCCACAGAAATCCAATTATTCCATTTGTTGTTGTAATGTGCGTACATTTCTGTGGCCGTTGTTGTGGCTGTTGTATTTTTATGTTTGCCATAACGGCCTTTCTGCAAGCAAAATTCATTTGATTTCTTTTAATATTGGGCAATTATAAACATTAAATAGTGACAGACACATATAAACCACCCATGTTTTCCTAACATACCAAGAGACCACAAACCATACCGCCGTCCACTGGCCAGCACTGCACTGTGTGTGTGTTTGTGGAGTAAAGCACACATTAGAGTGGACTCGAGTTGAGTAGAGTTGAACCGAACTGAGAGATTGAGAATTTCGTACAAGCAGAGTCAATTAAAAATTGCATAAAAAATGAAATTACAACTACAAATGGTCTGTAACATAAATAGCAATTAAATTTATTTTTATTGCCACAAAACAAAGCTATCCATAGCCGTAACCACCACCGCCGCCATCCACCAGCAGCCACTCCGGCAAAAATCACCGGCCACCGAGCCAGCCAACCACACACTGCAATCGAGAAGCAACGAAAAAAAAACATATGCCAAAACATTTTGCAGGAAAAAAGCTACCAAATAAAAGTCCACAAAAAAAAGTTATTAGTTTAAATGCGTACAACGCATGTGTGTAGTTTGTAGTTTTTTCCCTCAGCGCTTTTTTGTTTTATTTTTGTTTGTTCAGCACAAGAAGAGCCACGCCTTTCGTTGATTTTAAATGAAGCAAGAGACCAACCAAAACCCAGGCAGGAAAAAAAACTGAAATTAAATCCAAACATGTGAACAGTCGGTCTTGCTGTCAGACCGTCAGCCACATAATAGTGCCTAATCTAAGAAAGAAATACGGCTAAAACTGCCAGGCTAAAACGGTAGCAATTGGAAATCTTAACAAAGTTGCCGTTAGAGACCGTAACAAAACCACGACAGAAAAAACGTCAATAACCAAAGCAAAAACCAAAAAAAAAAAACAAAAACAGCAGAAACAAAAAGTTTATCAATGGACCATTTAATATTTGATTCAAACATAGCCGCATACAAGCTATTGGTCACAGTCATACGTTATCTTTTACATAACATTATTACAATTTTAATTGACTTTTAATAAATTTGCTTGCGATATGAGTTTGGGTTTTACTAAATCGATTACAATGAGAGGAATTCCCACGGTTCAATGGAGATTCAGAAAGAATACGAAGAAAAGTTGTAGTATGAAAAAATGGAACGGTCTTTAAAATCCGTATTGAAATGGACCATAAGCAACGACATGGAAGTCAATCCTCCCAAAACAGAGTTTATTATTTTTCTATACGAATATCAGCCTTCATCATCCCAAGACTAAATTGTGGGACTCTGCTTTTACTTAAAAAAAAACATGATGTTTGTAATGCAGAGCAGCACCTCTCTAATCTCACTAAAGTATAAAGTCGATCCAGCGAGGGTGTAAAGGATAAAAAGTCGATCTCTGGTATGACGAATTATTAAAAACAAGGGCGGAATAGGCGCATGATCTTTTTTGTAAAATACAAAATCTTTATCTGTGACGCGCAAAATAGAAAGGGACCTAAGGACCCTAAGGTTGAGGTCTCCAGTTTTGTTCAGGAGAGCCATTTTAAAGATTGGGTCCCTTTCTATTTGCGCTTAGAATCGTCGACATCACTTTCATAAAACGCGCATATCTCTGGGAGGGAACACTTTTGGGGCATGGGATCGCTCTCATTCGATGCTCAGATGTTGTCCACATCAAAAAAAGAAAAAAAAATGAAAAATTATTTTTTTACCCTTAGGTCCCTTTCTCTATGCGCTGTCACATATAGGTTGGGTCATTCAAAGTTTTAAATTTAAATCGGCTGTAAAAAAATACTGAATATTTTTTTTGCAAATTTCTGGTGTTATTTGAAAGGCTGAACTTTGTCATTTAATAATGGAGAACATTATCATTCATGTGACTACTACAACTGGCTCGGCAGATTGTTTGGCAAGAGATGAAGAATTTTAACGAAAAATCGTTTTATCAGATGAAGCTCATTTTCATCTGGGTGGCTATGTCTATAAGCAAAATTGTCGTTTATGGGGTTCAGAGCACACGTGAGTATTAAGAAGCCAATACATCCACAAGAAGTAACTGTTTGGTGTGAATTTTGTGCTGGCGCCATCATTGGGCCACTTTTCTTTGAAAATGAGCAAGGAGCCTTCGTTACCGTCAACGGTGAGCGTTACCGCGCCATGATCAACGAATTTTAGGTGTCAAAAATTCAAGAGAATGATATAGACGACATTTTGGATTTTTATTCTGTAAGGAGTCATTGAGAACCAATCTTACGCAAACCACCCAGAGACAATTGAAGTGTTAAAACTAGAAATCGAAGTTGCCATTGAAGAGATTCAATCCGAAACAAACGAAAATGTAGTGAAAACTTGGGTTGATCGGATAAGGTTCTGCCGAGCCAGTTGTGGTAGTCATATGAAGTTTTTTTTACAGCTGATTCAAATTTAAAATTTTAAATGGACCTCACAGTACATATATATTCACAATAGACACGGCAGACTATTACACTGGACATTATGCAGGAGACACATTGTCGATTCTATGGCTATAACTTAGAATAACTTCAGTACGAGTAGAAGCTTTAAAGAGCCTGAAGACGACGAAACTGTAAAATATCTGCAGCGCTACTGTCCAATTCCACAGGAACGATGACTCACATACTTTAGTATTAAGTTTTATGATAACCTCGAACTGGCTGGCAGCCGTCGTTAACTTCTTTACTGAGATATATAAGCAATAATAAATAGCTCTAAAACTCTCTGAACAATGGTATATTGTTCTACTTTTTCTCCCTTAAAAATATGGTTCTTCTCTTCCTTCTATTCGTATCATTAAAGGGTGTCATAATATTTTTTTCTCATTGCCTAAGAGTCAAGCTCTTAAGAGTCGACAACCCTGCTTATATCTAAGAAGCTCTTGTCTGTGTAGTAGACACGATTGGAATATAATTTTAGACAGGTTACTTCCGCAGTGGAGACAAATAATGGACCTTTGGACCAGAAATTAGGATTTCGGAAAGAACAATTGCAAAACTAAGAAGTCTGAGCGTTGCATATTCTTTCGCCATTTATCGAATATATATGAGTCATCTAATGGAAAACTGGACAAAAAAAATATCACATGTCTTCATTTTATTTGGAAATTTCAGCATATGTGACAGCGCATAAAGAAAGGGAGCTAGAGTAAAAAAATCAATTTTCATTTTTTTTCTTTTTTTGATGTGCACAACATCTGAGCATCGAATGAGACCGATCCCATACCCCAAAGTGTTCCCTCCCAGAGATATGCGCGTTTTATGATAGTGAAGTCGACAATTCTAAGCGCAAATAGAAAGGGACCTAATCTTAAAAATGGCTCTCCTGAACAAAACTGTTCATCAACTTTTCAATTTTTTTTGATGTGGACAACATCTGAGCATCGAGTGAGACCGATCCCATGCCCCAAAAGTGTTCCCTCCCAGAGATATGTGCGTTTTATGAAAGTGAAATCGACGATTCTAAGCGCTAATAGAAAGGGACCTAATCTTTAAAATGGCTCTCCTGAACAAAACTGGTTTTTAACCTTAGGTCCCTTTCTATTTTGCGCGTCACATATACTAATCTTTAAAAAAATTGTATTCATCTATTGGGGAAAATATCTTAAATTTTTGAATTTCTGCAAATTGATGTGTATTCACATTCTAATGTCGCGGAATTGGCCTAGCCGGAGTTCTGTACCTTTTTTAAGATTTTAGGAGTACCTTAACTTTATTAGGTATTCACACGCAGAGAAAAAACATGGTTACTACATGGTCACGGCAATAAAAGTATGTTCTCCGCAATAATAGCATTGTTAACTGAATTTAGTTTTGCTGCAACATTAATATTGTAGAAATGTAACAATAGTATTATTTCCAAATTTAAAAATGAAAATATGGTTATAGCAACAATATAAATATGGTTGGTGCGACAAAAGTATTGTGTTTTGCATTTTATGTTAACAGTAATATGATTACGGCAATCATACTGTATGATTGTAATTTTTCTTCATTTAAATATGCTTTTAAGAACAAATGTTATTGGTACGGATCTAATGCAATAATATTCATTTTTTTATCGAAATTAAAATTTTTTAAACAAGCTGCTTTGGTTTTTTTTAACTGAATTTTTTTTAATAAAAACGCTTAAACGCTTAAACTTATTTTTTCTACTGTGAAATAAATCACTCCTATTATTTTGAGTTTAATGTTTTTTTATGAATAATTTTCTAATTCAAATCTATTGTCGACAACTTAAACAAACTCTAACAAATTATATTGGAGATCGTAGTATAATTGTGTGTGATCATACTATGGTTGTAGGGATCATAACATTGTTGTGTGTGAATCATACTATGGTTGTGAGGATCATACTATGGTTGTATGTAAAACATACTATGGCTGTGAGGATCATACTATGGTTGTGGAGATCATAGTATGGTTGAGTGTAAGTCATACTATGATTGTGGGAATCAGTATGGTTATGTGTGAATCATACTATTGCTGTGAGGATCATAGTATGGTTGTATTTCAATCATACTATTGTTGTGAGGATCATAATATTGTTGTGCCACAACCATATACCCAACAATAGTATTATGCTCTTCGAATATTGTCACCACAACCATACTTTTTATCTGCGTGCACGCATAATTTGATTTCTTTTTTGTAAATTTAACAACTTGTATACCCGCTTCCGAGCGTGAATTTCTCATGCCGTTTGCAAAACAACAAAATATTGATCGAAGACCCTATAAAGTGTATAAAGATTTTTCTGATCGTTGTATAATTCTAAGTCGTAGTCTAGCCGTGTCTGTTGACTGCACGGTAGTGGGCAAACAACCCAACCTAGGATGCTGAAATCTTGGAAGATCATGGCTTATGGCAATAAGCTGTTTGGAAATGTAAGTGGGCAAAATTGGCCCTTTTAGGGTACTAAAGGTACCTCGGGAAAAAGTACACTTTTTTGAAGTATTTAAGTATGTAAATCCTCAGCTTATTTACTACAGATTTCACATTTATCTCACTGTCAAGATGTGTTAGTCCGTGAGAGATTTCACTCAAGGGTAGACTTTTTTGGCGGAATACACATTTTCCCGAATTCGAATGCTCCCCACCTAGTCATATTTTCATTTATTTTTTCTTTTGTGTCATAGGCGCGAAAACCGCCTAGTTAGTAGCTTCATTAACAAACTAAACGCCTAAAAACTTCTCACGCTCTCCAAACTTTCCCAATTGGGGTATAATTTAGATTTCATGACAAGTATGAATGGAAGCATGAATGGCTTACACACGTTTTAACAGTTTCTCGCCAATCGCTTCCAATAAAAAATCGTTTAGACAAATTATATCATAAAAATCTGAAATTAACCTCATTTCGATTGATCGTATAATTCACATAATTAAAACGCCTTTACACAGCTCGCCATACGCTCATGAATTGTTGGCATTACACACAAACGTACGTAAGAATGCATGAGTCTGTCTACGAAAGAAAAAAAATGTATTCAAATGAAAACCTCTCAAGCGAAATGAAACAAACAAAAAAGAAACATGTCTGTACGTTCCAATTAGTCACCAAAATCGCGTAAAGCCAACCACAAAATTGTATTTTACAAACTGAAATCTCAGAAGAACACGTCAAAAACACTTTGTAGTCGTGTATATTTGAAGTAATTCAGTTCTAAACAATTTTCGTTTTTCATAACTTTAGGGCATTATTATACAGAAAATTTGTTTTACAACAGTTCGGACCGTGTGGCCGGGCCTGCACTGGCTTGGCCTCGCACAAAGTAATTTGCAATTTGTAGCAGAACAACGTTAAAAACAATTTTGTTTTTTTTTTTTTAATGTAAATGGAAATTGGAATATTTATTGATTTCGAATTAATACAACAGTTGGACAGAAGGTGGCCGTATTTTGTGTATTGTCTATAAACAGGGTGGCGCACATTATTGTTTTGCTATAGCCTGTAATTCTGTGAGGGTTTAACTTTTAAAAAAAATTCTAGTGCAATTCTGGTGACTGAATATTTCATTAAACAAGGGCCTTTCCTTTAAAGAACGAATGGGGAACTTCTTCCAAATTACTGAGCAGAAGACGTTATAATTCTTCTACTCTAAGTCATCCACTTTATCATAGATCTTCGGGAGATTATTTCATCTAGCAACATTTTGGCTATTACATTTGTATTTTTGCTTAGTCCAGGTAAAAATATTCCATTAAACAAGGGCCTTTCCTTTAAAGAACGAATGGGGAACTTCTTCCAAATCACTGAGCAGAAGACGTTATAATTCTTCTACTCTAAGTCATCCACTTTATCATAGATCTTCGGGAGATTATTTCATCTAGCAATAATTTGGCTATTACATTTGTATTTTTGCTTAGTCCAGGTAAAAAAAATTGTGCTGAATCTTTAATTTTTTTCTCTTATTTTCTATTTCAAAAAAATAAAAATACAAACTACGATATGTTGCGAAGCATACACCATCTTACAAGAGGGTGCTATATTTTACGCCACCCTGTGTATAAATCATTGTAAGCGTCTGTGTTTGTGCCTGTGTGTGTGTATGTGTGTGAGCATTGTGCCAACAATTGTAAAAACTTTAGTTTTCATTCAAAACAAATTTAAAATGCAAATCTCATGAAACTTACTGATTTGCTAAATTTGATTAAATTCTGAATGCTGCATTTGAGGGTAACCTTGTACCATAAGAAATTTGTGTTGAAAACTTTCTGACCATTGTTTTGGAAGCATGCAATTGCCAGCGATGGGCAATCCGAATAGAAGTGGTGGGCCTGATTCTTAAAAAAATATTCCATAGCGAAAATTAATCTCTTTATTCTTCAAACAAATGTTAAATAAAACCTCGGCAAATAAGTTTTAATTTCTTTATAAACAAATTGTATCTGAGTTAATGTGACTCAGATTTTCCATAACCAATTGTGTCTGAGTTTCATGTTTTGTAGTCCTTTATGGAATGTTGTGGGACGAAGTTCCATCTTAATTAGTGCGACTTAAATTTTCTACAAGAAAATTATGTTCTTATGGTTTTGACAAAGATTTTCTTTACTGGCTACAGAAAATCTATACGGAACGCCTTAGATGGTCATATATACCGAAGACATGGAAAGAGAGAAGTGACCTTTATCACTAAAGCGGGAAAAATAAACCACAGCAATACGAAGGATTATGGGTCAGTCTCTTATCATTTAAAAAAAAAAATTGTTAAGACTTCAGGATCTTTATTTAATAACCTCACCAAGAACCAGAGACTGGCAAGTGTAGTCATAACTGTGACATTGATATATATAAGTACACCCCAGGCGGAGCTGGAAGCCATAATAGACATTCAATCCATAGACATCTACATGAAGAGATGTGCAGCAAGTGTCGCCCTACGTTTAAGGGAACTGATATGTTGAAACACCTAACGCACGGGCATGTCCCGCTACTAAAAAAAGCAGGTAGGAAGGACAACCTTGATTTAGAGTCAGACTATCTGACACCGAGGTGGATCCAAAAGCAACCCTTTACGACTGATTTTCCAACGAGAGACGACTGGTCATCGGACACTGTGATATCAGAAAAGGAAATCTCAATCTTCACGGATGGTTCGAAAATGGAAACAAGTGCGGTATCAGGGATTTGCTCGGAATCCCTCAACCTAAAAATATCTCGACTGCTACCGAAGAAATGCACGGTCTTCAGGCAGAGATTTTTGCAATCAATATAAATATCCGAAGATACGAGTATGTGAACTGCATGGCATAATGTGTGAAGAAGTTGCCAGCACGCAGACGAAGAGGAGTCAGAGTCGCCGAGTTTAACGTTATTATCGCCACGACAGCCTGAACCACGGTGTGTGAAGAAGTTGCCAGCACGCAGACGAAGAGGAGTCAGAGTCGCCGAGTTTAACGTTATTATCGCCACGACAGCCTGAACCACGGTGTGCCATCACACTGGGTCCGTAACAATGCAACGGCCAGCGCCCCATTGGATTGATTCCGCCGGTACCAATTCGAAGCATGACAGTTATGGGTCATAACTTCCCTCTTGGTTAGGGTTCGAGGACTATCTAAGCCTCTACTGTTCTATGGGTCACAGCACCCGGTCGCAATGCAACTCCACATCGAACCAAAGTTCTCCCCGCGATTTGGGTCCAAACCACAGCCACCACGATACTCCCCGAAGGGCCGCACCAAATAGTCTGGCCAGAACAAGTTCTGGGGGCTCCTGACTACCCGTGGTACCAGATTTAAGTCTCAGGTCAGACCTCGTAACCAAAAGGCTACTTCCAGTTTCTGTTCCATATAACATGGGACTGGTCACCGAGGGACTGGTCATCAAGAGGTGCCATTATACCCAGAGAAAACCACGGCTTAGGTTGGTGAAATCATCGGTCCATATTTTTTTCCAAAAATGATAATGGCCGGAATGTAACCATGAATGGCATTCGCTATCGCGTCATAATATCGTACTTTTTGGTACCTGCAATCGAAGCCCGTAATCTTGACGACATTTGGTTTCAACAGGACGGTGCCACTTGCCATAAAGCTGTTCATACAATGGATCTATTGAAAGGCCATTTCGAAGAGCAGCTAATTTCACGTTTCGCATATCACACCTTTAGACATTTTTCTTCGGGGTTACTTAAGTCCAAAGTCTATGCTGACAAACCAGCTACGATTCAGGTTTCGGAAGCCAACATTACGCGTGTCGTTAAAGCCATACCGGTCGAAATGCTCGAACGAGTCATCCAAAATTGGACCCTCGAATCGAAACCCTGAATCCTAGTAGCGGCCAACATTTGAAGGAAATTATATTTGAAAAATAAATGCCATAAAATGTCCTTTCAAATTACCAATAAAGATTCCACACTTGTTTTGAATTTCTATATTTTTTCTTTCTCTTCTTGTTTTCAGGTAAGCCCATCCAATATTCAACAGATGTTTAATTAATAAGTGCAGTGGTGAGTTTTATTTTTCAATGCTTTATTTTTGTTCCTTAAATTTTCTTCAGGAGAGCCTAATAATTGTAGTGTTTTAAGTTGAGCCTAGAAACTAAAACTGTATGGCAAAGCCGCAAATGGTTTAGACATTTAGCTAAAAACAGTGTGATTTTTTGTCATGTCTATTGGAAAATTTCTGCTGTATTCGAATCATGAAACAAAATTTTAGAAACATCATTTGCTGGAATCATTGAAAGCTACCCAAACTAAGTACTAGAAGGGCTACAACATATTAATTTTATAATTTTCTTAAATTCCTGTACATCTGCTCACGAACAAAACTGGGACTTTTGGTTAATAACTGCCACAAATGTTGCGATTTTGTCTTCCAGTATTAGTTGTCGAGGCCTCACCTAATTTGTATACAGGGTGGTTAAAATCCAAGTTTCTTTTTAGGTATTCCAAAGATTTACCAAAACTATTTTTCCATTATTTATGGCACATATTTTTATTTAAGTGGCTGTCCAATTTTCCAAGACCTTAATGACGGTTTCTGGCTATACCGTACGAATGGCTTCGCTTTTCATTAATGGCCTGTTTGTTCTTAGATGGCGATTATTATAATTGGCTCACGAGAGATCTTTTGTGGTATGGACAATGTGGCATGGGGCGCCACCCTGATGAAATTTACAATTAACCAGACCCATGTCTTTTATCCAGAAAGATTTTCATGCTACTTGAGTGCCCACCGTTACACTCCAAAGATAGAGTGGAAAATATACAATTGAATTATTGATCAGACTTAGTAATGATTGAAAGTATGAAATTCTAAGATTATCTTGTTTTTTTTTATTGTTCAACACTCAGGGAGAAAGTAACGGGTCGGAAGGAAGAAAGACTAAGTAGTGGTTATTGGCACTTGCATTAAAATTCTGGATGTCATAACTAGTGAGAAATAAGTTCGCCAGAAATTGATTCCACACACGGACTGTACAAACGAAAAACGAATTTGATCTGTAGTGTATAGTGCGGTCGACCGACCAATCGATAACAAATGGGTGTGAATTCCTGGAAAGTTGTGTATCCTTGCCATACATCATCCCTGTAGGAACAGGACGATGGATTTCTGATGAGAACATACCATGATAATGATAGAAGAGCGTCATTGAACCCACTTTCCGACGATGCTTAAGGGTTGGATACCCAACTATCAACACCATCGCCCTCCTCTGAACATGGTCAAGTAGTTCCAAGGATGATTTTTGGGCACCCGCCCATAGTTGTATTCCATCTTTTGCCGGATGTAGGTTGTATAGATATCGAAGAGATCAGAAGGAGTGAAGTATTTCTGGCACCGCTTTAGAAAGCCTATACACTTGAGTGCTTCGTTCTACACTTCAAATACATGTCTCGCCTAACGAACGTCACACTGTATTTTCATGCCCAGAACATCAAGTGCATCCGATTGTTCGATACCCATACCATCGATAGATGATGATGATACTGATGGGTCAATGAATCGCTTGTGAGACCACAAGCAGCACTGTGTCTTACGCGCATTAAAATCTACTCTATTCACTCGATCCCATTCGAGAATGGCCAGTAGATCCCGGCCCAGTGTCTCATTCATAATTCGCCTTTTGTCTTTAATATCTTGAAGACTCGGCCTACGGTCGAATAAATATGAATGACATAGGTTGCTGTCATCCGCGAAACAGTTGATTGGATTCATGGTCTGACCCAAAAGATTGTCAATGAAAATAAGAAATAAAAAAGGGAGAAAGGACTGAGCCATGCCAGATCACCAGGTACATCTGCATAGGAACGATTGAAATCGCTAAAAAGAGCGGCCGTGGTGTGATGTAAAGTAAGCGCAGTAGGCCGCAAAAAATCTTAAAGTGAAAAATGTTAAGAAATTGAGTTTGTGTATAGAACATGTAACTATTTTTTAGCTGCGATTTTTGCATACCGTAAATGCCGGCGAATTCACGAATATGAGGTTTAGCCCGAAAAAAATATGTTTCTTCAGCTTAAAATAAATTAAAAAGCCAAAGAGCCAACCACAGCTAAAGCTTAAAAACCGAACACAATTTAAACTCTAATGCTAAAGAAGGCTGCGGCTTTCGAAATGAGCAGCTAAATGATATGAAACAGATGAAAAGCTAAAATAAAGTTTACGGATGCCTATATAAGCCATGAAATTTAAGAAAACCAAATGGAAGTGATAAGCTTAAATTGGCTGTTTACAATCCCACAGCTTAAGGAAATCAGATTGCTAAGCCAATCTCGCAGCCAAAGAATATTGTTGGCTGCATGAAGTTAAAGCTAAAAATATCTTTTGTTTTCAGTTCAATGTAGCCAAGTATACGAAGTATGGTAAATCACTTACTCTAAAGTGAGAGATCGAGAGCGAAACGCCAAAAGCAAGAGAGTAATAAGAAACATTATTGTGGAATCATATTATCGAAGGATATAAACTAGTGAGGCCTTAAATCAAAAGGATAATATTACAGGAGCTATCAACTGAAGGACAAACATAGTCGAGTTTTGGTGGGATTGAATATAAGTCGATTATAATGCAATGTGTCAAATTTTTCAATATCGGATTTGAACTCCGGCCATCGCTGTTGTTCCTCGAATTTTAAAAAAAAATTAAAATTTTCCCAATTAAGATCGCAGCCTACTTGATCCTCTTTCACTGTAGAAAAAATAATTGATCAGCGAACGCGGCTTTTTAAACACTAAGAGATTTATCTTTCTGCCATGTAAAAACTTTTTTATAAAATTCATTAGCTGTTCGGAGCCGGGGTTAAACAGTAGACCCCAGCCAGTGAGTATAGAAATGGAATAGTGCACAGCTCACTGATTTCAGAGAAGTTTGCCCAGGGATGTTGCGGGACCTAAGTAAGTAAGTAAATATTCCCATTTTAGTAGAAGTTAATGACTACTGTAGGAGCTGTCTGAACGAGGAGGAGGTCGCAAGCTTCAAACGCTCTCTTTAATTGTGCCCTACTCTGCGTCTAGGCTAAGTGGTAGCCTAAAAAGTTTTTAGGCTATCGCTTAATCTCGGACGTCTCTGACATTCAGAGCACAAAAGTAGCAATCGTAGGGAATTTCTGAGCAGTATAATTTGGTTTGCTATGGACTGACCAGAAGGAGTGTAAGCGATGTAAACTACAGTTGGAGCCACCTGGACACATCGTCCTCTAACCTGAAAGGTCTGTATTGTTTGGTTGCAATACAGAAAATATAATGAATGACTTGACAAATATAACGGATGTGACAACAATTCGTTGAATTGTCAACGACAAAGTATTCTGTTTATATTTATTGTGTCTTAGGTTGGCATGCCCTTAAGTCGCAAACTCGAATTGAAAACATGAGGGGAAAAAAATAATGAAACATGGCAGCCAACACTACATTTGTCTATCAATTTAACACCAGCATGTTTGGCATGATGTTTCGGTGGATGTTTTCCTCTATTGTTTTGGGCTGTAGTTGAGTTTTGTTCAGAAAACTACAAATTCTGCAAATATTTTTTTGTATACTTTTAATTGAATGCAAATTTAATTTTTTTTATTGTTTTATTACGAAGAATGCTAATGTGCGATGTTTTCATTTCGTTTGTTTTTGTGATTGTTTTCGTCTTGAGCGCTGATGTCTGTAGTCTGCTGTTTTATTTTTTTTATTCTTAACTTCTGAGGTGTTTTAGTTTCTGGTGATTAAAAAAGCAATTTATCGCTTGAAGTGATATAAACACACATTGTTTTTTTCGTTTTTGTAGGAGTTTTCGTTTTTTGCCTTTTCTTTTCTTCTTTGCTGGCTTTATATTGCAAAAGAATCTGCAAATACTCTTTGTACTCTTTGTTTGTTAATTAATGTGAAACATTATGACAATCGTAGCAGCTGAAGACATTTGCCATGATTTCGTTTAGCTATTGAACTTGAAAACTCTGATATGTTTATTTGGTCGAAATCGCACACTTTTGTGTGTGTGTGTGTGTGTGTGTGAATGCATGAGCAAGTAGTTTATTTTGCTATTCAACACCAAAATATGAAAAATGACATGCACTTCATTAGGTGAGATCACGAATTTTGCAAAGTGGTGTGGTAGTGACGCTGATGTTCCGAGCTCTAACCTTCACTTAGCATTGAGGACAGCAAATCTTCCTTTCACAATATTTTCGTGGCCAGCACGAACATATGACTTTAGAATTTTGGTGACAAAATACTAGTGGGAAGTATGAAATCATTGCGGTTCATAGATGAAAGGTTAGCAACAAAAGATTTAAGACACGAACCTTTTTTCATTTATTTATTTGAAAATTGTAAAAACTCAAGATGGAGCACTTTGATGGTGTAACTAAGGGTGGTTAAATTTTAATTGCCACCATTCTGACCATTGACGGCGTTTGGAATGCTCAAGAGGATTTAGTTCTTAAGTCAATTGCACCTTGTAAGCGTGTAAATGCAAGTCTTTATGCATAATGTTCTTCAACGACGAGCGTGAGAGGTGCAATTGTTGGGCACGACGACGCTTCAGCCACACATCGCGAACAGCAGCAATATTTTCTGCAGTACGAGCTGTTCGCGCCTGCACTGGTGTTTTCACATCTCCCACAGACCCGGTTTGCTCAAATTTTTCCACAATTTTTCCGATTGTACGCACATTTGGTCGATTAAATTGATCGAAAAAATCACGAAGTGCATTTTGATTTGAACGCCTATTTTCATAATAAGCCTGAATAACTTTAACGCGTTGCTCGCTTGTGTATCTTTCCATGGTTCAAATTGATTTAGTCTAAAATTGAGAAATATCAAATAAAATGCAGAAAACAACTTGACGTTTAGGTGTGGTTTACATTCAACATCGGCCCTTAAAATTTAACCAACCTTTAAATAGAATTTAAACGGACGACAAACCTATTCTATAAATATCTTTGAAGACTGATGAAAGGTTTCCTAGGATATAGCTGTCTATAACTCAAACTAATCCCATAAACAACAGCTTGTGGCTTAAGTCTTTCGTATTGATGAAATTTTTTCAGGAAAAAAGTATTATTTTTCCTGATTCTGTTAACACAGAAAAGTAATCCTACGATAGCCAAAATATAGCACAAGTTTTTAAACTTAAAAATAAATCGATCTCATACATGATGCCTCACTTTAAGAACTATACGGGATAGTTTCTCTCAACTCTGTAAACTTATAAATATAAATTTTGCACTCGCTGACCGAAATCTAAACTAAGGAGACACTCGGACATATTAAAAGTTTAATGAGGAGTTTTTATATGTCTTAGTGGCTAATCCGGCAAAGTCGCCGGCACTGTTGGTGGGATACTAAAGGGTTTTTCAGACGTGTGGTTCTCAAGAAGAAATATACGCATATAATTTAATGTTATCAACAAGAATTAAGCTTTATTGTAAAGACAAGGGTTTGCCATTATGTTTTAAAAATGTTTTCGGGCAAGTGGCCACCGCGGCTGGCTCAAAAAAATTCCAGCCGTGAGGCCCCATTTTCGACCACTTTTTGCAGCATTTATGGCCGTATGTCAGCAATAACGCGCCGAATATTCTCTTCCAAGACGTCAATCGTGTAGGGCTTATCGGCATATACAAGCAACTTCGCAGAACCCCACAAAAAATAGTCCAGCGGTGCTAAATCGCACGCTCTTGAAGGCCACGCCACAGGCCTACGGAGCGAAATAATGCGCTCACCAAAAGTTTCCTTCAATATGGAAACAGCACCGAAACCAAACGTCGTCCACATGAACATCCTCCCATTCAGACACGTTCCCCATTGACTATGACAATATGGCCGGCTTCATTTTTGAACAAATATAGACCATTCGTTTATGCTGTATGCAAAATAACGCCGCAATTCAATTTCGTTGAAATCTGAGAAATGTTGCCGCTGTTAGCTCGGGTAGAACTAAAATAGAGAGAAGCATTTGCATGGGGGATATGTTAACATTTTGACCGATCTGGTTTAAACAAGGTTTATACTGTGTATCCTTATAATGCCACAAATTAAATTTTGTTGAAATCTAATAAAACATACCGCTTTTGTGTAGGTAAGACCCTAAATACGTATATTTGGAGGCTGTTCCAGAACTTCTTCCGAATTTCTTCTAATTTCAATGCCGACCCTAATGTAATGTAAAAATTTTAGTGAGATTGTTTCGTATTTGCGACCTACAATTTGTTTATAATACTAGATGGACACAAGTCATGTCTAAATCGACTCAATAAATAATTCTGAGTACAACTTCAGGTGAAGTGGTATCGCGGCGCTTCTTAAGGATGGTCCAACTTAAACGAACGATCTCAATTGTAAGTTAAACAAAAAGTTTTCCAAGAATAATACTTATATTTGACATTATGATAGAAGGATCTATGACAATCATGTGCGAAATAAATATTGGCCAAATGCTTGCCACGGTTTCTTTGATATAACTCTATCTAACGGTCCATATTTTCCGTGACTCTGAGACATAATGGAGGTTTAACGTCGAATTATCCCATTCTTTAGCTCTTGAATTGTTCTTGACTTATTGAAGTGCGCCTTTCCTTTTAAACATTCCTAAAGAAAGAAGTCCAACGGTGTCAAATCACATGCTCTTGGCGGCCAATTTATATCGCCACGACGTGGCGATGTAAATTCCTCGGCCATTGAACACGGCCATTGAATTTCTCGCGCTAAGGAGCCATTGTTTCGTTGGCTGTGTGGCAAGTGGCACCATCCAGTTGGAATCACATATTGTCCAGGGCCATATCCTTAATTTCTGGCCACAAGAGAGTCGTTGTCATCTCGCGTTAGCGAACACCATTCACTGTAACTGCTTGCCGACATCATTTTCGAAGAGGTACGGCCCAAAGACGCCGCCAGCCTATAAAGCGCACCAAACACTCACTCTTTGTGGATACATCGGATTTTCAACAACTACTCCTGGATTATTTTTGTCCAAATGCGGCAATTCTGCTTTTAAACGAATCCACTGATTTTCTTTGTAAAGTCACTATTTACTTCTGTCTGTTCAACCAACTGTTTAGTGTATTGAAGGCACATGATCTTCAGCTATTGGTTCAATTGAATCTTGTCTGCGTGTAAGTTCAAATCTTTATTCCAAATTCAGATCACTGGTGTTCGCGAGATCTGCCGCACTATCGCGAACAACATCAATGTTGTTCGTAGAACGAACTTGGCCTGCATGCGAAGGTGGCTTCACATTTCCTACATACCTATTTTGCGCACAATTCTTAGGATTGTTGACATATTTGATAGATTTTGCTGACCAAAAAATCGCAAAGTGCGCGAAATACATTCTGATTTGAACACCCATTAAAAGACTTCACCATTCTTAGCGCGTTGCTCAATTGTGTACCTGTCCATGGTTTAATTTATCAAATAATGAAACAAAGAAATTTCAAACTAAGTTAGGTAATAAACTTGACGTTAAGGTGTGACTCACAATTAACATCGTGCACTATGGTTGGACCACCCTTTATGAAACTTACTCGTACATAGAAGTTCAGTATAACATGGATGATTTTACACCAACAAGCTTTACTATACATTATGATTTTAAACGATGGGACTCTTTTTCTTTTCTCACAAAGACAATGGACAGTAAAGCTAAAATTCTCCGATAAGTTTCCTATTATTCACATAGACTTTACCTTCATTTAATTTTGCGCAGAGACATCGCAGTATTTGCTTAGAATTGACGCACGTGTATCCGCTATGTTATTGCTTTTCAGTTTGAGCCTTAAACAACGATTTTGCTCGAAAAATCGGTTTTCTGGCCACGAGCGTTTTTATATCAGCGGCTATTTTAACAATCGCTCGACCTGAAAAGCAATTCTTCGGCCAAGGCTGTCACCGAGGCACACAGTTGCCGCTATCAAAGCAAAAACAAGCTAAACTGCCGCATCGGTAGATCAGAAACATAATCATTTAGAAGCCAATGCAGTCTTAGACTGTAACATTTTGCTGCAGATTTTAGCAAGGTGACATTATTGACCCATTTTTCTTTGAAAATTCTGCTAAAAATGCCTAACAGCAGAGGCTTGATAAACCTTCCTTTGTGATTGAAAATTGAATATATGGAGTTGGAAGATCTCGTGCTATGGCGAATAATAAAAGCAACCATTCGTGAGATAATTCCAGAAAGCAACACTAAGGTCATGGAAGTTGGTTTGATGGACGATGCTACTAGTTAGCTAAATGAGGTAGACACATGAATGAAATTTTGTTCCATAAATAGTGGAAATTGTTCTTCTTTTCAATAATCCATTATTTAGTTAATTTACTTAAGTTCATTTATTTTTATTCTAAAAAACTTGGAAGCACCCTTTATACTCGTACTATAGAAAATAATGAAACTTTAGGTATGCTGGTAGAAGTGTTAAGCCCAAAATATCTAGCAAATTTCTCTTAGCCAAACTTTAATTTATTACAATGTCATTGGATTACCATTGAATGGCAATATTTCCTCAATTCTTCATTATCCCCCACAATGTAAGCCTAAGTAACAAAATCTCTTTTTCGCTAAATCATTATCATGCTAGGCATACGATTTATTAAGTTTTCCCTTTATAAATCATATAAAATATAAATATTGGTGGATAATTTCACACCTGCACCGTAGCGCCTGTGTGAGTGTATGTAACAGGTTTGTGTCTTAAGTCTTTTGTTTCATTTTCCGGTACATTATCATTTTCTTTATTTTTGGTTGTTTTTCGAATCGGCTAAAATATTTACATCTTTTTTTCTATCGCTTGATTTAATCTCTGATAATTAACAAAGAAAATTGTATACGAAAGTGTTTGCCATTACAGACAGGCAGGCAGACAGACAGACATGCACCTGATAAGAGAAGCGGTGGTGGTGCTGGTGGCTGTATCAGTATGACCACCGCCACCTGAGTACCATCATTCCTCCTGAAAAGTAAATATAAAAAACCCACACTTGAAGTCAGACGGGCACACTTTACTTGAACTACAGGAAGTCTTAGATGACATTCGTACGCAGAGAAGGAAAAGGCAATGAATTTAAGCATTAGCAGATGAATTTTAAAAAGAAAATTTATGAATTTCATGGGAGTTGTTGCATGACACTTGTATGGCAATAAAAAAATACCGAAACATCTTCGCAAAAAACGAAAAAAAACATGTTCAAAAACAAACAAAACTCAGAGGCAATGCATAAGAAAGATGAGTCCAAAAGGTAATGTTTACCTGAAATATGCATATACGAATAACCTGCTGTACGCCGCTGTTGCACTTACGTTATGTCATCTGCAACATTTTCTTTGTATGCAATAATTTGCCTCCGGTTGACAATTTCGAGGAAGAAGTCATTATGATAATTGTGACTTTTCTCTTGCGTTAATTCAATTTATGCGCTGACAAGGTAATCCGCCTTGGCATTAAAATGCAACTAAAAATAAAAATCACTGTCTTCAGGATGTTTGTTTTGTTGAAAACTTGCTGTCTAATGGGCCTGCTCTCATCGCCATCGTCTGATCATGGCTACCTCTGAACATGGACGTGGATACATTACAAAATTTGTTGATTTCTTTCTCTGTTTGCAGGAAACGTTTTCGGAAACATGTTTGGACGGACAATAGTATGTTTTTATATGTTGGCAGAAAAGATGGGATTTTAATGCTAAGCCGTAACAAAAGACTTAAGACACGAACTCTGTATGAGGCAGTCGGAAGTAGTGTAGGCGAGGATATGAAACTAAAAAAAACTTAGGCAATTAATATTAATTTTGTCTTTCTTAAATTTAGTAACCATCCATAGTGGGATGAGCAGTAGTATCACACAGAAAACCTGGGTTCAAACCCAGGATATCACATTTGTCAGTGACACTTTGAGTTGTAATGGCATTTACCAGTGGTACTTTTCCTCGTAAAACTGAAAAATGTCAGATGCTTTCAAAACATCTAAATGCTGGTAGAGGACTATCTATAAAAGTGGAGTAGAAGCAGCGGTATTACAGAAGATACCATCCGATACATCATCTGATGCATATAATCACAAACACTGGCAAAAAACTATGACGATGTCAGCCATGTAATATAGAAGATAGGTGGCCAAGGATTTATAGGGGTTTGCGCTTATAAGAGTAAGAGATCATTGACAAAGGAGCGCGAAAGGCCATATCTCGTAAACTAAGGCTGGTATGACAATAGTATTTGTTTTTGTAGTATCTACTATGTTTTTACCGGCAATCTCTCTTGGATGCTGTTATATCTACTTATACTGCTTCGTCTAGATACAGGTGCAGGAACCCAACTACCGTAACAGGGTGTGTCCATAGTGACCTGGGAACTGGAGACGTGGGCTTTGGTGGACAGGTGAATAGGCGCAGCGATGTTATCGTGTGGCCCTTGACCCTATCTTGGGCAGATGTTTTGTGTGGTTGTCTCAATTCTGGCATTATATGGGTAAAGACTGCTGCAACATTCTGACCCTTGTTGGGCCAGAACGACACAGGTCTTTCAGGAAAGACTGCTCTCTGTGAGGGTTGACGTCGAGCACAGCATTTACCCGGCGCTAGTTTTAAGTTTTGCACCGTGCCCCTGTCAATACTGTCTGGGGCTGACGTGTACATACTCGAATCCAGCGGTTCTCATTTATACCGCTGGATCTAATTTTTAAACTCTAAGATATCTCCGTGACATGCCTAGGTGGAGCGTCAGATAAAAGTTCGTATGATCCCTGCGATGATATCTCAGCAGGAACTGTTTAGACAACATCATTCTGTGTTTTCATACTGAGAGTATCTTAGCCTCCTCGTGAAGGTGATTTTGATGTGTCATGAGGTGGAAATCCGTGGCTGATGTGTCATGAGGAGGCAGCCCGTGGCTATCGATTTTGACAGCTATAAATCATTGCGTGTCAGGGACGTTTATTGACCACACTAGCGAAGCAAAATTCACAACCTACTGGCCCACGGCCTTATAAGTAGCGCACAAGATTTTCTTATTGATACCCCAAGTACTGGCGGCAAGCGACCTTGTTCCTGCTCTGCATTTTTTAGCAGAGGACAAAAGGTGACCTCCAGAATCTTGGGATGATCCAGGGTCTGAATTATTTCTCTGTCGACTACACAATAACATCGAGTGGCTCGTCCCTCTTCCATTGGCTGAAGATTATGGCCAATGACTAGATGTTGGCAAGATCAATAAAAATAATCGTTAATCATTCCACAGGCAGTATTCCGAGTATGACATGATTTTTATGCCCTCATGGGGTAAAAATTAAACAAGATCGGCGAGAGCACTCCGTCTGGAGGGACTCCCTTTTGTTTCCAAATTTCACATACGACTGGCGACCACACTTGTTGTTTACGACCCAACGTTTTAGATGATTCCGAAGAGCAGTGTTGGCTAGGTCCCTTAAATGTCCCTCGTGACCGATAGTTCCAGTGCTAAGAGGACATTTCCCTCGCATGGTTTAACCTGGTTAACGCCAAAACCACACAGATAAGACATGCCTTATCTGTGTGGTTTTGGCGTTAAGAGCCGTGGTTGTGCTGTGCTTCTTACGGAATCTATTCTGTCTGGACATGTGAGGGTGGGAGAAGTAAGGCCTTAAGTGCCTACTAACGTCGACAAAAGGTAAATCGATCTGTAGGATTCGGATCGCTTGATAGCAGGTGGGACAAACGTCCGGAACGCTGCCATCAATTCACGCCCAATAACAATGGAGGTTGCTGCACCTTCCAGATCTCAGCTGAGCCTGAATCAAGCGCGTCTGTCGAGATAATGTTGTAGTAATAACAGTGTGGGGGGTGACAGCCCCTCCATAGAACCAACTGTCGTGGATTTGGGATCCACCGATGTAGCGTTTCTTCCGGTGAAATCTTCGGGGAAGGTTACCCTAGTACTACATTTACGCTATATCTAAATACTGCAGCTGCGACTGCACCAGCGTGAATGTCGTTCAAACCATACTGAGAGTTTCGATGATCTTAATGCTCTTTCTTCTACCGCTGGACTTTTCTCTCTCTCTCTAAATCATGAATATCCTACCGGATCTGCCTGGGCGGAGGCATCCTCTCATTGGTATGGTGGTTGGGATGACTACTGCTAAGACACCTAAGCAGATAATGCTTAGACAACAGGAAATTGTGTCTGCGCACGGTAAGGACCTTCGTGTCCTCATGTACATGTTCCCTGGAGACATAAGAACACACACTGTTGTTGTTCTGAGGGCAGCATTCTGGCAAATCAAAATTTTCTTCCACGTCGTTGTTGTTGTAGCGGCAACCGAATGCACAGCCTTTGGCCGAAGATCCGATTCATAGAACTGGCTGTCGTGGGATTTCCATGGCGTCTTTTCGCGTTCGCTGACCACACCGGCGCTGCGTAGCTCGCTACAGACCGACCTATCGCTTTGTAAGAGGTCGACAGGGCTTCTTTGTCGGCTCCGGTTAGTGACTTGAAGTCCGTGTTCCTAGTTTTTAGCTGTAGCATGTGCAGAGGGTCGAAAAAGCCTTTCCAATGTGGCCCCTAACATATTGGGGTTGTTGGTATTCAGGATGTTGACGTCATCGACTTTCACATCAAGTGACAACCTCACCACTGCGGTCCATATAGTAAACAGTGTGGCTGATGATTTGGAGGCCAATATTTTCATATACCTTGCAGTGAAAAAGCTTGCTAAGTCAGTGAGGTAACGAATATATCATCCACTTTAGGTCCTGGCGTCAGAATTGTGCAACCATCAACGTACACCGTCTGGTGGTACAGGGATTTTAAAGAGATAGAGATTAAACAGTTCCGGAGATATTACCCCACCCTGGGAAAATCCCTGTTTAACTCTACGGAGCTTCGGCTACCTGTCTCTAAATTCTACATACGACTGGCGCCTAAGCATATAGTTTACGATCCATTGTTTCAAACTAGACGGCAGGGAGGTTTCTTCGATATCCTTGAACAGAGCGGCATGATTGACCATATCGAAGGCCTTGGTAAGGTCAATAGCCACGAAGACCGAGGTAAGGTTAAGAGAGCCAGAACGCTCAGCTTGTCCTGGTTAAGCTCATGACGTATTCGTGTGGTGATGGCGCATAGCTGTGGGGCTGTTCTGCTTTCGGAACCCCTGCTGAAGATTAGCACATGAAAGTTGTACGATCCGGCTGGGAATGAGTAGTACTTGAAGAGCCACGAGGACCGAGGTAAGGTCAAGAGAGCCAGAACGCTCAGCTTGTTCTGGTTAAGGCCATGACTTATGCATGTGGTAATGGCGTATAAAATAGTTGTGGGGCTGTTCTGCTTTCGGAACCCCTGCTGGAGATTTTCACATGAAAGATGTTCGATCCGGCTGGGGATGAGTAGTACTTGAAGCGTCTTTTCTACTAGCGAAAGCAATTGTACAATTATCAGCGTACGACACAATTGTAACATCGCCTGGTGGTGCCGGACGTTTAGAGAGGGGTTAACCAGTGCCGTAGAGATCACCCCACCCTCCCTGTTTAACTCTACGGGGATCCGACTTTAGGTCTCTAAATTCTACATATGACCCTTACATGTAGGTATTGTGCTCTTAAGTATCCTCACCATAGGCATGCCAACAAGCAGATTTTAACGGTCATAAACATTTCCCAAACACTCCAGGCTTTTTGGAAGGTAGGATAAAAGGCTACCAAAGCGGAAGTCCTTAGGACTAATACTGGAATACCGAAATACTTATCTCGTATATAGAGAAGTTGCTCGAATTCTAAAACGGTTTATATTGATTAAAATTAAAAGCTAGAAAAACAAAAGACTTAAGACACAAACTTTTTATAAAAACTCTTGCTATTTGAACAGCAGGTTAACCAACCGGCCAGTGGTCCCTTGGAATAATTGAAAACGTTGCCTCTTGTAAATGGCGATGCTAAGACAGTATAATTTTTTCTAAATTGCCTGGGCAACTTCTTGGAATTTAAAGTGTTGTCAACATTCCGAATTTGATCTTAACCATAAATAAAGTTCTCCAAATTTCGAAACATGTATTTGGAAAACATATACATTGTTTACACACACACTCACACATACACATGTATGTGGTTATTTACATATATACATCTAGATATATGCGTAGAGGTGTATGTGTATATGTATATCATATGTTTGATCTAAAAAGCTTGTTGATATGTCACCCTGTCACTCACACACATGGATTTCTATTTGTCGTTGTCGTCGTCGTCGTCGTGGCCGTTGTTGCCGTTTTGGCTGTTGTACCGTTGTGGCGTAGTCACATGCCTCCGGCGGGTGTTTACGGCTTGTTAACATGATTTAAACAGCTGTGCGTAGTTGCTGTGTTGTGTTTTGTATTTTTTTTTCTTCTCATTTTGTTGTCCCACTCCATCTCAGTATGTTTTTTTTGCCCGTGTTTTCTGTGTTTTTTTGTTGTCAATGAATGTCCAAACGTCCCAGAAAAGTAGTGCATGATGTTTGAGCGTTTTTTGGCTGGCTGACTCGATTCGTTTTGATTTTTCGGTCATTGAGCTCAAGAGATTTTAATGCGTTTCGCAAGATTTCTGCAGGCCAAAGAATGGTTCTAACCGATCATGGCTGTTGCTGTTTGGCAATTGCTGCCTATGGGCCGAACTCTTGTTCCATGGTCTTGTTGTGGTCGTTTTGTTTTTTTTTGTTGGTGTGCCTTTTTTTTTTGGTGCGCTTGTTAGTTTTGAACCAAAGGTGCCCAAGACTGGCAAATCAAAGGCCCATAAATATGTGTAGTGACATTTTGTTCTTTTTTTGCCAAATTCGTTTGGATTTATTGTTTCAGTTGGAGTTTTTTTTTTATATTTTTGTTCATGTAATTTGTTGTAGTTGTATTATTTGCTAACGAACAGCCATATCGGCTGGTGTTGTGTGTTATTGTTCAAAAGTGTCACATTAATTTAATTTTTATGTTTTATTTGTGAGCCGCAACGGCCATGCAGTTTCTCCTTCGGTGTTCTTTCTGCATGTATCGGAAATATTTTTGAAGCTGTTATCGTTTTAATTATGCCATATGTCATATATTATCAGCCAGTTGCCAGTTGTGGCGTTGATGGCAAATAACACATGGACAGGACAATTGGTGATTTACAACCACAACAGAAATTGTTTTATATATGCATTAATATGTGGCCAGCACAATAATAAGATTCAACACTTTTTGGTATTTCAATATCCTATTAAAAAATAAAAGAGAAGTTTTCCTTCAATCAGTGAGTAGTACGCGAAGTAATATAGAATACCAATTAATAGTGATTTAAAGCCTAGTGATTTTTTTAAAGGAATTTTTTAAATGGATTCGTGTCTTATAAAGTATTAACTCGTTCTTCGTAGCTCAACTGTTTAAACTATCTCGCTGCCACATTTAATTTTAATTATGTTATCTAGACTATTTACAAGGGATTTAGCACCAACCATGAAAACTTTAATCAAAACAAGATCTATTATTAGGACCTTGAGAAATCTTAGCAGTAGAAAAGATTTAACAAATCAGGTCAACTTTGGACAGCTACAAAAAAGAGAATGTCTAGAAAAACAACTTTGATGAAATCAAGCTCAACTAACTCAAATACAAAATTTCCAAAACAACCCATTAAGGACCCATTAAGCTGTGCAACACGTAATTCATATCCAAATAGTGGATGTCCTCCAAGAATTCAATGCAGACATCACCGCCATCGAGGAGATATGATAAAGAGGGCATGGCGTAAATAAAATGAACAATTGCGAACAGATGCGGATTTCTTGTAAATAGGCGAATGTTTCATCTTATCACCGGTTTTACCCCAGTAGACGAACAGCTGGCCACAGTCCACATCAAAGCTAAAATTTTTCAATTAGTCTAGTTTGTGCACCTGCTCAGACGGAAGATAAGGACGAAGAGATAAAAGATGCTTTTTTCAAGTCCCTAGAAAAAAAACATACGACCGCTGCCCTGGCCATGACATTCAAATCGTTTTAGGTGATTGTAAAAGCCACAGTTGACAGGGAAGGTATCTTTGGCCCGACCGTCGGAAAGTTCGGCTTTAATGTCAACATCTCAGACAATGGAATGAGGCTGATCGATTTCGCCGCTGCAAGAAACATGGTATTAAGTAGAACTAGATTCAAACATAGCGATATCTACAAGGCTACGTGGCTGTCACCTGATGAAAAACGTGAAGCCAAATCGATTATGTTGTATTTGACGCATGCAGTGCGTTGGAACGTTCCGAATGTTCCGAACAGCAAACATCGATTCGGACCCCTACCTTGTAGCAGCAAAGGTACGCACTTGATTAGGTCCTGCCAAAGATATACGTACCAACAACAAGGGGAATGCTCGACGTCAAAAACCTACACTTACAACAGACAGCTAAAACCTCCTTCTCGATGCAATCTCAACTGATCCTTTTAAAAACCCTACCTTTCGACGACATCAGCGCTAAGTGGCAACAAATACTAGACTTCTTAACAAAAGCCCCCAAAGAAGAAATGGGTTACCGATAGTGACAAAAAGGAACAAATAAAACGATGAGGGGTGTAGGGCCACGACAGAAGCACAGCTTACATGGCGATACTGGCGCATATGGCTACGCGAGCAGTGATGGAGCAACAGCGCGAGGTGCGAAGGAAGAAAAATCTTGTATTCCGAGGAAAGAACAGACAAAAAGAAAGACGCCAATGTGAGGAGATCAAGTAGTACGGCAACGGAAACGACACTATAAAAATGTTTCAATCAGTCAAACACCAGACAAAAGACTCGGCTACTGGCATAGCTACGTGTAGAGATGGAAATGAGAATCTCTCGTCGAGTGTGCTAAGGATTTGTAAAGAGAATTTTTCCAACTTAACGGCTGAAGATTTTGACGATAACAGCCAAGTAGAGGATGACACGCTACGAATAACTGATGATGGAGTTGAAAGTCTACCCCCGACCCAGGAAGAGGTTAAAACAGCAATAACTCGGCTCAAGAGCAACAAAGACTTAGTAGCCGACAAAATTCCGGTGGTGCTGTAAAATTCCGGAAGAGACGAGCTGATAAGGTGCATATATCAGGTAGTTTTCACTATATTGCAGACCTTATGCATGCCCTCAGGGGAACCTCAGCGTACTATGCCCAATTCACAAAAAGGAGACCAAAACATTAGCGCCAACTACGCGCGGAATAGTCACCTGTCCATCGCCTATAAAATACTATCCACTGTACTATGTGAAAGATTGAAGCCCAAACTCGCCAACGTGATCTAACCGTTTCAGTGCGGCTTCAGGCCGAATCAACAATCGACCAAATCATTACACTGCGCCAAATACTGGAATAAACCCATGAGCAGCAAATAGATAATTACCACATCTTTACTCGTATCGACTATAAGGCATGCTTTCGACACTCTAATAAGAGATAAAGTATTTAAAACTATGTCGCCATATGGGATACCATCAAAACTTGTACGCCTTTGTAGAATGACACTGAGTGGTCCTCAAATCCTCAGTTAAATTGTAAGTGACCTCTCCGAGCTATTCACTGCGACAAGATGTTTCAGACAGGGTTACAGGTTATCGTCATTGTCAGCATAACAGAGCGCGATATAACTAGAGCTTTTTCAAAAATTGATACACACAGAGAACAAATTAGTTGGAAATCGGTTGAAACACTAAAATTCCGTTGAAAAAAAAGAGTTTCGGTTGCAATCACTAAATGTTTATGATCGTAATGGATTTTCGGTTTGACATACCACAAGATTATAACTATGACCATAACTGGTGGTTGTGTAATCTAATTTATTCAGCAAAAATCGTCCATCATTTTTTCCTCTTTTTCCTCGACATGACCCCCCTGTGCTTAAGAGTACTTCGATTATAATAGTAAACAGTTTTTTTGTCTTTACTGAAAAGTTAAAATTATTTCTTCTATTTCTTCGTATTTTTTTACCGATACTTCAGTTTCAATTACTAAACGTTACAGAGCACCAAATAATATTCGGTTGTACTGATGGCATACTTGAGGTGCATGCAACCGGTTGGCAAAAAATCGGTTGAGGCAACGAATCTGTTCTTTGTGTGTAAGAGATTAGAATTGTCTAATAGGCTGTTTCCACTACGGTCGCGTCCACGTCCGCGTCAACGATTTATCGAAAATTTGTAATGGTGTTTCCATTGTTTTTTGCGTCCACGTTTGCGTTCAAACAGCTGTTTGTGTTTATTTGTTTTTTTTTGCGGTGCGAAAAGTTTAATATTTTTGTGTTGTGACATTATCATGGAGTTCAATGATATTATTTTGCTAACCGCAGTGGAAAATAAGGATCAAATATTGCAAATGTGCAGTAGCAGCAGCGCTTTATGTTTATGCTGATAAACAGCTGTTTTAATAGGGATGTGCAATTTGCGGTGTTGCCATTAATAGGTATGGTTGGGTTTCGATTGCAAAAATAATCGAATTTATAGTGAACGCGACTTATCGGAAAACGCGTCTAAGATTGATCTGATGGTAAATGAGGGCAAGACCAAAATGATGCTGGCAACTGCTAGAGATGCGCCGCAAAGAAAGAAAGGCGCGGTTGTTTCGACCGGTAGTTGCAACGTCGTAGTAGCAGAAGAATTTGTATGCCTCGAATCCGCTATAAACCATAAGCACGATGTCAGCACTTTAATAAGATGTTTTTTTGGGCTCGGTAAACCGCTTAAGACCAGAGCCCTCTCTCGAAAAACGAAGATTACACTTTACAATACACTGATACTACCTGTGCTTCTTAATGGCGCCCAAACATGGGTGCTTTCAAAAGCGGATGAAATTGTATTGGTAGTCTTGTAAGAAAAATCCTTCGAAAATCTATGGCCCCAGTTGCGTAGGCGGGGAGTATATGTATCGGAAGAACCGAGATTTGCATGAGACTCAAATGTAGTTAAGCGAATAAAAATACAACGATTGCTCTGGTTTGGACATGTTGGATGAATGGATACAAACGCTCCAGCCAGAAAGGCGTTAGATGATAATTTCAACGGAAAGCGCAGACATTAAAGACCGAGACTTCGGTGGAGAAACCACTTAGAGGATGATGCGAAGATTCTTGAAATTAGAAACTGTAGGAAGCACGCCCAAGACCGAAGTGCTTATAAATCATTTATTGAGCAGGCCTGGAACAACAAGAGGTCGTGGAGCCAGCCTAAGTATGTAAGTAACATCTATGACTTTTGAGCTACCCTGTATTTATACATAACTCCGCATAAATTTTCACTCTCTGTGAATTATAACACATTTGACACGATGTCTGTGTAAACGACTCATAATTATTCCGGCATTCACACCTTGCAACATAAAAAACACAATGTAAACCGTATATAATTTATAATTTATGTATTTTTTTCTCGGTTTTAAAGAAAACTAATTCAATAAGATTCTTAAATTTGCAGCATACCATTTTTTTATACAAGAAATATATTTATGAAAAATATTTATAACTTTTTATTCATTTGCTATTTTTGCGTTTCGCATGCGGTTTGGCGCTGCTGCTGTGTTTCGCTTTCTATGCATTGACCCACATTTTACGTCAAATATTCCGATTTAATTTGTTTCAAACGTTCGATCGTTCGTTGTTAGCAAAATATTTCTTATTTTTTCTTTCAGTTTTCTGTTTGCGCCTGAAACAACAAAGTCAGTTGCCAGTGTACAGATTTGTTTTTTCTCCTAACTCTATTTGTTTTAAAATCGTGTGTTTCGTTTAGTCAAAGTTGTTAGCAACGGTTACAAATGACCGGAGAAACGGCAAAAGAATTAAGCGTTTTTTGTATTTGGCGGCAGTGTTTTGGTCCGTTGACGATTGACGCTTCGACGGCGGCGTGGTGCAGCGCGATTTGTTTTCCTTTTTTCGATTCACTTTGAATTTGTTTGGGAGATAAGTACGAGGGGCATTGATAGAATTTCATATTATACAGAATCCAAACATGCACCTAGCGGAGATCACACATTTGGGCAATATTCGTTTTTAATTTGCTTTCCAAAGTGATAACACAACAAATTGTTCAGTATATTATTTCTTGCTGTTCTTAATTTGTTGTATCTACCTATGATCCATGCCTAAGGACTTCTGCTTGTATTTAAGCCAACAATTCGTTATATGTGCGCTCTACGTAGGTAGGCGTAACAAGTTCGTAAAGATCCTAACACGAAAATATTAATTCTCCAATAGACTCCTCCGTGGCATTTCACGCCAGAAATTTAACCATCTTTTTTTTTTTCTTTAAATAACCAACCCTCAGGGGATGCCCCCTATACATGCAGTGCATTGCGTTGGCGAGTGGAAATTAGTGGATCGGAGGGGGGAGAGAGGGAGTAATGTTTGTTGACGCTTGCCTTAAACTTCTGGATGTCGCAATTAGTGGGAAATACATTTGCCGGAAGTCGATTCCACATACGGACTGTACGAGCGAAAAACGAATTTGATCTGTAGTGTATAGTGCGGTCAACTGGCCAATCGATAACAAACAGGTGTGAATTCCTAGAAAGTCGCGTATCCCTGCCGAACATCCTCACGTCAGGAATAAGGAGACGGATGTATGATGAACACACACCATGAAAGTAACGATAGAACAGCGTCACGCAACCCACATTCCGACGATGCTCAAGGGAAACAATAGAATTGGATACCCTACTGTCACCTATCAGCACCATCGCTCTCCTTTGAACACGGTCAAGTAGCTCCAAGGATGATTTTGGAGCACCTGCCCATATATGGGAGTTGTATTCCATCTTTGGCCTGATGTAAGTTGTATAGATATTGAAAAGATCAGAAGGAGTGAAATATTTCTTGCACCGCTTTAAAAAGCCTATGCACTTGAGTGCTTCTTTCTTCACTTCGAATACATGTCTCGCCCAACGAGCGTCACATTGTATTTTCATGCCCAGAACATCGAGAGCTTCTGATTGTTCAATATCCGTACCATCGAGAGAAATTGACGATATTGTTGGGTCAGCGAATCGCTTGTGAGACAACAAGCAGCAATTTGTCTTACGTGCATTAAAATCTACTCTATTCACTCGACCCCATTCGAAAATGGCCAGTAGATCCCGGCCAAGTGTCTCATCCTTTTGCCTTCAATATCTTGAAGACTCGGCCTACGGTCGAATGAATATGAATGACAGAGGTTACTATCATCTGCGAAAGAGTAGATTGGATTCACGGTCTGACCCAATAGATCGTCAATGAAAATAAGAAATAAAGAGGGAGAAAGGACAGAGCCCTGTGGTACACCTGCGGCCAGCCTATGTGTGTTGGATGAGAACCCATCTACAACAACTCTAATAGTGCGATCTCTAAGAAAGCTCAATTTAAACCGAGCAAACGTATTACCGACACCAAAAGCGATCAGCTTTGATATGAGTGCACCGTGCCAGACTCTATCAAAGGCCTTGGAGATATCTAGAGCCACGACCTTACTCTCACCAAACTGGTGGATAGACCGACTCCAACGCTCCGACAAGAACGCCAACAGGTCTCCCGTAGAGCGGTTTCTACGGAAGCCATACTGTCCATCACTTAGCAAGTCGTTGGTCTCTAAATACCTCACAAGATGGTGGTTTACCATGCTCTCCATTACCTTGGAGAGCGCAGAGCAAATCGCAATTGGCCGATAATTCGCAGGATTATTGGCTTCACCCTTTTTAGGGATCGGCTGGACGTTCGCAACCTTCCAACATGCTGGGAAAACTCTCGCACGGTAAGCAAGGTTGAAAAGGTTGCGTAATGGACGGGCTAGCGTCGACGAGCACTTACATAGGACAAGTGCAGAGATACCATCCGGGCCCGGGGATTTATTTTCATCTGAAAGATATTGGAGTATCGTTCTTCGCTTGGACATGTTCAACTTATCAGAAGCAGATAGGAATCTGTACTAGTAGAATCCTCAAAAATGTCTTCTTTTCTGATTAGAAATATCTGGTAAACATTTCCGTTTAAGTTATTGGACTTAAGGATAACTTCTTTAAACGTTAAACAAACATGTCTCTTCTTTGGAAAGCATTCGAGAAAGCCCGGAAAGTGTAGGTAGATGGGAGGATAAACCATCTGACTTCTAAACTTATGACCATATTCTTTAGTTTTTTTCTTTTAGAAACCATTTTGTAGATCTTCTTGAAACCTGCAGAATCTGCAAAAAGACTTCCGGAAAGCCTTTTCTGCAGTTCATCTAGAAGCTCCTTCAAGTTGCTCTACATATTGCCAGCCTCCTTTAAGCACATTTGAATGTGTTTCTCCTTGTGTTTCTCCAATACGTGTTACGCTTCTTAATGCCGCTTCGATTGTATTCAAAAAGCCTTGACCATGAAATGTCTTCTACGCCCTTTTAGAAGGATCTACCAAACATTCTATTAAATCAGGTTTTGTCTGTCATCAGTACAAGTGCTCTGCAGCACCTTTGAATTTCTTTCACTAACCTATTTTCATGGCTTTTGTAAGCTATTGCGTAGCTAAAAGTCGGGATCACCTGAAATATATTTTTGTGCAAGCCCTTTGGAAGTCTCTTAAGCTGCATCTGCAAAAGATTTTCTATACAGTTTTTCGTGTTATCTGGAGAATTTCTGGATCTTCTGAAAGCCTTTTTACTAGATCTGCATGCTCTTGGAGAACAATACGAGTATTAAAAGTCTTCTACAATTATCTTTGAATAGCTGTCCCAACCTATTTGCATTCAAAAAGCGTGTCTGTCATCTGAAGGAAACCTTTTTCGCAGGCTATTAGATATCCACAGTGCAAGTGTTCTGCAGCAGCTTTGAATTTATTTCACAAACCCATTTTCATGGCTTTTCTAAGCTATTGCGTAGCTAGAAGCCTGGGTCACCTGAAATATATTTGTGCAAGCACTTTGGAAGCCTTTTAAGCTGCATTTGCAAAAGATTTTCTATACAGTTTTCCTTGTCATCTGGAGGATTTCTGGATCTACTGAAAGCCTTTTTACTGGATCTGCAAGCTCTCGGAGAGCCCTATTAAAAGTCTTCTACAATTATCTTTGAATATCTGTCCCAACCTATTTGCATTCAGAAAGCGTTCGGCATGAAATGCCTTTCGTTAGCCCTGTGAAAACCCTTTTAGCAGAATCTGCAAAAGATTCTCTGTTATCAGTACATCTAGAAGCTCTTTTGCATGCTATTGGAAAGCCTAGTGTAAATTCTCTATAAATACTTTTGAATTTTTTCCACAAGTATTCTAAAAGCGCTTGTTCCAATCCATTTGGAAGCTTTATTAGAAACCTTCCACATTTGCAACTTCCTCGGGATGTCCTTTTGCACTGACAGCAGCACTTTTTCATGGTTTTTCTTAAGTCCGCTGAATTTCATTCTGAATTTGTTGTGGGTTATAAGGAAGAAACGTTGCAATCTCTCAACCTGTGTTTCTGACAGGTCTTCAAAAGACCATACGCTAGCGCTATTGCAGGCATTCTGAACGCTTTCTTTGTGGGCCATCTGGAAGGTCTTGATGCAGGATATTTAGAAGCCCCTTTGCTGGCTTCCATGTAACGATTATTTGAGGTCTTCTACAACCCCTTTAAGAGTTCGTCTACAAGTCCGTGAAAAGGCTTTCTAAAAGCCGTCTTACTGCCATTATCAATGCACCTATTGTGGGTTATCTGGAAACCCTTGCTGATGGACACTGAAACGTCCCTTAGCAGTCTTTTAAGTTGCTGTTTTAATAGGGTTTGTATAAAACCATTGATAGTTCATTAACCAGCCCTTATGCAGGCATTGTGGAAGCTATCATTATGGAATATTGGAAGCCTTTCTTGCAGGACATTTAAAAGGTCTTTTGCCAACGGTGCGTGTTTTGAGGTCTTGTCCTCGCCAATTTGCATGCCTTTCACATGTCTGTATGTAGTCATTCTAAAATACCTTAGATGACACTTCCTTATGTCTGTGTGTAGTCGTTTTGAAACACCTTTTGCAGGCATTCTAAAAGCTTACATTGTTGGTCACCTGAAAGCTCTTGATGTGCGATATCTGAAAGATATTTTGCAGGCTCTGATATTGTGCTATTTTCTAGGTCAACTACAAGTCCATTTCTATATTTTCTACCTGCCGCTCGCTATGCAGGCCACCTGGAAGTACTTTTACAGACAATCTGTAAGAGTTCTTTGTGGGACATTGAAAACTTCAAATTGCTTTGTTTGTTGCAGGCTTTCATACAGCCGTTTTTGTAGATCGACTCAAGCCCCTTTACATTGTTCTACAAACCCTTATGTAGACATTTTGAATCCCTTTTGCGAACATTATGGATGCTCTCTATGTTGGTCATCTCCCTTGCTGCAGCATATCTTAAAGGCCTTTACTGCTCCTTAGGTTGCACTTTTTGTTGGTCAACTACAACCCCATTTTTAGATCTTCTACTAGCCCTGTACTTGTTGCCCACCCGGCCCAGTATGTAGGCCTTCTATGTGTGGCACTTAGAAACCCTTGTTGCACTCTATCTGATAGGCATTTTATTGACCTTCAAGTTGTGGTTTTCTATAAGCCCCTTAGTAGATATTTTACAAGTACCTTTTACAAGCCCATTGTAGGTTTTCTGCAAACTTGTTACGGTGCCATTTTAAAAGCAGCATTCTTTGTGGAGTATCCGAAAGGCTTTTTCCTAGACCACATGGAGCCTCTTTGCAGGCATTCTTTGTTGGACGTTTGAAAGCCTCTGAAGCAGGACATCTGAAAGGTCCTGTTAGAGAATATCTAAAAACTATTTTGATAGCATTCAAGTTGCGCATTTTGTAGTTCTGCTGTAAGCCCCTTTGTAGCTCTTCCACATGCCTATTCGCATGTCTTTCACAAGTTCACATTTTACATGTCTTTTTCAAGCTTTCTCAGCAGTTATTCCTCGTGGCATATGATAGACTTTTTCAAGACCTCTGGGTGCATTTTTCGTGCTTTTGGAATGATCCTTACCAGGCTTTCAAAAATAGCTTTTCTTTACCAGATTTCTTTAACCCATCTCCATTTTCAAGCCTCTGTTTATGGCTTAAGAAAGCAGTAGCAATCCTTTTAGAAGTTCTGTTTAAAAGATATTTTTGCAGGACTTTTGAAGCGGAAAACCTCTGAAGATTGTAAAAAGTTTTTACAAAAAATTATTTTTCAAGCTTTTTTATGCTTTCTAGAATGATCTTTAGCAGGCTCTCAAGAGGAGCTTTTCTTACCAGAATTCTTTTAGCAGTAGCAGTCCCTTTTGGAAATTATTTTTAAGCGATATTTTTGCAGGACTCTTAAAGCGGTTTCCATACTAGAGAAGTTGTTGGATATTTCGACATTTTTTATGCTTTCTGGAATTCATTGTAGCATTCATTGACAGGCTCTTTGAAAGAGATTTTCTTTACCAGATTTCCTAACTTCCCTTTGCAAGCCCTTGTGTATCAGTTTTGAAAAAGCAGCAGTCCCTTTTGAATGTCCAATTCAAAGTCTTTTTAAAGATATTTTTGCAGGCCTTTTGAAACGAGTTTCATAAAGGGAAATTGTCAATGGTAGGTTCTTCCAACGACCTTTTTATGAGTTTTCTTTATTCCCTATTGCAAGCCTTCCTTAAGCTCTTGCTTAGAAATTTCGGAAGCAGAAGCAGCAACGTTTGGATCTCGCTTTCTGTAGGACTTTTAAAAGATATTTTTGCGGCCTTTTAGCAGATGTTTAAATAGAGGTGAAGTATGCTGATCGCTGTCTAAGAGGAAATATAGTATGATAGTTTCCAATCCGAAACAGAAATATGAATGCACAGTAAACCCCATTGAAGCCACTTATCTTTGAAGTGCTTTTAAACTGTGTCCCTGTAAAATTTTAATTAAACGGCAAATATAGATTGCTTTTTCAAACGTTTATCTCTCTAAAACGCCAAGCGTCGTTCTCTGCCCTTATTTACATTCATGAGATAATAACGTTACTTCTTTTAACAAATTTCCATCCCGCTTTTCAATTTTATAGAAATTGTCATCGACTGCCAATTCTAAGTGGTCTACCCTCCGAAAACTTCCGGTGTTGTACCTCGTAGTGGTCGCTTGCAGCCCGGCACGCCATCACAGAGCCCATAATGCTGTAGCTGTTGTCGATTCTGTTTAGATATTTTCGTGTGCGAGTACTTTTAGTAGAGATTTTGTTTTTGTTTTCTAAAGCACTGCCACTCACTTTTCATTAGCAATTATTACGTTTATTAGACTCGGTGCGGCTCATAATTCATGATTCTATGCGAGTATTTTGCAGTTGCTAGTTGGCCGTTTCCGTCGTTTCCCCACCCCTTCTTTCAACCTTTCTTTATATTTGGTATGATATTTTTTGCAGTCTTCTGTAGTTATTGGCTTGGTTTTAACACCGCCGTATTATTAGAGTCTATCATGTCTAGAAACCGCAAGAAAATCTGGTACGATTGACTGAGTGGCGGGCTAGGTGGTTGACTGGTTGGGTACTCCGATGTACTAGTACGTACCTCGGTATGTAAGTACGAGTTTGTCTGTAATTTGATATTGACGCTCGCTTAGAGTTTGTGTGTGTCTTTTGGCACGGAAATGAAAAACTTTATTTTGTTTTTTTTTGTTAGAAAAATATGCCAAATCATTAACTGCGGTTGTTTGTTTAATTTTTTTTTCACCCCCTGAGTCTTCAACGCTCCCTCTTTATTTACTTCATTGCATTCATTCATTTATTTCAGCTAGTATACTTCATCATTATAATTATTTGATTCCGTTTATAATTTAGCCGTTTTGTTTTTCCTTTGCTCTAGCAATTTTTTTTAATGGTTTACGAAAGAAAAAAAACGACTTTTAATCTTGGCTTAACTAAGAATAATTGCAGACTTTAACATGTTTGGGTTTCTTGGCTTGGTCCAAAAGAGATCGCAAAAATCGTGTACGATGTTTATTGCCATCTTAATTATGTGGCCCCAAAATAAAAGTGAAATTGCCGTAGCACTTTAATATTGAATCGTTTATTTTATAAAGAAATTTGTTTATTTTTCTTTTAGAGTTTATTAAACAAAATACAAAGAATTTTATGGTATTCTTTCTTATCGATATTGTGGGTATTCTCCAATCTAGCTAGCTCGCCCTCCCGCAGAGCCAAGATTCCGACGTTTTCCTAAGACCATGTGATGTTTGCTTATCATTAACTAAAATTTAAACTTTTTTAATTTTAGTTTCGTTTAAAAAATAATTTACTTTAAATTTCATGCATTTAATCTGATATTAAAGTATTTTTCCATACCCACTTTGGGTATAGATTTGAAATGCCTTAACTTGATTCAGATAAACAAAATTATTTGATATATTCAAGCCCCTTTGTAGGTCTTTTACAGGCGCCTTTAAATGTCTTGTACAAGCCCACTTCTAGGTCTTGTGCAAACTTGTGTCGCCGGCATTCGTAAAGCAACATTCTTTGTCTGATATCCGATAGGCTATTTCCACGACCTCTGCAAGTATTTTTGCAGGCATTCTTTGTAGGCCATCTGAAATCCTCAGTAGCAGGACAACTGAAAGATTCTGCTGCAGAACATCTAAAAATCATTTTGATGACCCTTAAATTACGCCTTTTGTAACTATTCTGTAAGCACCTTTGCAAGCTCTTGTGTATGCATTTTTGGGGAGAGATATTTTTGTAGGAGATATTTTTGCCGGCATTTTAGCAGTTTTTAAACTATATGGGGAATGTACTTATTGCTGTATTTTGATTTTGATAAAGTCATTTGATAGTCATATGCATCATGTTGTGTTCCATTATTAAATGGAAAAGTTCAACCTTTCTAATAAAACAAGAAATTATAAAAAATTATCAGTACTTTTTTTGCAGCCGATTCATACTTAAATTTTAAAATGGCCCACCCTATGCTAAATATTTATTTTTGCACCAAATTTGGAATGTTTAATGTTACCATTTGTGTTTTTATAATTTCAGGTATGTTTTGAATTCATCAATTAAAGATGCTGCATATGTTGGTAAATATAAATTAAAACATTTTAGAAATCAAAGTAAAACAAATATGAGCGGTTTTTTAAGAAACTTTTTTTTTATATAAGCTTTATTTGAATTATTGAATCTGCTCCAAAGGAGCCTAACAATAAGAATACGAATCTTAAGTATAATTCAATAATGAAACCTAGTATGGATTTCTTGTAATGTGGATCTCTGCTTATTGGCAGGAATTTTAATTAATTTGGTCAAAATAGTATATAACTGGTATGGATCACATGTCTGAGAATTTTAAACCTGGTTTGGCTTAAACCTCGTGATAAAGGTCCAGAGGACCCTTACAGTCATTTACAGAGTGTTCGCGATATTATGTAGAGTGAAGAACTCTAGTTATGTATGTATAACGGATAACTCTAGAATAGCAGAGTGGACGACGTAATTTAGGTTATGTAGGTTTTTCGTGTTGACTGTTTAAAGGATCACGTATGAGAGCATTTAAGCCACGTGACGTAGAATAAAGGATTCTACACAGTCTTTTTTGAGTGTTCGTCCGCGATTGATATTGACTGTTTAAAGATCACGTATAAGTGCATTTAAGCCACGTGACGTAGAAAAAAAGAATTCTACACAGTCTTTCGGGCGCGTGTGTTCGCGATTACTGTTACGGATGAAGCACAAGTGCAGATTAGAAAACACGGCGTTCGTTTCTCCGAAGTCTTAAAGAGCTTGGACTGCATAATAATTATCTAGCAAGTATGTTATCATGACGTTCGATCTTCTCTTTGTGCTTTATATTGATTTTTTGAACTGCCTCTTTGACGAGAGGTATTTTCAAGTCTCGGTGGATGTTTTCATTTCTCATATACCAAGGGGCACCGGTAATAAGCCGCAATGTCTTCGATTGGACTCTTTGTGTTTTGTCGAGATTGCTCGAGCTTGCTTTGCCCCATAGCTGGGCACCGTATAACCAGATAGGTTTGATTGCACTGTTGTATAGCAGGACCTTATATTCAAGGCTTAGTTTTGAGTTCGCGTTTAGGAGCCAGTGCAGTTGATGGACCTTAAGTTTCAGTTGAGTTTTCTTGGCTTCGATATGACTTCTCCAGGTGAGTCGGCGATCCAGGTGGATTCCAAGGTATGAAACATGATCAGATTGAGAAAAAGGGATATTGTTTAGTTTCAATGTCGGACAAGTGCTAAAATTCAGTGTGAAAGTTACCTGTGTGCATTTAGCCTCATTGACTTTTATTCTCCAGTCAGAGAGCCAAGATTCTACTCGTCTGAGATGTACACCTAGATTCATAGATGCAATATCCTGCTTTTTATGTGTGGCCATTATAGCGGTATCATCGGCAAAAGTGGATGTTAGCACGTTTGGGCTGGTAGGGATATCTGCGGTAAACAGAAGGTAAAGGATAGGCCCCATGACGGGGAACACCTGCTAGTATTTTGCGGTCATCGGTGACGTGTTGTCCACATTTGACTCTGAATCTGCGGTTTTCTAAGTAAGACTCAAGAATTCGAAGCGTATTTGCTGGTAAGTATTTGCAAATTTTGTAGGGCAAGCCAAAGTGCCAGACTTTGTCAAATGCTTGAACAACATCCAGGAATACGGCGCAGCAATATTCTCGCCGTTCAAATGATTTTTCAATTGCTTGGGTCAGACGGTTTACTTGTTCGATAGTGCTGTGACCTTCGCGGAATCCAAACTGATGGTCTGGTATTATGTTATTTGACACGAGGAACGGTTTTATTTTCGATAAAAGAACTTTTTCAAATAGTTTGGATAAGCAGGGAAGCAAACTGATCGGCCTGTACGAGGAAGGTATTGATTTGTCCTTTCCTGGCTTTAAAATCATTTGAATCAGAGAAATTTTCCACACATTAGGAAAGTAACCATGTCGCAGAATAGAGTTAAATAATTTTGCCAGGAACTTTTCAGCAATATAGGGAAGTTCCAAGATCATTTTGGGCGTGATAAGATCATATCCAGGTGCTTTACCTGGATTCACGGTTTCTTTAATGACATTCAGAACTTCATTTGCGTTAGTTAACAATGGAATTACGGCAGACATTGTATCTTCAGGTAGAAGGAGGTCGCTACTTGCAGGATTTGGGCGAAATACCTGGGACAGATGGTTTGCAAAAACATTGGCTTTTTCCTCTTCTGATATTGCCCACTTGCCATTTTCGTCGCGTATTGGAAATTGCGTTTCGGTGGGCATACTAGTATTTCTTAATGTTTTCCATAATGAGAATTTGGTTGAAGCAGTTGGAGTTAAACTTGCAATGAAACTAGCATGCTGTCTACTGTCTTTAAGAAACTTGGCATATTTTTTGGGTTCATGCATGAGAAGAAACAAATGGGTCCTAGTCTTAAAAAAGACTCTTGATAAGGAGTCTCGACAAACTTAGATCTGAAAATATTAATAGTTTCTAACAAATATTAAATAAGAACAACAATTAAGTGTTTATCAACAACATTTTTTTTAAACACTTCGAGCTAATTGAGTGTGCCGCCAATAGTCATCTCTATATCACGAAAGTTTGGTCTATGCACTAATAAATGTGGGTAACAGATGCCGTTAATGGCGATGGAGTTAGGTTTTTTTCTGTAGGACCCAGGAAGTCTTTAAGCTGGGTAAGATATAAGAGAAATATAGCCATGCGGTTCCCCTGCATTTATAGCGTCCGATGGGTACGCTATAAGACTCCACATTTAACAACACATACGAGTATATAGAAAGTCTGAAAATACTCGATTTCAAGCCGTAGAATCCAGTGCCATTACCTAAAGCGATTAGCTTTGATGTGAGCGCCGGCTTCAAAATATCGAGAGCCACCGCCTTACTTTCTGGGAGCCAAATAGATCAATCCTATAGCTCTAAAAAAAAATCCCATCGATGGAACGCCCTGCACGCAGAGAAAAAACATGATTACTATATGGTCACGGCAATAATAGTATGTTCTTCGCAATAAAAGTATGTTCGTTGCATAGCATTGTTTTCTGAATTTAATTTTGACAATAGTATGATTGCCGCAATATAAATATGGTTTAAATGTAACAATATTATTATTGCCAAATTTAAAAATGAAAATTTGCTTGTAGCAGCAATATAAATATGGATGGTGGTGAGACATAAGAATTTTTAACAATAATTTAATTACGGCAATCATAATATATGATTGTAATTGTTTTTAATTCGAATATGGGCTTTAGAAAAAAGTCATTCTTACGAATCGTATGCAATAATATTACTTTTTATATGGAAATTAAAATTTTTCAAACAAACTGCTTTGGCTTTGTTTAACAGCAATGTTTTTAATAAAAACGCTTACGTTTTTTGAACTGATTTTTTCTTCTGTTAAATACGAGGGCGACCGCAAAAGTAACTGGCCTAACATAAAAAGAACCGTTTTTTTTTGGAATTATTATTATTTATTTTTCAACATAATCTCCTTCCAACTCAATACACTTCATCAAACGTTTTTCAAGTTTTTTAATTCCATCCGAAAAATAAGATTTTTCCAGACCTTCAAAATATGCCTCAGTTTCAGCAATAACCTCGCTATTGGACGAACATTTTTTGCTACCGAGAAATTCTTTTAAATTTGGATACAAGAAATAATCAGAATGAGCTAAATCTGGACTACTCGTATATGGTGGATGCGGAGCAATTTCAATTTGTAATTCAGCCAGTTTTTGTTGAGTTAAAAATGCAGTGTGTGAAGGAGCATTATCTTGATGAAATAGAACTTTTTTTTCTTAATGCGGTCGTTTTATCTTGATTTCTTCACTCAACCGATCCAATAATGCACAATAATATTCACTATTTATAGTTTTACCTTTCTCAAGATAATCAATAAATATTATACCCCTTGCTTCCCAAAATACTGGGACCATTACTTTTCCTGCTGACTTAACAATTTTCGCGTTCTTGGAACTACTTGTACCATTTTCTATCCATTGTTTTGAATGTTCTTTGCATTCTGGGATGTAGTGATGGATCCATGTTTCATCAACAGTTATGAATCGGCGCAAGAACTCTATTGGATTACGCTGATAAATCGCTAAAAGCTCCTCAGAATTGGTCCAACGGACGATTTTTTGGGGCAAAGTCAACAAACGCGGCACCCATCTTGCGGATAGCTTTTTCATGTGGAGTTCATCATGTAAAATACTCCAAACTTGTTTTTCGTGTATTTTAACAATATCAGCAAGTTCTCTGAGCTTTTTTTCGTCTATCTTTAGTCACTTCATTAAATATTTTTCTAATGTTTTCAATAGTAGTAGCAGTTTTCGGTCTTCCAGAGCGTTGTTCGTCTTCCGTACTTGAACGACCCATTTTAAATTGTTGAACCCAGGATTTCACGGTGGAGTATGATGGTGCATTATCACCATGAACAGAATCCAATTCAGCTTTGATTAATTGTGGCGTATAATATTTCATATAAAAGTGTTTAGTTACCTCACGAAACTCTTTATTTTCCATTTTTCAAAAATTATAAAACTTGTTTACTTCAATCAGCTGTAACAAAGAAAATAATCATTGAATATTTCGGAAATTTTGACAGATGGCTTAAAAATGATTGCTTTTAGAAAACAAAAAAAAAGTTGCTAGTAAAACAGAAAATGTGCCAGGCCAGTTAGTTTTGCGGTCGCCCTCGTAAATCACTCCTTTTATTTCGAATTTAAAGTATTTTAAAATAATTTTTATAATTCAAATCTTTTGTTGACAACTTAAGCCAATGGCTGTGAGGATTATAATATGGTTGTGGGGATCATAGTATGGTTAAGTGTGAATCCTACTATTGTTGTGAAGATCATAGTATGGTTGTGAGGATCATAGTATGGTTGTGAGGACCATAGTATGGTTGTGAGGACCATAGTATGGTTGTGAGGATCATATTATGGTTGTATTTTCATCGTACTATTGTTGTAAGAATCATAATATGGCTGTACCACAAACATATACCTAACAATAGTATGATCCTCTTTGCTATACCAACTAAACTTTTTTCTACGTGTGGTATGATAGTTACGATGTACGCCTATCGCACAAGAAAAGCCCAGTAGAAACATCTGGGTAAGAACAGCTACAAGAAATGTTGAACAGCTTGTTTCAGCATCGTAAATACAGGCGACTTTACAAATTAGGGATTAATCTCAAAGCTATGTTTAAACGTCTCTATAAAATGCATTTGCCGTTTGAAGGTAAACAGTATGTCCCGATCAGTGAATATAGGAATAATTTTCGGCACAGCTTACTAATAAGAAGTTAGCCCCATCGTATCGTCGTTGAAAAGGCCATTGGATCCGTTGGTATTCATTTAGAAGGTGCTGATGCTAAACACCCTCCATAATCTTTAAGAGTGCAGATCAAACTGCAACTGAGGAGGTTCTTTTCAGGGTTTCTACCCCAGGGATGAAAAATTGTTTTTTTCATTGTATATTTTTCGGGTTTTGAAAATGTACTTTTTCGATCCGGACGAGACCAACCAACCAAACAAACACATATTTATTTTTCAAAATCAATATTATCGATACAAATAAAAAGGAAAATAAGTAAAAGAGTTTAATGTCGATGCGAAGCTGACCTTGATAGAGAAGAGCTCCTTTGTCTAGAGTTAAGGCAATGCCAGACTATATGGAGTAGAAGAAAGAAACATGTGTCGTTAGGGCTATATTAAATACTGATATGGACCAATTTCGCCAGAAAAATCTATAGCTCGTACTTAAAGCTCTTCACTTCATTTGAGCTAGATCGAATTTAAAATGTTTTCTGTATAGCGGCAGGACTTCAAATGAGATCAAAAAGATGGACCAATATGGTTAAGCTTCGGGCCAGTTGGTTAGAAATCGCCCATAACACACAATGTTAAATTTCAGAGCGGCAGAACCTCACTATGGGCATGGTCTATTGCGAAACATCAACCGATATGGACTAATTTTATCAGGCCTCGTACACAGTTCAATGCTCAACTTTGTGCGGGTGTTATACTAAAATATGGAACTAGTTTTAAAAGAGTTGATTATTGGTCGCTCGTAACGTACCATGCTAAATTTAAGTAGATCGTATTGTAGTTGCGGTGCAGGACCTCAAATCGGGAAAAACCTTTGTTTGATAAACAAAACAATGTTAATAGTCGTCTTTGGCTCAAACATTGTTTATGTTCCACGTTTAATAGAAATCATTTTATAGTTGTGACCTTTGCTTTGATTACATCTATATAAGTAGATGTACAGGCGGAGTCAGGTAGATTCTGAATTGATCAGTATACCTACCATTCCTTGTAGCAGTTACAAACATCAGTACTTAGTCTTAATACCCTACATAACAGTGTGGTGTAGAGTATAAAAAGACAAAAGATCGAAACATTTGCAAAATAAGCCCCAAATGAACCGTGATTGTATCACGGTATAAAATAGTACAGATATATCAACTTTTACTTCCCTGTTTAACCCTTACGATGAGCACAAGTGATTGAATGTCATTCGGCACGGGGAATGATTAACCATAACCTTTGCAAGCCTGGACAAAACTGCAGATATTCACTTAACCTATGAGAATTACTATACTAGTACTAAAGTTTCGTTGAATAAGTAATTCATCTGTAGTAATTATTTAAAGTGAATTCAACAATTCACCCTTTATACCAAAACAAGTTTTTTTCTTAAGTCTTTCGTTTCCACTAACTGACGTACATCAAATATCAAATACGTACGCTTCATAGCTTTTCCATAGTTAATTCCTATCCAATAACATCTCTATTACATTTCAAAATATTAAATATGTATCATTTTCCAAATCATATTTAATTAAATATTTGCATTTTATCGTCGAGCCCCATCATACGTATGTGTTCTAGCCATTTCTTAACGAGTGCAAGTCATCAATCTTCCTTTGCACCAACGGCAATTGCCGACTGCCTATGCGCAAGTGTACGGCTCACGGATGAGTGGATGTAAGCGCACGAGGCACATTCAATATTTAATTAATAATTATTTTACGCCACTGCGTCTAACACCAGACCAGTCCACGCCATGCCAGACTACAAACATATCAACCTGCCAGCCAGCCAGCAGCTCGTTAGCAACAGGTAGCTGTGATGCCTTTTGCATATCAAGTGAGACAGCCCAGCCGGCAGCGACCAGCCGTACCGTGCCGGCATTGCCCTCGCACAATTGTGTTCCCTGCCGAAACGCACATCTGAACCACTTTAAATTGTGTGCTAAACTCTACAACTTACACTACACTTATGCCTCTCTTATCGCGATGAAAGATTTGATTTAGAGGCCTTGCCAAGCAGCAAAAACTCCGGCCGACGTACGCATTCACTGAGTACGCGCCAAACAGAAATGGTGGCACACACCGACAACAACAACAAAAACAATTGGCCGACACCCCTCTTCTGCGAAATGATGATAAAGTCGATGAGAAAAATTACTGGAAAATGCGAAAATGCTGCAACAAAAAAAGGAAAACAACTTTAAAATTGATTTATCACCGCCGTTGAAATTATGCAAAATATAGGCTCTGAGAAGCGAACAGCAAACAACAACAACAACAGCAGCAGCAAAACAAACATCGTACACTTTATTTGTTGCGGCAATTGTTACGAGGGTAGCCCAATGAGTTAGATCTTAGTAAATGCAATACTATAAGTAATGTAGCCAAGGTTTAGATAAATAATGATGAAGACTAGTTTTGGTATTTTTTAAATTTCCAAAGGTTTCTGTTTTTAATCACCTAAAGAATCATTAGCCTTTAAACGTCTCTCGTACTTGGTTAAGTGACCCCACACGTAATTCCTTTACTTCCGCCTATGTTTTTATAAGCACGTTTTTAAATTTTTGCTGCTCTTTAGTTATTGGTAGCCGTCTGTGGTGTCCGAGGTAGTTCTTGGGACTATCACATAGAAAACCTAGGTTCAGCCACGGGTAAGAACTGTTGTATTTTTCCTGTGGCGCTGGCTTCACTTCCTAAGTGACGAGTAAGAGATAAATCTCGATGGCCTGTAGAAGCTTCTCTATAAAATAAATAGGCAGTTGGTATAGGTTTGAAGTACGTTCCCAGATGTTAAAAAAAACGTTGACCGTTTGTTCCTCAACGAAATGTACAGTGGGATATTTACGTATGATCTCACTGTTATTAGAATAACAAGATTTTTTTGCGTCCTCTCCAATGTAAATTAAAAGAATTCGTATCCTTGGGGGGTTCTCATTCAAGGGTTCTTCAATTTTAAGGTTTTTTTCTTTAGTCTTTTGTTTATCAAAGCATGTCTTGCAAAGTAATATTTAATTTCACTTTTGATACTTAATAGAATATCCGATTTAGTATTTTATTTAGTGCTTGGCTATTACAAATTTTAATTTTTTAATTCATATTTTATTTAGAATGGCAACTTGTCTTAGGACTACACAAAAAGTTGGATATTAACAGATAAAATGTGATACAAGTTGCGTGAAAGATATTAAAACAACTACGAGTATTTGTTTTATTTAAATGCCTTTAAATAGCATCCAAATATTTGAATTCCAAATCCAATAAAAAAAAATTTTCGGTATAACCGGCCTTGTTTTTTGGAACGTAGGACGTTCAATTCTGAGTGGTATACAACCATCGGTTTGCCAACAGTGTTCGAAGAAATGAGGAAATATAATAAGAGAAGACGGATCAAACGACATAACGATCATAACGACAATGCGAGCTCTCACAGCTCATCAGCTGAAACGATGAGCTATTTGAGCACTCAAGAAGTCGAATTGTTGGGCCATCCACCGTACAGCTCTGATTTGGCACCCAATGACTTCTTCTTATTTCATCATGTTTTGGAGGTATCTCAATCAGAGTTTAAAAAGTGCTTTGAAAATTGGTTTGTGCGCATGCAAAAGTGTATTGATCTTAAAGGAGAATATTTTGAAAAACAATAAAACTATTTCCAATTGTTCCATCATTTCATCAAGCGCACTCGGAGGTGATTCCAAACTGTATCTACTAACGACTAAACATCTAAAATCTTATATTTTTAATCTTGATTTTCTTTTTTTTCGGCGACAACGCCAACATAAAAATCCATACAAGTCATTGACATATTCGCAACTCGATTTTAAGAAACCCTTTTGATTTAAAGAACTGCAAATTCTAGTCTATACTTTTAAAGGGTAACTCATTTCTGAGATACAATCAAAGCATGACCGGCAACGGAAACCTGTTAATTTAAAGATTGGCAAAATAACTATCATAATTTTAAAAGGTGACTTATTTCTGAGATACGATCAAAAGAAGATGAAAGTCCTTAGATTCGCCTGAAACACAATGGCTGTATGAATCCGACGTTAAATTTTTGATAATTAGACCGTACCCAACGCCCTGATGTGTTCTCCAGTAGAAATATGATCGGTTTAAAGTAATGGGTGATCCATCTAGAGGCATTTTTTTAGAACAAAAAAATATAAAAATTCAAATCAAGTGTGGAACCTTTATTGGTAATTTGAAAGGACATTTTATGGCATTTATTTGTTGAGTATAATTTCCTTCAAATGCTGGCCGCAACTACGCCTCAGGGTTTTTAATTCTGAGGGTCCAATTTTGGATGACTCGTTCGAGCATTTTGACTGGTATGGCTTTAATGACAGTCGTAATGTTTGCTTCCAAAACCTGAATCGTAGCTGGTTTGTCAGCATAGACTTTGGACTTTATGTAACCCCAAAGAAAAATGTCTAAAGACTTTGGACTTTACGTAACCCCAAAGAAAAATGTCTAAAGGTGTGATATCACTCGATCTAGGCGGCCAACTCACCTGTCCAAAACGTAAAATTAGCTGCTTTTCGAAATGACCTCTCAATAGATCCATTGTTTGAGCAGTTGTATGGCAAATGGCACCGTCCTGTTGAAACCAAGTGTCATCAAGATTACGGGCTTGAATTTCAGGTAACATAAAGATCGATATCATGGCGCGATAGCGAGCACCATTCACGGTTACGAGCCGGCCTTCATCATTTTTGAAAAAATACGCACGGGTGATTCCACCAGCTTATAAATCGTACCAAACCGTGGCTTTCTCTGGGTATAATGGCACCTCTTGAACCTCTTCTTGTTGCTCTTCAACCCAAATGCGGCAATTTTGTTGTTGTTGTTGTTGTAGCGGCAACTGTGAGCCGGGGTGACAGCCCTTGACCGAAGAATTGTTTTTCCGGCCAATCTAGTCCACGGAACTGGCTGTCGTGGAACTGAACAAAATTTTGGTCTGAACAAAATTTTGGTCTAAAACTGCGGATCTTCCCGTTTCTCACCGAACGGTCATTTCATTGATACAGTTGCCAACATTTAAACGTAATTATTTTCAAAAAATAAATGCCCTAAAATGTCCTTTCAAATTACCAATAAAGATTACACACTTGATTTTAATTTTTATACTTTTTTTGTTCTGAAAAAATACCTCTAGATGGATCACCCATTACAAGTACTAGCTTTTACTTTAAAAAAAAATTATCTCGTGTTGCGCGCATAAAGTAGAAAACCTCTATACAGCTCGAGGTTAAAGGAATGATTTGCTACAATGTAATTCAATTATGTAAATCAGAACTAAACAGAAATTCAAATATTCACTGATGACCCCTTAATACAATGACACTCGTCTCTTAAGTCTTTTGTTTTAGTACTGTATTACAGAATACATCTTTGTCCCTTAACTTAAAGTATAATTACCCAATTTCCCCTAACTTTTAATACCTCCATCGAACGAAATCAAATCTTCTCGCCTGTATGTATGTGCGGCTGCATAGACATACTTTTATCGGTGCGGCACACTAGACTATTTTTTGCATCTTTTCACGCCTCTAACAGCTTTGATATTTACCGCCTGTTTTATAGATTGTTAGGATCTGGTTTCAACAACAGCGAAACAAAAACTCCACAGATAAGATCTTTAAAGCACAGGTTCAAACTATTTGCTGGTGATAGATATCACCATCTCTATATTTTTTCGTCGTTGCTTGTTTTTTTTGTGGCCATAATCAATGGCATCGCCTCCGTAACACCAACACACTGTTTCTGAGGCCGAAGGAGTTACACATGCGCAGTGCGCAATTTCTGGTTCCTTTTGGCCAAAGATAACAACAACAAAAATATAAATAAAAACGCAAAATGAAAGAAAATGAAATGGGTTTGTGTTGTTAATTGTGAAAAATGGATTTATGTGATGTTATGAATTTGTAAATATTTGATAGAAAATGAAAGGTATGTTATACTATATGCGGTTTCTAGCATATGTTCGACTCCATTTAGACATATGTAGCGATGTATATATTAGATATGTATATATGTGTGTATATAAGCGGCTTGTAATGTAATGCATGATGCACGTTTCTTGATAAATCGAAGGCTGTCATTCGATATCCCACTGTGCGCTTTGTAGTTTCCATTGGTGTGTAGCGCTTTTTTGTGCTTTGTTTTTCTTTTTTTTGTTTTATGGATATTTCTTAAGAAATTTTTTTAATTAAAAACAAATTGTCGGCGGCAAAAAATGTGGAGACAAGAGCATGAACGATTTTTATGTTGGATTTCTTACCGTTTTTGTTTTTTTCTTTCTTTTTTATTTTCGACTGTGGCAATAGTAGACCAACAATCTTCTAATATTTGATCAGTTCTTGTAACGTTGATCAAATGGCATCATTAATCAATTGCTATCGTTGATCATTGAGGACATTTCATAAGAACAGCTAATTTAAAGATATTTATCGTTAGGGATATTTCGAAAAGTGTCAAGATATCGTAATCAATGTGCGATAGATTTCTTTTAAAAAATATTCGTAAATTTTTAAAAATATTGTAAGAGAAGTTACTAAAGCAGAAAATACTAAGGGGAGAGGGCAGTGACCTAAGTTAATCGGATCTAAATCGAATCAATTCAGAGAGTGTGATTGGTATTGGCACTGAATTGTAAGTTATGAGGTTTTAGAATTGAATTTTCTCAAAACAGCCAATTACGACAGTAATAATACGATAGTAATAATACGATAGTCATAATACGATAGTAATAATTGACAGTAATGGGGGATACCATAGACTCATCAAACTTTCGATAGCACTATCGTTAGTACCGATGGTTTGTTTTGGGCATCAATATCGATAGTTCTTATTCACTATTGGTAAAAACCAAAGACGATAAACTATAGAAGATGGGCGATGTGCTTCTTCATTACAATAATGTAGATAAGCAGCACTTCAGTATCGCACAAATTCTCGGGGTTTCTGTTTTCACATACATTTGAACACAATCACAAGAACGCTAGAATATTGAAACACAAAAAACACAGAACATAAAAAATTCGCACACTTTAAATACAAAAAACCAGCATTCGCAAAATGATTGTTATTCATCTCTGATTTTCGATTTCTCGATAAAGCTCATATCTCCCATCTTGTACAGTTTATCGTCTTTGTTTTTGGGTTAGTATCGGTAAAAACGTTATCCATGGAAAATATGTTGGCGCACAGCGTATTTGTGCAAATAGAATGTTAACAATTTCGACTTATATCATTTGTTTACAAAAGGTGTTCATGTTGTTTTAAGAAAAAATCCTATAGGACTTGATGACATTTTTATTATTAAGAAATTAAAATAAAAAATATTTTTTATCGGCTGTTTGCCGTTTATAGAACTTTATTCATTTGATGATTATTAAAAACTAACTACTTCACAAATATTGAAATCTTAATCTATCCTTCATTCTGAGGAATCTATGTGGCGTGACTTATGGTGTGGCAACATGATCCATTACTATTGTTTGGAGAATGTTAACATAATGTTGTGGTTGTGATCATTATTTGTTACGATTTCGAGAAATGATGTGGCACGATCATCGAATTACTGATGTGGCGTAACATTTCAAGCTTGGGTAAAAGTGAGAGTTATCTTATCCTTAATGGTGCTTTGCCTAGAAAACTATTATGGTAAAAAGCATAAGTAACGGTTGCAAACTAAATTGAATTTAGAAAGTTTTGAGTCGACTTGCACCTTTTGAGAGGACGGGCCTGAAAATAATTAGACCTGGTGAAACCGGACCTATAGGTCCGTGTATTCGAATTGTCCCCAACCAACGATTTCTCCCGATTTGTGAGATGCTCTCGCTCTGGAAGTCAGAAGCAAAAAAGATGATGAAATTACACCATATCGCTTCGTGTTTTCAAAAAGCCTCCATGTTTATACTTTATATAGCCCACACAATGTTTTCTCCCAAGTTGTGGTTTTGCCGCTCTAGAAGTCACAAAGTGCATTATGAGCAACTTCTAACCTATCGTACTTAACTTCAACCATAATTGTTAATATTTTTGTGGTCCTATACAAAATCACTTTTCGATTTGAATTGTCTGCTATACAGGATACATTTTAATTTCGATGAAGCTCAAATGAAGAAAAGCGCGCAAAGTGTGACCAATAGCTACACTTAGTGAAGTTGGACCAGCTCAGTCTATGTTTTCATATATTCCAAACCTAACATGTCCCGACTGCTTTTGATGTCACATATTAAGTTTAAACTTAGGCAAACTCTAAACTGAGTTGCAGATTCCTCTTAATACCAAAGTGGTGTAGGGTATCTCGTAGAATTTCCTTTCTGACTTAATCTTTTTTAACTTGTTTTTTAGAAACGGTGGTCCAACTGAAACGCACGAAGTTAATTGTGAATAAAACAAAAAGTTGTCAAGAAATTATCCTAATATTTTTATTTTTTGTTATGATAGAAGGATCTATGGCAATTATGAGTAAAGCAAAAAATAGGACAAATGCTCGCCATAGCTTCGGTGGCCTACCTTTATCCGATGGTTCATATTAATAATGACCCTGAGTCATACTGGAAGTTTAATGTCGTTAATGAGCGGAACTATCTTATACTAAAGCTCTTGAATTGTTTTGGCTTATTGGCGTACACTTTTTCTTTTATATATCCCCAAAGAAAGAAGTCCAACGGTGTTAAATCTAAAGATCGTGGCGGCCAATTAACATCTCCACGAAGTGAGATCACACGGCCATTAAATTTCTCGCGCAAAAGATTCTGTTGGAACCACATATCGTCCTGGTCCATCTCCCCAACTTCTGGCCACAAGAAGTCCGTTTTCATTTCACGATATCGAACTCCTTTCACGGTAACTGCTTGGCCAACCTAATTTTCGAAGAAGTACGCCTGATGACGCCGTCAGCCCATCCAACGCTACAAACATTCACTCTTGCTGGATGCATCAGCTTTTTAGTAATCACTCGTGGATTCTAATTTTCCCAATTGCGACAACTCTGTTTGTTAACGAATCCACTGTGGACACATTTGATCGATTTTGGTAACCAATAATATCACGAAGTTCAGCCAATTTGTATTTTCGTAAAAGGCTTCAACAATCTTAATGCGCTGCTCAATTGTGTACCTCTTCATGGTTAAATTTGTCAAACTCTGAAACAAAGTTGGGCTTAAAACTTGACGTTAAGATGTGACATACAATAAACATCGTGCATTATGTACCCTTTATATATAGGGTCTCCCTAGGTCAGCGTTTCAGATACGTTTGATACAATATATATGTACAGACGAACCTCAATAAATGGGTCACAAGGTACCGCCTGTATATTACCACTTTAAGAGGTTTCCCACTAATACAGTTTCCCACTTATCCAGGTAATTTGATATTTATCCCACTTAAAGAGGCGAAGCAGGGTTATTCTTTTTTAAATGCAGTTTGTGTTAGAAAAATTCCTGAACTCTATTTGTTGGTATTAAATTCAAACTCCAAAGTTCAATTAAAATGATTACAAACAGAGGAATATGATTTTTTTAACAAAGAAGGTAAATAATTCACATATTATAAGTGACCTTCCTGGCCCGAAATAGCCAAACTTTATAACCCTGCGTCGGTCGCACTCCGCAAAAACTCCTTTGGTCAAAAGCAAAAACAAGAGAGAGAAAAAAATTGTAATTTTGGGGGTACATCTTTGAATCCCACTCAAAGAGTTAAAAGAGTAAAAATTCTAATTTATGGAGTTAAATTCTAAAAAAATCAAGTCCCATTTAAGAGGTATTTTTTTCCAAAGTATCCAGAGACCGCCAAAACTCTTCCACGCATAGAGGCTTCCCACTTATGCAGGTCCCACTTATCCACATTCGACGGTATGTAGTTTTCCGAAGAGGTAACATTTAACTAATACTTGGATGGTGTTGATGCATATAGTTGGAGCGTTCCAAGATTGACTTTATGTTGGACTTGAATATTCCAAGTTCTTTGCTGCTCGGCAGTTGGGGGGATCGCCATACAGGCTTAAGCATATCAAATGCCTGTTTCGCCTAAACTACTCTTCTCTTTATGTCCTAGAATGGACGGTCTGTTGTTGTAATGGTGCAGCCAAGACACACAAAAAATCTTACGTCTTTCATAGGCTGTTTTTGGAGGATAATGGCTCGTATTGATTTTCGCTGCAATAATTTTCAGTCAGTCCGAAATTTTATTATTATTATTTAATGGACCATTTGCAAGGAAGCAGATGGAGTCAGCTTACTTATGTCTCTGTTGGCGCGCGTGGAATTCAGTAAATGGTATCTAGGATCTTGCTTAATAAAAGAGGCGATAATACGCACCCTTGTCGAACGCCTTTTCTGACTGAAATTTTTTCTCCAATTCCATTTTCATGTTACACATGGCATTAGTGTAAAGGTTGGCTATTAGATTTATTTTTTTACAACGATGACAATCCGCTTTATCGGACTTCAAGTTGAAGTTAAGAGGATTACAAGAGCACAATTCTATTGATTGTTTGACGAATATAATGAGGATATTTGCATGGTCAGGACTGGATCTTTCAGTGTTGAATGCAGTTTGTTCTCTTCTTGACATACCACAAAGTGATTTGCAGAGCGATGTTTGCATTGTTCTTGCAAAACATGTTTAAAGTATTAAAAATATTTTCCAACAGTGAGATTTCCTTTTTATGGTCCTTTGACAAGGATGTATTCTTTGAGGCTAGCGGACAAGCTTTCCGAGTTCCAGTTTATCTGGATAAATGACAGTAGTAGTTACTAACTAATGTTGAGCGATATTTTTGGAGATCAACTGAAATGTAATCGTTTCCTAGTGCTGTATTTCATTCCAATGTGGTAATAGATTTCCTTATTTTTAGACAGGTCTGGACAAAGGATTGTGAAGTTATTCCTGTCAGAATGCTCACTGCACGAGCAGAATGCTCATTGCACGAGCGGTGGGCCAGCTGTTGGTTCAATTCCATGACAGCCGGTATATGGCTTGGAATGACCCAAAGAGCAATTCTTCGGCCAAGGGCTGTCACCTCGCCACAACAACAGCAACCATCTGTTGGCCCAAACTTCTAATTTTTCATCCCTTGTGTTGTAAGACTCCCACCATTCGTACTAAATGGTTTACTAGAGCACGATGTTTTGTGTATCAATCATTTAGTGGCTATATTTAGGTCTACGGTTCAAATTGGAGTGAGTCTGTTGTATTTGTTTATTGTGATAAACGGATCTTAGCGCTATTCATCTGTTTTCGGCTATAAGGTCTCATGAGTCATCAGAGGTCCATTCTTTACGTTTTGCATTTGAAAAGCTGGCTTAAAAAAATATATATTTTGTGACAGACGAGTCTTTGTTTTTGATCGTTTTTATAGGTTTCTACATAGAATCTGCGATCAATATTTCGAGGCAGGGTGAAGCGCGGTAATTTGCTTTTTTGCACTGCATGCTGTGGCGACACTGTTGGTCGAAGAGAGTGGATAGTGTGCGTGGGTTATTGTGACTGACAGGAGATTTGTATTAGTCTGCCTTTCAGTTGCCATAATGCATTGGACATTAGAGAAGAGGTCATTTTGTGTTAAAGCGAATTTTTCAAATGCGCACTCGATCATTGCAGCACAGCGCGATTTTCCTCAAATGCGGTACTGGAGTAAAACAAACCCCAGAGAACTTCACCAGAGACCTCTGAATTCGGAACGCGTCACTGTGTGGAGTTTCCAGGATAACCATCTTGCCGTAACTGTGAACTCTGAAATGTACTTGATTATTATACAGGATTTTTTTAAGCCGGCTCTTGGGGCAATGCAATTAGAGGATGCATGGCTCCAGGATGGTGCCACTGCACACACAGCGAGGATTACCATGAATTGTTTGAAGCAATTGTTTCCTAGACGGCTCTTATCTCTATGAGGGGTGATGTGAACTGGCCGGCACGCTCACCAGACTTAGCTCCATGCTATTTTTTCCTTTGGGGTTACATGAAGTCCAAGGTGTATATCAACTGTCCCAACACCTTGGAAGACCTAATTAATAATATTGAGGCTAAAACTGGCAGTATACCAGTCGACGTGCTTGCTAGAGTTCACTATAACTTCAGAAAACGTATGCAGCAGTGTTTGGATAGCAAAGGTCGACATTTGCCAGATACACTATTTAAGGTCATGTAATTTAAAAATTTCCTTACTGTTCAATATAATTAAAATATAAAATAAATTTGTCTAATGTCCATATTTTTTTATTTCATTCCCAAATAAGCGAAATTCCTCGCTCCATCCTGTACATATAAAAAATCATTTCTTATATTTCGCGTAGTGTAAAGACTAGATCGATTTTATCAAATCTTCAAAATTTTAACAGGTCGTCATGTGTACGCTTCAATCGTTCATATAGTGCATAAGGTAGGCTTAAGCCTTCGCTATAGGATGGACGGTGTGCACGGCTCAGGTTTAAAGCCTTTGAAAAACATTTGGCCTTTTTCAGCGGTAGGTTTACACCACACAAATGCTGATGACCTTACTAGTAACTGATTAACTTCTTAACCATTTAAGAGCTTCTCTCTACAAAAAATAGCTGTTCGGAGCTGACTTTTACACAGCTGGTTCTAGGCAGTGGGTAAAAGAATTAAATCGTTCCCAGCTCATTGACTTGGGATATGTCCGCCATTAAATAGGATAGAAATGATCGGAGGATGGAGGCTTTATGCTGTAGTTACCAGTGCATTAACAAATGACTTCTTAAAAAATTCTGGATTTAAATTTTAAAGTTTCCCGTTGATTCCTAATAACATATTAGGAGAAGTAAATATATCAGAGGGGATAGAAAAAATCAGAGGACGAGAAGGCATTTTCCGCGGTTCATGACTCCTTTAAATTTGATGTCTCGAACAAATTCTCTGTTAAAAATTGTTTTTTGTTAGTAACAGCTTCTGCTGAGGCATTAAAATTGACTAAAATTCTCATTAACATTCATTCATTTTCAATTTATTTATATTAATATCGCAATTCTATAAACTTGCTGTTCGCATACTGCCGCTATGTGGCAGCAGTCAAATCAGTATCTTCATTTTAAATACCAAAAATAGTGTATGTATTAAATGTCAACTTAATAATAATTGCGCAAGACACTCGTATATTCGAAAATATTAACCATTGCTTAAAAATACATAAACACATTTTATATTCATTAGGCAATGGCCAGCAAAAACCAAACATAAAACATTCAATACTGTCGATTTTAAAACGACACTTGTTCATAAAAGTATTTTTTGTCAAAAGATTTATAATTTAAGAAACAAAAACCTTAAAACTTCTTTCATTACTAACAGTTTGCTAAAATTAAATGTCCATTTACAGCAAATATTCAGCTAGACTACTGCCCATTACATGCAATAAGGAAATTGAGAAAAGTCTCTGAAATTGTCGATTACGGAAAAGTTTTCATGTCCAAGCCGTTGCCACTTGGCAACATTTCAAATTAACCGAGATAATGAAAAAGCATTTTCCTTGGTTTCTTCTTATCGGCGGCCACGATTTCGTTTGGCCACTGCCTGCCTGCCACTCAATTTAAATAATTAAAATTTAATGATATTTGTTGCTGCTGTCGTTGCGGCCGCCGCCGCCGCCACCACCATTGCTTTGCCACAATTTAGCCAATAATTTAATGTTGGCCGTGTTACATAAAAATATGCTTTTAATATGTTCGCCTCAATACGCGGCGGTAGCATTGCCGACCAGTATTAGAGATTTCTCAATTCAAACTCTTCTAGCCACCCGGCCAGTGTCTTGATTTCCCAACAACAACTTTTAGTGTTTTTTTTTTGTTTTTGATAAATGAAGAATTTTTGCAGCTTGTGACGTATTGATGGCAATAATCGCCATTAAACATTTAAAAGCCGATGCCGACACCGTCACAATAGAGGCACCACCGTGACGCAGCATACATGTCTAAACGGGCTAATGGTGGGGTTGGTGGTATGTGTGAAGCTCAAAATAAAGCCTTTTACACCTCATACCGTCGTAAAGAGTAAGAGCGGCTAAAACGAAAGACTTAAGAAGCAAACTTTATTGGAAGAAACATCAAAGGTTTCAGCCACAAACGTAATTGTGCGGGTAACTCGGATTTCATACGCAAGAGAACCTAAAACTCAATTACCCACATATGGTAAACAAAAGACTTAAGCTACAAACTTTATTTGCAATATCCTGCGCTGTTGCTCCTCTGAATATCATTTTTAGTCAAGATACTAACATACTCAGATGATCTAATTACCAATATCAAGAATTCTGGCTTTCTCCACCTGTTGGCCTCTGCACCAGAGTTGTTCGCTGTCTGAGCTTAATGTGGTGGCGTTTGTTTCCATTCGACCGACATGTCCAAACCAGTGCATTTTTACTGCGTATAGCAGCATTTATGTCGGCAAACACGTTAAGGTTCATTTGTCACATCTGCTCCCTGCCTATGAAAATGGGGCATACATTTAACAATTCGACAGAAAATTGTACAACTCTCTTGTATGATCGGGGCTACTCCCATTTGTCGAATCTTAACACAATATGGTCGATATTAACTTTTTAGCCATTGATTTCATTCTATTGAAATTTTACAACGCTCGGCATTTTTTTTAAAGAGGGCATGGCACTGCCCACTTTTCCTGCAGAATATATCGTGTCGCTGATATGCCATCATAATACTCGTATGTTCCAATTATCATCGTCAGTTCTCTAAAAGTTAATGAGAAAATTTTTTTTAAGTTTCAAAGTTGTGTGGACAGTGCCACGCCCACTTGTTAAATATTACCAAAACACAGCTTATAATAATTTCCTTGTCATTGAGTTCATTCTGTTAAAATTTTAAGACGATCGGTCAATTACTTAGGCCATTAATGGGATTTTTTTTATGGGAGATGTGGCACCGCCCACCTTTTTCTGCAGGATGTGATTCATGCCAACATCATAGTTCAAGACATATTGTAATTTCACACCCTACACCACTCTGTGGTACAGGGTATCATGATTAAACGCTTTTCGCAACATTTTAAAGGAATTTTTCGTTGTATTCAAAGTACGTTTTTTCTATTAAAAATCTTTAAGACAACTTCATTCTCTTTTGAGTTTTGACAGAGTATTGAGTAGTATCAGTGTATTGCTTATTGTTATAGATCACCCCTCAGCACCCCCTATTGCTTTCAGTAGCGTAATAACCGTCGTCCTAATCCAATCCTTAGGCCAAGTAGGCATAGACAGGGTACCGAAAGACTGGATGATCCGTTTGCTACGAAGCAGGTGGATATCATGCAGATGGAACGGCATACATATCACAGAAATAGTTTATCGGAAAACTCCACTGGGTGGCACCTTCTTAATACTCCAAGGGATCATCTTCATATGCAGTCTATTGGGGTCTTAACCCAAGAAGTATATAAATACGTCTGTTATGTGTCTGTCACTCATAGTAAGGCTTATGAGGGGCAGGCAACCAAACACCCTCTGCAGATTGGCCTCAGATGCATTAAACCTTTTTCTAAGATGGGATAAACCAAAGTAGCTTAAATGTTAACCCAGAGAAAACGAGATATCCCCTTTTATGAGAAAAAACAAGGTTTCCAACCTTTGAAGAACCTTGCTTCCAAGGAGAAGTCATCAGGCTGATTGATAAAGTTAAATAACTTAGGGCAATTTTTGATATGAAACTTCTATGGAAAAAAACAGATAGACAGAGTGAAAAAATGCTTTTGAATATGCAGTAGCTCAATTGAATCTTATTAGGGTCTTAAGCCTGGAAGATTGCCGATGTAACACCGATCCCAAAAAAGGGCGAGGCTAGTAACCCTGAAAACTACCGTCCAATTGCAGTGTGCTCTGCACTCTCGAAAGTGATGGAGAGTATGGTTAATCACCATTTTGTAAATTATTTAGAGTCAAATGGCAACCGAAACCGATCTACAGGAGACCTGATGGCGTTCCTTTCGGAGCAGTGGAGTCGATCAATTCACCAACTTGGTGAAAGTAAGCTAGTGGCTCTGGATATTTCCAAGGCGTTCCATAGAGTGTGGCACGGCGCACTCCTATCAAAGCTAATTGCTTTTGGAGTCGGTACTGATTTTTTCTCGATTCATATCGAGTTTTCTCAGTGATCGCTCTATACGTGCTGTTATAGACGGGGTCTCGTCGGATGAGTATGCTATAAATTCAGGGGTTCCGCAAGGCTCTGTTCTCTCTCCCTCTCTGTTTCTCATATTTCTCAATGACCTCCTGAGTCTAACAACAAACTCGTTTGCTGACGACAGCAGCATCTGTCACTCATATTCGTTCGACCGTAGACCGGGCCTCACAGATACAGAGGCGATGAGGCAAAATATGACTGACACACTCAACGAAGATCTTGTCAGGGTCTCAGAGTGGGGTTTTGCAAATAGGGTCGAGTTCAATGCTAGCAAAACCCAATGCTGCCTGTTGAGTCATAAACGATCGACGGGCTTAACATCATCGGCAATACTGATGAATGGGACTGTTGTCAAGGAGTCGGATGCTCTTGATGTTCTGGGCATGAAAATTCAGTGTGATGTTCGCTGGAACAAACACATTTTTGAAGTGTTCGAAAGAAGCATTCAAGTGCCTGGGTTTTTAAAACGGTGCAAGAAATACTTCACTTCCTCCGACCTCCTCAACATCTACATCACATACATTCGGCCAAAAATGGAGTATAACTCCCACATCTGGGCGGGTGCTTCAAGGTCTTCTTTGGAGTTTCTCGACCGGGTGCAAGGGAGGGCGCTGAGGCTTGTTGGAGATAGCAGAGTGGCCAACTCTGTTATTTCACTCGAGCATCGGCGGAGTGTTGGTTGCGTATCACTCTTTTACAGGTACTTTAACGGGATGTGCTCTTCTGAGTTAGGTGATCTCATCCCGGGGGTCAGAGTTTTCGCCCGTAACACCCGCTTGTCTAGAAGTTCGCATCCATTTGTTATTGATTGGCCTACTGATCGCACGACGCATTACAGGGAGAATTCGTTCTTCGGCCGCGTTGTCCGTATGGGGAACAGACTTCCCGCAGAGGTGTTTCCTGCCACGTACGATATGAACAGGTTCAAATTAAATGTCCATAAACATTACTCCCTCTTTCCTTCAATATCCTAACCTATCTTCCCTTGACCGATGCAATGCACTGCATATATAGGGGACATCCCCTGAGTGCTGGTCTTAAATAAAATAAAAAAAGTATAACGCAAATAAACTAAAAAATGTACTGTCTGAGAATCAGCAAAGGAATCTGTACAACTTCTTCTAGGACAATGGAAGTTATACTAAATATAAGTCCGAATGATATTTATATCAAACACAAGGCGACCATCACAACTTGATGGCAGTTGGCGAATGGGTTAAGGGAGACCGGAAATCCCGCCACCAAAATATCCTTTAACGGACTTTGTACCACTAGAGCGAGTAAAATACCGTCTTCCGGAAAGGACTATCTTTCTTTCTCAAACAAAAATGCCAAACAGAGAGTTCTGGACAGATAGGTTCCTTATATAATAAGGAACCGACGGCTCGAAATTGGACAACAACACTCTAGCTGGGTTCTATATTGAGAACCTTTGTATCGAAAGATATTTGCAGGACCACAATATGGTATTCCACGCAGAGATTAAGGTCATCATGGAATGTATACGATGACTCAACGGACATAACAAATACAAGAATATGAAGATATTCACAAACATCTAAGAAGCGATCAAGGCACTGTCATCAACGACATTCAAGACAGGAGTGTTTGTTGAGTATAAAGAAAAAATATCTACCTTTGTGGCACCATAGAAATCATAGCTAGAAATAGGTCACATAAACAGACAACGCCATTCCCTTCCAATAAGACCTAAAAATTAAATCTTGGGCCATAGTCGCTCACAAATCGCTATGGAACTGCACATTGGGCTGTAATATGCTTTAAGGAGACCCTAATGAAAGAAGAACAAAAAAGCTTTGAGGTCGTATGAAGACGCGATAAGGCAGGATGATAGGCGTTTTCAACGGCCATCCATCACTAAAGAAACATCTCTTCCGCATTGGAAGAGTGGGCTCAAAAATTTGCGAGGAGGATGTCCCAGAGGTAGAGCACTTTCTCTACCAATGTCCAACTTTCGCTAGCTCGATACAACAAAATCTTTCGGCCAGTATGACAAGTCTAGAGCATATAAGGAGGGTTGTGTTGGATGATGATCAAAAGTTTCGTATACGATACAGAAAGAAAATAGCAAACCATTAAACAAGAGTGCTCCCTATCCTTTCACTGGCTTAAGTAGATATAAACCCATAGGGTATGAGTCCTACCTTTCAAAATAGGGGAAAACAAAACAATCCTGCAGTAGGGATATAACGAATTTAATTGGCAACCGAAAAAATGTCTGAAGCCACAAACTATATTAGTAGACTCCTGAGTTATTAACGTTTTTTGTTTGCTACGCAGGAGGTATAGGATCTGCAATAGATTCGTACTGAAGCCATACGTCATACTCGTATGTTCACACTTTCGTACCTTGGCCCCGCGATACTACCATCAGTTAAAATTTTAAGAGGAGTCAGCACTCCGTGTTGCCTTCGTTGCTGATACATTTGGCCCACTTCTGTGCTTCAGTGTGGTGGATCTCCTCAGCATTATCATTATGTATATATTCACTAAATCCCTTACCTTCTCCGGCCTCACCATTATGCCTACTTACTTTTTAGCCCTCACTATTTCCCCTAGCAAGTCCTCCATTCTGGTTCGAGTCTGACTACAACGTGCTTCTCGACTTTGTCCATATCAGAGCAAAAGCCTAATGGTTCTAATGGCTTTATTAACGTGCATTTGGACTTTGGCTATACGAGGGCGGTTCGGAAACTTCTTAGCTAAGCACAAAAAGCGCGGTATAAACAGTTAAGTGTTTTCGAAACTTCCATCTCTGCTATGAACACATGTTAAATTTTTTTCGATCTGGCAACTCCTTCATATAGAAACAGGTGTTCACAAAAGACGCATCCGCGTTTTTTTTTACAATGGAAGAATTAGAAATGCGTGGTATCATTAAATATTTACATACATAAAAAAGGTTTATCGGGGCAAGAAATTCATAATGATATGGTGAATGTGTTAGGTGAAAGTGCTTCTTCATATGCAACAGTAAAAAATTGCGTTGGTGAATTTAAACGTGGTCGGAAAAGCATTGAAGATGAAGCACGTAGTGGACGTCCAAAAACAGCAACAACAACAGAAATTGTAGCCAAAGTGCATGATATGGTATTAAATGATCGACGAATAAAAGTGCGTGAAATAGCTAATATCAGGGGCATCTCAAATGATCGAGTCCATTTAATTTTGCATGAAGAACTACAGATGAAAAAGCTTTCTGCAACATGGGTGCCGCACTTGTTAACAGTCGACCAAAAACGCATAAGAATGAACATTTCTCAAGCTTGTTTGGATCGTTTTCTGCGAAATAAAATGGATTTTAAGCGTCGTTTCATAACTGTTGATGAGACATGGATCCACCACTATACTCCAGAGACAAAAGAACAATCCAAACAATGGACTGGAGCTGGAGGAAGTGCCCCAAAGAAGGCAAAAACAATTCAATCCGCTGGTAAGGTTATGGCAACGGTTTTTTGGGACTTCAAAGGTATTTTATTGATTGACTATCTGCAAAAGGGTAAAACAATAAATTCAGAGTACTATTGCAACCATTTAGATCAATTAAATGTACAAATTCGAGAAAAACGTCCTGGCTTACAACACAAAAAAATATTTTTTCATCAAGACAACGCACCAGCGCACAAGAGTGTTTTAACAATGGCTAAAATCAACGATTTAAAGTACGAGTTGCTTGACCACCCACCTTATTCTCCTGATTTAGCTCCCAGTGACTTTTACCTGTTCCCAAATCTAAAAAAAAACCTTGCTGGCAAGCGTTTTACCTCAAATGAAGATGCAATTACAGTTGTAAACCACTATTTTGAAGACCTTGAGGAAAACTATTTTATTCAAGGGATAGAATTGCTAGATAAGCGTTGGACTAAGTGTATTGAAGTTTCAGGAGATTATATTGAAAAATAAAAATATTTTTAAAAAACTAACTATTCTCTTTCATTGATAGGCTAAGAACTTTCCGAACCGCCGCGGCGCGCCGTATGACATCGATTTTACTAATTCCGTCATATCATCTGCTAATCCCACAATTGTTGCATCCTCTGGTAGTTTTAGGCCGAATATGCCGCCGTACTTCGAATTCTACAATAGGGGTTCTAGGACTGCTTAACTTAAGAAACTCCTGCTGAAATTTTGTATGAGTCTATGCCCCTAACAGTTTCGTATTACTATGTCCTATCAGAGAAGACGCATTTGCCTTTTATCAGATATTCAGGAGCATTTGGATAATATGATATGTACTCACCCTGTTGAATTACAAGCTTTTTAATATCAAGGGTGATATGTTACTGCGTTAAGTGAGGTTAGATAAAAATGACTGCCAATTACACAGTACAACAGCCAATCTGGGGGGTGAGAAATTCCAAGGCAGGGTGATGGTACTAGGTCAGTATATTTAAACCCTCAAAGGGTTTTGCGTTCGTATGTGCCAGTTTTTTTATGACCTTTTACATTTTTTCCTTATCTTGATTTTTTTTCGCTTAGTTGTAAAATGTTGGCAAAAACGTAGTTTTACATAACTCGAGAACGACTAGTTCGATTTTGCTGAAATAAATTGAGAAAAATTAATAATTACATTTTCTTTAATCCATTAATATACTGTTTCTCTACAAAATCAACATTTTTGCAATTAGAAATAAGTTTATGAAGAAAATTTTGCCAAAAATTTTTTTTTTTTATATTTTTTAAAACTTATAAATCCCAAACGGAAAAACGTGTAGAGTCTTATAACTTTCACGTAAAGTCACATAACCTATAAACAAAATGCAACATAGATCATAGAAATCGATTAACGCGTTCTGCTTTTATTTACAATTTAGTAACTTCACTTCACTCGCACATACGAACGCAAAACCCTTTGAGGGTTTTAATATACTGACCTAGTACCATCACCCTGACTTGGAATTTCTCACCCCCCAGACAATAACCCCAAAAATGTTCCACAGTGTTATTTGTCACACTCTTTGTATCACAATGGTACCATAGGTTTCACTGAACAACCCAAACAGAGCTTTCCGGTCAGGGGGTAAGTGGCAAACTAAACTCGTAAAATCCTTCAAACAAAGGACTTAAGCCACAAGCCTCTTTCGCATAATCCGGCACTATTTAATACCCTTATTTTCATTCACAACTAAACCGAAAGACCTAAGCCACAAACTTTTTAATTAAAAGAAACCTCTTAGTACTACCGATAATTATGATTAACTTCATTTACCTAAAAACGAAAAATTACAGCTACAAACCTTATAAGCAGAATAAGTCCATGTTCGCACCATGAATTTCATTCACAAATTGCTTGTCTACATTTATTGCCATTAGCAAAGCTCTTTGTCTGTCTCATTCTTTAACCCCAATCAGTTCTTTCCCGATTACAATCACCCCAAATACTATACGTAGTGGTTTGTCTTTGTGCCGAAACCTGTCTGCCTGTCGCAAGTGTAACACCAGATTTTACAAATAATTTGTTAATTCAACTTGTTACCAAAACATTCGGTTGTCTTGGTGTGTTACTATATCGTGCCGGTGTCTTTGTCTATGCCTATCTATCCGTAACAAATCACGATATTTTACTCTTTTTATGTGTAAATCAGCAATTTAAATATTTTATTATTATAGACTGTGGCGGCTTTTGTCACAAATAAATCGCAAAAAGGCCAAATACGTTTTGTTACAAGCTACAAACAAAAAATGCTCAAGTCTAGAAGTTTAATTTACAAAACAAAAACTTTAAAACAATTACACTGCAATGCAATACAATTTGAAATGGATTGATGTTAGTGCTTTGGGGGTTTCTTTTGTCTAGTGGCTCTAATTGCCAAGATGAATTTCAACATTCTTACGAGGGCTGATTGAAAAGTTTTTATTTTTAAAAAAATATCCTTAATTGTTATTGACACAGCCGTAATACGAGGGTTGCTATTTATATTTCGGGTCCGGCAATAAAAACACAATGATTTATCATTGGAAATGGTTTTATTGTTTTTCAAAATATTCTCCTATAAGATCAATACACTTTTGCATGCGCACAAACAAATTTTCGAAGCACTTTTTCCACTCCGATTGAGACACCTCCAAAACATAATTTTTGAACGCTTCAACAGCTGCTTCGGGCAATGGAAAACGTTGGCCACGCATTTTGTTCTTGATGCTAGGGAATAAGAAGAAGTCATTGGGTGCCAAATCAGGGCTGTGTGGTAGATGACCCATCAATTCGACAACTTGAGTGGTCAAAAAGCTCATTCCGTCTTCTCTTATTATCTTTCCCCATTTCTTCGAACACTGTTGGCAAACAGATGGTTGTATAACACTCAGAATTGACCGTCCTACGTTCCACTTAAGGCACTGTGGCAACATGGCCGGTTATACTGAAAAAAACGCAATCATTTGCTTCGATGTAAAGGGTGTTTTTTATTGGAACTTTAAGTTGGCATCACTTTTTTAACTGGCGGCCATTTTGTCAGCTGTCAAGTGATTAATATTTAGTTTGGTTTGCCATTTCATCATGAACAGGTTGACAAAAGAACAACGCTTGCAAAATGGGCCGAAAATGAGATTCATCTCGATGCTGATTTTCATCACAAAATTTTGTTCAGTGATTTTTGGTTGAATGGCTACGTCAACAAGCAAAATTGCCGCATTTGGAGTGAAGAGAATCCACATGAGACCCTTGAGACGCCATTACATCCACAAAAACTGACTGTTTGGTGTGCTCTATGGGCTGGTGGAGTCATTGGGCCATACTTCTTCCGAAATAATGCTGGAGAGTCAGTTACCGTTAATGGAGACCGGTATAGAGCCATGATAACCGACTATTTTGTTCCCGAATTGGATGGCATGAATGTGGATGAGTTGTGGTTCCAACAAGACGGCGCTACATGCCACACAGCGCACGTCACAATCGAATTATTGAAGGAAACATTCGATGAGCGCATAATTTCGCGGAATGGACCTGTCAATTGGCCACCAAGATCGTGTGATTTGACACCATTGGATTATTTTCTTTGGGGATATGTGAAGTCGCAACCAGAAACGTTAGCGGACTTGGAAGCCAACATTCGTGGCGTTATTGCCAACATACGGCCCCATATGCTCGAAAAAGTGGTTGAAAATTGGACCTGTAGAATTGGCTTTATTCGAGCCAGCCGCGGCGGCCATATGCCCGAAATCATATTTAAACATTAATGGCATAAAATTATCCTTCCAATAAAGCCAAATTGATGGACATTAAAACGATTTTCTTGTGTTTTATTTCAATTCGAAGTTCTATACCTCAATAAAAAACACCCTTTACTTCTTCACGAAAAACTTTTGTTGGATTTGGCTCGTCTTGAAAGACCCATACGGTCGATTGCTGTTTTGTTTCAGGTTCATATGCATAGATCCATGATTCTTCACCTGGGACAATGCCTTTAAGCTACCGTAGTTATACTTTTTCAACATATCTTTGCACCAATCCATACGAGCCTTTTTTTGAGCATTCGTCAATTAAGTGGAATCCAACGAGAAGATATTTTTTCACGGCCAAATGAATATGCAATATATAATTGATGCTTGTCATAATAATGCCCAAAGATGCCTCAATCTCACGGTAAGTCACATGTCGGACTTGCTGAATCAGTTCATGCACAGCATCGATGGTTTCTGGCTAAGTGACCGAAGTTGGACCTCCTTCACGAAATTCACCCTGTAGCGAACTGCGAAAACTTCTTCGATTGGGCTCTAGCAAAGTTTTACGAAAATGCAGAATTTCATCGAAAACTCATCTTCAGCGATGAAGCTCATTTCTGGCTGAGTGGTTTAGTCAATAAACAAAATATGCGTTATTGGACAGCAACACATGTGTTTCAAGAGATACAATAGCATCCGCAACAAATTACTGTGTTTTCATTCCGGAGGTGTGATTGGGCCGTATTTTTTTCGAAAATTAGCTCCAAAGAATTGATCGCTGTACTCGTGCTCGTGGTGGTCATATGGCCGAAATCGAATTTCATTCTTAAAATATAACACTTGCATTACATCTGGAATTAATTTGAAATCTTTATCTTAAATTTTTTGTGTTTAATTAATATATAAAATTGCTGTGTGTTTAATGGAAAACCCTGTATGTGCCTTTCTGTTGACTATATAACTTGAACCTTTATTCGATTCTGGTTTTGCGATTCTGGTTTTGCAACAAAGAAAAAAAGATTAAGGTGAGAACAAAACACCTTCTCTGCCAGCAACACACATTTGTATGGGGGCTATCAACCATCAACCAGTATGGCTCCGATTATGCACTGATGGATCAAAGTATAAAATGAGTTGTATGGTGAATATAGTATCCTCTCGGATCAGCTGATTTTGAAACTGTGCCTCAAGCTACCAAAATATTGTAGCATTACTCAGGCCGAAATCGTAGTAATAGGAACTGCTTTGCTGCGTTTTCCATGGGATATCATGCAGGCCTATCTTAATACTTATTATCATGGCGGTCATAATATCCCATTGTATACCACTTTGAGAATTATTCAAGAATGTTGACTGCCTCTAGAGAAGATAGCGAGACATTTGTCGGTAACCCTTTATGTGTTTTTTGGTGACAGCGGCATTGAAAGTAAATGTACAACTGACACAATTTCAAGAGCTGGCGCCACCAGAACTTAAATGAGTGTAGTAGAGATATTCCTCTCGACAGGGTTAAACGCTTTTATCCCTCTCGTTTAACCCCAATGTGGGTTCCTGATCACAGAGGCATTGATGGTAATTGTACAGCTGACACACGAAAGCTCGGGCCACCAGAATCTAAATAAGTGAAGATATTCCTCCAGAGCAGGGTTAAGCGCTTTTATTACCTTCCATACCTCCCATGGGGTTCCTGGTGACAGCGGCATGGATAGTAGTTGTTAAATGCGAACCGTGATTAATTGTCCACGCTAAGACACTGTGTTTTCCATACCAAGCCTTCGTGGATGTTGCAACAAAGAAAAAAAGATTAAGGTGAGAACAAAACACCTTCTCTGCAAGCAACACACATTTGTATGGGGGCTATCAACCATCAACCAGTATGGCTCAATACTATCGTGAAGGCCACTGGCCTACTAGAGAACACGCTTAAAGACTGCGTCTCCTGTTAAACGACTTCAGTGGAAGTTGCACAAATGAAAATGAGGTTAAGGACACAACCTAACTTCTTCTCTGTCAGGAACTCACATCGGGAGGAACCTATGTATGGGGCCCTTATGAAGGCATGATCCATATGACCCAATACTACCATGATTGGCATGATTGCTTTCAATATCTGTTTCAATTACCGGCTTCTAATTCGGAGGGGTCTCAAATCGAACATGGTCTGGTATGGTGCAATTTTGTCAGACCTGCTTTTATGCCTCCATAATGCTTTATACTAAAGACCAGAAGAATACTGTTGTTGTTGTAGCGATAAATGTATGTCATGGTGACAACCCTTGGCCGAAGAATTGCTGCTTCGTGTTAATCCGGTCCATAGATCCGGCCGTTGTGGGATTGAGAAGTATACTGTGCTTGAGGCTAATGGTAGGATCCTAAATCGGGAGGATCCTGCTTTATAAAAATATAAACAAATATTATCCAATTTCACTAGATTTGCTTACAGGTCACTTGTACGAGTAATAGTCTTTGCAAAATTTGGTAAGAAGCGGATGTAATACGAAGATGGTAGGGTTGTTTTACATTATATCAAAACATGGAACGATATGAACCAATTTTAGTAGGGTTCAGTCTTGGTCAAAACCTAAACAATGTGCAATGTTTCGTTGAAATTGTGGCATGTAGTTTAGTTCAATCGATCGATGGACAGACGGAATGTCGGACATCGCTGTATAGAATTAGACGGTTAAACTGGGATATAGCTCCTTTCCTTTCGGGTGTTACAAACATCGGCACTAAATCATAATATCACAGTGTGGTGTAAGGTGTTCTTTAATCAGCACAAATGAGTTTTTTTTCTTGTCTCGTACACAATTTTAATAAATTCAATTTAATACTTCAGATACCATTGAGCCAACAATACGACATTTCTTCAAAGGAGATCTAGAAATGGACCGTCTACACCTTTGTCCATTGAAAGCACAATAGAACACCAATAAAACATGGCTCTTCACTAAAGATAAGCACAAAAAAGTCACATAATCATTTTTTTATATTTCGAACCGTGGAATCACCTCTAATTAAATATCGCACTAAGCTCCGCATACACTTGTTTAATCTTCAATATAACCTTGACACGGCATAGCCAACCATTATGTCATTTAAAATCAACTCAAATCACATCTGAATTACCCTCTAATTGATCAGCCTCATTGAATAAAATTCTTTTATGATTGACAGACAAATGAAAATCACATTTTTCCTCTCGAATTTGCTGGTGGATTTCCCTCCCAACTTTGAAGCAACTATCTGAGTGGCACAAAGTCTAAATTTACAGATTGACCAATCATTTTACAAAAGACTACAAAAAACAACAAAATTGCACTTATTTGTTTTATGTTGCCACAGCTGTTGCTTAAAGTGCTGTTGGCTGTCTTGGCCGGTGGACTACATTAAATTATTAAACAATTAAATCGTTTTTGTGTTATTTTGTTTTTTTTTCCTTTTGCATCATAACTTGTACTCATGTGTGCTTACAATTTAATTAACAATTGATTGATTTCGGTGAGTTTTTTTCACTCTCGGTATGAAATTCGAACTAGGTATCGGTCTGCAATGAAAGGCAGGTATGTTTTTTTTCAGTCAAAAATTAAGAGCTCTCCATAGACTGTTCAGTGCTACTAACCTGCGCTTTCATTCAAAATGTAATTAAATTAATTTTTGTTTTCCGAAAAATACGTTTAATAAGTTTTGTGGCCGTGTTGTTTTTTTTTTTTAAATTTAACAATGTTGTTAGCTACAATGTTTTTAATGGCCAATAAAGACCCAATTAAGTTATCAACCTGTTGTAATTGCAACACTCTGTTAGAGTCGGTATTGCCGTTCACACATACTTCATGTTCGCAGAAATAGAGCAAGAGAGAATGAAAGAGTTGCCAAGTGCCTATCAGTTATACGATAATATTCGGGTGTCCTTAATTAACCTTTATTTATATATATCGTAAAGAAATCTGTTTCTTTGTAGACCTTTTTCAGATCCTAGCCACAACTTTTCCGTGGTATTTTATGTTAGTATAAAAATTTTTAGAAAGCAGATACCTCTGGCGTCTTTCGAAAGTTAAAGTTGTCGAGGACCTTATAGCATTGCTAACCTAGACTCAACAATAAGTTTTCAGCTTGTTTAGATGCTAAGGTACTAAATTAATCCATTACACCACACAACCAGATTGGCTTAAGCAAAACGAAAGACTTAAGCAACAAACTTCAAAAAAAATATTTATTGTTGATATATTTATTCCTTCTGTTCCATTGGCTAAAGCAAAACGAAAGACTTAAAAAACAAACTTCATTATAGTCTTTGTTGCTGACACGAGAGCATATCAATAATTACGTGTTTCGAGTGCTCATTAAACATTAATTTTTGCGGAAAAAAACAATCAAGCAAACCAAGGAAAAGCTTGGGACTCTGCACGATCGATTTCAATGGTAACAAAGTGAAGTACTGACTTTCGTTGTGGTCCCATAAGTACAAATGACGCTGAACGTTCTGCACGACCAATTAAGGTCAATACACACGAAAATGTCCACGATATGGTGTAGGCCGATCGAAGAGTAAAAGTGCGTGAGATTGCTGATGCCATACGCATTTCATAAGGCAGTGTGATGTCGATTTTATTTGAACAGTTGGGTTTAAGAAATCTGTGCAAGATGAGTGCCGCATATTGACCAATTGACCATAAACGTAATCGTGTGACAACCTTAAAGGATTTTTTGGAGTTGTTTAACCGCAATTCGAATGAGTTTTTGCGGCGTTTTGTAACTGTAGATCGAACATAAATCCATTTCAACACTCCGAAGACCAAGCAGCAGTCTCCGGTTTCTCCGGGTTAACCGGATCCGAAGAAGGCCAAGGTGACTTTATCGACCAATAACGTGATGACAACAGTTTTTTTTGAATGCACGCGGTATAATCCACATCGGTTACCTTCAATAGGGAAAAATAATAAACGGCGAATATTATGCCAACTTGTTGGACCGATTTAACAAGGATTTAAAACGACCCTATATAGCCAAGAAAAAAGTTCTTTTTTATCAAGATAATGCACGGGTCAGCTTGTCGTAATTATTGGTAGTCGAAGGTGGCTTAAATAAAGACTGTTAGTTTGACGAGGCCCAAAAATGCGTTCAAAAGGAACATGGTTCCCGGCTGATTTGGCGTTTAGGACACGGGTACCTAAACTAAAGCAAATTTCACTACTAACAAAAAACTTAATACCTTTTTCTCTACGAATCCAAATATGGAAATATTTTAAGGCTTTACAAGAAAGCATGGATTATAGCTAGGGACCCTAGTTACCCGAAAATACAGACCTTTACAAGGGCGACCGCAAAACTAACTGGCCTGGCACATTTTCTGTTTTACTAGCAACTTTTTTTTTGTTTTTTAAAAGCAATCTTTTATAAGAAATCTGTCAAAATTTCCGAAATATTTAATGATTATTTTCTTTGTTACAGGTAATTGAAGTAAACAAGTTTTATAATTTTTGAAAAATGGAAAATAAAGAGTTTTGTGCGGTAATTAACACTTTTATATGAAAGGTTATACGCCACAATTAATCAAAGATGAATTGGATTCTGTTCATGGTGATAATGCACCATCATACTCCACTATAAAATCCTGGGTTCAACAATTTAAAATGGGTCGTTCAAGTACGGAAGATGAACAGCGCTCTGGAAGACCGAAAACTGCTACTACATTGAAAACATTAGAAAAATATTTAATGAAGTGACTTAAGATAGACGAATAAAGCTCAGAGAACTTGCTGATATTGTTAAAATTCACGAAAAACAAGTTTGGAGTACTTTACATGATGAACTCCACATGAAAAAGCTATCCGCAAGATATGTGCCGTGTTTGTTGACTTTGTCCCAAAAAATCGTCCGTTGGACCAATTCCGAGGAGCTTTTAGCGATTTATCAGCGTAATCCAATAGAGTTCTTGCGCCGATTCATAACTGTTGATGAAACATGGATCCATCACTACATCCCAAATGCAAAGAACAGCCAAAACAATGGATAGAAGCTGGTAAAAGTGGTCCAAAGAAGGCTAAAACTGTTAAGTCAGCAGCAAAAGTAATGGCCACAGTATTTTGGGATGCAAGGGGTATAATATTTATTGATTATCTTGAAAAAGGAAAAACTATAAGTAGTGAATATTATTGTGCATTATTGGATAGGTTGAGTGAAGAAATCAAGATAAAACGACCGCATTTAGAAAAAAAGTTCTTTTTTATCAAGATAATGCTCCTTCACACTCTGCATTTTTAACTCAACAAAAACTGGCCGAATTACGATTCGAAATTGCTCCGCATCCACCATATAGTCCAGATTTAGCTCCTTCTGATTATTTCTTGTTTCCAAATTTAAAAAAATTTCTCGGTGGCAAAAAATGTTCGTCCAATAGCGAGGTTATTGCTGAAACTGAGGCATATTTTGAAGGTCTTGAAAAATCTTATTTTTCGGATGGAATTAAAAAACTTGAAAAACGTTTGATGAAGTGTATTGAGTTGTAAGGAGGTTATGTTAAAAAATAAATAATAATAATTCCAAACAAACGGTTCTTTTTATGTTAGGCCAGTTACTTTTGCGGTCGCCCTCGTACATACATAAACCAATTTTGCTATTTATAAAAATATGGATTTATTTTCAATATTTATTAAGCTGAGCTAAAAAATTGGCTTATTAATCAAAAGAAGTGACAAATAGTTTAAAAAAAATTAGAAATATTGGCTCTCAAATAAAATTATCTAAAAGATGTGGGGCCAGACTTATCGACCCATTAGGCCCAAAAACGACCACCAGAATATGGACATATATGTACTCAAATTGATGAAAACTTCTCTACGAATCCAAATATGGAAATATTCTAAGGCTTTACAAGAAAGCAAGGTTATAGCTAGGGACCCTATTTACCCAAAAATACCGACCTTTTGGATAAACAAAAGACTATACCGACCATAAATATGATTGTTGCAATTTCTTTCATTTCAATAGCAAAAAAAATAAGTTGGTAAGCATATAAGACTCCGCCTTGTCGAACTACACAACGGTTTTACTTGCTCTCTGCTTTTGTTAACCAAAATTTCTTCTTTTTTTGCATCTTATTTCTTCCATTAGCAAATTTATCGGTTACTGGTGGTGCTAGCTCCAAGTATTTAAATTAAGTTAGTCAATTTTTGCAGTATATCGGTTCTTTCTATGCACATTACGTTAAATGGCTACCAAAACTGTGCTAAAGTCCAATTTTTCAAAAGAAAATATTGCACTTTTCCTAATGGCATCAGGTAACTAATACTCCAAATTAACTAAGCTTTTTGTTTTTGGTAAAAATTAAATTCCGTTTGACATCACGCAGTCAAAGACATTGCATTCTTCTCAATTAATAAATTTTGTTGAAACGCCTTCATTGCTTTCAAAGATTCAATTGCGTGTTCAAAAAATTTCGCGAGTTATAAAGAAGAAAGTGAAAATGGAGAATAATTATTTAAGTTGAAATAAATCCACATAACCTTAAAAGTGCTGCGACTGTTTTCAAAATGTTACTTCGTGGAAGCTTTTGAAATTTCGGCGAAGATCGGCGGATTGAATGCAATCACAATATATATTTTCTGCTATATTTCTGGCCTAATAATGAAAAGGCGAATATTTATCTTTAAAAATGGTTTTATTGTTTTTCAAAGTATTCTCCAGCATGATTTTTACACTTTTGCACTCCGATTGAGACACCTCCAAAACATGGTTTTAGAACGCTTCAACAGCATCTTCTGACGACGAAAATCGTTGACCACGCATTTTTTTCTTGATGTGTGGAAATAAAAAGAAATGATTGGGTGCCGAGTCAGGGCTGTAAGGCGGATGATCTATCAATTCGTCGTTTTGGCCGATCAAAAAAGCGTTGGATTGCGCCGAAGTGTGAGAGCTCGCATTGTCATGGTGCACAATGATTCGTCTTCTCTTGTTCGTTTTTCGAATTTCTCCGAACACTTCAGGCAAACAAATTATGGTGCAACAATAAGAATTGATCTCCTACGTTGCTCAAGTGGAACAATCGCCGCTTGAGCGCAGAAGAAACAGGCGACCATTTGCTTCGAAGTGTTTCTTCCACGAACAACTTTCGTTGGATTTGGCTCGTCTTCGAAGACCCACACGGTCGATTGCTGTTTTGTTTCGGGCTCATACACATAATTCCATGATTCGTCACCTGTGACGATCTTATAAACGTCTTTTGAAGCACCGCGGTCGTATTTTTTCAAAATTTCTTTGCACCAATCGACACGAGCCTTTTTTTGAGCATTTGTCAAATTATGTGGGATCCAGCGAGAACAAACCTTTTTTACGACCAGGTGTTCATGCAAAATCGAATATATGTTGGTAGAAGAAATGCCCAAGGACGCCTCTATCTCACGGTATGTCACATGACAATCTTGCATTATCAGTTCACGCACGGCATCAATGTTTTCTGGCACAACGGCCGTTATTGGACGACCTTCGTCATTGAGCGAGCGCCGGCCACGATTGAATTCATTAAACCTGTTTTTCACAGTACTATAGGATGATGCTTCATCGCCATACAAAGATTTAAGTTCATCGATGCTCTCTTTCGTGATAACCCACGTCGAAAGTTGTGAAAAATTATCGCAGGAAAATGTTCACGAGTTACTCGTAATTCCATTTTTTTGCCAAATTGATTTTTTCAAGTCACTGTAAACAACACAAATGATAATCGTACGTCAAAACGTTCTGAGTACGTTTATGCTAGAAAATGTCAAACTTTCCAATGGAAAAGACAGATGGCGCCAGGCAACACTAAGTGTTGCCTAGGCCAGAAATATGTATAGCAACCCTTATTGAAATGTTATAAATCAATTTCCATTTACATTCAATTATAATAAATAAATTACAGAAAATAAAATGAAAATTTTATTTAAAAGCGAGCGCCGCTTTTTCTTCTTTTGAAGAACTATAAGAATGCCTTCAAATACGCATTGAAAATTGCTGGAATTTTAACATAAATCACATATCGTTTTCTCCCATCGTAGTTTCCCACTACACACCTGGCGGCCTGTTAAACAAGTGAAAGTTTTCAATTCCAACGAATTAAAAAAAAAGATTTCACACTTCAGAATGGAACAGCCAACACCATCTATCATTTGCAGACCACAACACTTTTGCGGAACAGTGCTATTACTCTAGATAATCTATTTTTAATACGTGTATCTATAACATGCGGGCAATTTATTATGTTCCGCGCTTATGTCCCAGCCACTCTGAAGATTCGCACAAAAAACTGTGAAAATATGAAATTCCCAAGCAAAAGTGAATGGGGCGCATATTAAGGAGGACAGTATCTAATTTGTTTTAATATATGTGCATTATAAATTCTAATACAATTTGTCCCTATATCTGCCAAGTGCTAATGACTTCAAAAATTTCGACCACAAATCAAAAGACTTAAGAGACAAGCACAATTTATCAATATCGCACCAAATAAAAAAAATGAATAAGCAAGCATCTGCATAAAAGGCCAAGAAGTCTTTTTGGAACATCTTTTCGCCGTTCCCTCCACACAGTTGACAGCTAACGGCTGGCAACCCTGAACTTAGGCTGCATCTAAACATGTTGATTGTCCACGATGTAGCAACAATTCTAAGCTGTGGTCAATTTGTTGACGTGCGTTATCAATTTGTTTCGCTTTTTCTGCTTTTTTTTCTTTTCGTTTGTTCGATGTTAACCTAAATAGTTTACACGTTGTTTTTTTGAATAATAACTAAACAATTTGGGGCAATTTTTTTTTGTTTCTTTGTGTGTATGACAGCAGCAGGTGAGTGATCGGCAGCGGCAGATTAATCAAACACTCACTCCGTCAGATTATCACTCCGCGAGTGAAGTGAGTGTACTATCTTGGACGCTCGTACGCATGCGCCTTAACTTTGACAAATTGCAAATATGTTAATAAATTAGTTTGTTAACGATGAAATGATTAATGATTTCGCACATTAAACATGTGTATACTCTGGCATACACGTATACACCAATACATGAATATATTACAAAGCTACACATACATACATGCGAACCTCTTTAACGGCTGATTAGAAGATGCACAGTGGTTGTAGAAGATATCATGTGTCTTTTGAAATTCTCTTTGTACTGAAAATGTATTGATGGCTGTCCGTAGGAATAGCTCCACTACTCGTACCATCCTCCTGGATATGTTCTTGAATGATTTAAAAAGTTTTTTGTAAATGCAAAACCTGCTGAGAAATTGAAGAAAATCTATTCGCTGCCACAAACTAAGTCGTAATTACCAGTACCACAGAATGTTTAACATGACACTAGCGATTAAACTTTTGTTTTTAAGGTGGAAAGCATTCACGGAGAGGCATAATTCGCCGATGAACTTAAATCTTTGTATGGCGATGAAGCATCATCCTATAGCACTGCGAAAAACTGGTTTAATGAATTCAATCGTGGCCGACGCTCGCTCAAAGACGAGGGTCGTGAGGGTCGTCCAAAAACGGCCGTTGTGCCAGAGAAAATTGATTCGTTCGTAAACTAATAATGCAAGCTAGCCATGTGACATACCATGAGATAGAAGCATCCTTGGGCATTTCTTCCAAGGATGCTTCTATGGATCCGGCACAATTTGACAATCGCTCAAAAAAAGCTGGTGTCGATTGGTGCAAAGAAATTTTGCAAAAATACAATCGCGGTGCTCCATAAGACGTTTATAAGATCGTCACAGGTGACGAATCATGGATCCATGCGTATGAGACCGAATCAAAACAGCAATCGACCGTGCGGGTCTTCGAAGACGAGCCAAATGCAACGAAAGTTGTTTGTGAAAGAAGCACTTCGAAGCAAATGGTCGCCTGTTTCTTCGGCAAAACTGGCAATGTGGCAACTGTTCCGTTTGAGCAACGTAGGACGGTCAATTCTGAGTGGTGCACCACACTTTGTTTGCCTAAAGTCTTCGGCGAAATTCGAAAAACGAACAAGAGAAGACGAATCATTGTGCACCATGGCAATGCTAGCTCTCACACATCGGCTCAAACCAGCGCCTTTTTGACCAGTCAAAACGTCAAATTGATGGGTCTTCTGCCGTACAGCCCTGACTTGGCACCCAATGACTTCTTTTTATTCCCGCACATCAAGAAAAAAATGCGTGGTCAACGATTTTCGATCGGAGTGGAAAAAGTGCTTCGACAATTGGTTTGAGCGCATGCAGTAGTTTATAAATCATGTTGGAGAATACTTTGATAAACAATAAATATATATATGTATATGTGTGTTGTGTTATGTGTCGTTGGTACATACATTTTACTCTGGCTACGTCATATGAAATATTGATGTAGAAACTGCAAGATTAATTAATTAATAATATTACTTTAAATTGATAAACGCAGACAAATGCCATAAAAACTAAATAAATACTGCAAAGTAACGAATTTATTCTTCAAATCAATGAATCTTTCATCAATTTGTTGTAAAACTATTAAAAAATCTTTTTCATTGCTTTGATGTATACATTTTTTCAGTGTAGGGAACTAGAGTTGGCTAGAATTTCGATATTTTTTCTAAGAATGTTAAAACAGAGAAACAACTTTGGATTTAAACTTGACTAATATTTAGTGCTCGAAAAACGCAAAACTCTAGAGTCGATATCAAATCAAAATAAAGGGTGGATCAACTAAAACGCACAATGTTAATTGTAAAAAAAAACAAAAGGTTTTCAGAGAATTATCTTTATATTTTTTATTTTGATAGAAGGATCTATGACAATTTTGTGTAAAATAAAATATCGGCCAAATGCTCGCCACGGCTTTGGTGGCATACCGCGATCCGATGGTTCATATCTTCAATGATTCTGAGACATAATGCAATGTTGTCAATGTGCCGAACTATCTCATCCCTTAGCTTTTGAATTGTTCTTGGCTTATTGATGTACACTTTTTCTTTTAAAAAGAAAGAAGTTCAACGGTGTCAAATCACATAATAGTGGCGTTCGATGAACATCTCCTCGACGGGAGATAATACGGCCATTGAATTTTCACGCTCAAAAGAGCCATTGCTTCCTTGGCGTTGTGACAAGTGGCACCATCCTGTTGGAACCACATACCGTGGTCAATTTCTGACCACAAGAAGTTATCATCTCGCGATAACGAAAACCATTCACGGTTACTGCTTGGCCGACCTAATTTTCGAAGAAGTACGGCCCGATGACAAAACGAATTGGGGAAGCATATTCAGGTATTTTCACATTTCCTACTGACCCGGTTGGCTTAAATTTGCGCATATTTTTCCCGATTGTGTACACATTTCAAAAATATCAAAAATACCACGAAGTGAAAATGCATTTTGATTTGAACGCCCAGTTTTTGTAAAAGTCTTCAACAATCTTAACGCGCTTCAGAATTGTGTACCTCTCCAACGTTGAATTTATCAAACATTGAAACAAAGAAATGTAAAATTATGTTGGGCAAAAACCTTGACGTTTAGGTGTGACTTAAACATCGTGCATTGTGGTTGGACCACCCTTTTTAGTTTTAGAGCCACTGTGCAATGGGTCGAACTTAACGTCGTGTTTTTTCAACTCCAGTTTTGATTTAAAGTTTGAAAACATTTTGTTTGATTTAAAGCCAGACTTTTTGTTTTGTTTAATATGAGGCCAGTGTAACTTCGTAGAAAACCACAGGTTCATAATCATTTTGTTTATTTTCAACTTTTTTTTGACAATTTCAGAAAATATGTTCAAATAATTGTGAGTATATGTCTGGTTGGTCACTTTGGCCTTTAGACATTCAAATCGTTACATGTTTCTTGTTTTTCGGAGCAATGGCGTTTATTTAAGGGGAGCGTTGTTAATGAAACATTGCATTTGGAATTGGTTTGGATTTCCAACGTCCAGTTTTTTTCATATTCTTTGCCAATACGTTTTGTTTCATAATGTGTTTATCATTTGTTTTCTGTTTGTGTTTTGTACTTGTTTTTTTTTCTAGTGCGGCAAATTTGTGCAGCTATTGTTTCCAATTTGACCAAAGCTCATGTGTGGGGCCTCAAAAGGCGGCGAAGAGGCTACACTCCACGGGGAGGGTATCTTTGTAAATTAACCATACATCGATTGATTTATTGTTATGCATTTTGTTTAACAACAAATTTTGCAATTTCTTCTAATTATTAAAGATTAATTTGCTGTGGAGTATTTCACGCCAGGTCCCGTTCAATTCGGATCTCTAATCTCCGATACATGATCATTTGTTATGATTTGTTAATTTGTAAAGATTGATGATGACGGATACTACGAACGCAACGGTACAATAGCATGAAGAAAACTATTTTTGCGAATGATCTTCGAGTTCATTTATTTTACAAAAAAATGACAAAAAGTGAAAGAGGTTTATTGGCAGGGTCTTGTACAATTTGTGGGAGATGTTGGAAGAAATTATGTTAGTTTTAGGTTAAAAAAAAAACTTCATGGAGTTCGGTGAGTAATTTTCAGTAAACATATTACCGAATAAAGCTTCTCAATCAGATGGGTTTTATAGAAAATAGAAAAATTAACCTGAAATTATACATACGCAGCCCATTATCTTGATTACATTTCTGGTATTGTAAGTCGTATTATCTGTAATTTCTTAATGCAGTGTAGCTTCTGGCTGTGAAAATCATCGGTGATATAAAAGGTCAAATTTAGTGAACATTGAGCCGGTTAATCCCAGTTTAAATGTGTAAAAGCAACAGACCGAAATAAAACAGACATTTTCGAAGAATTTCAAACAGAGAAACAATTTTGGATTTGACTAAAATTTAATGCTCGAAAAACACAAAACTCTAAGAGTCGACATCAAATCGAAATAAAGGGTGGTTCAACCAAAACGCACGATGTAAATTGTACGAGTAAAAAAACAAAAGTTTTTCATAGAATTATCTTAATATTTTTTATTTGGATAAAAGGATCCACGACGATTTTGTGTGATACAAAATATCGGCCAGGTCAAATTTAGTGACCATTGAAGTTAAAGTCGTTATGTCTCTATCCAAATTAACAATTTTACTAGTAAAGTTTTTAATTGAACCGAAAATGTAGTTTTTTACAAATGTTAAAGAAAACCAATCATTTCGTTTATTTTGCGATAGTTTGGAGCTTGGAATAAAGTATTAAATATAAGTATATGTGACGCGCAAAATAGAAAGGGACCTTAGGTTAAAACCAGTTTTGTACAGGAGAGCCATTTTAAAGATTAGGTCCCTTTCTGTTTGCGCTTAGAATCGTCGATTTCACTTTCATAAAACGTGCAAATCTCTTGGAGGGAACACTTTTGGGGCATGGGATCGGTCTCATTCGATGCTCAGATGTTGTCCACATAAAAAAAAATGAAAAGTTGATGAAACGTTTTGTTCAGAAGAGCCATTTGCGCTTAGAATCGTCGACTTCACTTTCATAAAACGCGCATATCTCTGGGAGGGAACACTTTTGGGGCATGGGATCGGCCTCATTCGATGCTCAGATGTTATCCACATCAAAAAAAGAAAAAAATGAAAATTGATTTTTTTACCCTTAGGTCCCTTTCTCTATGCGCTGTGACATATGAAGAACAAGAAAATGAAAATTAGTAGAAATGAAGTTGCAATAAAGACTTCTTAGGACGAAATTTTGTTGCACAGTTGATGTTCATGATTATTCCAAAAAAGCAGTGTAAGCTGGTCGTTGAATTTGTCAAAACTGTCATTGTTTTTGGTACCCATTTGGCATGTCCATGCTTAAATGGAGTAGATTTTCGGGCTTAGGGTCCGTCACCCAAATTTAGTCGAACTGCAAATATAATTCTACTATTGGCTTCGTGAGAAAAAATTAACGTTATTGAAAGACATTTATCCGGTCTATATCACAAAATAGGCTTATATGTGTGATCCAAATCGGTCCAAGATTGTTTGTTTGTCTATCGTTATATAATTTCTAAAATAATACTAATTTAGAGGGATTATATGTATCTTTGGGATATGTGTACTAAGACTTTATCAAAACGAGGATCGGTACTACCCTTTTTATCTGAACTGATTACTGATCTATCGCAAAGAACAGCGACAAATTTCATTAAGATGGATCTAATTTGTGGCTCCGAATGCTGAAGACATTAAACCAGTTGAAAATTGAGTGGGGGCTATATCTAAATTTTAACCGATTTTCTTAAAAGCCAACAGACTTTTGTCAAATTTTATCAAGACGTGTGGGAGCTATATTCAAATCTGAACCAGTTTTCTTCAATTTCAAAGCTTCCGTCCTAAGCCTTTAAAACTTACTTGTGCCAAATTTTAACAAGATTGGATGTAATTTATGGCTTCTAAAGCTAATAACATAAAGCTATTACTGAATCTTAACCGATTTTCTTCAATTTCAGTAGCGTCCGTCCTTGTTCGAAAAACTTACTTCTACCAAATGTTTAATAAAGATCGGGCAACAATTGCGACCTAAAGTATGATAACAAGCTTTAGACAACTGAGACGGAGGGATAGACAGACATATATTAGTTAATCGCATCAACTGGTAATTCTGAATAGATCGGTACCCTTAAAGTATGGTCAAGCTTTTATACTAGTAACGTATTCCGTAGAGGAAGTTATGAATTTCTTTACATATATATTTTTACATATATATTTTTCTACTTATATATAAATTTCTGGCCTTGGCAACACTAAGTGTTGCCTGGCGCCATCTGACATTTCCATTGGAGAGTTTGACATTTCTTAGCATAAACGTACTCAGAACGTTTTGACGTACGACCATCATTTGTGTTGTTTATAGTAAATTGAAAAAATCCATTTGGCAAAAAATTTTAATTAACTCGTGAACATTTTCGTTTGATCATTTTTCACAAATTTCGACGTGGATTATCACGTCAGGAGTGCATCGATGAACTTAAATCTTTGTGTGGCGATGAAGCACCATCCTATAGCACTGTGAAAAACTGGTTTAATCAATTCAATCGTGGCCGACGCTCGCTCAAAGACGAAGGTCGTGTAGGTCGTCCAAAAACGGCCGTTGTACCAGTGAACATTGATGCCGTACGTGAACTGTTAATGCAAGATCGTCATGTGACAAACCGTGAGATAGAGGCATCCTTGGACATTTCACCAGCATACATTCGATACTACATGAACACCTGGCCGTAAAAAAGGTTTATTCTCGTTGGATCCCGCACAATTTGACGAATGCTCAAAAAAAGGCTCGTGTCGATCTTTTACATCTCCATTCTCCTCAAACAGTTTTATGCATCGGTAGACGAACATGCGGCTAATCCCTAGTGGCCGGAGCGTTTTGAAAATATCGCTTTTTTTCAGCGCTTTTTGAAAAGCGCTATTACAGCGATACGGTTCTCATTATCTGACCACTCCATGATGAAAGTTGAAACAATTTTAAAATCCCGTTACAGACTAACGCTATTGAGGTCAGCTTTTAAAAGCCATATGACATTAACGGGGCATGTTCAGTTCTACTATTGAAATGGGTGTGTTCAATGTTGTAACAGTATTTATGTCCCTACTAAATTTATATAGCAGCCCTCGTATTTAGTCTTAAAAACTACAAAGGACCAAAACGGCAACACTATAAAATAACATTGCATTAGTCTGTAGGGTGTGCGAAAAAAGGGGGGGCGCTATAAGAGAAGGCAAGATAAGGCTACAATCAGGGTTTCGTGATTTAGACCACTTTTTCTGGCACCAAGATGTAAAAAGAATCAGCTACTTTAAAATATATTAAGAAGAAGTCTAGTTTTGTGTATCTTAAGGTAAGAAATGGGACTTGAATTTTGAGGGCTGGGAGCTACTAGTTCGTATATAATTTATATATACACTGATCGGGACCTACTGTTTGCCGCCGGCTCCTCGTTTTTTTGATACTTTACAGTGATTACGAGATACTTAGATCAATATGTAGTACTTTAATAAGTATGTCATTGGTGGATCGCTCAGGATATATATTGAATCACCAGAATGAACTTAACTGTTGACTTGATTTTCAGCTTTCGTTTATAAGTGGCCTCCACACGCCTCTGCTTGAAGGTAATTAGCCGCTTCTTACTGTAGAATTTGACAGCCATGAGTCCTTGCACGAATGTTCAAACATAATCCTGGTGATTTATAAGTAATCGGAATGCGGCTGTCAATATTATTGAATTGAATTTTACATTGAATTTTGTTGATGGCGGATTTTCTTCACATGTATATGCGATCATAATCTAACAGAGCAATTTGAAAACAGCCGTCAACAATTAAAAACTTTATTTTTTTTAAATTGTTTGAATGTAACAGTTCAACTGTTCCATTCGACTTTGATTGATTGCCGCCAGACACATGACGTTACAATTCATTTGTATTGACTAACAATCATGAATGCAATCAGTGGCTGATTTTGGCTTAAAAATAGGTCAATCTAAGCATGATTTCCAACTTCAAATATACATAACTCAATAGAATAAACATATCAATTAAAATACATGTTATTTAATTTTAAAAAAATAATATTCCTTTGTTTTTTTTTCTTCCTTTTCACTTTGCACAGAGAACAACAACTGCTCAATATTTTCGAAGTTATCATCAACACTTTGGAGGGCAAATTGAAGCGTATCGATAATCTCGACAAATCTGTGGAGCACATGATGCGACGCATGGAAAGTCTGGACAATCGTGTATCGGATAATTTAATCAAAACGGACTCGGTTATTTCCAAACTACGCTCACTGGATACAAAAATCTCGAATGACATCATAGACTCCAATACGGCTATCAATGAGAATGGCAGAGGTGCCAGCGGACGATCACCGCGCACTTCCACCGCATCGTCCAGCACACAGTTGGACAATCGTTTGGTGTTATTGGATCAGAAGGTCAGTGATATCGATTCAAAATTGGAGGTCTTGAAAAATCAAATTGACAACAATCTGCTGCAAGTGGACGAGTTTAATGCGGAGGCCAGCGAGAAGAAGCCCATAAGCATGAATGTCATCGAAATTACCAAGGCCATGAATGCCGAGGTCATGTCGCATGTCTCCAATGAGCTCAGCGAGCTGAGAGACACCACTGATAATATTGACAAGAAGCTGCAGTTTCACATTAATATCGTCTCGGAAAATGTCGGACGCATGTTGCGCATGGTGGGCGATATCCACGAGGCGGTGGTCGACCATCATGCCGAGTATAATAATCTCAATGCTACGACGACAGCATTGCCCTTGATCAAGTCCAGTAAAATTGATGCCTTGGTGAAACAGATACGTCCCATGGTCTCGGTATCGGAAAAAATGGATGAGGTATGGGACGTAGTGGTGGGTACAAAATCATCCGTTGATCATTTGTTGCCCAAGTCCGATGCTTTGCTTACCCAGACACAGCGTCAAGAGCGCGCTATCGGTGAAATACATCAGGACCTGAAGACCAAAACGAATTTGATCATCAACAATTTGGATATGGTGGAGAAACGCTTGAAGAAACAAGAAGACGATGTGCAACTGTTGGCTCAACGACCCGTACCGGCTGAATTGCTGATGGATCCAACAATTGATCGTTTGGTGGAATATGATCCCAATAGGTTTGTATTGGATTTTTAAGTAGTTCGGAAATTTTATGATATCGAAGGAAATGGAAAAGCTCGAATAAGGGTTTGCTTTATGTCTCAGAATGTCTTAGAATAAGGTGGACAAGGGCGGAAGTAAAGTACAGGTTAGAAGAACTACGTGGGGCATGTAAAAGAGAAGGTTCCACTAAAATAACTGGACAGGGTTTTTTAGTAACGAAAAATAAGTTCCGCTTTTAAGTCTATTTTTTAAAATTTAGGTAAAAATATTATAAACATACGTACCCTAAATTTTGTTTTTGCTTTTTTATAATCGTATCATTTTTTTCTCAACATGAGGAATTGTCATTTAGGGAAAGAACATTTTTAAAATAAATTGTAATTAAAGTTCACGAGTCCTATGTGATTTGAACAATTGATAGGTTGCTTATTGGTTATTATGCCCATGCTGCTGACCAAGTGCCTATAGACACCCACTGATCCGTCTTCACTTACAATTCTTTATATCCGCCTTACCCCTTGCAAAAGTTGTCAACGATATAATTTGCTAGTTATTTTTTTCATTCAGTTTCGACTGCTGCTCTCGTTCTCTGTAGATTATTTTATTAAACTTTTTTACCATGTGATCTTAAGCCGATCCTTTTATTTATTTTCTCACGGATTCCAATGAAAGGCTTGGCGACATATTTCTTCTGATTGTTTTTGGATCCATTTTCTGACAATGTTGTCTGAAAATATTGTCATCCTTAAGTATATGTATTTTTTACTCCTTACTTTGGAATCTGACATATGAATAACTCTACAAATCTTTTAGTTTGGATCCATGAAGATACAACTACAAATAGTTATCTCAATTTTTTTAGTGCGGTCAACTGGCTAATCTATAAAAAATGGTGTAAATTCCTGGAAAGTCGTGTATCCCTGCCGAACGTCCTCACGTCATGAATAGGACGACGAATGTCTGAAGAACACGCACCATGAAAGTAACGATACAACAGCAACATACAACGCACATTCCGACGATGCTCCAGGAAGACAATAGAGTTGGATACCCTACTGTCACCTATCAGCACCATCGCCCTTCTTTGTACACGATCAAGTAGCTCCAAGGATGATTTTGGAGCACCTGCCCATATATGGGAGTTGTATTCCATCTTTGGCCGGATGTAGGTTGTATAGATATCGAAGAGATCAGAAGAAGTGACATATTTCTTTCAACGCTTTAGGAAGCCTATACACTTGAGTGCTTCTTTCGACACTTCGAATACATGCCTCGCCCAACGAGCGTCACATTGTATTTTCATGCCCTGAACATCAAAAGCATCCGATTGTTCGATATCCATACCATCGTTAGATAATGACGATACTGATGGGTCAATAAATCGCTTGTGAGACAACAAGCTGCACTGTGTCTTACGCCTATTTAAATCCACTCTATTAATTCGACCCCATTCGGAAATTGCCAGTAAATCCCGGCCAAGTGTCTCATTTGGTTTCAATACCTTTTGGTTTCAATATCTTGAAAACTCGGCCTACGATCGAATGAATATGAATGACAGAGGTTACTATCATCCGCGAAAGAGTAGTATATATTCACGGTCTGACCCATAAGATTGTCAATGAAAATAAGAAATAAAAAGGGAGAAAGGAGAAGCTTGGAGTTCTCGAGCCCTTGTATCGTTTCAGTTTACTTTAGAACTGTCTGAAACATTTGGTTCCACTCCATCAAGTGGCTTTACTTGCAATTTCTATCTAAAACTATACCTATCCTACAATATCTAAGATTTTTCTGAAAATGAGAAATCAAAAGAATTATTGAAAATACTTGTCCTTGTGAAACTTTAACCCAACATGATATAGCTATGAATAATATTAGGCGAAACGTCATCCTATTATTTAGAGCTATAAATAATATTTAGTGAATCGTCATTTTATTAAGTGGAGCCTACCGCTGTGAGATTTAATAATATCCTTGCTATCAGTTTATGTATCGTACCAGTTTATATTAAATACGAAACTGCCTGAAAAACGTAGTGCTACTTCTTCAAGAACATTAAGTTTAAATTTCTACCTTATAACTTACAGATGCTTCTTAAATATCAGACGGTTTTCTAGAAACTCAAAACCTTATGATCTATGCACGCTCTTTTCGATAAAATGTATGTATTGTTGGGAATTTTAAGCTCTTTTCCGTAAAATAAAAAACTTCAGTTCAATTCTACAAGATATTTAGAGATTATGCTTGGTAATCGACAAGTTTGACAATTAAGCCTATGCCATTGGTGACGACCTCTATTTTTGAGAAACTTAGCTCAAATACTCTTTGTTCCCAAAGGTTTTTTAAATAAAAAAGTCCACTTGTTTATTTAAAAGTTATTATCACCAATCTCCATTTTCTAGAAACTCTGCAATCACTTTGCATTGCTTTAAATCCTAGAGGTTATTCTTACTCGGGACGTCTATTCGAACTTTGTTCCAATGAGTTAGTTAAATTAGAACATTTTTTTGCTTTCTTTATTTCCTCCTTACTCCCTGTGGAGCATTGGGCCTCAGAGGTTCCTAAAATACTATCTTAACACGAATTGCTCCCTCCCAGATACGTGGAGCTTGCCGTCGAAACGGGAGGATTTGACGAATGTCCGTGACCTTCTAGGAGATGTATATGCTGTTCTTGTGTTTTATTCATGTTAATTTTAACGTGTTTGCCAGGATTTCTCCAATGCTTGTAAGGACAAAGGGGAGCTTAGTGGAGCCTGACACTCCTTCTTCGACTAAGCACAAGCGTATTCTATTTGCAAGCTTATGGGAGCTCAAATATGTCGGGTTGGCCCAGTGACAGTTGAGACGAATGTGACAGATAAGACGAATGCAGGCTAGATGCTTAATTGAGAGGGTGGCTTCGTTTCGACCCGAAGATGATGTGTTTCAGAACATGGGATTTATTTCCAGTTCCTGCAGAGCCCACTACATAACCTTCCATATCCTTCCATAGCTACTTATTTAGTATATTCACAGCTGACCCCAACTTGGTGTTGTGCACTATCCACAACCTCTGACCCGTGCAGTAGCTTGCAGCTCAGCTCCAGCGGGTATCTCACTTTCGCGGACTGGAGTCACTTTGTATTACACCCCAAAAATGGGTGAACCTTTAGGCCTCCTTTCTTTTAAGACCTGGTGTTTACTCCTAGGCTGATATTTTATCTCACTGTCTCGTTTCTTCCAAATATAAGTATGCTCGGTTCCTTCAAATTTAAAAGAATTCTCCAAAAGTCGTTAAAATGCTCCTAAAATTTTCGTTTTCTCTTATAATCGTTAAGGCTTTTATTAATTATAGAGAGGAGTTATGTACTGAGAACGATATGAAATATCATTTTTAGAACAATGCATTTTTAGGATAATGCTCTAACCACCAGTTCCACTAAGAACCCAACAGAGTATCGTTTTTATAGTCCTAACCCACGACATAGCAAGTCGGAAATAAGGCTCAATGGCTCCAAAGGTTCTCCTAGGTTCATTCTTGAAGTCTAGGTGTCAGGCTCCATGGCTCCAAAGGTTGTCCTAGGTTCCATTTTTTCATTCTCGTTGTCCAAGTTCTCCTGGAATTTAAGGAGGTTCTTCCAATTCAAAAAGATAAGAAGTTCCCAGAAATTTCGACTGTTTTAAAATCTGTAAATATATCTTTAATCATAGAGAGCTTTTAACCTTTAGAAATGAAAGGGAATCTCGTTTTCCGTAACATCCTGTATTTTTTTTACCACAAGATCTTCTAAGACTTATTGAAGCATTGTAATAAAAGTCCTATTACTGGCCCCATCTTTCAAAATCTTATGTGTTCTCTTATGCTGGTGTTTGATATTTTTAGAGTCATGATTCAGATTCTTCAAAATTCATAGAAGTTCTCCTAAAAATACCCATTTCTCTTATAATTTTAAAGGATCTTTTCCAATCGAAGAGACCAAAATATCATTGAAAATAATGGGAAATCTCTTTATATAGAATTTTGATTTGCTCTTACCACAAGATCTAATCAGATCGAGGTCACAAGATTTTCTAAGACTTAGTGAAGCATCGTAATAAAATTCCAATTACTCAAGATGGACACTATCTTTAAAAATCTAAGGTTTTCTCTTATGCTAGTGTTTACTTTTTTGTTAGAGTGTGGTTTCTAAATGATAAATAAAGAGATTATTTTAATTTTAAGGATTCTACAAAATGTATAGTGGTTCTCCTAAAAATCCCGATTTCTCTTATAATCTTAAAGACTTTCAAACGAAGAGAGCAAAATACCCTTGAAAATTTTGGGAAATCGCTTTCTGTAGAATCGTGAATTGCTCTTACCACAGATTCAATCAGACCGATAAAAGCTAAATAATAAGTAAAATAATGAGCGGATCTCCAAGGCTCTAAGGGCTCAATTTTTTAAAAACCATAGTTTTTTTATTAGTCGAGTTTCTTCAACAATATAAGAAAATTCTTCCTCGAACTAGAGAATAATCCTAGAAGTTCTCTTGAAATGTCAGTATTCAATTGTAATCTGAAAGATTCTTATTAATCTTAGAGAGTAGTTCACCATTGAAAACAACGGGGAATACTTTTCTTAAACAGCGTACAATTTATCCTATTATCCTATTTCCGCTAAGACATAGTGAAGCGTCGCACAGTCTGGGTGATATCGAAAATGTTTTGAAGATTAATCTGACATTTCTAAGTGTCTAGTCCAATTTGCTTGAAATTATGCATAGACTCTTCCTCGAACTAGAGAATAATCCTAGAAGTTCTCTTGAAATGTCAGTATTCAATTGTAATCTGAAAGATTCTTATTAATCTTAGAGAGTAGTTCACCATTGAAAACAACGGGGAATACTTTTCTTAAACAGCGTACAATTTATCCTATTATCCTATTTCCGCTAAGACATAGTGAAGCGTCGCACAGTCTGGGTGATATCGAAAATGTTTTGAAGATTAATCTGACATTTCTAAGTGTCTAGTCCAATTTGCTTGAAATTATGCATAGACTTAGCTGAAATATTTTGGAGCTAAAATCCGTCTTGGTGGGGCAATAAGGCTAGCTAGAGCTAAGCTGTGTGATAACAAATTTGGAAACCATGGGTTTCAGACAGTTTTGGCATTGCCCTATACCTCGGCTTTTAAATAAAATTGCAACTTTCGAATATTATTGATTTTCAGACTTTCTTCACTTTCAAGATCTTATGACGCCTATAAGGGGCTACAAATACTTATAAGTATTATGCGCATTTTTTCCATAAGGCAAATCTTGTCCGGCGAGTCGTAGTTTGTGCGACTATTCTACAGGAAACTCAGATTCAGATCCGGGTAAGAGCATCTTATCCAACTTGTAGGCGAGCAAAAGACTTATCTAATCTTATTAATGATGTTATATTAAAGCATCTTCAAAAAAACCATTACTTTTTAGCTTACGATCAGTGCAAGAATTACATCAAGCACAGTGTGCATCAGAGTAGATTCGCTTTGCTTTAATAATGACATACTCAGTTGCTTACCTCCCTTTTCATTCATTTAAGGAAAATCCTGGGAACATCTCCCAAAATCCAAATGGGATGTTGAGCGATGTACGGACATACCTTTTTAGGCAAATATGATGGAGTATACATAAGTTAAAACTACCCAATTGACATAAACCTGAAACTAGTGGTTTCTGTTAGTTCTGACTCTAGAGTTTCGTGACCAGCTTTACGACCCTTACTAGTGTTTATGATTATGGTCCTCTCAGGGGATCGGTCGGGGTAGCTTAAAGAATTTGTTTTCACTCATCACTAAGTGTTATCAAGTGAAGGCATCTGGGGTATCGATACTTGTAATTAAGCTATTCCTCTTTCAGACATTTGCACACAAAAGCATTTCTTCTTTAGTAGTAAAAACTTGCTTTTTTGGGTTACAACCCAAAACAAATGTTACACTTACTCTTTGTGGAAACCTCCAGGAAAGATATGGATGGTAGTATTTTTAACATAACCCTCTGATGAGCTGCGTGCAATTAATCCGATATTTCTAAATAAAACCCAATGCTCCCTTAAAAGAATACATCATTGCAGTTATTAGAGTAAAAAAAGAGGTTAGATCCTGTGAAAGTATTCTAATAAGTTAAAGCTGACAATTAAGTATGACATCCAAAGCATATTCCAGCCACCATTAATCGAGCTTTTCCTTTCTAAAACTTTAGAAAAAAATCTTCTTTCCAAACACTAGGAAAAAACTCACACTTACATTTCCCTTGGGGCAGCTTCCTAGATTACCGAACACCACTCACACCAACTGACACAAAAACCCTTAAACTCTATCAATAAATTTCTTTCTATATATCTATATATACTTATATATATACATACCAATTATTATCACAGATACTCCGTCATAGATGATTATCCCGTACAAAGTAGTAGTACAACATCAACAGCTCAGACAACACCCTCGACTGCTTCGCTAGCAGCAACAACACCAACACCAATATCTTCCTCAACAGCTTCTTCTTCCTCCTCTTCTTCTTCTTCTCTTTCCACAAACAATCTATCCTCTTCCTCCACTGGCACTACAACGTATACCACCACACCTACAGTAGTGTTGGGCTCCCTATATTCCTTGGGTACATTGGCTTCTACCACCCCACTACCCTCAACAAATGCTGCAGGTGTTAATTCTAATCAAACTACTTCATCAACATCGTCCTCCTCCTCCTCCACCACCACCACCTCATCGACAACTACATCTACAACATCCGGCAGTGCTTCCTCATCATCTTCCACAGCATCACAGTTGACGTCGTCATCGTCGAAGCCCATATCTCGCAAAGGTGGCATCATATTCCCCAGTGTGAAAAATAAACCCTCGGTGGTGAATAACACATTCACCACGGATATATTGGCTTTGAAGGATGTAAAGGTGAGTAGAACGAGATTTTTTGTAAAGTTTAACAAAAAAATAAATATCAAAAAAGTGATTTTACGTAAGACCGGGATTCTGAATTTTGGTAAAAAAGAGATGGTTTAGGAAAGCTTTCAAATTATATTATCTTCCGTGGAAAGTAACTGAGAATAAAACAAATGATTGAAGAAGAAGCATACATTTTAATCTGACCGAAATCGGCCTTAGTCTTATGGATCCTAGGGACCCAAAAATCGGTTCTTACGGCCAAATAACCAAATCAAGGTACATGGGTATTTAAATTCAAAATTTCGTTACGTCTTTAAAACTAGACTTATTTTGAAGATCGCTCTGAGAATAGAGCTCGGATCCGTGGATCCGGATCCGTCAAGGGCACTCAAATTAAAGAAAATGTAGTTACAAATGCTTTTAATTTAATTAATTTAATAATAATTTTTTTACATTTGGCTAAGATTGTAGTTTGGCCTCATGGACTTGTGGCCTAATTAGCGCCCCTTGTGCGATCAATAGTAATTATGTTCTTGTGGGTACCTTAATTAAAGCGATTCCAAAAATAATTAACTTTGTATATTTGGCTGAGATTGCAGACAAAACTCATGAACTATAGGGACCCCAAAAAACAATTTTCTTTGGATTTGGCTCGTCTTCGAAGACTCGCACGGTCGATTGCTGTTTTGTTTCGGGCTCATACGTATAGACCCATAGTAAAAATTGCCAAATTGGTACAAAAATAATGAAAAATTCGTAAGAAATATAGATTTATTTTTAAGATTTTGCTTGATCCAAAAATTTAGGAGGCCCGAAAAACTTCCCTCAGGGATGTGGCTTCAACAGCATCTTCTGGCGACGAAAATCGTTGACCACGCATTTTATTCTTGATGTGCGTGAATAAAAAGAAGTCATTGGGTGCAAGTCAGGGCTGTACGGCGGATGACCCATCAATTCGACGTTTTGGCCGTTGAAAAACGCGCTGGTTTGAGCCGATGTGTGAGAGCTCGCATTGTTATGGTGCACAATCATTCGTCTTCTCTTGTTCGTTTTTCGAATTTCTCCGAAGACTTCAGGCAAACAAATAATGGTGTACCACTCAGAATTGACCGTCCTACGTTGCGCAAGCGGAACAGTCGCCACATGACCAGTTTTGCCGAGGAAACAGGCGATTATTTGCTTAGAAGTGCTTCTTCCACGAACAATTTTCGTTGGATTTGGCTCGTCTTCGAAGACTCGCACGGTCGATTGCTGTTTTGTTTCGGGCTCATACGCATAGATCCATAATTCGTCACCTGTGACGATCTGATAAACGTCATTTGAAGCACTGCGATCGTATTTTAAAATTTTTCAAAATTTCTTTGCACCAATCGACACGGGTTTTTTTTTGAGCGATTGTCAAATTGTGTGGGATCCAACGAGAACAAACCTTTTTTACGGCCAGGTGTTCATGCAATGTCGAATGTATGCTGGTGGAAGAAATACCCAAGAATGACTCTATCTCAGGGGATGTCACATGACGATCTTGCATTATCAGTTTACCCACGGCATCAATGTTTTCTGGCACAACGGCCAGAATTTTGCCAAATTGATTTTCTACACAAATGATGGTCGTACGTCAAAACGTTCTGAGTACGTTTATGCTAAAAAATGTCAAACTTTTAGTGTTTCCTTGGCCAGAATATATATAACAACCCTAGAAAACTCTAAGAAATACAAGTATGCCTACGGATACTCAATTTCCTTTACGCAACGCAAATGGAAAGTGGGCTATTTCGGATGAGGAGAAAAAAGCCAGTGTTCCACCTGGACTAGCTATTTCGCCCAAATCATGTACGTAGTGAATGCCTTGTTCCAGATGAAATTAATCCTGCCAAAATTCCATTGCTTACAACTGCAAATGAAGTCATGCATATTATAAGGGAAACTGTACATAAGAATAAAGCACCCGAATATAATCTTCTAACGCCTAAAATGATCACGGAACTTCTTTTTACTACCGTTAAGGTCCTGTCAAAGAATTAAGTTCAATTTTCTATTTTTCATCTCTTCACTGCGGGTATACCTCAATCCCAAACTGCTTTAATGAGCCCACACAAATAGCACGATATGGCAGCACACGTCCGACATTGAAATTATACTACTTAGTAGGGACATAAATATTGTTACACACGTTTTATTCGGTAAAGTAAAAAGTACTGAATGTTTTTGCACCAAATATTTTTTAATATATTTATTAATGTATATTGTATCCAAAAAGAATCTACTTATTCGAAATGTCCGCCTTTTGCCTTTACACACGCCTTAAGTCGCACTGGCCAATCGTCAATAGCTGCACGAACCTCGTCCATTGGAAAATTGGCCACAGCTCGAACCAACGCAGTCTTAAGAGATCCATTGTTGGGGTATCTTTTGTGACAACCCTTGTCCTCTAAAACCGTCAACAATTTATAATCCAATGGGTTCAAATCTGGACTGCCTGAGGGCCATTCTTCAGAAGAAATGAACGCTGGCTAATTGTTTCGAAGCCAGGCCTGGGACACTTAAGCCTTATGGGTCGGCTCAGAATCCTGCTGGAAAGTCAATGGCTGGTTTTGGAACAAGGAATTGTTAAGAGGCTTCACAACAGCTTCCAAAACGGTTTCTTTGTAAACTTTGGCCGATGTTTTGACTCCTTGTTCGCAGAAAGGCAGGTCAGTGACCCCATCGTAAGAGACACCCCGCCAAACCATGACTGAAGCTGGTTGATGACCCTTTTCCACCCTTGGGATCAGTTGAGATGCTTCCTTAGATGACCGTGCATACACTCTATCGTTTTGCTTGTTAAATTTTTCCTGAACGGTAAACAGTTTTTCATCGGTGAACAACATTTTTCGGTGCAAGTTATCAGCGTGCTTCACCAAAACACGTTTGCATTTTTCAATACTATTTTTTTAAAGCTGCAGTCAATAAATGTCCGGTACGTCGTTTGAAAATCCCAAGTCTTTTTTAATGATTCGACTCATGAACTTTTGCGTGATATTCATCTCACGGGCCATGATTTTCTGTTTTCGGAGCGGATTTCTGTGAATTCTTGATTTAACGGCTTTGATGACATGTGATGTTCGAACAGAGCGTGGGCGGCCCGACCCGTGGCGGTCTTTTACATCTCCAATCTCCTCAAACAGTTTTATGCATCGGTAGACGAACATGCGGCTAATCCCTTGTGGCCGGAGCGTTTTGAAAATATCGCTTTTTTATTTCACACTTGAAAAGCGCTATTACAGCGATACGGAAAGTTGAAACAATTCTAAAATCCCGTTACAGACTAACGCTACTGAGGTTAGCTTTCAAAACCCATATGATATTAACGGGGTATGTTCAGTTCTACTATTGAAATGGGTGTGTTCAATGTTGTAACAGTATTTATGTTCCTATTAAGTATATCCCTTTTTCTCACTCCGCTTACGTTACATACCTGCGGATCCACCTGGATCGACGACTTACATGGAGAAATCATATTGAAGCCAAGAAGACTCAGCTGGAGCTTAGTGTGTGCCAACTTCATTGGCTCCTTAACGCAAACTCTAATCCATGTCAGGATTCACTTTTAAAGCAGATCCAATATCGTAACACCAAATAAAGTATAAATAGAAAAAATTGTAAGGGTGAATGTAATTCGGATCGACCGACTGAAACTTGAGCCTTCCAGATTTAAGGTCCTGTCGCCTAATAAAGCATTTTATAGCCGAACTTGCTTAATAATATAAGTATTAAATATTGATATATATATATATATATATATATATATATATATATATATATATATATATATATATATATATATATATATATATATATATATATATATATATATATATATATATATATATATATATATATATATATATATATATATATATATATATATATATATCAATATTTAATACTTATATTATTAAGCAAGTTCGGCTATAAAATGCTTTATTAGGCGACAGGACCTTAAATCTGGAAGGCTCAACTTTCAGTCGGTCGATCCGAATTACATTCACCCTTACAATTTTTTCTATTTATACTTTATTTGGTGTTACGATATTGGATCTGCTTTAAAAGTGAATCCTGGCATGGATTAGAGTTTGCGTTAAGGAGCCAATGAAGTTGGCACACACTAAGCTTCAGCTGAGTCTTCTTGGCTTCAATATGATTTCTCCATGTAAGTCGTCGATCCAGGTGGATCCGCAGGTATATATATATATATATATATATATATATATATATATATATATATATATATATATATATATATATATATATATATATATATATATATATATATATATATATATATATATATATATATATATATGCCCAAATGATTAATCAGATCTTTGTTAAATCCCACACGGAAACAATGAGTCTTCTGCTTGCCACAGAGGCAAAAGCCCTATCCGACTGTTGACTTTTTCTTTATGATCCGAATTTTCGACTGTCCGTTTATCGGGTATTAAAATGCTTAACGAAGGGCTTGCCTCTTTTAAATCTTCAAATACTCAAATAGTTTATTATTGTACATCGAAATTGAATATGTGTATCCGGTTTAATTCGACACATGGGGTCGTATCATCATTTGTACAAACTTCAATGAGAAGCCATGACCTCGAAAAGTTAGCCAATGAATGCCCGATGCAGATTTTGCCTTAACATCACCCTGAGTTTGATAGACACCATTTAAATGACTAAAATGAAGAGAGATGGACAGAAATGTACTGATATAATTTAAAAAAAATAGCCCATTACTTACGAATGAAAACAATTCTTGTGCCACCAACCACCGGGATAAATCACTGCACAGTTGCCGTCGGATCTCTGGTCATTGTCTTGATCTTTTGTGCTGAACTTTTGGCCCAAATGATGAAACAAAGCCTCGCCAGCCGTTCCACTGTATTGACCCAGCTTTTTCAATGCGTACTTTTCGACTTCACTGTCAATTTGGAAATCATCATAGATGGCATGGCGACGGTCATTTTCAAAATCTTCCATGATCACCATCAACTCATAACGTTTACCGTCATTGGTGAGCCTATGGAGATTTTCTAGACCCAACCAAAAATCATAAGTGTGACTGCCGAAACCCTCTTTGTATTCCTTCCAAGTGCGATAGAAATCCTCCGATCCCGAGCCACGTCTTTGTATTACCGTCCAATTGCCGCCAAAGCAAAACTCACCGTTCTGCTGTTTCAACAACATTTCAAGTTCGCCAACTTTCTGCGTGAGACTTTTTATTTCCTGCCTAGCATCCCGCTGACTGTCCTCCATTAACTGTCTAAGATTTTTCACTTCAAGTGTAACATCATTTCCCACATTCAAAATTGTCTGATTAAGAGATTTCACTTGAAGCGTTACATCTTCTTGGGTCCTTAAAATAGTCCGATTCAGATCTCTGCTTTGAGCTGTTATGTTTTTGCCCATGCCCAAGATGGTGCGATTGAGACTTTTCATTTGAGGCATTACATCGGGACTATTGGTGTCCATAATCAGTTCTTTGAGATTTTTCATTCCAAACGATAAGTCTCGAGACTCTGCTAAAATTTTGTTCAATTTTGTGAAGAGCTCAAGCCAAGTGGAGCTGTCATCATGGTCACATTTACTCTGCGCGATGAGAATTTTTTGTACATAATTTGGAATCAGTGAATCGTTGACATTTGATACATACCACTGTATTTGCGGTTACATTCCTTGTTAACGTGACCAGAGTAAAGATGCAAAAAAGAAAAGTCTTCCACTGCATGTTAAATTGTTTTCGGATGTAGAGCAATTATATTGCCGTACAATTGAACGCGTTGCAAGTAGAATGATTGATTTTCAAGATGCCTTAAGCTTTTATTCATCTGCTTTTACTCAATTAGTACGAGGTTACAGCTGCTGATAAACGTATTAGATTGTATGCGATAGATGATAACACTAGTTTGCCGAACGATAAGTCCGTCTATTTCTATGCTGTACCCTACATTTTAGTGGGGAAACTATAACTAAGCTTTGGTGTTTAAAATTTGAATCGGCTGTGAAAAAAAGTTCTGAAAATTTTTTCAAATTTTTAATTTTGTTGAAAAGGTCGAACTTCGTCATTGAATAAAGGAGCACAATATCATTCATATGACTACTACGACTGGCTCGGCAGTACCTCATCCGTTCAACCCAATTTTTCAGTACATTTTCAATTGTTTCGATTCAATTTGTCGAATCTCTTCAATGTCAATTTCGATTGCATGTTTTAACGCTTTCACCGAGTGTTGCAGGGTATAAAAAACCAAAAAAAATATTTTTGGCTTACGAAAATTTCATAAAGATTTAAAAACATTTTGTAGTCTGGTACAGCTCCAAGGCGGCCAATTGACATCACAATTTCGGCTTAATATTCGAAAACAGTGCGTAAGATGTCGATGATTGCGTCGGCTATGTGACAAGATTCCCCGTCTTGTTGAAGTCAAATGTCGTCCATGCCATTCTCTTGAATTTTTGGAAAGCAAAATTTGTTGAGCATCCTCGCTCATTTTCAAAGAAAAATAGGGCCCAATGATGCCGCCAGACCAAAATCGAAACCAAACGGTGACTCGTTGTGGATGCATTGGCTTCTAAATAGACACTTCTTGGTTCTCTAAATCCCATATGCGGAAATTTTGCTTAATGACATAGCCACCGAGATGAAAATGAGCTTCATCTGAAAACATGGTTTTTCAGTAAAATTCTTTATCTCCTGCTAAACAATCTTGCCCATTATGCAAAGCGAAACCGCTTCGGATGGTGTTCCATTATTAAATGACAAAGTTCAAGCTTCCCAATAAAACCAGAAATTAGAAAAAATTAACAATACTTTTATTTACAGCCGATTCAAATTTTAAAAATGGCCCTATTGGAAAAAACCTCTATATGGATCACCCTAACAAAGTGAGTTTTCCAGAGATTGACTCAATGCTTGTGTGGGGAAATTGTTTACCTCTCGACCGATCTGGCCCATTTTCAACACTAACCGTTGTAGTTTATCAACACATGTTTGTGCAAAATTTCAGCCATTTAGCTTCAATAGTGCGACCTGTAGTTTGCTTTCACAGACATACAGACGGACATGGCTTATTCTTCGACAAATCAAAAAATATATATTTTGAGGGGTCTCCGATCAGTATTTCGAGGTGTTGCAAACAAACACCTCGAAATCTATCCTATGAGAATCTTCGAGAGATCACGCCAATTATACCATTGCTGAAGCAGACGTTGCAACTTGCTCAAAAATTTAACTGGCTGCACTGTCAAAATAGGGACTTAGAGTTCGCCATCTTTTACCAGACCCTTCGTACGCTCAAAAGTAGATTTCGGTGCATGAGATTTGCAACAGTAGTTCCTAAAACCCGGATACATTTCGAGACTCCCTACTTTTTTAAAGAAAAAAATAAATAAAATTCAAATTGAATGGGGAATGTTGAAGAAGATTATGTCTATCAAATGTTGGCCGCGGCTACGTCTCAGATGGTCGACCCGTTGAGTACAATTTTCGATGACTCGTTCGAGCATTTCGACTGTTAACTGGCGAATGACATGCGTGATGTTTTGCTCCAAGGCCTGAATCGAAGCGGGTTTGTCCGCAAAAACTTTAGACTTTACATATCCCCACAGGAAAAAGTCTAATGGTGTGATATCACACGATCTTGGTAACCAATCGACCGGCCCAAAACGTGAAATTATCTGCTCACCGAAGTGGTCTTTCAATAAATCCATTGATTAATGCGATGTGTGAGAAGTGGCGCCGTCTTGTTAAAACCAAATATTGCCGAGATCACGAGCTTCAATTTCAGGAATCAAATAGTCGGTTATCATTGCCATTGACGGTTACGTTCTCACCGGCATCATTTTTGAAGAAGTATGGACCGATGATTCGACCGGCCCACAAACCACACCAAACCGTTGTTTTTTTCTGACTGAAGTGACAGCTCTTGAACCTCTTCTGGTTGCTCTTCGTCCCAAATGCAGCAATTTTGCTTATTTTCATACCCATTGAGCCAGAAATGGGCCTCATCGCTGAATAAAATTTGGCTCGAAAACGTCGGATCATCTTGGAACTTTTCAAGAGCCCAAAGAGCGAAGCGATGTCGCTTGGGAACGTCGGGCGACCTCGGTGCTTGCACAATCTGTATTTTGTACGCTTTCAATTTAAGATATCGACGTAAAATGCGCCACGTTGTTCCATCCGTCAGTCCGAGTTGCTGCGAACTGCGCCGAATCGACTCTCCACGGTCTTGGTGTACACTCTCAGCTACGGTCGCTACATTTTCTTCACAGCGTGCTGGACGTGGTCTATTCGGTCGAATATTATCCAATAATGAATGCCGGGTATCAAGATGGGTGATGGTGTTGCGAATAGTACGCTCAGTAGGCCCATAAGTTGAACGAAGTGCACGAAACACATTCCTTACAGAACGTAAATTTTCGTAGTAATGTTGAGCGATTTGTAAACGTTGTTCAGGGGAAAGTTTTTCCATGATGAAATGCCAAACAATACTAAACAAAAATAACAAGACAGCATGACACGACTCACACTCTCCAACGTGATCTGTCAAAAAAGTCTATTGAAAAAAGGATCTCTACTTGGATGACCCATTTCGTTTGGTGATAACCTGGTCTTAAAGAGTTCAGATTTTCAACAATTACTGCGAAGCTTACTGATGATGAACAGTTTGGTGTCGGGTATTATAAAGTCGGCCATGATCGATTTTTTTACTTGTTTTCACACCATCTGCTACTATATGACGTATTTAAATGTTGAAATTGTTGTATTAAAATTTAATAGTTCCGTAGTAAACTTATGAGCAGGTTAAAGAATTCATAAGAAATTCCCCGAAAATTATCAATTTTCCGGGAATGTCCCGGAAACATCATCTGCTTTGAAAAATGCACACCAACGTGGATCATTTTAAATAAACACAATTCTGAAGCTTTTATATTCCCACTATGGATTGTGTTTCATTATGAATTTAGAAATTTTCAAAGTTATTTTGCAGAATGTCAAAAAACTGACAGCAAAGAGATTTTTGTGCCGCGGTCATTGTATAAGTTATGCTGTCTCTTTCTCTTCCATGACAAAGCTCATAAGAACCTGTGTAACTAACCAAGTTTCACAACGACTTTACTCGTAGTATATCCTTATATACTAACAAAATATATTTATTAATTTTTGAGAATTGATGTCGGCATGTTGAACTCTATAATGTGGCCAAATTAAGTGCCTTTTTTTAAAACTCCAAGTTTAAGAGCATATAAAGCTTTTATACTCCCCACCATGGCTTGAAATTTTCAAAGTTATTTTGCAGAATGTCAAAAAACTGACAGCAAAGAGATTTTTGTGCCGCGGTCATTGTATAAGTTATGCTGTCTCTTTCTCTTACATGACAAAGCTCATAAGAACCTGTGTAACTAACCAAGTTTCACAACGACTTTACTCGTAGTATATCCTTATATACTAACAAAATATATTTATTAATTTTTGAGAATTAATGTCGGCATGTTGAACTCTATAATGTGGCCAAATTAAGTGCATTTTTTTAAAACTCTCCAAGTTTAAGAGCATATAAAGCTTTTATACTCCCCACCATGGCTTGAAATTTTCAAAGTTATTTTGCAGAATGTCAAAAAACTGACAGCAAAGAGATTTTTGTGCCGCGGTCATTGTGTTAGTTATGCTGTCTGTTTCTCTTACATGACAAAGCTCATAAGAACCTGTGTAACTAACCAAGTTTCACAACGACTTTACTCGTAGTATATCCTTATATACTAACAAAATATATTTATTAATTTTTGAGAATTGATGTCGGCATGTTGAACTCTATAATGTGGCCAAATTAAGTGCCTTTTTTTAAAACTCCAAGTTTAAGAGCATATAAAGCTTTTATACTCCCCACCATGGCTTGAAATTTTCAAAGTTATTTTGCAGAATGTCAAAAAACTGACAGCAAAGAGATTTTTGTGCCGCGGTCATTGTATAAGTTATGCTGTCTCTTTCTCTTACATGACAAAGCTCATAAGAACCTGTGTAACTAACCAAGTTTCACAACGACTTTACTCGTAGTATATCCTTATATACTAACAAAATATATTTATTAATTTTTGAGAATTGATGTCGGCATGTTGAACTCTATAATGTGGCCAAATTAAGTGCATTTTTTTAAAACTCTCCAAGTTTAAGAGCATATAAAGCGTTTTTACTCCCCACCATGGCTTGCGTTTCAGTATGAATTTTGAAGTTCCCGTAGTTATTTTGCAAAACATCAAAAACTTGACTGCAAAGCGATTTTTGTGCCGCGGTCATTGTGTTAGTCATGCTGTCTCTTTCTTTCACATAACAAAGCTCATAAGAACCTGTTTAACTATACAACTCTCACAACGGAATGACTTCGGTTTATCCTTATAACGAGGGTTGCTATTTATATTTCTGGTCCTGACAATACTTGTGTTCCCAGATGCAAACTGGAACTTTCATTGGAATCTTTGACATTTTTTAGTATAACTTCACTCAGAACGTTTTGTCATTTGAGGGCGAATTGTTTCGCTTACAGTGTGTTGAAAAACTCATCTCAGTCAAAAAATGAAATTATCCTGTGAAAATTTTCGTGCGATGATTTTTTACGATTTTCGGCGTGGGTTATCGAGACAAGAGTGTCAACTTGTTTCGACTTTTGACGATGAAGCACCATCAAAAACCACTGTTAATCGCTGGTACCAAGAGTTCAGTCTCGGATGCCGTTTGCTCCAGGATGAATTTCGTGAAAGACGTCCAACTTCGGTCACTTTGCCAGAAATCATCGATGCTGTGTGTGAACGGATTGAGCAAGACCGACATATGACATACCGTGAGATAGAGGCAGCCTTGGGCATTAGTATGATAAGCATCAATAAGATATAGCATGTTCATTTAGCCATGAAAAAAAATTGTTCTCGTTGGATCCCACATAATTTGACGAATGCTCAATAAAAGGATCGTATGGATTGGTGCAAAAAGATGTCGATATAGTATAACTGCGGTAGCTGAAAGGCATTGTATAACATTGTCACAGGTGACGAATCATGGATCTATGCATATAAACCCGAAACAAAACAGCAATCGACTGTATGAGTCTTTCAAGACGAGCCAAATCTAACAAAAGTTGTTCGTGGAAGAAGTACATGGGAGCAAATGATTGCGTGTTTCTTTCGGTATAACCGGTCATGTTGCCACAGTGCCTTTAGTCGAACGTAGGACGGTCAATTCTGAGTGGTATACAACCATCTGTTTGCCAAAAGTGTTCGAAGAAATGAGGAAAGATAATACTCGTAAGAGAAGACGGATCATTTTCATCACAACAATGCGAGCTCTCACACATCAGCTGAAGCGATGAGCTATTTGACCACTCAAGATGTCGAATTGATGGGACATCTACCGTACAGCCCTGATTTGGCATCCAATGGCTTCTTTTTATTCCTTAGCATCAAGAAAACGTTTTTCATCGCCCGAAGCAGCTGTTGAAGCGTTCAAAAATCATGTTTTGGAGGTGTCTCAATCGGAGTGGAAAAAGTGCTTCGAATATTTGTTTGTGCGTATGCAAAAGTGTATTGATCTTAAAGGAGAATATTTTAAAATACCATTAAACCATTTCCAATGATAAGTAATTGTGTTTTTATTGCCGGACCCGAAATATAAATTGCAACCCTCATATAAAATATATTTTTTTAATTTTGAGAATTATGTCTGCTTAGAGTTCAATAAGGTGACTATAATAAGTGCCTTTGGGATAGCTCTCCAAGTGTACGCAGATATAGAATCTGGCCAGGTTTTTCGAAATCATTATTTTGCTTGTTTATTACTCGACCAGAGTTTAATTCAGTTTTTTTTTCTTCCTTTCAGGGTTTCTCATGCGTTGATTTATTAAACGCTGGCATGAAACAATCCGGTGTCTTCTATTTGCAAATCCGTGGCACCACCTATTGGTTCCTGAAAGTATTCTGCGAACAAGAAGTCGCCGATGGCGGCTGGACGGTAAGTATTTCAGTTTTTACACATTTCGTGTTTTCGCAAAACTTCCATACAATAATATTTAAATCTAACTATCTTTTAAAGGTCATCCAAAGGCGAGATGATTTCGGTGAACCCCGTGAGAATTTCAATCGTGATTGGGCCGATTACAAAAATGGTTTCGGCGATCCAGGCAAAGAATTCTGGTTGGGCAATGAGAATATCTATATGCTGACCAATAATGAGGACTATATTTTAAGAGTGGAACTGGAAGATTTTGAAGGCAATAAGAGGTGGGTATTGCAAAGTTTTTCACACTTTTGGAATTTATACAAATAATGTTTTTTTTAACAATTCTATATATGGTTATGTATGCATCAGATATGCTCAGTATGCCCACTTTAAAATCCATTCGGAAGCGGATTACTATAAGCTGGAAATTGATGGATATGAGGGCAATGCCGGCGATTCGCTAAATGATCCTTGGTATGGTTCAAATAATAGTCCATTCTCCACATACAATCGTGATAACGATCGGTCGTCGTTGAATTGTGCTAGTATGCTAAAGGTAAGTGGAAATAAATTTGAAAACTGTCCTTCAAAAGCCTTAAAAGAATTTTTTAAAAATTTAAAACACAGACATCTAAGATTTATCATTTGCATTATAAATTAAAAATGTTAATACACATTAAATTAAAAGTGTATTATATTAAATTATATGTATGTATAAGATTTCTAATTTCAACCGGCTGTAAAAAAAGGACTGATAATTTTATTAAATTTCTGTTTTTATTGGAATGGTTGAACTTTGCTATTTAGCAATGGAACAAAATATCACTCATGTGACTACCACAACTAGCTCAGCAGTACCTCTTGCGACTAACCCAATTTTTGAGTACATTTTCGATTGTTTCGAGTCGAATCTCTTCAATGGCATTTCGATTTTATGTTTAAACGCTTCAATTGTCTCTGGATGTTTTGAGAACATTTTCGATTGTTTCGTGAGAAATCTTTTTAATGGCAACTTCGATTTCATGTTTCAACGCTTCAATTGTCTCTGGATGTTTTGCGTAAGATTTATTCTTAATGGCTCCCCACAGAAAATAATCCAAAGGACTCAAATCACAGCTCGAAAGCAGTCAATTGACATCACAATTTCGGCTGAATATTCGATTTTCAAAAACAGTGCGTAAAATATCGATGGTGCGTTGGCTGTGTAACATGTGGCCCCTGGTCTTGTCGTCTATGTCATTCTCTTGAATTTTTGAAAATAAGCGGTAACGTCATCTCGGCTCATCGGCGGCTCCTTGCTCATTTTTAAAGAAAAATGGCCCTATGATGCCGCCAGCTCAAAATCCACACCAATCCTTGGCTCGTTGTAGATACATTGGCTTCTCAATAGTCACGGGTGGGTTCTCTGAACCCCATATGGTGCAATTGTGCTTTTTGACATAGCCATCGAGATGAAAATGAGCTTCATCTAAAAACAAGAATTTTTGTTAAAATTTTGTTAAAATATCCTGCCAAACAATCTTCAGCCCATTGGTGGTGTTCCATAATTAATATACAAAGTTCAATCTTTCAAATAAAACCAGAAATTTAAAAAATAGCAGTATTCTCCAAGAAGTAATTTGAGCTGTTGCTAACTGAATGATAAAGAGACCCTCGATCCCTCCATCCTTTGATGAGACGTATAAATACGATCACTGCTATCTGGTCAGCCTCTATTATTGTATTAAAGGGTGTTTTTTTCGGAGTTGGTCTTTTTGACAGCTGTCACTTGATTTGTGCTCAGTTTGGTTTGGCATTTTATAATGAATAGACTTACTCCGGAGCAACGTTTGCAAGTCGTGGTGTATGGGCCCAAAACGAGATGGCCACCGATCCTGATTTTTACAAGAAAATTTTGCTCAGCGATGAAGCTTACTTTTGGTTGAATGGTTACGTTAATAACCGAAATTGTCGCATTTGGAGTAAAATCCACAAGGCATTGTTGAGACGCCTTTACATTCTCAAAAAGTAACTATTTGGTGTGATCTATGGGCAGAGGAATTCAATGATCCTTATTTCTTCAAAATTGATGCCGGTCATAATGTTACAGTCAATAAGAAACGCTATAAAGCCATGATTAATGACTTTTTCGTGCCTGAATTAGGGATGTTGATGTGGACGACCTTTGGTTCGAACAAGACGGCGCTACATGTTATACAGCCAACGAAACAATCAATTTATTGAAGGGAACTTTTGGTGAGCGCATTATCTCGCGTCGTGGACCTGTGGCGTAGCCTCCAAGATCGTGCGATTTAACACCGCTGGACTAATTTTTGTGGGGCTATGTGGAGTCGCTTGAATACGCTGATACAAAAGTGGTCAAAAATTGGTCCGCTCGGCTGGAATTTATCCCAGCAAGTCGCAACGGCCACTTGCCCGAAATAATTTTTAAAACATAATGGCAAACCTTTATTTTTCTAATAAAGCCAAATACTTGGCCATAACATCAAATTATATGCGATCTGTTTCCCACACGTCTAAAAAAATACCCTTTATAATCATAAGAGAGCGGAATTTTATGCAATTTCTAAAATCAGTCCGATTGAAGTCAAATTTTGTATATAGGCTAATTGTGTGTCCACTAACATGTTTCCGTCTACATATTTCATATATGCAGTTTTTATGCAAAAATGTGCAGGGGAATTTACTGTGAATATGAAAATAATAAGTTACATATGCACAAAAACTTGATGGTGTGGTAAAAATATGCGATTGTAAAAAAAAAAATTGAAACTAGAACTAAATTAGTTTGCCTATTTTTACTCTTATTAATTAAATTCGACTTTAGTAACACAAAGCGCGTGAAAATATCTATAAATACGACTGAGAGATTTGTAAAGAATGGAATCAATCGTAGTTATAATTTAACGCGCCCATATGTTATATTGTATTTTATGTGGCAATGTATATTTTTATGCATTGTATGCCATCTTGGAATGGTAATATTTTAAAAACAATATTTTTTTCTGATTATCCACTAAAAAACTCTTAAAAATAAAGGTTGAGAAAAAGTTAAAAAGATTGAAATTTGGGCGCCTCGAAAATAATTTTATTGAAATGTCGTAGTGGCAACTTTTTTTTCCCATGCCAAAAGCTATCGAAAAATCGATGGCAAAATATCGACCAATTTTTGTCCTTACAAATCGGCCCACCCTAATATGCACAAAATATGGAAATTATGTAAAAAAAAAACTTAAAGTATTTCGAAATGTTTTGTGTAGCATTAAAACCCTTTGCCGACCCCTCACTAAAAATATTGCAATTGCATAAAATTCCGCTGTCTAGTAATCATTAAAAAATTCACAAAATAAGCCACCTTATAAAATGTTCTTACTTTAATGTTTGTTTCTTTGCTCCCCTTTTTTTAGGGCGGTTGGTGGTGGAAGTCCTGCGGACGAGGTCTTAATGGTTTATACTTACACGATCCACAAGATTTAACCGCCCGCCAAGGCATTGTATGGTTCCGCTGGCGCGGATGGGATTATACCCTCAAAAAAGCCACAATGATGATACGTCCGCGTGGCCCTCAGCCCATGGGAGCAAATTCAGCCTCGTCATCATCGTCGTCCTCATCATCAGCAGCATCCTCGTCGTCGTCATCGGGAGCGTCGTAAGGGGCAAGCAATGCACGTTGCCTTCGCTTCCCTACACACATAGTACGCCACACAAAACATTTTGTTTATCATCTAAATTTTTGTAAATTTATTTTTTCTGTAAAAAAAAAATGCGACACCTCACAAACATTTTCAAAACTCATACAAAAAAAAACTACGATGGAGGATCATTTGAGTTTTTCCAAAATAGAAAAGAAAGAAAACCTCCAATAATACTCAATCATACAAGCTAACGTATGTATAGTTGAAAAAAAACGAATTCGAAATTCCTCCCATGAATCAAACGATTTCCAGCAACTTTTTTAAAGTTCATCAACAACAACAACATTCTGTTGATTATTTCATAGCGAATTATTTTATATGTTTTTATTTTTATAATTTTTTTGTTTTTCTTTTCCATCCTTATTTCATTTTTGTTTTTTATAAATTTTAATTTGTTATGTTTTAAAGTTTTATTAACTTATTATATCATTTTTTTTACATGTATACAACAACACTACGCACACATACCACATACTTTTAAACATTGCCAACAATTATTGGAAAGAAATGCAAGAAAATTTAATTATATTTTTTGTGCAATATGTAATTTTGCATACATACGTAATTACCAAAAAGAAAAACCGCAAAAAAACCAATTTCCACGACGACAACACTTATATATGGCCAATTTTCTCATAGGTGATCTGTCAAAAATATAACTGTGCCATTACGTTAGAACATCTTATGTCAAAGTTTTAAAAAATATTATTGGTTTTCCTATTTTAAAAATGTTTAAACTTTCAAACCATAAAATTATTTCTCAAATATTCTAAGAGATTCGAACCAATTCATCGGATTTAAATTTTATACAAATTTTAATTGATTTCGACACGAAATCCATTGAAGTTGAATTTCAATTCTATACGCGACTACCGCTTAATACAGTCTTCGCAAGAGTGTAACTCAAAGAGGACATATATACATCGAGATAAAAAAAAAGATAAAAAGTATTACGACATGTATCCGTTTAGAAAAAAAAATAATTATTTTCCCAACCAGATTTTTTTTTTAAAAAAATTCATTTTTTTTTAGAAATCTAGAAAGAAGACTTCATTTTGAAAGTTTTTTTAAACAAGGGAAATAATAACATAAAAAACGATACCCACTAAGTCGACTTAAGATGTTTTAATTTATTGGCCCAGATGCATTGAATGACCATAATGAAATTGGTCTCATTACACACTCGCACTTGTAATGAAACCTCCTGTAGCTCAACTAGAAGCTGAGGAGGGCGTAAAAACTCCCGGCCATATGTAAGTAATACTTTCATTTCGAAATGAAAGTAGCTGCAAACGGAAGAGACAATTAAGCTTAAATCCGGATTGAATCAATGTAGGGGAGAGGACTTATAAAATAAACATTTCGACAACCTTGTAATTCGTAACGCTAATGCGGAAGTGTATTGAAAATGCTTTCAAAACCTTAAATTTGTAAGCTTTATATACCCCATATTCAGAGAATCGTTGATAATGTTATAGCTCTCTAACTGCCAAAGCTTTCAAATCTACAACCTTTTTCCCGAAATTTTGGAGTTGGAGTTGTTATTTGAATTAAACGTTCAAGAAGTCTTGACGTTGCATTTACCTTCAATACGGCATAAATGCATTAAGCTTTAATACTGCCTAAAGCTCAACGCGCCATGTTCTATTAGATAAATTCAATTATTAAGACAAATTCAATTATAAAGGAGAGATGCATTAAAAAGCTCTTAATGGCATAGACAAAAGCGTTTTTCTACAAACTGCAAAGCAGATAATTGAAATTGTGGTGATAAGCCTTATAAAAAGCTCAGTTTTTTTGCAAAGGCTACTTACTATCTATTAGAGTTGTGCATAAAGGCTTTTTCAAGACGAGAGCTTTTTAATAGACATTCTCTCGTTTAGTTCATAAGCCTACAAACAAAGTATATTTCTAATGCTTTCAAAAACTTAAATTTTTAAGCTTTAACCCGTAACTGCCAGCCCTTTGATCGGCGCATACGGTTTTTATAAAATTTGGAAATTTATGTTCAAAAGACCATAGATATTGAAAGAAAAAATTTAATTTAGCCCAATTATTCCTCTTTTCTATAAAAAAAGAATTACCGCGATATCGCTCACCTCGCCCACGCTAAAATTATTTATTTATCAACACCTTATTGGCTATTTAAATACCCATTAGGCTGGAAGGGGAGAAACATGTTATAGCTATATAGCTGCAAAAGCTTTAATTCTATAATTTTTTTTATGAAATTGCAAAATATTTCTTTTTGTAAATAATTTTTTCATACCAAATTTCTGTTAAAAAGCATATTAAAACTCGACCTTTTCCAAAGCTTTCAAGCCAATCATTTTACATTATTTTTTTATTATTGAGCAAGTAAAAGCTCAGTTGTTGCAAAAGCTTTCAAGCCAAAAAGGTTTTTATGAATAGTAAATATCAATTCCTTTTAAATATATTTTTTTAAATTCCGTGAAAAAGTATTATTGGGAAAGTCGTTGCTCATGTTAAAGCTCTATTGTAATTCAAGCTTAGTGGTTACAAAGTACACATTTTTCATTGTCCGTCCACAAAAAATATGTTTTACTCAAAAAAGTGTACTTTTTTCGAGGTACCTTTAGTCCCTTAAAGGGAAACTTTTTACCCTGGTCCGATTTCGCCCATTTATCATCGCAAACAGCTTGTGACCATAAGCCATTATCATTCAAGATTTCACAATTCGGTGTAAATTGTTTCAATAGATACACGGACGGATATGGCAAGATCGCCTTAGAATTGTACGACGACTATAATATAAATACTTTTAAGGGTCTCCGATCCATATTTTGTGGTGTTGCAAATGGAATGACAAATTAAATATATCATCCGATCTTCAGTGAAGAATATAAAAGTAACCAGCTTCATTGGTATGCCATTATGTAAAGCTTTTGTGAGAAATTGTCAATTTAACTAAAAAAGAGTTAGAGCGCTTTTCAAATCACTAAACCTTAAATCTACAAAAACAATCGCAAAAATTTACGGAAGGTTACATGTCAACTTTTTTTGATAGAGTGTTCATTAAACACATTAAAGCTCAATTGTTGCAAAAGCTTTCAAGCCAATAGGGTTCTTTACGAAAAGATTTTTTATTAAGTTTTTAATTATTTTTTTATTTAAAATTCCCATTGAAAAGCTGTATTTAGAAAACCATCAAACATGTTAAAGCTCTATTGTTGCAAATGGTAACTCAAAACGCATACCAAAGTTCCAATTGTTGTAATTTTTTTTTCTTTCCTTCAAAATGTAAAATTATTTTTTTTCCTGCTCTGTGCCTTGCATAATTTGGAGGTAAAAATAAGAAATAGTAAGTTTTTTTTACCTTTTTCGTAGACCATTCTTAATAATTGAAAAAAGAACCAGCTGCATACAAAGATATGAAGTTTTGTAAAGCTTTTGTAAGAAATTGACAATAAATCTTATTTTTTTGTACATTGGTGTGAAAAACACGGCCAATAAACCTCGAGCTTTTGCTTTGCGTTTTGTACGGTAAGACGGTATATGAAACTTTAACTCGATTTCTCAAAGGGATATCAACTCGATTTCTGGCCAGAGTTAAAATGTATTTATTTTACAAGTTAAAACACTTTTTTAACTAAAATTTAAACTTTTTCTGAAAAAATTATTCCTATATTCAGTTTTCGTAGTAAATGTTTGTTCAAAGGCGTATTGTAAACGAATTTTTAGTCCCTGAACAAACGCTTATATTGTCTTAAAAAGTCCTCTCTACCCCTTCTAATCTTGGGTTAAGCTTCAATCCTTTAAAATAAAAAATAAATTAAAAACAAAACCATGTTTCATCCACACAAAAAAAAATTATATCATTCGTTGCATTCATAAATTATCTTTAAATAACTATATCGTTAATTGTTAATTCATACATATTGTTTTGTAAAAAGAAAACACAAAATTGTTCAAAATTATTTTTTTTTTGTTTTGTTATAATTTTCATTCGTCCGCCCTTTCACACAAGTTTCTAATGTAAATATTGTTCATTAACCATTTTCTCTACTCTCTGTATCAACTTCTTCTACCGGATGGAGGGGTTTTATTTTCTTAAACTCACTGTTTCCCACCCTTCGATTTTGTATAGATTCATTCATGTTGCACCCCAGACCATACCAATTACAAAAACAAAAACTAAACATTAAATGAAACAAAACTATATAATAATACAAACAAGAACAACAACATAATTAGTAGTTAAATTTGTATAAAAAAATGAAAGAAAAAATAAAAAAGGAACAGATCTGTAAAACAAATTAGTATTCTTAAGAGATTTTGTAGTTAAAAACAAAACAATAAGAGGTTAATAAAAACAAAGTAAATAAAATTTAAAAAAAAAATAATAAAACGTGTGATTTTATTTAAAACAAATTAATAAATTAAATTAAAATACCACCACAAGGAGGGAACAAAGAAAAACTCCGATTCAATTCTAATACTCACTGACCGGAACCTAGTGTTTAACGACGGCTTTGAACGGCTAATGTAAAGTGTGGTCCAACCATAATGCACGATATTAATTGTGAGTCACACCTTAACTTGAAGTTTTTTACCCAATTTAATTTGACATTTTTTTGTTTCAGTGTTAGCAAATTAAACCTTGGAGAGGTACACAATTGATCATAATGCATTTCGTGCACTTCATAATATTTTTGGTCAGCATAATCAACCAAATGTGTCTAGAATCGGCAGAATTTTACGCAAATTTCAGCAAACCGGGTCAGTGTCCAAGTGTTTAACATAATTCTCGCTGTGATAGCTTCAACCATGGTGCGGCATCGCAACTGGAGCCATTACCAAGCGACGGCTAGCGCCCCTAAAGGCCAATCCCGCCGGTACCAATTCGAAGCGTGCTATATGGCCACAACTTCCCCCTTGGGCAGAGGCCGAGGCCTATCTAACACCTCTGCTGTTCTATGGGTCACAGCACCCGGTTGCAATGCAACTCCACACCGAGCCGAAGCTCTTTCCGCGAATTGGGTTTAAACCACAGCGACCACGATACTTCCGAAGGGCCGCACCTGCTAGCCTGGCCAGAACAACAGTTTTGGGGGCTCCTGACTACCCGTGGTACCAGACTTTAGTCTCCGGTCAGACCTCGTAGCCGAGCTACTACCAGTTTGCGAACCATACAGCGCGGGACTGGTCACCCTCAGTTAAAGGCACGGTCATGAGATAGTTTATATGTATGCAGACACAATGACTAGTTCGAGTCTTGAGAAAACCCCATAAGGCCCAGTCACCCGTGGTACCGGTTAGGCTCCGTAACCAAGGTTACTCCCAGTTTCAGTCGCATGTAACCAGGGGACTGGTAGCCCCAAGTAGCAGCAAGCGTCAGGTCAAAAGAGAACCACCGCCGGTTACAGCGGACACGAGATTAGACAACAACAACACGATGCCTAGAGAAGGCCTGGCAGGCAAACTGGCTAATTCTAGCTTGACTTGTGCTAGTGGAGAGCACCCCACTGAACGTCAGAGAAAACAACGCCCATGGCGTCCAGGTTCCGTATGTCCTCATAGGTAGGACTTTCGCACAGAACATGCAGCCAGCCAGTCCTCGACTGGCGCCCCGCAACTGCATGCCTGACTATCGCTCAAGGCTCTCTTATGCAAGAAAGCATTAAGAGAGCCGTGTCCGGTCAACAAGAAACTCAAATAAAGGCCGAAGCCAAAATGCGGGTTACTCGCGACAAACCTAATATCCCGAAAGAACCTCTACGTCAGCCGACCGGTCTGGCGGGCATCCCATCTAGACTGCCATCTAGATGTGACACATTCAAAAAAGCGCGGGTCTGTAGAAATTGTGAAAAGACCTCCACATGCTCGCCCAGCTCGTTCTACGGAAAACATTGATGTTGTTCGCGAGAGTGTGGCAGAAGAGACGTCAATTTCGACTCGTCGTCGTTCCCAACAATTGAAAATCTCACGAATATTACTGATGCAAATTTTGAATAACGATTTGAATATACACGCATACAAAATTCAGTCGACTTAAGAGCTGAAGCCTAGTGGTCATTTAAAGCGGTGTTAACACGCCGAATGGTTGGTTGAACAGACAGAAGTGAATGGTGACTACAGAGAAAATCGACGAGGCACACTTTAACTTTAGTAGATTCGTTAACAAGCAGAATTGCCGCATTTGGGCAAATGAGAATCCGCTAGTGATTGTTGAACAGTCGAGGCATCCACAAAGTGTGACAAATTGGTGCAGTTTATGGGCTGGCGGCTTCATCGGGCCGTGCTTTTTCGAAAATGTGGTCGGCCAAGAAGTTACCGTGAATGGTGTTCGCTAAAAAAATAATGCACTTCTTGTGGCCAGAAATTGAGGACATGAACCTAGACGATATGTGGTGCTTTCACTTGCCACCCAGCCAACGAAACTATGGCTCTTTTAAGTGAGAAATTCAATGGCCGTGTTATCTCACGTCGTGACGATGTAAATTGGCCGCCACGATTATATAATTTGACACCGAGAGAGTAGCCACCGTGGCCGTGAGTGTGCGACTCAGTCCTGAAACATCGATCTCAACAATTTTCCATAATCTCGCATTATTTTCTTACATTTTTCGCTCGATTATTTTTTAAAAAATTTTAAAATGGTCAAAAATATATTTTTGGCTGTAGCTGTTCTGCAACGGATTTACCCATTATAGAATTTAGGGTTATATGCAAGAGAATATCATGATCTTTATTATGTTGTCAAATTCTAGTTTATAAATTTTTTTTTTAATATTAATTTTTTTGTTTAATTTCCCCATATGTCGTACAAATTCAAAATAGTATTTATATGTTTGGAACCGCTAAAATTGTTAAAGTTATGGAAAAATCGCTGGTGCAGTCCTGATTTACATTTTCGCGAATATTTTCATTTACCGGGGGGGGGCGTTACGGCGCGTTTTGCGTGTGTACTTTGGGGTGAAGCAGAACATAGGTCGAAGAGTTCCTTTCATATGATCGCTATCGTGAGATGATAACGGACTTCTTGTGGCCGGAAAGTGAGGAAATAGATCTGGACGATATGTGATTTCAACTGGATGGTGCCACGTGCAAGAAATTCACGTCGCTCTGATGTTGATTGGCCGCCACGATCATGTGATTTGACACCGTGAGACTTCTTTTTTTTGGGATATTTAAAAGAAAGAGTGTACGTCTTTAAGTCAAGAACAATTCAAGAGCTAAAGGATGAGGTACTACGGCACATTAACGACATTGAACATACATTATGCCTCAGGGTCATTGAAAATGTGAACCATTGAGTTTAGCTGATAATAAAAAAATATTAAGATAATTCTCTGAAAACTTTTATGCTTATTTACAAATTACGTCATGCGCTTAAGTTGGACCACCCTTTATTTTATAGAGAAGTTTTTACATTGCTTAGAGTTAAACCTTCTACTCGTAAAGTCGCCGTCCTTTGATGAATTGTTATATCGAGCCATAAGCGCTAACCTATCGTAAGTCAAATTTTTGGAAAAAAAATTTTATTGCTGAAAAATAATCGTTAGGACAAGCCTCATCGTTTTGTATTTTTAAAATGACAAAATTGTTAGTAAAACATCAAAAAAAAAGCTTTTGCATTTTATCGTAAATGATTGTTTAAATTTTATTGTGTAGCAATTTTATCGTAAGTCACACATCAAATTGCTGCAGCAATCGCAAATGTGTTCAGATTTTTTTTTTTGTTTTTTGATACAGTTATATGAGTAGGTAGAAATCTTAAATTTTTGCATTAAAACATTTGCATTTTTAATAAAGTTGTTTGAAATAAATAATAAAAACCGTCTCCTGTAAAATTTGCATTTTTTCACTTACGATAGGTTAGCGCTTATGGCTCGATATGTTCTTAGAACCTGGGCTTACTGGCATGATAGTCCTGCACACTTCCATCATACTATGGCGGCCCATAATTTAAAAAAAAAAAATGATGAAGCGAAGCCGAAAAAGGTGTGGAAATTTAAAGACGAAGCAAGGCCGAACATAATCATCCCTATCAGGAATAAAAAAAACAATTTTCCGCGCTGTGCCTTTATTTTATAGAGAAGTTTTTACATTGCTTAGAGTTAAACCTTCTACTCGTAAAGTCGCCGTCCTTTGATGAATTGTTATATGTTCTTAGAACCTGGGCTTACTGGCATGATAGTCCTGCACACTTCCATCATACTATGGCGGCCCATAATTTAAAAAAAAAAGATTAAGCGAAGCCGAAAAAGGTGTGGAAATTTAAAGACGAAGCAAGGCCGAACATAATCATCCCTATCAGGAATAAAAAAAAACAATTTTCCGCGGCACAGCGCGGAAAATTTTTCACTCCTCATTGTAAACAAGTGGACATTTCGTAAGATTGGCCGGGCCGAAGCTTTTATACTCACCACCAAGAGAATGGATTGCTTTGCAGTATTCCATGTTTGATAGTACTACATTTTTGGAGCCACATGAGCCATTGTGCTATTCAGATTCGTAAAGAAAATGTTGATGTTTTAAAGATCCCATAAGTCTAATATTGCAGAGGACCGAAAGAGTCGAAGGAATCCCGTAGACTAGATCCTTAAACTTAGACAAACCTTAAAATACAGACACATTGAGATTAATGAGGAAACTCCACTGTTTCCTACTAACTATACGTCGATGCTCGAAATTACCTTATTTTCGGATCTCTAGGGACCTTTGGCCAAAGAGTCAAGGCCTCAAATATAGTCGAATCGTAGAATTAATGTTATTTTTTGATCGGTTCGAGTGCAGAGTTGGCGCAAGTCTTAAATATACGAGGGCGTATCAATAATTCCGTGACTTTTCCAACATCCCTCGTATCTATATGAAATGCAACACTGCTCACATCAATTACCATCTGTTAATAGTCTACTGTCAAATGTTGAGAGAGTTTCATCATTTAGTTTGTGTTTAACAGCTGTTCAAAACATACAACCTCGTGGATTTTGTTAAAAATGGAAAAAAAAGTAAATTTCGAGTGCTCTTTATTATCATATATTATTTTTTTGCGAAAAAACCGTGAATCAAACCAAGAAAAGCTTGATAAATACCATGTGCACCATCATTTCAATGGTAACGCGTGATCCATTTCGAAGTTCCCTACTTTTTTAAAGAAAAGAAAAAACACAAACAATTCAAATTGAATGGGGAATGTTTATTATCATTTGAAAGAACATTCTTTGACATTTATTTTTTGAAGATTATGTCTATCAAATGTTGGCCGCGGCTACTTCTCGGATGGTCCATCCGTTGAGTCCGATTTTCGATGACTCGTTGGAGCATTTCGACTGGTAACTGGCGAATGACACGCGTGATGTTTTGCTCCAAGTCCTAAATCAAAGCGGGTTTGTCCGCATATACTTTAGACTTTACATATCCCCACAGGAAAAAGTCTAACGGTGTGATATCACACGATCTTGATGACCAATCGAACGGCCCAAAACGTGAAATTATCTGCTCACCGAAGTGTTCTCACAATAAATCCATTGATTGATGCGCTGTGTGGGAAGTGGCGCCGTCTTGTTGAAACCAAATGTCGCCGAGATCACGAGCTTCAACTGCAGGCATCAAATAGTCGCTTATCATGGCACGATAACGGTAGCCATTGACGGTTACGTTCTTACCGGCATCATGTTTGAAGAGATATGGACCGATGATTCCACCGGCCCACAAACCAAACCGTTGTTTTTCTGGATGAAGTGGCAGCTCATACACCTCTTCTGGTTGCTCTTCGTCTCAAATGCGGCAATTTTGCTTGTTTACATACCCATTGAGCCAGAAATGGTCCTTATCGCTGAACAAAATTTGGCTCAAAAACGTCGGGTCTTCTTGGAACTTTTCAAGAGCCCATAGAGCGAAGCGATGTCGCTTGGGAACGTCGGGCGCCTTCAGTTCTTGCACAAGCTGTATTTTATACGCTTTCAATTTAAGATCTCGACGTAAAATGCGCCAAGTGGTTCCATATGTCAATCCGAGTTGCTCTAATCAGCTACGGCCGCTACATTTTCTTCATAGCGTACTGAAAGTGGTCTATTCGGTCGAATATTATCCAATAATCCACCATCACCCATCTTGTTGCGAATAGTACGCTCAGTAGGCCGCTTATGTTGAACAAAGACCACGAAACACATTCCTCACAGAACGTGAATTTTCGCAATAAAGTTGACCGATTTGTAAACGTTGTTCAGGCGTAAGTCTTTCCATGATGAATTGCCAAACAACACTAAACAAAAATAGCATGAAAGCATGACACGACTCACACGTGATCTGTCAAAAAGGCTATTGAAAAAAGTATCTCTACTTGGATCACCCATTATAAAAGTGGTTTACTGAATTTCATTGTGGAAACTTTCTGGAAGGCCAATTGAGGTCAATACACCCGAAAATGTCGAGAGAAAAACCCACGATATGGTATTGGCCGATTGAAGTAAAAAAAAGTTATTTTTCATCAAGATAATGCACGGGTGCACACGTTTGCAGTCTCGATGGCAAAACTGCATGAATTGGGTTACGGGTACCTCATCCGAGATATTCTCCCAATTAAGCCCTCAGTGACTATTTCCCAACCCAAAGAAATGGCTCGGTGGAAAGATATTCAGATCCAACGATGAAATTATTGATCAAACAAATGCCTATTTTATGGACCTCGAAAAATCATATTTTTTTGAAAGGATACAAAATTTGGAGAAACGTTGGACTATGTCAATTGAGCTAAAAGTAGATTATGTTGGAAAAATCAGAATTATTGGTATGCCCACGTAGTTACATTTTTGGATTTGTAAGAAAATTTTAATGTTTCTGGGTAACCATATCTCCCCGGACATTACGGGACAGCTTTTGAAGGCCAGGACCCATAGCACAAGGCCTCGAATTCTGTTAAATTGGTTTAAAGGTTTAACCATGGTTTAAAGGTCTAAGGGCTCGTAACCGTGAAATAAATCACAGTTATTTCACGATTTCTTCGAATCGCGAATATAATGTGATTTTCTGATTCGTAGCGAAATTTTATTATTTTTTAATACCTATATGTCCATAATTCAAGGATCCTGGTTGTTGTTCCCCTAAGGCCTATATGGTCCTGATCCGAGTCCTAAATTGACCCAAATCTAAAGTATAGGTACATACTTATATTTAGATTTGTGAGAACATTTGACTGTTACTGGATGCTTATATGTCCCTGCACATAAGGGAAGGATTTTTAAGCCTCTGGTCCAATTCACCAGGCCCTTTGTTCAATGCATTCAATTAAGACAAATCGTAAAGTTATATTTATCATACTTAGATTCTCCAGAAAATGTCACTGTTTCTAAGTACCCATATGTCCATTAAGAGAAGGACGTATCTTGTGGTATCCAAGGGACCTTAGATCCATTGGTCAAGGCCTCAATCAGGTCAAATTGTATAATTTATGTTATATTCGTATTCTTGACGAAATTATTATAAAATAAGTATGTCCATGACCAAATGTGCCCATAATAGATAATCTATGTTTAGATTAGTGAGAAAAATGTTACTCATTCTGGATATTCATAAGTCCCGGAGCATTAGGTGACATTTTTTGGGTCCCAATACCCAATGACCGCGTCAATTCTTGGGGACGTTAAATGCGTGTACAGTGTACTGCTTCAACTTATAAGTAAAGAAATTTTTCAATTTTATTAGTAAAGTAAAACAGGGTGATTCATTTGCGACTCGATAAAATTCACCAGCGTATTCCTTGGCTCATTTCATGTAAACATGTCCATTGACGACCATCCCCGAAAATGCAAGGGGGCGAAATGGCAGCGGTTTGAAAATGTTCGAATCAGTAGTCGTAGGGTAGTAGGGTAAAATTGCTAAGATCTAAACCAGTGGTCGAATTTTGTTGTTTTTTAGCACTGCGATGGTGACATTTTTTCGTGAATGAATCACATATTTTTGGTCAGGACTTCTTAACATCCTCAATGGGGAAATTTTTCATCTTTCGTCTGATTTTCAATATTAAGCGATTCGCAACCACAATCCATACATCTGGTAACTTATAAGCCTTTAGCTCCTATCGTTTAGACTGAAACGTGCTTTCAACAGACATATGGACAGGCGGACATGTCTATTTCGTCTTAAAGTTTGGCGACGATCAATAATCTGTATACTTTATAGGGTCGCAGATATATATTTTATATATTTTTTTCGATCCTATGGAGAAGAATATAATAAACATGGGAAAAAGGGGAAAATTTCTTCTGAATTTCCCAGATTGACGGGAAGATTCTTAACTTCCCTAGCGATAGGTGGGAATAATATTCATGATAGATAGATATGTGACTTCTAGAGCGTAAGGGCATGGTTCAATGGGCAACATGAAACCATTGACTGATATGGTGCAATTTTACCAGCAGTAGTTAGGGTGATGGCAGAGTGCGCGCTCAAAGCCGAGCGGAGCCGAGCTGCAAGCTGATTGAAATTCTTAAAACTGTGTCCATACAAATTAGTGCAAATCGATATCGGGATGGCAGAGTGCGCGGCGAGCCGAGCCGAGCTGAAAGCTGATTGAATGGAAGAGAACTATTTTGAAGCGTTTTTTCGTTGTTGTAGCGGCAAACCGTACCGGGGTGACAGCCCTTGGCCGAAGAATTGGTGCTTCGGGTCGACCCGGTGCGTAGAACAGGCTGTTGTGGGATCGGCGTTTTTTTCGTGCTGATTGGTGCTGATATTTGATGGTATGTGTATGATTTAAGTTGTTTGTAATTTGTAAACGGTTCTTGACTTTTTGGTACTGTTGAAATAATTCTCTGTTTTGTTTGTCAAATTTTTCGAATATTGAATAAAATTATTTAAATTTGATCAATCATACGCTCATTTACATAATACAGTTGCCAACATTTGAAGGTAATTATTTTCAAAAAATAAATGCCAAAAATGTCCTTTCAAATTACCAATAAAGATTCCATAATTGATTTGAACTTTTATATTTTTTTTGTTCTGAAAAAAATCCTCTAGATAGATCACCCTATATTTATTAAGCTTTTTTTTACAAAATTAAAATTTGATCAATTATATTTATAATTAACTGATTATTCATAGTTCAGATTAATCTGAAATTTCCATTATTAGGTTAATTAATTAATCACATTTTTAATTAACACAAATTTTGACTTACAAATATCAACTTCATAATAACATTCATAAATAAAAAAATATAAAAAAAACACACAGCAAAAACAGTGCAGATTCTGTGCCTATTTCAGCATTCACTCTGCCATCCTCAAATTTTATATAAGCATGAAATAAGTTCGGCTCGGCTCCGTTTTAAGCGTGCACTCTGCCATCAGCCTTAGATGTCCCGCTTAGCGCTCTATGCTTTACTTCAGCTGGATTAAATAAAAAATGTTTTTAGTATCGCGGCAAATTAGCAAGGTCATTTGTAGGGGGCTTACTTAAAAGATTGGTCAATATGGTCAAGCTTCAGTAGGAATGGTTCCCAGTCGCTCATTGCGCACTTTGTTAAATTGAAGAGCATCGGATTTTTTGTGACTTCTACAGCGACAGAAACTCTACTCGGAAGGTAACTATTCGAAAACAGGAACCGATATGGTCCAATTACATCAGGTTTTCTTAGAGACCTAGAACAATGCTCTATGCTAAACCTAATCGAACATAATATGAGTAATCTAGAGCTTCAGGACCTTACATCGGACGGTAGCTTTGTGTGTGTATGGGCTATTCGAAAACATGGACCGACATGGTCCAACTTTATCTGAAATCAGAATCTGATGAAATAATTGTTTCTAAAGTTGCTGAAATCGACCCATGGTTTGATTAAAACGACAGATGAACACCGCTCAATGAAATCAAATAATGTTTCTGAATCGATCGGTATACTAAACATGAAGTCTATTTCCTTTCCTTTTAAGGTTTCACAAACCCTCAGCACGAAGTCACAATACCCTATACCATAGAGTAGTGTGGGGTATAACAATCTACATTTTGGTTTTTTATTTGCGTTGCAGATTGATGGCTGTTTGTGCCACTATTATGCTGTGTTACCGAGGAACTCGTATTATGAATTTGTCCAAAAGTTCAAAACACCTAGAAAAAGTGTGATATCCATTTAAAAGTTGTACCGATCAACTCAGAATTATTTTCTGAGTCGCATTATTTATTTTTTTTGCATGTGAAGAAAACAGCATTGACATTGGTTCAAGTTCTGATATAACCCCCATATTAATGAATATACCGATTTATGGTCCAACCTACGTAACAGTAGAAAATTTCATCAGTTTTTAATAACACTTTGTTTTTGGCGTTATTATGCACACAGCATTGCTGATCGGTCCATAGGTTGATATAGCCTCCATACAAATGTACCTCCAATTTGGGGTCTGACTAATCTAACAGCGGCAAATTTCCCAGATCTCAATAATATTTAGTTTGTAGCGTTATTTTGCACACAGGAAAAACATTGCTGAAAACTAGACCGGATCGGTCCATATCTTGATAAAGCCCCCTTACAAATGTACCTCCAAATTAGTGGTATAGCATATCTAGTAGCGGAAATGTCTGCGGATTTCAACGAAATGACATTTGGCTTGTGCCATTAGGGAATAGCTACAGTTTTGAGCTTAAAGAGCGATGGTATCATGCAGTCGGCCCCGCCCAACTTGATACTTTTCCCACTCATTTTTACTACCTGAAAAGTGGGAATTCAGCGTGTTGTGATTATTTAAATGGGGGCATTAATCTTTGCTGAATCTGATAACCTGAAATTCGGCGTTTGTCCAATTGTGGTAAAAAATTTACAGAAGTAAAACCTTACTCCTTAATAAAAATTCAAGAGTGGTGACATTCGAACCTACGTCTAAGCCTGTCCTTTACATAAAGGAATTATCTCACCTTGCCGCGCTTAAACTTGTGTGCATTTCAGGATTTACTCTTCCCTTTTTCTGTAATCCCATGATCCAGATATGTTTTTCGATATCAGTTTTCTCTTTTATTGAATCACTTTTATTTATACAAAAACAGTTAACAGAACAAAATATTGTGTATCTTCCTCCTCCTCTTTCGAATGTCTGTTCACCAATAATCACCAACATATTTTTTTCTCTGTCCACTTTTAATTATAATAAGCCGATCGAAAAGATCTCTCCGAATCCCTCTTGAAAGTCTCGTGCATTTTTGTGATATCCTCCAACTTGTTTCCAATATTAGAGGTGCTCTGTTCGATCCATTGTAGTGAACTCATATGGGCATTAAGAATTTTACCAATCTGTATGATGGGATCGGTGTTATCCTGACATTTGTTCGACTCGTTTAGATTGTCAATGATCTCTTTTAGATCTTCGGACATCTGTTTCAGTTGTGTGTCCAAGTTTTCCACCATTAAATATGTCTGTGAACGCTCAACATCGACTTGTGGTATTTTCAGGAATTCTTTTTGCAACGGCACAATACTCTCTTCGAGTTCCTTATGTTGTGTGGCAATAAATTCCAATTCCTGTTCGAGTGTTTGCTGATCGGATTTTACTTTTTGCACAGCGTCATTTAGATCCAGGATCTTTTGATTGTTACTGATGAGTATCTTGTCCCAGGCATTGATTTGTGTCGCTTGGTCGGTAAAGACTTTTTCCTGCTCTTCCAATTCCAGTGTCCACTTGTTTATGTGTTCCTCCAGTTGGTTGTAGGATAGCTGCGAAACATTGGAAGCAGTTGACGAATCTGTAGTTTTTGTAGCTGTTGTTAGGCTTGCAAAACCTCCAGTGGCAGCAGGAGCCTTGGAAGTAGCTGCAGGAGCGGGAGCGGACGCTGTTAACGTAGGAGCTGAAGTAGCCGTGGCGGCGGCTTGTTGTGTGGTAGCTGGAGCAGTGGCCGCAGCTGGAGTTGGTGCTGCCGTAGGTGCGCCAAAACTAAAACCTGTCCCCAAAGGAGCTGGAGCTGCTGCCGCAGGTGGCTGTTGTGCAGCGGTGGTTGCCGCTGCTGCTGCAGCATTTACCGCTCCTCCAAATCCTGTAAATCCAGTGGCGGCTGGTGCTGCCGCATTGCCACTACCAGCAGTTGGAGGAGCTGATGTTGTTGTGCTAGCGGTCGACCCACCAAAACCAAAGTTTGGTGTCCCCCCTCCGCCTAAGCCTAGAGATGGTGCAGATGTTACTGGTGCCGGCGCTGTTGCTGTAGGGGCTGTTGCACTCTGGCCGAAACCAAATCCCTGCGGCTTTTGTCCAGCATCTCCGCCTCCACTCGCGCCAAACGAGAAACCACTAGTCGGCTTGACTGCTGCTGCTTGTTGTGCTGGCATCGCTGCAGTAGCTGTGTTGGGTGCACCAAACGAGAACCCACCGCCAGGTGCTGAAGTAGTCGAAGGTAATTGAAAACTCATGTTATAATTTTTATAATTTATTTTTTATTTGAATAAACTATAGCGAAATTCCGTCTCGAGATAGCAAACACAAGTTATCTTCTTCTTGTATTATTTTGACAGCTAATTCACTGTGTTGAGTTCTTGACTAAATTTGGCAGCACTGAGAAAAATATGTTGCCAGACAGTAGAAAGAAAATAAAGTGTATGCAAATATAAAACGTTATTCGCTCACCAAGTGTTTACACAGGAAAGTTTTGCGAAGACAATAGCTGTACATTACACTTTTTTATTTATACACCTACCTATACGTCTCATCATTAAATTTTTTGTAGCGTTTTGCTCCTACCACTGACAAAAAAACCAAATAAAAATGTTCTATTACTCCACTTTACGAGTAAGAGATTAATCTCTAAGCCATGTAAAAACTTCTCTATAAATGAATTAGCCGTTCGGAGCAGTGTTATGCAGTAGGTCCCGGTTAGCGAGTACAAGAATAATGTCGTGCACAGCTTACTAATTTAAGTTAGTTTTCTCTTGTTCCTCAATGTGGAGTTTTGGGAATTAAGAAAGTTAATAAGACTAGACAACAAAACCGCAATAGTTAAATGATTTGTTACCAAAAAAGTGTTATTTCGGTTCGTGTCTGAAGGAATAGTCCAGAAATACTAGAGTCTTCAACAAATAATTAGAAAAGTAGTAAAATTAATTTCTTGTAGCCATTTTAGTACTTAGCCTGGATGGAGGCTTTGAGTATAGGATTTCATCTAGACTGAAACACCAACAACAATTAATTTTTCTAATGTTTTTTTTCAGAATCGAGTACAGTTGTGCTTTTTCTTTATACATGCATATAACTGATACTTTTGGTAAGAACTGAATCAACTATTGTGGTTTTGCTATCCAGTAGTAGTTATCAAGTCTTAAGCCTTATATTCACTTAAAACGAAATTTTCCCTCCTATGGGAAATACATGTAGCGAAGCAAAGGAAATTTACCACTGGTAAACTCCGTTTAGCTATGTTTGTTTTGGTGGTATTTAGCTGAAACGAAAATGTGGCGGAATTTGCAACTGTTACAGGGATGTTTATAAGAGCAGTGTATACTTTTAATTACCCAAACCGAAATGAATGTTCTGATTATTGTTTGGTCAAGGAATTTTTGACATTTCCAAAAAAAAAACACAAATGTTGAACAGTCATTTTTGGGGATATTTAAATAAATATAATTAAAATAATTTATTTGAAAATTAATAACGGCTGCTTCTTCTGCACTGTTCTACACTAATTTTTTCTTCTAGAGATAAATGAAAAACTCCTAAGCAAAAATCGTTTTAGGTGAATACTAGGCTTTAACCGAAATCATCAGATAAAACAACCACTAATCTCAATGTAAACATGCCAATGAATCTAGCAAATCTGGCAACATTATTAATTACAAAACTCTCTCTCTCTACAGAAAATGAAATTGTTGGTGTAAATAAATAAAAAAAAAAGTTTTGACCGCCGGAACAAATTACATCCATTACATACGTTACAATGAAACTCATACTCAAATATTTTTCAATCATACATATCATTGCACTTTGTAAAGCTAGTCCGAAGATTGTGGATCCGCAAAAATCCATTGTATATGGCAATGGACTTAATCCGGATAAAGTTGTCCTGCCGGCACGTTATTTCCATATTCACGCCGCCGAGTCGAATGGACGAATGTAAGTACGGCAGACATGTGTCTCTGTTGAATATGTCCCCATATCCAACAACAAGAATATCCATTAACGATTTACTTCTATCCCCTACTCCCCCCAAAGGTTCACGGAATCGCCTCCTTTAAATTTCGTTGTCACTATTGAGGGCAAATCACCGCACGGCAAATGCCGCTCCAAAGTGGATGTCATTAATCGTGGCGATGGCACGTTCGTGGCTCGTTACACCATCACTGACGGAGATTGGTGTGACAAAATGATTATAAACGTCCAGTACAATGGGACGCATGTGGCCAAGTCGCCTTATTACATCCGTGATTTGGTCTATTCAGATAAATGCTATTGCCCCGCGGAACTCAATGAATGGATGATAGAAAATGAGTGCAAGACAGCCTCAGAAGAGGAACAACTTACCAGCGATCTGCACTCCTTTAAACGGGTCAACTTCAGCATGATACGCGACAATCTTATCAAACGCTACAACCAGCCAGAAAGTATTTCCCTGTGCCATTATGTGGTCAAAGACCAACAGATCTACCGGAAATGTTATGGAAAATATGATGGCTTTAAAATGTTTATGGACTCCACTCTACTGGCATTAGGACGTGTAGTCGCTTTGCCCGATATGGAGTTCTTTATGAATCTGGGTGACTGGCCACTGTCACGTAAGGGAGGCCAACAGAGAACGTCGGGTCCTTATCCGATTTTCTCCTGGTGCGGCAGTGATGATTCGCATGATATTGTGTTGCCCACGTATGATCTCATGGAATCGAGTGTGGAGAATATGCATCGTGTCGCCCTGGATGTGTTGTCGGTGCAACGTGAAAAGTATCCATGGGAGAATAAAATCGAAAAGCTATTCTGGCGTGGAAGGGATTCTAGGCGCGAACGTTTGGATTTAATCAGTCTGGCTCGCCAACATCCCGATAAAATAGATGCGGCGATAACGATTTTCTTCTTTTTTCCTGACGAGATTTATAAATATGGACCAAAAGTGCCACATATAAACTTCATGGAATTCTTTAAAGTAAGTTGGAAAATTAAATGATAAGTTCGTAGCTTAGTAAAAATTCAGACTTAATGAGAAGAGTTTTACATGCCTAGCCTAGAAGAGTTTTACATGCCTAGACTAGTTGTACGTTTGTAGTAGGCTTTAAGGTAATTTTGGACAAAGGTTACGTTTTTATGCATATTCACGCTAAATAATTTTTGACTCATTTTTTAGCTTTAAGTGGCTTTAAAGGCTAATTTTCTAGTTTTATAGAGGTGGTTATTTAACAGTTTTTTTTGATTTTAAGTTATTGAAGTCCAATAAAAGTAATATTTGCGGCTTAAGTCAAAAATAATTTTGCAAGCATGTAAAAAAGTGGGCGTCGCGAACCTTTTCGATACACGTCTGGATGAAAATGGAGCTCCATGATTTCCTCAAAAGAAAGTCCTTCCTGATTTCCCTCCATGTTTTCAAATATCTTCCGCCCAAAGGACTCTGCCGATTTAAGGTCCTGCCGCTATAGAAGCCACAAAATCACTCCAATCTTTTCTCTGGCAAAATTGGTCCATGTTTCCTTTAGCCCACCTGCCGAAGTCCTTTCTGATTTGTGGCCCTGACACTATAGAACCCCACATTTTATCTGAAAAATGTAACATAAAACGTAACCGGTGAAATTGTATCTTGTCGGTCGATGTTTTCGAATAGTTCCCACACAAATGTCTCATCTGGTTTGAGATCCTGCTGCTCCAAAAGCCGCAAATTAAAATTGACTTATGGTTTGTTTTAAGCCAACAGTAACCAAATATGGTAAAAATGGATCATATTGGTCCATGTTTTCCTTTGGCTCCCATGTAGAGGACCCTACCGATTTGGTTTCCAACCACTCTACAAACCACCTCATACATCCCACGACGGCCGGTTCTATGGACCGGATTAACCCAAAGAGCAATTCTTCGGCGAAGGGCTGTCACCCCGGCACAAGTTTCCGCGACAACAACAATAATATACATCCGATCTAGCTCAAGTTCAATATAATACGTTGTGAGATTTTTAACAAAACCTGCTAAAATTGGACCATATCAGTATATGTTTTGCTATGGCCCCATACAAAGATCCTTGCCGATTTGAACCGGTCCGGTCATAGTGGGTTATGAACGACCAATAAACAACTCTGGTAAAATTGTACCTTATTCGCCCATGTTTACAAACATATCCACACAAAGGTCGCTGGCAGTTTGAGGTCCTGCCGCACGGGAAAAATATTATGTGATTTTGCTCAAATTTATTATAGTTTGCTATCAGTAAAAATTTGACTATAGGTCCATGTTTTGATATAACCCCCCATACGAAGATGGTCCTTGCCGATTTAAAAACCTAAGGCTGTAAATCCACATATTTAATGCGGTGTTTTCCTGTAGCTAATGAAACTCTCGACTCTAGCATCCCTGCCGCTCTTGAATCACATATTATATCCTACGAGGGCATATCAATAATTCAGTTACTTCCAACTTCCCTTATAGTTATATGCAATTCAATATGAAATTGAAGAAGGCAGTCATCAAGTACCAACCGAAAATAGACTACTGTCAAATTTTGAGAGAGTTTCGGAAAAAACCCGTCAATCAAACCAATGAAAAGTTTGATGAATACTACGAGGACTCTGCGCCATCGATTTTAATGGTAAAAAGTGGTTTACTGACTTTCGTTGTGGTCGCACAAGTACAAATGACGCTGAACGTTCTGGATGGCCAATTGAGGTCAATACACCCGAAAATGTCGAAATAATCCGATCGAAGAGTAAAAGTGCGTGAGATTATTGATGCCATAAGCATTTCATATGGCAGTGTGGTTTCGATTTTACCTGATCAGTTGGTTTAAGAAAGCTGTCAGGAAGATAGGTGCCGCGTTTGCTCTCAATTGACCATAAACGTAATCGTGTGACAACTTCAAAGGATTGTTTGGAGTTGTTTAACCGCAATTTGAATGAATTTTTGGGGCGTTTTGTAACTGTGGATGAAACATGGATCCATTACAATACTCCAGAGCAGTCTAAACTTTGGTTTTCTCCGGGTGAACCGGCTCCTAAGAATGCCATGCTGACTTTGTCGGCCAATAAGGTTATGGAAACAGTTTTTTGGGATGCACGCGGGATATTCCACATCGATTACCTTCAAAATGTAGGAACAATAAACGGCAATATTATGCCAACTTATTGGACCGTTTTAACGAGGATTTCAAAAAAACGAACCCATATGAGAAAGAAAAAAGTTTTTTCATTAAGATAACTCACCGGAGCACATGGGTGAAAAATAGAAAAATTGCATGAATTGGATTACGAATTGGTACCTCATTCGCCATTTTCTCTGGATCTATCCCCCGGTGACTATTTCCAAACCTAAAGAATTTGCTCGGTAGAAAGAGATTCAGCACCAACAATGAAATTATTGATCAAACAAATGTCTATTTTATGGACCTCGAAAACCCCTGTTGTTTGGAAGGGATACAAAAATTGAAGAAATGTTGGACTAAGTGTATTGAGCTAAAAGAGATAACGTTGAACAATATTTTTTTTTGCAAAAAAAACTTTTTTGATAAGTCACGAAATTATTGATATGCCCTCGTACTTTCAGATTTTTAAATGCGTTTTATACGATCCGAACAGATTTTAAATCCTATCTTGCTTGATTAACCCAAAGTAAATAATGTACGACCTATAACTAACCATCTCTTCATATAGCCTATATTTAAAAGGTCCATTCAGATGTGAGGCAGAGGCCACTTTAGATGTTTTATTTAAAATTAACTCTCTGTTAAGTTCCGTAATTTTGTTAAATTGGATACCTCAGTTGTGTAGGGGTCATTTAGTAGGGCCCTACCTGATTGAAGTCTTTTTTTCTTGTTTAAGAGGGTATCTTAATGTATTTTTTATGTCACCAGGTTGTAACGTAATTTCCGGTTCTACATTACAAAGCCGTAATGTAGATTAATTTCAGTTTTAATGGATATACAAACCCCGTTTTTTAAACCCTGCACCATTCTTTGGATCAGGGTACTATACTTATAGTTTTATGGCAAATGTTTGTATCAACCAAAAATATTTGAGCTAATCCCACCTTTAAGTATACCGATCGACGTATGACGTATGAACCTGCTGGTTCCAGGTGAAGTCTTTCTGTCCGCCCAATTAAACTACAGGTCGTAGAAGCCACATATTACATCATAAAATTTGTCACAAGTTAATTGTACCATGGACGGACGCTGTTGAAATTGTTTCGATCGGAAAATAGGTGTATATAAGAATATAGAACCCACATATCTGTTTAATCGATTTTTACAAAAACCATGAAATTTTCTCACAAGTTCAAATATGACATTAGTTTTAAAATATGTGTAATTTTAGAGCCCGTTTAAGGGGGTCCAAAACCTTTTTTAGTTGGTTTTTCTAAACACTTATTTTCATATTCAGGAATGCCGAATTTCTAAATTTTCCGATTCGTTTGGACTCCATAGAACTTGCCGGGGAATCATTGTAAAGCAAACGCATCATAAGGGAGTCAATTTCCATTAAATCCCCAACAATTTCAAATAGAAAATTTAGATAGTAAAGCACAACTTGACGAACACTAGTTTTTTTTTTAATATGGGTTTTAAAAAAGCTAAATACATTGGTCTGTGGACTCCATAGTTATATTGAAAGGCAAAAATAGCCTTAGGGACTCTTAAATTCCAAAAAAAAATCTTGTCGACCTTTTAGTATTTTCAACATTCTTGGTGGACAACCAAATCGATTTTTTTAAATTCAATTAAAATCAAATTTAATCGAAAATAATGTTAAAATTTTCCCCTCATTAGCCATGTTTAGCTTTGAAGTTAGTGCATTTTGTTTCTTTAATTGCCTTTAGTTAAGAGTTATCGAAAAGACGTTGTTTAATTAAAGCAATATACCAATGGAAAATTAGGGTATGTTATTAAGTCGATCGATTTTTATTTTATTATAGTACAAATACCAGTTAAATATCGATGGTACCGTCGCCTCATACCGTCTGCCCTATCTTTTGGGCGGTGGATCTGTGGTTCTCAAACAAAAATCTCCTTATTATGAGCATTTCTATCACAAGCTATTACCACTTAAACATTTCCTACCAATCGAACGAGATCTGTCCGATCTTGTTGAGACCATACAATGGGTACGTGAACATGACGAGCAGGCTCGCGAGATAGCTAAAAATGCCAGAGAGTTTGTATATTCAAATTTGAGTCCCGGTAGCATATACTGTTATCATATGGCCCTATTTAAGGTGAGTATTTTTAAGTCCTTAACTTTGAAGTTAGATTACTAACATGGATTGTTTTGTTTGACGTTTAGGAATGGAGTAATCGCCTGGTTTCGCCCGTTAACGTTTTACCCGGCATGGAAAAAGTTGAACAAACTCACAGCTGCAGTTGCCGGGAGTCCCACACGAGGGATGAGCTGTAATTTGGTCCATTAGTCAGTATTTTTACGTGTTACGTGTCATATATTCCCACAGCTACCTGCTGTATACAAAAATATACAACATCGCTTTTTGTGTTTTATCCATTTTGGATACAAAGTAGAAGACATAGAAGTCATATACACATTCTCACTCAAATTATGTTTAGATATTTTTTTTATAACGACGATTATATAGACGTGTTTAAAATAGTGAAAAAACTCGCCTGTATTTTTTATTATAAATGTATTAGCACTTATACACTGCACACTACTACTTTATATATGGAAAAGAAAATCTAAACTTTCAACAATCTCGTAGTTTTTACCAGAATAAAGACAAAGAAAGTATGTACTTAAACAAACAGTCTTGTGGTCTTTTTCTTTGATAAAGCCAACCATCATGCATCGTCCTAAATCAAAAAAAAAATGTATGCTAGCATTCTACAATGTTAATGTGCGTTAAGGCAAAAGCAAGAACGATTTCATTGGATTTTATAAAGGTAAAGTGCATCTACCCCAGACTCCGCACATAAAAACGTATGTATTCATATTTTACAATTTGCTAAACATATTTGTTTATTATGCATAACACATCTTATATAAAAAAAAATATATATATAATAGTTACAATTATTTTAATAGTTTTTAAAATGCTTAAGTCTAAAGAGTGGACATTCCTTAGTGCTGCCCATTGCCAAATAGGCTGATTGTGGTGAAAATTCCAAAGTTCTTATGTAGCCCAGTTTGGGCAGGAAGCCAGGGAAATTCGCATAAACCGTTCCTGATGGGAAATGCGCAATTTTTATTGCGTTTGGGCATCTGTAAGAGGCGAACGCCAACAGTTCGGAGCTGTGATTAAATCTGACATTGCCTATGGCAGTGGTTAAGTTTAAGAATGTTTTCTCCGGCAGTGGCGTTTTACTCTGCATCACCTTGTCAAAGTCGTAAACATTAACGACGCCCTCCATGCTGCCGGTGGCCAACATTCGCTGGTTGGGCGATAAATCCATAGCTTTACCCACAATGCAGCCGTCGTCGATGAACGTGTGTTCCAGTTTCTGTTGACGCATAGAGAAGACACACACGTTTGCGGAGCTTCCACTTACAATGAGTCTTTGCGAATCATTGGTGAAGCATATGGAAGCGATATCATCGTTTTGTTTTAGTGATCTTATGATTTCAAAAGTCTTTGACTCTTGTATGTGAATTTCACCACAGCGGCCTGCTGACACCAAATAACGTCCGCAGGGAGAAATGGTGAAATTACATAAGTTGCCGCTATCATTCCTTAGTTTAAAGCGAGTTTCCTTAGCCGTCATTAAGTCGTACAAGTAAGCCCAGGGCATGAAGGACCCAAAGACGGCCTTGGTACCACAGGGCAGAATTCTGGCACATTTAATGGGAAAATTCGGTATGTGTATATTGTGGAGTTTGTCATTTTGTGTGCCATCAATGGCGTAAATAGAGGCTATACCTTTATCGCCGGCTACTAAAGCCGCCGTGCTGGTGGGATGAAATTGTATACTGTTGATGTTACCTTCGGCATAAGTGGCGCGATTAACATCTTTCATACGCTTCGCTTTCAGATGTCCCTCAGCCAAAATGCTTTCGGGTGCCTTGTTCAAAAAGCCTACTGTGCGCAACAATTCACTATCCTCATCATCATCTTCGTCACCCGCTTTGTCCTTCTCCTCTAGACTAGCCCATTTCGGTTGTTTTACAATGCGGGTAAAGCGGGCCGCCAGATGCTCCTTATAGGATTTGTCCATTTTAAGATGATCCAAAGGACCCGAGCGTTTTGTCTCTTTTTTCACATCGCCTAGCTGTATATTTTCATCATCGGCATCCGTCCAAACGGGCTTACGTTTCTTAGCATTCTGTGCCGTTTGACTGTCGTCCTTTTCTTCATCACTATCATCCGCTTCTCTGCCTTTTAGGTCTACTGCTCTTTTCAGGTTCTTCAATAGAGACGCTTTGTCTCCAAACAAAACCTTGTCCATAGGGACATCTGCATTGATCTGTTCGTGGTTCTCATCGCTAGTATTTGGTTTGGTGTCCTTTTCCTTTTCTGCCTCTTCTTTGTCACGATATTCAGCAATTATATCATTCAATTCTTGCATATCATCGCTTAACTCGCCGTCACTCATTTTGTTACAATTTTTAAATATTTTTTAAAAAGAATTTGAAAAAAATAAGAAATGAATACACTTTCCGTAGCCACTAACACACGTGCCATTAATGTTTACCAATTTTCAGAGTTGCCAGATCAATGAAGATATGATGTCACTAGTGAATCGCTTAGAGCCCGAACACAACCATGTCGTAGTCGTTTGGCGAACAGCCCTTCGTCAGTGCTACTGATGAAGTGTGCTAAACAGAACATAAAAGGAAACACCGAAAAATACGCTACAACACCAATCCAAAGAACACAAAAATATCTTTACACTGTTCAATTATTCTGCTTTGAGTGAAAATTAAAAAAATAACAAATGTTTGAAAATCTTTAAAATGGTAAAAAAAACCTGATATTTTTTCCATCATAAAATTTTTAAGCTATATTTAACCCGACAACAAGAAAATTCGTCTTAAGGTGCTTTTCTACCCTATTAACATATTGCAAACTATGTCAATTTTCAATTTGTTGGAATCATCCTTTTTCACAATTAGTTTGATAAAATGTAGTTAAGTTTTTCATCGAAAGTATTTCATTAACGTGCTGTTGTTGTAGCGGTAGACGTTGCATAGAACCAGCTGTCCTGGGACGATTGTTTTATGAACGAGTGAGTCGGCACGACGACTGCACCGCCTGCAGAAAAAATCGCGGCTCAACGACCTGTACGAATGTTAAAATTAATAGTGTTTTAGGTTACGAGAGGCAAAACTGCATTTAATAAGACATTTGTTAACGAAAAGTTCAACTTTGCGACCTATGTATAATTATTCCTGGTGAAATTGAGCCGGTTAGTGTTTTATGTAGGCCTACGAAATTCTTATTCTTCCCGCCCGACCTTGCTCACGCTCCAAACAGAGGCTCTTAATCCTCTGAATAGCAGTGCGGTTGTGGTTATCTCATAGTCGGTCACGCCCTTCTTTAGCCTTTTTTTACTTGTTGTTTTATTTTTAATACTATGGCACATCTATACAATGTGGAAAATCAGCTCATTTTATACTTTTCCCATTGCGAAAGATGTAAGCAAAACTGTCGTTTTCTTTCACAAACTTGAAACGGCATTTTAGTTTAAAATTTCTCTGAACATTTTAACCAGTCACTTTGACATGATCGTTGGTTAATACAAAAACAAATTGCCTGACTTCTTGTTTTAGCTAACACCACCACTACCTGCATTATTGTCACATGGTTAATAGCCACAAATAAAATTATTTTGGCACATAGCAGACATAAAAAAATATATTTTTTTATTTACAAAAGCACTGAAAAATACAGCGGTTATTGACTAACGTGTATTTTTTGGTTAATGATTAAGGTTAAGTACGTCACGTATTTCAATTAGGTGGTGCCGTTTCATATTTTACTAAACAATAGTCTTAGGTGAACAGTCGATGTATCAGTTTAAAAGTTGTCTACGAAAAATCGATTTTTAAACGTTGTCTAATCGAAATTGATGTAGAATCACTAATCATTCTCGTCTGCTCGTAGTCGGATGTATTGGGCGAGAGTAATAGTCGTGGAAAATAAAATTGTTTTTTAAATTAGTAAGAAAAAATCTATTAAGTTTTCCTTCCAGAATATGAAATAATCAAATGTCCATTTAAAAGATCTAAAGTTATTGCAAATAATACATTTGTGGCATTGTTTTCGTATAGTTAAAGCTGTTTGCGTGGTCGTCGTTGCGTGTGTGTGTATGAGTGTGCAAATGATGAGCAATTTTTATATTTGACGGACCTCCAAACGATTTTCCAATTGATTTTTTTGTTTGCATATCAAGTATAAAGTTGCAAAGATAAAAGAACGTGTTCAAAGAAAATTTCCACGCAATTTCTTAAAATTGTTATTTTTTGTATGAAATTTATGATACTTTGCAACACGTTAAGAAGAAAATTGTTTGGTCTGTAGGAGGAGTCACAGTAAAACGAAACGAAAATTTGTTGAAAGTATTCGTCGTCAAACTCTTCGTTTCACCTTCCTTTTGTTGTTGGTTTTCGGTTTTCTCGTTGACTCCATTCACTCGCCTGTGAGTGTGTGTTACGTGCGGAACAGCAAAGAAGAACAAGCAAAAGCAAGTAAAAAGTTCAGTTTATATCTCTTTTTTTTCGCAAATATAGTTTCGAAGTGTGATTATACAAAAGAAGTAAAACAAATAAACCAAGTAAAGGAAAAAAGGTGCACCCATACAAATATTGTTAATTTGGGTAAGAACTCTCTCTCTGGACAGTTAGTTTGTTCTCAGCAGAAAGATAACAGAACAAATTCTGACAAGATGTCGGCGGAACGCGAGATTCCAGCGGAGGATAGTATTAAAGTCGTCTGTCGCTTTCGTCCACTGAACGATAGCGAAGAAAAAGCCGGCTCCAAGTTTGTGGTGAAATTTCCCAACAGTGCTGAGGAAAATTGTCTGTCCATAGCGGTAAGTTGATAATAATCTTTACTTCATTCAGTTCCAGTCACAAACACTACATACTCTTTTTTCCTGAACTCTTATTATTATTTTTTTTGTATATGCTTTTTGGGGTTAGGTTTAATTGTCAGATGACGTCATTTTGTCCATAACCCCCCTTTTCGTGGTGTTTCTTTCGAATTTGTTTTCTTTAGTTTAGTGTTCTCTCGCGATACACAATCATCCAAACAAAATAAGAGCAATAATAGGAACAACAACTATAGTAATAAAATTAATGTCAATAGCACAGTGTTGCCATTTTGTTTCTATAAAATGCATTTGCCCGTCCAGACAACGAAACCACATTAACCCACCCCAATCGAATTTAGGAATATAAAGAAATGCAAGAATGTGAAGGAAGTTTGATATAAAAACAAATACGAAATATCGCGGCAGGTGTAGTGGTAGTAGTCTTTACTGTTCTTTTTTGACCTGCTGCATGAATATTGCAACTATGTACATAAATGTGCTCTACAATTAACCACATGAACAAGAAGTGCGGCTTCAAATTGGATCCACATGTAAAATTCTTTTCATGAAAAATAAATTTTTACTTGAATTAATAAACGCTTTGTGCACCACCGTTCTGTGGCAGTTAGTGTGCACGACATTACACAAGTAAAACCAGGTTCAAAACCCTGTAAGAACATTTAACATTTTCCAGTAATCTTTACTCGACTTTACGAGTAAAAGATAAACGATAACGCCTGTCTATTAAGTACACATGTCGCTCCAATTAAGCTTAAAACAGTAGGTACGAGGAGTTAGTATAGTAATTGTAACTACAGTTCGTTGATATAAGATAAAATATCCCATTTTTCTCTAAGCCTGCAAATGAGAGTTGGAATTGAAAAAAAATGTTTTTGATTAAAAACTGAAGTTGCTATTATCTTTTTGAACAAACGTGGATTAATCTCAAATTAGCGAGCTGAACAGAATTAATATCAGGGCTGTGGAGTTTTGCAATACGAGTAACCGGACTCCGAGTCCTGGAGAGACCCTGCCTTCGATAAAATATATTTATTTGTTTTTAAGGAAACCGCGCAGGGTGCAGTGGAACATATGGTTCAAAAAGTTGGCAACAGCGACCACTTCCGAAATTGTGAGAACAAAAAGGAGTGCATAAAATATCTTCTCATGTCATTTTCTCCAGAATTGGAGCAAGCCATCCTTGCACACATAGTTATTGTCTATCTTAGGATCTACGGAAGTTTGAATGGTTTAATGGAAAGGAAAATAGTATTTTATACTTTCCCTTTTCGAAGCACTTTTTCTACTCCGATTGAGACACTTCCAAAACATTGTTTTTGAACGCTTCAACAGCATCTTCTGGCGACTAAAATCGTTGACCACGCATTTGTTTCTTGATGTGCGGGAATAAACAGAAGTCATTGGGTGCCATGTCAGGGCTATACCGCGGATGTCCCATCAATTCGACGTTTTGGCTGGTCAAAAAGGCGCTGGTTTGAGCCGATGTGTGAGAGCTCGCATTGTCATGGTGCATAATGATTCGTCTTCTTTCGTTCGTTTTTCAAATTTCTCCAAAGACTTCAGGCAAACAAATTGTGGTGTACCACTCAAATTGACCTTCTACGTTGCTCAAGCGGAACAGTCGCCATATGACCAGTTTTGCCGAAGAAACAGGCGACCATTTGTATCGAAGTGCTTCTTCCACTAACAACTTTCGTGGATTTGGCTCGTCTTCAAAGGCCCACACGGTCGATTGATGTTTTGTTTCGGGATAATACGTATAGATCCATGATTCGTCGCCTCTGGCGATCTTATAAATGTCTTTTGAAGCACCGCGATCGTATTTTTTCAAAATTTCTTTGCATCAATCGACACGAGTCTTTTTGGAGGGATTGTAAATGTGTGCGGGATCCAACGAAAACAACCCTTTTAATGGCCAGATAGATGTTCATAGATGTTCGAATGTATGCTGGTGTAAGAAATGTCCAATTATTCCTCTATCTCACGGTACATCACATGACGATCTTGTTCTCTGGCACAACGGCCGTTTTTGGACGACCTTCGTCTTTGAGCGAGCGTCGGCCACGATTTAATACATTAAACCAGTTTTTCACAGTGCTATAGGATGGTGCTTCATCGCCCTGCAAAGATTTAAGTTCACTGATGCGCTCTTATCGTGATAATCCACGTCGAAAGTTGTGAAAAATGATCGCACGAAAATGCTCACGAGTTAATTCCACTTTTTTGCCAAATTTATTTTTTCAAGTCACTGTAAACAACACAAATGATGGTCGTACGGCAAAACGGTCTGAGTACGTTTAGATTAAAATATGCCAAACTTTTCATTGGAAAAGTCAGATGGCGCCAGGCAACACTTAGTGTTGCCTAGGCCAGAAATATATATATGACGCGCAAAATAGAAAGGGACCTAAGGGTAAAAACCAGTTTTGTTCAGGAGAGCCATTTTAAAGATTTAATTTAAAGAAGAATTTTGGTTTGTCTTATTAAAAAAACGGTTCTTAAATAAACTTATATTTTTACAAGGACACTGAAAAGCATCTTGATTTATTTTACAATTTTGGCCGGATAAAAGCGGGTTTGATTGATCAGCATTAATTTTGAATAATGGCAACACCGATTAGCACACTTAATAATTGATTGGCGTTTGATATTCGGTATGCTAAATCATTGCTAGAGCTTCCAGTATTTGTAATGATGCTACCAAGGTAACATAACGACGTTTCATCAGCCAAATCGGTATTTTATATTGCTGCTATTAAGTGGTGCATCGGATACTTTGGTCTTGGCGGTGTTGATTCTAAAACCTGCCTTTGCCGCTTCGATTTTTACTGATCTGAGTTTTGACGATATGTTTCCTTAGCTATGCGACAGCATTCATACTTTTTCAGCGGTTTTTTGTCAACGATTTTCCAATACAAATAAATTTTGGTCTATCCGAAGACATTGTACATAAAATTGTGCCACACGCTCTTGTATCGCCTCGAAGAAACTGCATAATACATTTTTTGAGATTAAATTTATGTGCATATTTAAACAACGCTCTTTTTAAACTCTAGATCATTATCAATATTAATAAGAAGTTTCCAATTTAAATAAATAAGTTTCCATTTTTAATACATAAGTTTCGTTTCCATTCACTAATAATGATATTAAAATCGTGCAAAGCTCATTGATTTGAGAGAAGTTTTGAAAAAAATTCAGTAGTAGCTGCCAATTTAATTGTGAATTAAAATTTTTCATTTAAGAATATATATTTCAAAATTTAAAAATTCATTTGCAGAAAAGAATGTCAGTGTGTATCCAACATCTTTGGCAGAATTTTACGAAAATTGCATATTGACTAACTACGGAAGTCCCTCCTACCTGGTTTGAACCTGGTTTACTTAACAAAAGAAATCAAAATACAATGATATCATCGGCGAATTGCAGCTCATGTACTTAGATAGGGTTTTAGTCAATATTAGACATAGTATCTTTAACTTAACTATTAATATATCCTTATCCCATGCCAATTAACTCTGTTTGATATTTTTGATGATACAGCTCCCATACAAAGATATCTCCGGATTTGTGACCCTACAGCTCTTAAGGCTAGCCTTGATCAATTCGAAAATATCATGGTTAATTAATTATCTAACGATGGTAATGAAAATAAAAGATAAATATTGCCATATTCCCATCTCGTGCACATGAACTCTATGTGAATTCGCCGATGACATCGCTCTTGAAGCGACCAAATTTCGATCACATAATATTCCACAATGCAGCGAGGATAATAAATAAAAAATGCTTTGGTATACAAAGGTATCTTCTAATTGCTATATCTTCCGCTCTCGAAGTTAACATTTTAAATTTATTTTTTTCTCGTGGAATCAGCGAATTGGATCCTTCCGATCTTTATAGAACTCGTCACCTTTTTTCTGATGAGCCAGAAACCAACCCTGGCAAAATGAGTGAAGCGACATCCATTTTCCCTTCTAATTTGAATCAGCATATTATGCAATTAAAAATTTCCAATTGAAATTGAGATTTTCCATTTTGAGTATAAATTTAAATTTTCTTAATTCAATAGGAAATTATTAATTTTTATTGGAATTTTCTAATTTAAATTTCCAATTACAAATATAAATTATCAGTTTTCTTTATTTCAAACATAAAATCTTAATAGGTAATGGAAACTCTCCACTTCAATTTGATATCTCTTAAATTGAAGTGAAAATTCTTTATAAAAAATTTAAAATATGTAACTTTAATTCAGTGCAAAATGAAAATTTTATGTTCAATTTGAAATGTGTCTATTACAATTGGAAATAATCAAGTGTTTGGTTTTATGTAATTAAATATGTAACATGTTTGTTAATAATTTCAAATTATTAGTGATAAGTTTTTATTTTAAATGATATAAATTTGTTGGTCTAAAAACGCAAGTAGAAAAAGATAATGTGAGACGCATTGCGCCTCACGCGTACCAAAAGCAGACACTGCCATTAAATAATAACATATTGGTAAAAATCATCATCACCACATAACGACTTTAGAATATTAGCCGACAGCTTGAAAAAGACTTAAAACCACAATTTAACTCAACACAAATAAATTTCAATCCCACCACATGTTTAAAAAATTTTCAATTGTTTTTTATAACTACTTGCCTGCCAATAGTTGGTGTTGAGGAAATTAATTAACATATCAAGCTTACAATTACGGTCACAAACCATTGTCATAAGTAATAATAGCTTTTATTTCAAGGTTTGGTTTTTTTTCAATATTTTTCCAATTTGTCTACAATCGAAAATAAAGAAAACGACTAACGAAAATATTTCGCCAAACGTCTCATAAATTATATCGAAAAAAGCTGACAGACACATTCATACGAATCATCAGCACTTTATATGTGATGAACCATCCATCCACATTTCAGGCCATATGATTATTGAACATTAATGCAGCAGTAGCAACAGAACTCTTGCGTACGGCATGATGGCGCACGCACGCCATAACATTCCCCAAACCTCAATCACGGGATAGATTGGTGCGGGGGCAGTATTGCTGGTCTTAGTTGAATCCACAATAAACACCCACACGTTTCCACCACATTTTAGTTCAGACATTGTTTTACTTGAACTTAAATATATTTATATAAAAAAAAACTTACCCATTCGTCGAGGTTTGTATGATAAGTTTAGAAAGAAATCACATTTTATTTTGCGGCCAGAATTTGATCACTTAGATATCTATGATATATTCTAAAATAACAGTTTAAAAAATTTGGGTCTGGTATAAACTGGCTTACATCTTAACTCCTAGATAGATATTTACTAAACTATCATCGACATACGAGTATCAACGTTTTCGACTCCTTTCAAGTTATCCAAAATCATACATCCCCATCCAGTTCAATGTGAATAACTACCTGTGTGACACATGGTGAATGAAGTCCTAGGTATTTTTATTGTTTTTTTGAAAGAGATTTTTTTATAATTATAAGTATACTTATATAATATTTTTGTATTCAATGTGAATTGTTCACCGAGAAATGTTCGTAGAGAATATTCAAGGCTGTTAATGTTCTTTGTGGGGTTTATATGGTCATTTCTGAAAACGTATACAGCTTACTTAACACACGTAGACCATTGAGGACCTTCGTGATGCCACTGAAATGCTGTGTTACCACTCCCCTTTTGTATCTACACCGCCTAAACTGTTGCCTATCTCGAGCATTAGGAAATGTTGTTCGAAATGTTTTATCCTGTTATGGGCACGCAAACATTATGCTCGTTGACCATGGACGTTCCAACAAGGGTGCTAAAGCTTAACAAACCTGGGACACCGTGATGAATTTGTGCACGACTATCTTGCCAGTAAACCCGGGTTCAACCCCTGGTAAGAACATTTCATATTTCTTCAGCGGCGGCTTTTTATAAGAGATATCTTCTCTAAGCCATGGAATCGTGCAAGCGCATTGAATTGAGACAAGTTCCCCCTTGTTATTTAATAAGATGTTGTGGGACTTAAGTCAGTCTATAAAAACGACCAATTGAACAAATGGGCATAGGGGTACTAAATTTCATTCAAACAAATGATAAGCGAAATAAAGTCCTGAATATAAAGAATTATCCAGATAGCACTCCTCCACTAAATTTGTTCATCAATTTCTTTAGTGATCATTGCAGTAGATGTAAAGGCATAAACAATCAAAGATTGACGAAACTGAGATTTAGGGACTTTATTTATTTTAAGCTCTAATCGTTATTTTCGTGATTGATTTTACTAAAAGAAAAGCGTTTTTGGAATTCATGTTCTCTGGTAGGAATGTGTGGTTGTGGGCGGAATAATAATTTTTTTTGTGGATGCGATATTGATGTCTCATATAATATGTATACATGCCGTAGCTTTCGTGGAAATATTACCGTTAATAAGCTGTTCTTGGTCTTAAGCCTTATCGTAATGCTTTTTAATAAATAAACAAAAATAAAATAAAAATGGTTTCACTTTGCATTGGCTTAAACATTCCTACGATAGAAATTTTAAAAATATTAAGTCTGGCCTCTTTTGAATCTGTTTTAGAGTAGAAACATAACATTGCGGCAGCGGTTGTCAAATTTCTTTGAAAAATTGAGAGGCAAAACCAGACTGAGTAGAATCTATTCTTATTTTCTTTTAGGGTTTTCTTGTGCTCTCTGCTACTTCCTCCAGTGTTACCGCTGGACAATTTTTATTTTGATCAAAATATTATAAGGCCTAAAGGCTCGGTTACTTTTTGAAAATCAATAAATGAAATGAAAATATAACCAAAAACTGGTGAAAACGGCGCTAAATCGACTATTTCTGATCAAATCGTTAAACAGTCATTGATATATTGATAATAGTGGTGTTTAAGGTTAAGCATCGACAAATTGGACTGAATAAGAAAACCACAATATTAAAGATATTTAAAGTGTCAGTGATGTTTGTGTCTAAAGGAACAATCCAGAAGTATTAGTCTTCATAAAAAAATGAAAAAAGTAGTAAAATAATTTTTTGTAGCCTTTTTAGTACTTTACCTGGATAACTATCGAGTATAACCCTCCATCGGTGCTAACCACTAAAAAGTCGCTAACAAATTATTTTTCTAAAATGCTTTTTCCAGAATCGAGACATACTAAAGATACACTTTTTTTGCAAATAAATCTTAACTGTTGTGGTTTTACTATTTATTTATTTTATTTTTTTGTTAATTGACTTCATTGTAATATATTTTGTCTTATTTATCGAGACTTAACATATAATAATAAGCGTCAAAAATCGGACCAAACTACAATTTTTTTTATCGACAAAAATGGCAACACTGGCTGCCTCTCTCTTTGTGTTTCCATATTTTCATGTTTCTGTAAACAAAAAACACAAGGGCTAATAGTTTTTGTGCAGATTTTCAGTCAGAAGAAGAAATCATAAATTTTAAAATATTTTCGGAAAGTTAAATTTAGACAACCATGGACCAAAACGAGAAAATATAGAAAAGCGAAAAGATTTAATTGTTGATACAATTTACAGTCAAACATGTTAGTTAACTTGCAAATAAATTTATTGTTTTTTTTACAAAATCACACAAGCTCAAATAAAACATAGAAACAGTGAAAAGACAGCAAAATCCGTCGACGCATATGTTTCCACTCTTTGTTATTTTTTTTTTTTAATATTTTTTGTGATTTGGGAATTCTTTTTTGTTTAGGTTTCATTCATTGGTCAGCATTTCGTACGACCCTCGTACTGATTACTGTGTGTTGGAATACTCATATTCATGTACACAAATGCCGGCATGTTAAGTATTACTCAGTAGTGGTAAAAAATATGAGTCATTGCTAGCGCTTGGTGGAAAATTCTCATAAACTTGTACGTAGCTGAGACGACAGACACTTCATGTTGGAGGGATGCGTTTTGGATTGAGAATTTGCGGTAGTTTGAGACTGTACGGCCTTAAACAAACAGATGATTGTGGCTTGAGTATATTTTTACCAGTAAAAAACGTCACCGATAAATATTTTACAGTTTTGGTGATTAGTGTTTTAATTCTAGACGCCATTTATCTTAATGTTCCTTTTGGGGAAACAAATTTCCACATGCTTTGTGTGTACATAAATAGTTGTGAAAGAAACTGACAGTTTTGTTTATTTTTGGTTTTATTTAAAATGTTTAAAACTGACAGCTAGTTTTTATACCCTACGCAACATCTCGAAATATTGATCGGAGACTATAAAGTACATACATAAGTACGAGTATATTGTCATAAAATTATTAGTTTCTAAGATAGCAGCGGTGAAATTTATTAAGCCAGAACCTTCAATTTTGCAGGATGGTAGTTAAAAGTTGTTGGGAATTATGAATGGAATCAGTCGCCCTAAAGGGTAAAACCAAGTTCGTTCACATAAAAAAATTGTCCTTAAAGAGACTTGCAAAAGCCGATTTTTATACACTGTTTTCTTCAAAGAAGTATGGCCCCACAATGCAGCTTGATAAAACTGTGCACAACACAGTAACTCGTTCAGGGTGCAGTTCCGTCTCATGGAGTATTTGTGAATTAGACTCACTCTATATACGTCAATTTTGGTTGTTTACATTGCCGTTTGGACCAAAAAGGGCCTCATCAGACAAAAACAAGCAATTTATCAAGCTGTTGTCTTCTTCGGCCATTTAAATAATTTTCCATTCGAATAGGCAAATCCGGAAGCTTTAACTTTCTTATAATTTGAACTTTGTACGGAAACAAGTTTAAGTCATCGTGAATTATCCGTTGTAATGACCGTTTGCTTACTGCAATTTGCGCCGATAAGTTTTAAGCCGAAACGCTTGGATTTGCCTGAATTGACGATGCCACGGCCGAGATAGTGTCTTAAAGCCGAACATTGGGATCTCGATGGGACGGTCATCGTGCAATGGACACTGCTGAAGTGATCAGTATCATATTATAAGTTATGGTAACAGATTATAAGAACGTTTGACTAAAGTTATTTGTCGAAAATTTAATTAGACACTTAAAATGTCTCATTTGTCAAAAATTGCTCAAAATCGTAGTGCAAAACGGTGTTGATTGATTAAGTTCAACGAATTAATAACGAACGAAATTTCGTTATCATTAGGGATCGGTATTTAATGCAAATGCATATTTTTTTGTCATCAGTCTAAAAGTAACTTTGAGAATATGTCTGCGAATCAAGCATTTTGCAATAAAGCGCCATTATTAAGGGTATATTAAGGGCATATTTTTGCATATTTTACAAAAAATGCATTTTTTTGCATATTTTGGTATGAAATTTATATATTGTGCAAAATTTCTTCAAATAAAAGGTTTTAATGCGTATTTTATATGCATAATAACATCTTTTATGCATATTTTTCAGAAATGCAAATTTTTATCCCACTTAAAAAAAGTCACTAATAGCAAAATAAAAAATAGAAATGAAACCACCATACCTAAAATTAAAAGTCAGTTAAATGACAATAGGGATTTATCCATAAGCCACAGAAATTACAATAATCAATGATGTTACGTTTAAAATTTATGGCGTTACAAGAAACAATTCCTTATAATGTAGTGAGCGTTGTGTAAATTATAGGTGTTCTTAATATCAGCTTAGATGCAGGAAAAAGTAAATACTAAGACTGGATTTTTCCCTTTAAATATACCCCTAGTTACGGCTTACTTTTGAAAATTAAAAAAAAAAATTTTTTTTCTCAGTTAAAGTTTTTTTCGATCTCGTTATAAATTATTATTTTTTTAAGACTTATATTTAGTTTGTTGTTTTAATTACTCGTGAATTAATAATTGACCTCAAAAAAAATAATGCATATTTTTCAAGTTTTTCGCATATTTTCTTTTTTTACTGTATATTTTTAAATTTGTTTGATGCATTTTTTTAATTTTATAGTTCATATTTAAGCGCTTAAATCGCGTTCTCTTAGTGCATACGAGTATATTTCCGACCCCTAGTTATCACGTATTTGGGTGTTTATGAATGGTGTTTTTAAAATTAAAATTGTCAAATATGTTAATTGCAAACGTTGAAATGTAATTTTTTTGACGATCAAACTCGTGCGAAATGTATTTAATTTTTGTAAACTTATAATAGTATTATATTACCTTAGAAAAAATTTAAAACTATAATAATTGTTTCTAGAGCCAGTTAGTTGTATACAAACAATACCCAATCCTAAAAACGCTGAATTTTTTTTTCTTCCGTTGCAAATCAAATCTAGCAGCACAAGCACTTATTAAATATTTAACGTATTTTTTGTATATAAACCACTTAAACTGTTATTTGAAAAGTTTCATATGCAGTTAAATAATTGCGAATGTTTCTGTACACTAGTTGCGGTCGCTGATTACAGTGGTCGACTTAAGTATTTTGGCGAATAAAAAAAAATCGTTTTTAGGAAAATAGCAAAGTTATTCTGTTATAATAAATATGAACAGATACTCAATATCTCTATTTTTAATAATATTTTTTTAGTTTTTTTGACTGTGTACATAAAATACACCTTTTAGCAAAACGGCCTGTGTCCAAGGCACATACGTACGTGTTTTCTAAAATAGAAAGGCCTTCCAAACATCCTCCTTTTTACCGAAAAGACTCGCAAATGGTATTTTTGAATGCCTAAACGAATTAAAAAGAACGCAAGTAAAATCGACATAAGGTTCGTCCTGTATCTTATAAAGTCTCTCCACAATGGCTCCGCGACAATGCCCAGACTCAGATAAATCATAAAAATCCATATTTGGATTCGTAGTGAAATTTGCTTTCAGTTAAGTAGCCATATGCTCCTTTTTACAATTAATCGTTTGCTTTTACTATTACGGCCGTTTTTTGGACCCCAAGGGTCCAGGGTCCGCGTCATCTTAGTTAAATTAAAAAAAATCCATATTTACATAATCTTCTCATATTTACAATTATATGCTTGTTTAAGCTAAAACAGCAAAAACATGTGTCCGAGCCTGAACTTAAAGCAGATCTTGATAATACATTTATATTTCGTCTAATAATAAAATTTGATTATCTTTGTTCGCCTCGTAAATGACGGCGACTTCTCGATAAGAGATTTATCTCTAAGCCATCTAAAAGCTTCTCCATAAATCATTAGCCGTTCGTAGCTGGCATGTAAAAGTAGGTCCCGATCAGTGAGTATAAGAATTATATCTTGCACAGCTCGAGAGATTCTCGATTTCTGTCTTTAAGGAATGTTGAGGGAATTTTGTATGTAAGTATGATTATCTTTAAGCCACATGAGGCTTTTGGCCCCAAAACCATTCTGGCCACAAATAATAAAGATATGTTGAGCAAAATATCAAAAAAATTCTTTTCCAAAGGTACTATTTCGTCCATTTCGGGGTACCACCTTATTATGTTTGTCCTCTATCGTGCTTTAAACAAAACATGATTTCAAAACAAATAGCAGTTGTTGAACTGAAGTGTATTATTTTTTTTAAGTATGTACTTAAAAACGTTGAGAGTGTAATGTTTTTTCTTTTGTTTTATTTAAGAGTGGATTTATATAAAAAAGCTGAAAATGTGCCGCTTTAGAAATAAAGATTGAAGTGTTTGAAAATTATTCCCAAAATATTTCGGCTCTAGCTGACTGCATTCGTGAGCTGCATCAGTTTTTAAACACCATTAAAAATTGAATTTTTTTTAATAACTTGTACGATTTTAAACCTTCGGCCAAATTAATGACCAATAGAACGAAAACAAATTAATGTTGCAACTGGTTATACGAGTAACGAGTTTTTTCAATATATTTTTTTATTTCCTATTTTAGGGTACTGTTGAAAAAAATCTGGTGAATTTTTGCTTTATTATTTATAAGGATTGCCACCAGATTATTGTTACACATTATTGAAATTATTGGTTAAAAATTGTATAGAAAAAATAGTATTGGAATAGAACATTCTAACGGTAACCTGAAATTGTAAAAAAAGGACGCGAATTATTTTGAATATCATGGATTTTTTTTTGCAAAAATTGTGCAAAGATTCTAAAATATCCAGCAAACAATTTTCAAATTTAATTTAATGCAGTCTACGTACTGGGTCTGTTCTTTTATATTTGCTGCTTTCCTTAACCAGAATTATTAAATCGGAAATATTATTAAGGGAATATCCCATTTTAGTTTTGGGTTTTTTAACTGATCCAGCTGACGAAGGCAGCGAGCTTGATCCAAATATTTTAAATTTTATTTCCCTCGCAATTCACGGCACTGCAATGTAAATATTTGTATATATGTGACGCGCAAAATAGAAAGGGGCGTAAGGGTAAAAACCAGTTTTGTTCAGGAGAGCCATTTTAAAGATTTAAATACGTGTATCTTTGGTGTATCATCACTTTCATAAAACGCGCATATTTCTGGGAAGGAACAATTTTGGGGCATGGGATCGGTCTCATTCGATGCTCAGATGTTGTCTACATCAAAAAAAAGTGAAAAAAATAAAATTACCCTTAGGTTCCTTTCTCTATGCGCTGTCACATATATTGATTAAGACCCTTTTATTGAACAAGTGCGGTGTATTTTCGCACTGCCTTTCGCTATCACGGACACCTTCCGTGCTGTCTTCAGTCACCAGACACGATAGCATGACTTTCAAGCTAATGGTTGAAAGACCCCTTATTGTTATATTAATCGGCTCTTAATCATTCTCTGATTCGATTGAATCATGTCTATCTGTTTGTTGTATTTCCGCATTTTTGCTGTGCATATTAAAAACGCGTTTAAGGCAAACAATTTTTGATGGCCCGAAAGTGGCCTTTAGATTTTGAAAGAATTTGTTCGCATGTTTTATTTAAAAATCCCTTTAAAATTCTGCTAAGGCGATAACAAAATTAAAATAGGTTGGGTACAAACTGTAGTGTAGATAAAATCAATTAATTAAAAACTGGTTAATTCTAAGAGGTTTCCTGTGAAGATATATCAAAATTATGTACATTTATACCCTCAAATCGTTATTAACGAATTTACATATTTGAACGTATTACTATCTTAAAGCTCAGAATAATATGTTCGATTCAATGTCCAGTCTTAAGTTAAGAAAATATGAAAGGAAACAGAAAATATGCCGGCAATAGAGTATAGATAATTAGACGATTTTACTCGTATAACATCATCGCTGAGAAAGACCACGGTTCTTGACCGTTTCTGAGTGCTGCTTTTGTTCACTATTTCTCATTAATTATATGTAAATTACGCTTCGAATAGTGGAAAATACCCCTAGCGTGTTTTTTCATATTTCATGTTCTATGCTTTTTCCATTATTCTAACTAACATTCAACATTTCTTCACGACTAACGTTGTTGGCGTTGTATATTAGGGTATGATGAAAGAAATGCAATGGGATACCAATACAAATACCAGGGATGTAAACCGAACCAAAGCCGAACCGGTTTTGAACCGAACCATATCACTCTTATTGCCCATGAACCGAACTGTAAACCAAACCGCATTTATAAAAAAAGCGAACCAAACCAAAAACCTAAAAAAATTGTAAGGTTTGTTGGTTCGGTTCACATCAAAGAATTCGCTGTATCAAAATAAATTTGTTCTGCATAAATTTCGCATCTATGTGCATGCTATGTATTATTTTATGAATGTATCTAAATTCTTTTTAGTTTTTATGTACTCTTACATACCTTAGTTTAAATTAATTTTTTTTGTTTTTTTAATAAAAAAAATTATATCCAAAATATTTTTTTCGTACGATTTTTTAAACTAATATTAAGCCATTGAACCGAACCAAGCCGAGGTTCAAGAGTACATGAAAAACATTTTTAAAACCGAACCATTCGGACGTGCTCTGAACCAAACCAACTCCAATTTAAATATGATTCGCATTCCTAACAAATATAGGGTGGGCGATTTAACATTTTAAATCAGCTTTAAAACATGTACTGATATTTTTTAAAATTGTTGGTTATATTGAAAAGGTTAAACTCGATCGCTTAGCCTAATCGTGTTTTTTGATAAAGCTCATTTTCGTCTCGGTGACTATGTCAATATGTTGAGAGAACCTACACATGACTATTGAGAAGCCTTACAACCACAACGAGTGACTGTTTGGTGTGAATTTTGGGCAGGCAGTATCATTGCGCCATTTTTCTTCTAAAATGAGCAAGGAGCAGACGTTACTTTGTCATTTAATACTGGTGAGCATTGACGCGCTATGCTCACTGAATTATTGTTTCCAATAATTCAAGAGAATTAAATGGACATATGTGACAGCGCATAGAGAAAGGGACCTAAGGGTAAAAAAAATCAATTTTCATTTTTTTTCTTTTTTTCATGTGGACAACATCTGAGCATCGAATAAGACCGATCACATGTCCCAAAAGTGTTCCCTCCTAGAGATATGCGCGTTTTATGAAAGTGAAGTCGACGATTCTACACCAAAGATACACGTATTTAAATCTTTAAAATGGCTCTCCTGAACAAAACTGGTTTTTACCCTTAGGACCCTTTCTATTTTGCGCATCACATATGGTTTCATCAAAACGGAGTCACATGTCACACAGCCAACGCAACCATCGATATTGTGCGCACTGATTTTGAAAATCGAAGCTGTGATTAAATTCCTTTGGATTATTTTCTGTGGGAAGCCATTAAGGATTAATGTTACACAAAGCATCCATAGACAATTGGCCACAGAAAACTTCATAACCACCATATTACAACAACGATGGATTTACTAAACCTCTGCATGTTTGCGTTACTCCCTATTGTACATAGTTGTAGTTTTAAAGAAGAGGAACATTTCGTTTCTGATTTTGCAATATGAAAACATTTCTGCTTGCACACAGCGTCTGTAGGGGGGCTGTATATGCGATAGAGCGTGGTATATTTGAATGAATGGATAATTTTTTGCTAAATGACTGCTGACTGACTGCTTGCTTTCTATTCATTTCAACGAAGTGGCGAATTGGCTTCACTCTTTGATGGAGTGAAACAAGCCACTTCGAATTTGTATGTATTTTAGAAGGCTTTTATAACAAAGTCCACACACCAATGAGCGCGATGAGTACGATTTGAAATTTGAAAAAAAGAGTAGTTGCCATTGAATAGTCTATGTTCCACTAAAGAAATATGATCTAACTCATGCGAGTGAATTGTAGTAGAATATGATTCATAAATTTTGTTTTTGTAAATAACATACATATTTTTTAATTGTGATCATTTGTTTAAATTGGTTAAAAAATTGTTTTGATGATTGTAGCTCATAGTCGCCAGAAGAAACATAACATTTTCAAGCTTTCTACATGGGAGGTTAACGATTGCCAGTGCGTCTGGGAAGAAGAAATGAACTGATCGGACTTGTTTTTCTGTGTATTTCAAACCTCCTTTGTTAAATATGAGAATTCAATTCTGCAGTATTTTTTTTCGCAGTTGGCTTTTCATATCTAATAGAAGGAAAAACTTGGGTAAACTTTAGAAGTTTTCATGGAAAATTCAAGGGTACAACATATTTTTAATTGTAGCTGTTTCCTGATTTTGCAGAATTACTTAAAAAATATTTAGTTCAAAAATATAGCAAGAATTCGCTCTTGTTCAATTCAACAAGCGAACAACTACAGGGTGGGCCATTCAAAGTTTTTAATTTGAATCGGCTGTAAAAAAAGACTGATCTTTTTTTTTTTTTCAAATTTCTGGCTTTATTCAAAAGGATGAACTTTGTCGTTTAATAATGGAACACAATATCATTCATTTGACTACCACAACTGGCTCGACAGTACCTCATCCGATCAACCCAATTTTTCAGTACTATTTCGATTGTTTCGGCTCGAATTTCTTCAATGGGAAGGAACTTAGAGTGTATGTTTAAACGTGTCAATTGTCGCTGGATGATTTGCGTAACAATGGCTCCACACAGAAAATAATCCAAATGACTCAAATCACTGTGTTAAACAGGGAGTTCCCCAGGAATGGGTGATATCACCGGCTCTGTTAACCCTCTACCTCTCTTTAATTCCTGCAACACCAGACGGCGTTGAAATTGTGTCATACGCTGATGGCAACACAATTCTGGCGTCAGGACCTAATGTGGATGACATATGCAAGAAAATCAACTTTTATCTCACTGACTTGGCACGATTATTTATTGCAAGGAATAAAGAAAATTTAAGTTATATGTCTTGCTTGGGCACTTAGCAGATGTGTACACGGTTTTCCATTAGGGACATAACAATTTATATATTTATAAAACACAGAATATTTAAGATATAGAGTTCAAATTTATTTTAGGAGCAGGGCAAATGTTACATTTTAAGAATGAAATTCGATTTCAGTCATATGAACACCACGAGCCCATGAACAGCGATCTATTCTTTAGACCCAGCTTTCCACCACCTTTGCAAACATTTTGAACGGAGCGTTGTCAATTTTGCGTTGGATGTTGTCTCTGAGCTCGTCTAAAGTTGTTGGCACAGAGCAATTACTTGATATGGTCCCACAAAAAGGGACACATCAAGTCATAAATCGCATGAACGAGGTGGCCATTCGACCGGACTATTTCTCGAGATAACACGTTCATCGAGTTTGCTTTTCAGTTAATCGACTGTAACGATTGCTGTTTGGGAAGTGGCACCGTCTTGTTGATCCACGTATGGGCGATGTCAAGCTCATCTAATTCTGGCCAAAAATAATTTTCTAACATGAAAGCGCTGCTCTCTATTGACAGTAACATGGCGATTGTTTTCATCGACGAAAAAATGCGGTCCAGTCACACCTCCGGCGTGAAAACCACACCACACATTAATTTTTTGCGGATGCAATTGAGTCTCTTGAAGCACGCGAGGGTTTGTTGCTGTCCCCTGAAAGATCATTCAAAATGTTTGAGGGTGCGTTGAAATAAAGATACGAAATTGTTGTGTCCCCATTGGAGAACCCGTTATGTGTGTGGGTGCCAATAACAAAAATATGCAAATTTCAATGCTTTTAAGGGGAGAATTTACATCCCTACCGGTACTACTATATGGCTCTGAAACATGGACACTTGAGCAAATGTTGTCGGAACAGCTAGTTTTAAATAGATACGAGTGGTTATTTTTCTCAAATATATTTTTCTATGTAGAGTGAATATTTATTTTTGTCTGGCTTAACTTAATTTATTTGTACAAGGACCAACATAATTGCAATTCTGAGATTTATCAAATCATTTTCAAACCTTTTACGAGACAAAAGAATAAACGCTTAGATGGAAAAGCAAAATAAAATCACTGACCTAAATAGGAAATCGTTCGTTCATTTATTCATGCAAATTCTAATCCTCTCTAGTATTTGATGATTTTTCCCCATACGCGCTTGCTTCATTCTTCTTCCATGCATTATCATATAATTTTCTATAACGATGACTTAATGTTCTTCTAGCCTTCCGTCCTCTTGTGCCTTGTTCGGGACTTCCTTTCAGTCTTTGAGTTTCCTTAACAGCGAGGGAGGTTTCATTCTTTGGCTCTGATTTATTCGCATTCTGCACAAGTTGAGGATGTTGTAGGTGCTCCGCTGTGCTTTGCTCGCACGCTCGTTCATTAAAAATGAATTTCACTACACTACGGCGAGCTATAAAACATTCTTCGCCGTCGTTTTCTTGCTCTAGCTGCTGCTCAACTAATTTTTTTTGTTTTTTCTTTGGTACCATCTGCGTATTACTTTCCTTCGTCAGGTAGGCAGGTATTCTTTTCAATTTCTTCATGATTTAAACATAAAATTGCTTTTGGCAAAAAGCCAAAATTAAAGTTGTATTTGACGTTCTAATTTTTCTTCTACATCTCTTTGACAATGTCTAAAGTAGTAGGTAGAGAGTGCGCGAGGTAAATACGGAACCGTCCAACTAAAACTAAAGTGCAAGTGTTTTTAACCTAAATTGAGGAACAGTACGAAAACAACAAACTGTTGAAGACGTTTATTTTTTCTTGGCCCCCAAAATGTTTGTCAAGATTTAGTTTTTGGTTTCTAAGTTGAGTGTGTTAAATAAATTTAAGATGATGTGAAGATACAGAGCACATAAATGGGGCAATAACATTTTTATAAGTATTGTGGTAATGGGTATAGCTCCATCACCCTGTGGCCTGTTGATTGTCTTCTTCGCGTTTTTATTGATTTTATCCGCCTTGTTCATTCATTTATTATTGATAAACAGTCGCTTCCAAAACTGTTCATATAAAGTTGAAATCAAAACATATTAAAATAAATTTTTAGGAGATTGAAGTGTTTCTAACTTCACGTCGGCAAACCGATAATGCCAGCTATGTCATATTTACATCAATAAGAACTGTTTATATTGAGCGGGTTTTTAAGCGATAACATTAAAACTGTGGAAAAAAACTGTCAAAATTTCCATGCATACAAACAAGACTTGAACAACTTAATGCATCATAAACCGTTTAATATGATAGTTTGGAGTTAATAGAACAAAAATATTCAAGAAATACTATTAGCGCGTAGTAACCGATCTCGCTAAAAGTAATTCATTAATACCTTCTTCCCCAAAAACTTTTTTGAAACAAACCTTTTATGATCCAAATTGCATATAGTTTTCTGTCAACAAGCAATTTTTTTTGTACTCGCTTAATAAGCAAGCAATAAAAAAAAACACACCTATTGTATACACCAAGCATTTGCTTCTCAGTTTTACAGAACAAAAGTATTTCAAACTGGAATTCAAACTTAATAGTGTGATTGGGTTATAAAGGGGGGTCCAACCATAATGCACGATCTTAATTGTGAGTCACATAATATTTTTGCCCAACTTAATTTGGTATTTCATTGTTTGACCTCCATAATGTCTCAGAGTCATTGAAAATATGGAACATCGTATAGAGGTGTGCCACCGAAATTGTGTCAACCATTTGACAGATATTTTGTTTCACACATAACTGACATAGATCCTTCTTTTATAAAAAAAATATTAAGATAATTCTATGAAAACTTTTTGTTTTATTTACTATTTATTTAACCAGACAGCCAGCTATTGTCCGTGAGCTGAGCCACCTCAAAGTGAATAACAAGGCAGCATAGTCAAACGCTATGGTGTTAGAATCACATGAAATGGCTCGGAAAGTTAAAGCTCGACTTCCACGATTTCAACGTAATATCAAGCTAAAGCCTTAAAAGTTCCAAAAGGCACACGATCTTATACCAAAGCAAAAAAGTTATATCTTAAAGAGCAAAGGAGTTGTTACGTTCGTTGACTAGGAGGGCGACCGCAAAAGTAACTGGCCTAACATAAAAAGAACCGTTTTTTGGAATTATTATTATTTATTTTTCAACATAATCTCCTTCCAACTCAATACACTTCATCAAACGTTTTTCAAGTTTTTTTAATTCCATCCGAAAAATAAGATTTTTTAGGACCTTCAAAATATGCCTCAGTTTCAGCAATAACCTCGCTATTGGACGAAAATTTTTTGCCACCGAGATTTTTTTTTAAATTTGTAAACAAGAAATAATCAGATGGAGCTAAATCTGGACTATATGGTGGATGCGGAGTAATTTCAAATCGTAATTCGGCCAGTTTTTGTTGAGTTAAAAATGCAGTGTGTGAAGGAGCATTATCTTGATGAAAAAGAACTTTTTTTTTCTAAATGCGGTCGTTTTATCTTGATTTCTTCACTCAACCGATCCAATAATGCACAATAATATTCACAATTTATAGTTTTTCCTTTCTCAAGATAATCAATAAATATTATACCCCTAGCATCCCAAAATACTGTGGCCATTACTTTTCCTGCTGACTTAACAGTTTTCGCCTTCTTGGGACCACTTTTACCAGCTTCTATCCATTGTTTTGACTGTTCTTTGCATTCTGGGATGTAGTGATGGATCCATGTTTCATCAACAGTTATGAATCGGCGCAAGAACTCTATTGGATTATACTGATAAATCGCTAAAAGCAAAGTCAACAAACGCGGCACATATCTTGCGGATAGCTTGTATTTTAACAATATCAGCAAGTTCTCTGAGCTTTATTCGTCTATCTTAAGTCACTTCATTAAATATTTTTCTAATGTTTTCAATAGTAGTAGCAGTCTTCGGTCTTCCAGAGCGTTGTTCATCTTCCGTACTTGAACGACCCATTTTAAATTGTTGAACCCAGGATTTCACGGTGGAGTATGATGATGCATTATCACCATGAACAGAATCCAATTCATCTTTGATTAATTGTGGCGTATAACCTTTCATATAAGTGTTTAATTACCGCACGAAACTCTTTATTTTCGATTTTTCAAAAATTTTAAAACTTGTTTACTTCAATCACCTGTAACAAAGAAAATAATCATTATATATTTCGGAAATTTTGACAGATGGCTTATAAAAGATTGCTTTTAAAAAACAAAAAAAAAGTTGCTAGTAAACAGAAAATGTGCCAGGCCAGTTAGTTTTGCGGGGTCGCCCTCGTATATGTTTTAAATAAAAAAAGGCTAAAAAACTCCTCATAAGACACTATTTTTTGTAATTTTCCCTGTACTGTGATCTTTGTTAAAAAAGTAAATAGTTTCAAAAAGGAGCAAATTGTCTGCTGAATCAAATCAAACTGACTGGTCGAACGTATCTCCCTTTTATTTGATGTAAAACTAGGGTCCTAAAAAAGTTTTTGGGTCCATCTGAACATATTCTTTTATTATGGCTATTAAAGCGCTTTAAAAAAAGTGGCGTGGGACCGCCCACTTCCTAAGACATATTTCTTTACATAGTAAATATGCCACGTCTGATGTTCCAAACTTAAATACTGGTCGTTTAAAATTAGTCTCCCCAAAAATCTTAAATCCAACTTAAAATTGATATTCCCCATCACCAATACTATATGTGTACCAATTTTCAAAATAACCGAAGATGTTTATGGAGTGGAACAGTTTAATCCATGTTCCTATTTTAACGATGGACGCATTTACTTTTTCAACGTCAAACAAAATTTAAATTTTATTTTTCCCGGTCGGGATACCGTGATTTTTTCTGTAAAAAATAATTTATAATACATATATTTTTTAAAAAATTACAACAGCAAATCCTATCAAAATTGAAATCGCTACCGATTTGAATTAACTTTCCGTCCTGTGATTTAAGATAGAAACCATTGTCAGATAGGTAATGATTTTAATGTAGACCTCTCGATACTACATGCAAAACGTTTATGAGACTAACGTATAACCAGCCGCCAGAACTACTGTTACATGTCATCCTTGGCTATGACTTTGTAAGTGGGCTAGCAAATCACTCCAAAAACGCACCCTAATGTACATAAATATGTATTAAATATTGTTATATTGGATTGGATTTATTTTATATGTCGTGGCTAAAGGTTATACACACACATCTTTGCTTAGAATGAGTCATAAATGTAACTACGATGAGAAATATTGATTTAAAAGATATTAATATATCGATATGTCCTTGTCTTGTCTTAATTGAGAACTATTATTGGTAAAATATGAGTATAATCAATTATGTAGCTTCACAATGCATTGCAGACGTTTTTTTTAGTGTTTTTATTGAAATTAACATAATTGCAATAGAGCGTTTAAAATTCGTTGCTGGCACCATAGTGTAATACCGGACATCATGACCTTCAGCACATTTTTGTAATGTCCAATAGAAATCAAGAAAGATAGGACATGTCTTAATAATATTGATATTGAGCTGCCTATATTAATATTGTTATTAAGGTCTTTAGAAGGACGAATATAAAAGTTATGAACCGGATCGTTCCAAGTTTTTAGATGGTCCTAATGCATATCTCCCAATAATTTTTAAACAAGACCAAATAACATCTTTTTGCCAGCACGATCATTTGTCTGAGACTTTTTGTAGTATTAATTGGTTCGGAGAGATCACTTTCAAACATGCAGGGATCTATTCTCGTAGTGTCGAATGTAGCCAAATAGGTTAGGTTTAATTGTCTGCCACCCAAAGCATAGGTCACTTGGGTCCATGAGTATGGCCGTTGTGATATCGTATACTCGTCGCGAATAGTTCGTCATATGCTACCTGGCCACATCCTTTTTTTCCTTCAGCTATCCTGTGGTCATGGCAAAGGTGTGGATCCAGCCCGAATAACCATCAAAGAGACTGGTTTTGTCTGTCCGTATATGTAGACCAAACAGTTTACGCCCTAAGTCCACAAATGCTCAGTTGGTTCATCCTCCTCTTCATTGTTGCAACTCCCACAGATGTCGATGTATGGCAGAAGCTTTCTGCTTGTGTGAAGTTTCTTAAATTGATTATTGGTGATAAATCGCGGTCCACTTTTTCTGCTGATGCATACGAGGCAGATCTTTATTGTCTCTATGCGAGTGGGCTTCTTTTTCCACCTATTATTGGCAATAGAATAGAGTTTCCCTGATATAAGCTGCTTATTTCATCACTACACCCATATATGTTGTGGGTGGCTCCAGCATTCGCAAGTGTGTTAGCTGTACAATTACCATCAATGTCCCTATGTTCAGGAATCCATACTGACGAATGTCTCACTATCTATCTCCTCCTAAAACATCCGGCATTCTTGAACAATTCTCAGAGTATGGCACATATTTTCCAGGGAACTAACGGCCGCCTTACTGTCACTACATACATAAAATCCCTGCATTATATCCCATAATACTGGACTTACAGGGCAGCAGTTCCTGGTGCTATTATTTCGGCTTGAGTAATGCTTCAATTGCCCGGCAGCTTGAAATCAGCTGATCCGTGGTTCAGGTTTCCTATAGTTAGCAGGAAACCCCACACTGATTACCCCCGATATTTTGGCGTGGCCATAGTCCTGGTAAAGGAAGGAATTCTTATTTCACCACTACACTCATTTAAGTTGTGGGTCGCGTTAGCTTTCGCAAGGGTGTTAGCTGTACAATTACCACCAACTTTCCCTATGTCCAGGCACCCATACCGAGGAATGTCTCGCTATTTCCTCCAGAGACAACAGGCATTCTTAAACAATTCTCAGAGTATTGCACACATTCTCCAGGGATCTTTTGGCCGCCTTATTGTACATACATATAAATATATCCCTGCATTATATCCCTAATACTGGACTTGCCGGGCAGCAGTTCCTGGTGCTATAATTTCGGCTTTATAATGATACAACTGTCCGGTATCTTTAGGGACAGTTTTATGTTCAGCTGATCCCTGGTTCAGGTTCCACATAATCAACTGGAAAACCCGAAATTTTGGTGTGGTCATAATCCTTGTTCTTTCAAGCTCCCGAAGCGCCAAGTCGCACAATGTTTGGCCGAACCTACTTAAGGATAGTAAACTGTGCCTTAGATGGAGCTTTTCTAAGCGTACCTGTTATCATTGTCCTCCTCTAACGCAACGCACCAGACAGCAGAATCGGTTTGTATCAAAATTATGTAGCCGGAATACGTTTTTGGGTTTGATTACTCAATTGAGTCCAATGAGCTTTTTTCAACAACATGAGTTTAGCTTCTGGTTAAGTAACTGTCGAACACCAGTCCAAGATATTTGACGCTGTTGGGCTCTACAAATTGGGGGATCTTGTAGAGCCTATTGAATATTACCAGTTCCGTTTAAGCTGGATTTACACCTAGACCCCGACTTCGTTTGAGTAATATTTTTGCGCAGATTTCTAGTGCTTCCGAAAGCATCTTTGGATCCTTGCTCGTGGCTACCACCGCCACAGCATGCGCGTATGCAATTGTTTTGCAGCAAGTCTTCTCAAAGGCTTTAAGCAAAGTATCGATGTTCAGATTCCTCAGCAGTGGGAAGAGTACGCCTTCTTGTGGTGTTCTCTGTATTAATAGAGTTTTCCAAAGAAAGAAGTTACAGCATTATTTTTAACGAACTTCGCCATTGCGCCAGTGGCCGATTGAAATCTGACATTGTTCAGTTTTCTCTTTATACAAGAAAGTTATAAGTGTGTATTCCTTGTTACGCAGGGACCTTTCAATATGGTCAACCAACAAGTACTGCGCTGTGTCGGTAGACTTGTCCTTCGTATATGCATGCTAAGCCTCCGACAGAGAACCCGGTCTGAGGGATGATCTGAAGTAAGCATCGATGATTCTTTGGATAGTTTTAAGTACCTTCGGTGACTTCACTTCTTTTGGAATTAAGACAATCTTGTATGCTGTCTACAGCGTAGGGACATGTATCCCAAGAATCAGTTGTATATTTCCCCTTGCCGATCGTGATGTTTTAAGGATTTAGCGTAGTGAGGACGTTGCATCGATTGTTGATTTATTCGGCATGAAGTCACACAGATACAGATGGATTTGTCGATACTGTTTCATACTCGATGGATAGGAGACTTAATCCGCTGTAAGCTGTGCTTGTTGTATATAATAGGTAAGTTTCAAATAATTGGGCTTGCGTTCGTTAGTCTATATAGTGCAAACCAGCTGATGCATGTAAATCTCTGCCGGTATTCCGTCGGCTACTTTCACTGTGTTGTTCTTCAGCCGGGTTATTGCTGCTTTCCGATAATGCGACTGCTTATTTCGCCCCATCAGTTGTGATCGGGTGACAAAAAATTCGGAAAATGTTGTTTTTAGATCCTCCGCACACTCCCCAAATCTGAATTTATATTACATATAACACCATCATCATATTCAAATACATCCTAAATCTAATCTAATTTTTATTTAATAAATTATAACTTATCAATCCCCCTTTTTTGTTTGCAGGGTAAAGTCTACCTATTCGACAAGGTCTTCAAACCGAACGCATCCCAAGAAAAAGTATACAATGAAGCAGCGAAATCGATTGTCACCGATGTCTTGGCCGGTTATAACGGTACCATTTTCGCATACGGTCAAACATCGTCGGGTAAAACACATACCATGGAGGGTGTCATCGGTGATTCCGGGAAACAGGGTATCATTCCACGTATTGTCAATGACATCTTCAATCATATTTATACGATGGAAATGAATTTGGAATTCCACATAAAAGTGTCGTACTATGAAATCTATATGGACAAAATTCGCGATTTATTGGACGTATCCAAAGTGAATTTGAGTGTGCACGAAGACAAGAACCGTGTGCCGTATGTTAAGGGTGCCACCGAGCGTTTCGTATCATCACCCGAAGACGTATTCGAGGTTATTGAAGAGGGCAAATCGAATCGTCACATTGCAGTAACAAGTGAGTTTTATTATTAAAAGCAAATGTTTGTTTTTGAATTTGTTCTTAATCGAAATAATCCCTTCGTGTAATTTTAGACATGAACGAGCATTCATCACGTTCCCATTCAGTATTTTTGATTAATGTGAAACAAGAGAACTTGGAGAATCAAAAGAAATTGTCGGGTAAACTGTATTTGGTCGATTTGGCTGGTTCCGAGAAGGTTTCGAAAACTGGTGCCGAAGGTACGGTCCTGGATGAGGCAAAAAATATCAACAAGTCCCTCTCAGCTTTGGGTAATGTCATTTCTGCCTTGGCCGATGGCAACAAAACGCACATACCCTATCGTGACTCCAAACTTACACGTATTCTCCAAGAGTCGTTGGGTGGTAATGCTCGCACAACTATTGTAATTTGTTGTTCTCCTGCCAGTTTTAACGAATCCGAAACCAAGTCCACTCTTGAGTTCGGTCGTCGTGCTAAGACTGTTAAGAATGTTGTCTGTGTCAATGAGGAATTGACCGCGGAAGAATGGAAACGTCGCTACGAAAAGGAGAAAGAGAAGAATGCACGTCTCAAGGGCAAAGTGGAGAAACTCGAATTGGAATTGGCTCGTTGGCGTGCCGGTGAAACGGTCAATGCCGATGAACAGATCAATGTGGAAGATCTCATGGAGGCTAGTACTCCTAATCTGGAGGTGGAGACCACTACAGCTGCACCCCCACCGGGTCCCATGCCAGCCACCCCTGCTGCCGGTCTTATGCTGGGCTCTATTAGCAGCGACGAACGCACCCGTTTGGAGGTTGAACGCGAGCGCTTGTACCAACAATTGGATGAGAAGGACGAAGAAATCAACCAACAAAGTCAATATGTTGAGAATCTTAAGGAGCAAATCCTTGAACAGGAGGAACTTATTGCCAATGCAAGACGTGAATACGAAGCTTTACAGTCGGAAATGGCCCGTATCCAACAGGAAAATGAATCCGCCAAGGAGGAGGTGAAAGAAGTCTTGCAAGCCTTGGAAGAGTTGGCCGTTAACTACGACCAAAAATCCCAGGAAATTGACACTAAAAATAAGGATATTGATAGCCTCAACGAAGAATTGCAGCAAAAGCAGACAACTCTTAGCACCACTACCACTGAGCTGCAACAATTGCGTGATATGTCCTCACATCAAAAGAAACGCATCAATGAAATGCTGTCCAATCTCTTGCGAGATTTAGGCGAAGTCGGTCAAGCCCTGTCGTCTGTTGATTCCTCCATAGACATGAAGATGAACAGTATACCGAGCGCTGGTGATGGCGGCAAAGTTGAAGAAGACTTCACCATGGCCCGTCTATATATTAGCAAGATGAAAACTGAAGCCAAAAATATGGCTCAACGTTGCACCAACATGGAAACGCAACAAATCGATTCTAATAAGAAACTTTCCGAATACGAAAAGGATCTTGGCGAGTACCGCCTACTCATTTCTCAGCATGAGGCTCGCATGAAGTCCCTGCAAGAGTCTATGCGGGAGGCAGAGAATAAGAAGCGCGCCTTGGAAGAACAAATTGATTCACTGCGTGAAGAGTGTGCTAAACTCAAGGCTGCCGAACACGTTTCGGCCGTCAATGCCGAAGAGAAACAAAAAGCAGAACAGTTACGTTCCATGTTTGATTCGCAAATGGACGAATTGCGCGAAGCGCACACCAAACAGGTGTCCGAGTTGCGCGATGAAATCATTGCTAAGCAACACGAAATGGAAGAGATGAAGGATGTACATCAAAAGTTAATTTTGGCTCACCAGCAAATGACAACCGACTACGAGAAGTTGAAGCAGGAAGAGGCTGATAAATCTAATAAACTGCAGGAAATAATACTCACCAATGAGAGACGCGAACAAGCCCGCAAGGACTTGAAGGGTTTGGAGGATACCGTGTCGAAGGAACTGCAGACATTGCACAATCTAAGAAAGTTATTTGTGCAAGATTTGCAGGTAAGTTAAACAAAAAGTGTTCTGTTTAGATAATTAAATTTTGTACAAGATATATACAAATGTATTACTCCTCTTGACTCGTTGCTTTATAATCACCTTTAGGTGAATATCAGTTTGGGTATTCCCAGCCTTTTGTTGTGCCGTAACTTCATTTCAGACATCTTTGTCACTACAGTCTTGACCAAATCATTTGCAGCTTAGCGGAGAAGCATAAAAAAGCTTGAATGTTTAGGTTATATAAAGAAGGATGGTGTAGATACGCATCTCCACCCAGAGATGCGTATCTACCATTGGGATTCCCCTTTTAAAATTAAAGAAAAGGAGCATCGGGAGCGCAGAAAGGTCAATAGAAGACTGAAAAACAAAGCGAGGCCGATTAAAAAGAATGAAAACTAGGAGATTTAAAAATGTAGTTTCAACAATTACAAAAAAGAACTAAAAACAGCGTGAATGGCGCTGCAAGGTTAAAGAATTCTGTCTTAAGATTTTACGGTTCTAGGATTCATTTGTGACACATGAATCATTTAATCTTTTTGTCGGAAATAAACTTCTCAAACTGTATAGATATAGATGATACTGATATCGGCTACATGGGCTGTGCATCACAAGCAGATGAAGAAGTGATTAATGAAATAGTCACCCAGGAGAACTTGAAATAGGCCCAAGACACCTTTAAGCTGTTAAAGTCACCAGGACCTGATTTAATAACACCAACCATGTTTCAAAAGTCCTCAGGAGTAATGATTTTGCATCTTTACAGCATTTATACGGCATGCTTGCGACTGACCTATATTCCTATGAGCTGGAGTGAAGTTAATGTGGTCTTCATTCCGAAGACTGAAAAACCTAGCCATTCGACTCCTTAAGATTTTCGACCTATGAGTATGTCCTGAACCCTAGATCTATATTTGTGAAACAATGTGAACGGACAAATAGTCAGTAAAGCACAACACAACTATCTAATGTGTAGGTCTGTCGAAAGACCATTACAAAGCGTTGTAAGGAAAGAATTACACATCGATTTTTGGGTTGTTGTATGTAAAATCAAAGAAAAATCCATTTTTTCAATTACGGAATACGGAACTACCAAAAGTATTTGAGCTATACCCACCTTAAAGTGGGTATAGCTCAGAAGTACGTTTTTGGCAGAAGTACGTTTTTTGGAATAGGCAGTTTCTGTTGACTTTCAAGAAAATCATTACAAATTAAAATATAGGTCCCACACATATGTTTAACCGATTTTATGTTTTTAGCTTTAGAATTTGGCGCAGTACATTACGATTGATCAGTAATAAGCTCAAATTAAAATGCGTTACACCGTTTCGCGTTTTGATATAGCCCCTGTTCAAACTCTCTCGATGTTACCTATAACTGCTTTAGAACATCCATATTAAATCCGATTTTAATCAAATTTGGTATGATAGACATACATCCAATCTTGGACCGATTTGGTACCTTTTATGCGTGCAAATTAGTCTGCAAGTGCCTGTCTGGAATCTCCAGGGTCGGCATGTTCAGGAATTCAATCCTTTTCACTTAGTTGCCTGACTGTTTTATTTAGACTCTAGACTTTCCCAGAAAACAGAAATGATAGCAATTTCATATTATCTTTTTGCATCGTTTGAGCAGAGATTGCTTATGGAGCTAACAAAGGTCATAACAAGTTCCCAGCAAAGGAATTTAAGGCAGACAGGTCGAAAGTATCAATTAATTTCAATTATTTAATTTTTATAAACGACAAATTTTTAAGAATGACATGGAAAATTAATGCGTTCTACAGAAAAAGTTTCGTTTGAAATTATCTTGTCAGCAAGCAACTAAGATTAAATATATGGAATAATGTCAGGTGCTAAATAGGAGTGAACCTTTGTATGGGAAATATATAAAACGTTAACTGATATAGACGAAATCCTAATGATTCATACTTGATTTGACCTGGACAAATTTCATAGTTTCGTCGAAATTGTTAAATATTTGCATTTTGTTCTTTAACTACAACAATGACAAATAGACGGACGGATGTACCCTTCAAAAAAGACCATTCAAAAAGTGAAAAGATCCGTAAATTGTGTTCCGGAAGTAATTCCTTATTGGAACGGAACCAATGATATTTACACATAGATAGCACAGAGCCAGCTCAAGTTTGCCAACAGCTCCTAAGTATTTTGCCAATTGTTCTAATTATTTTCCATCCTTTTTTTGTCAGGCTCGTATCAAGAAATCGGTCATCAACGAAGACAGCGAAGATGACGGTGGCTCTTTGGCCCAGAAACAGAAAATATCCTTCCTCGAAAATAATCTCGACCAACTCACCAAAGTGCACAAACAATTGGTGCGCGACAATGCCGATTTACGCTGTGAATTGCCGAAATTGGAGAAACGTTTGCGCACTACAATGGAGCGTGTCAAAGCATTGGAAACAGCGCTAAAAGAAGCCAAAGAAGGTGCTATGCGTGACCGCAAACGCTATCAATACGAAGTTGATCGCATCAAGGAAGCTGTGCGACAGAAACACTTGGGCCGCCGTGGTCCTCAGGCGCAAATTGCAAAGCCCATACGTGCTGGTCAGGGTGCAATTGCCATTCGTGGTGGTGGTGCCGGCACTAATCCCACACAAATGCCTCAAGCAAGTGCTGTTAGTTCGTAAAATGATTAATTTGTAACTTTTACAATTATTATTACTATTATAATTATGATTATTATTATTATTATATTTTTCTTTTTTAATTTCCTCTTAATAATTTTATTTTTCTAAACAATACTTTCTCTTACAACAATTTATTTGAAGATGCAAAGAAGAAAAAGAAAACTAGAGAAAATCCCTCAAAAAAAATATACTTTAAAAAATATTACAATTTTGTTGCAAAACTATTTAAAATTTTGTCTGCTTGCATGCTAAAGAGCGCGCACGTTTGCGCCCTTCCCTTTAATTAAAAAGACGAGCATCTCGATTTTGTTCAATTTCACATTTTGTAAAATTATACATTAATTCATATTGTTCGTCCGTTCGTTCGCCCGCCACCCGCTACTCTCTACGCCCACACAGTGCTTTCTTTTTAAAATTTTCTCTTTAAGTTTTAGTAAAACCTGCTCTAAGCAAAGCAAAGAGAAAAAAATCCCAGATGATGTTTCTTTTTTACACAAAAACAAAAAAATTATTTAAATTATTTATTAAACAAAAAAATTCAATGAAATTTAAAACAAAAACCAACAAATTGAAACAGAAACTTAATTTTAAAACTATTTAAAAAGTAATTTAATCAAAAAGAGAAATAATTTTGCAATTCATAGATGGAGACGAATAAAAAACTATAAATATTATTTAAGAATATGAAGATTTAAAGAAAGAAGAAAACAAAATCTAGAAACAAAACTTAAATTCAAGTTCTTATTTAAGAATATAAACAATAAAATAGTAACAAAAACAATTTATAATAAACGTTTTAAATGCAATGTCCAGTCATTTCGACGACAATGAATGTTAAACAAAATTCGTGGGCTCTGTTTTTATTTGAGTTTATCTTTTATTATTTGTATGTTGTTTTTTAACGATTTACTTTTCAGTTTTTTTATGTAACTGTCTTTGTTTCACTGGTATAAATTAGGTCGTTAATATGCTTAAATAGGGTGGGCAATTTAACATTTAAATTCTGCAATTTCTCTTGGAAAATGAGCAAGAAGCTGCCGTTATCGTAAAGGTTTCCAAAAATTCAAGAGAATGGCATGGACGAAATTTGTTTCAACAAGACCGGGTCACATGTCACACAGCCAACGTAACCATCGATATTTTACGCACTGTTTTTGAATATAAAAAAATCAACCGAAATTGTGATGTCAATTGGCCGCCTCGGAGCTGTGATTTGAGCCCTTTGAATTATTTTTGTGGGGAGCCATTAAGGATAAATGTTACGCAAAACATCCAGAGACAATTGTTATATATAACGCAACACTAACGGAAACGACGAGAGGCTGATATCAGCGGGGAGGATGGACAGGCTTGAGGAGTTAGACTATCTGACATCAAGATGATCCGAGAGAAACTCTTTAGGACGGATTTTTCGAAGTGAGAAGACTGGGCATCAGACGCTGTAATATTAGAAGATGAAATCTCAATCTTAACGGTTCGAAAATTGACGCAGTTACGGGATCAGAGCTTTACTCATAATTTCTCAACCAAAAATGTCTGGACGACTAACGGAGAAATACACAGCCTTTTAGACAGAGATTTTTGTATAAACACAGCTGCAGTCAAGATTCTGAAACTAAGCAGCCATGAGGGCGGTTGACTTTAAGTAAGAAATAAAAGTATGTGAGGAGATGCATTTAATCGCTCATACGAATCCAAAGATACAATATTTCGCTGGCATAGGCACCAGCTCACAGCGATATAAATGGCAATACGATGGCGAACAAATGTGCCAGAACGGTCTTCTAGCACATACATTCACTCGGCAGGAATTCGCTTTTGAGCCACGACAAACCGTTTATAAAACCGTAGATAACTCTGCCGTTTTTTTTGGCATTGAAGTGCATTTCCAAAACAGAAGACCGACTGTGGTGACATTGTCCTCGCGCAAGCGGTAATATTTGTCTGCTCCAATTTGTCATTTGCTGGTGTTTCCCCTTATAAACTACGATCACCCTTGCCACATTTTTCCTTATATCCAACAGAACTTTGGTTCTGTCCCTGTCTGGTGTGGGACACGAAGCCCTAGCGTCCTTATACAGGGTGGAGCGCGGACATTTTCAAATTTGGTAAAAAATTATGAACCTTAGATAAATTTATTTTATATTTTAGTTATATTGAAAAGTAAGGGAATTTTAAAATTACATGGTTTTAAATGGTGTATCTGGCAAATGTCGACCTTCGCTATCCACACACTGCTGTAACGTTTTCTGAAGTTTTCATGAACTCTAACTAGCATTTCGGCTGGTATTCTGCCAATTTCAGCCTCAATATTGTTACTTAGGTCTTCCAAGGTGTTGGGACGTTTCATATACACGTTCGACTGCAAGTAACCACAAAGGAAAAAATCTCATGGGCTAAGTCTGGTGGGCGTGCCGGCCAGTTCTCATCACCCCTCAAAGGGATAAGCCGTCCAGGAAATATTTGCCTCAAACAATTCATGGTAACCCTCGCTGTGTGTGCAGTGGCTGACGATTGTTGGACCACGCACATTTTATATGGGAGAAAATTCAGTTCATCATGAATAATCCGGTGGAAATAACGTCTGGAAATGCCAAGAGCAAGTGATTGCTTCCGAGCAGAGCGTTTCTAAGATTGCAGTACTGCTGCTATAACTCTCTCGATGTTTTGTGGTGTTGTAATCCTCATCTCAGGTCTGCTTCGTACAAATGACACATTCCCTGCTGTTCTCAATGAGGTTACCCAATTTACAATTGATTGCCGTCCAGGAACACGTCCACGTGGTAGAACAACGCATCGTAAACGAAAATCACGCTGCACTGCAATGATCGAATGCGCATTTGAAAAATACGCTTCAACACAAAATGACCTGTCCTCACGTGTCCAATGCATGATGGCAACTGAAAGGCAGACGAATACAAATCACCCGTCAGCTACTATAATCCACGCACACTCTCCACTCTCCTTGACCAATAATGTCGCAACAGCCTGCATTGCAAAAAAGCAAACTACCGCGCTCCACCCTGTATTTGTCAGTAACTGACCAGCATGGTTAATATTGGTATATATCGATTTTCCAGAATCATGAAACGGACATTGATTAGAATTTTCAGCATCCTTGGACGATTGAACCCTAGCTAGTTTATCTGCTAATTCGCCCCCTTACGGAATACCAAATATGTGACAGTATTAGACAATAATTAACGGCACGTGATAGGTCGGTCTGTAGCGAACTACGCAGCGACGGTGTGGTCGGCGAATGTGAGTACGACGCAGTGGCAGAAAACATCCTCGGAGATTTCACCAGAGGAGACGACGATACCTCGGCAGACGCGCGTTGTTCTGGCTCTGCTGAGATCTGGATCTGAAGCAGTCACCTCAATTCTTATTGGGCGCGAATTGATGCTAACGTTCCGGAAGTTTGTCCCGCCTGCCATCATAGACAACATGACGTGCTGCTATTCAATTGTCTAGGCAAGCCCACTTAGCTGACCCCCAGGTCTCTTTGGATGCATCCAGTTGAAATGGAGCGTTTCCTTACCAGGATATCGGAGCAGAGCCCTTATAGACGACAAAATCTAAAAGTTTCCGGATTCCAGCTGTTAGATTTTGCAAGAGAAACAGGTTAAACCTTTTGTATACAGGGATGCAATCCGAACCTGAACCGGTTTTAAACCGAACCATATCACATTTTGTCTATGGACTGAACCGTAATCCAAATCACTTTTAGAAAAAAATTATAGAACCTAACCACAAAAAATTTTAAAAAATGGTTCGGTTAACAAAAAAAAACGACACATAGAAATCTTTTTTTTACATAACGACGCATCTACAGGGTGTCTAAGCAAAAAGTTGCCATGCGAATTTCTGCAACAATGTTGGCCTTGAGTTGAAGGGCTTTTTCACATATACTTGCTCCCTCAAATAACCCCAAAGAAAATAGTCGGGTGCTGACAAATCTGGCGAAAGCGCTGACCAAATGATTTACAAATTTCTGGAAATTATTCGCTCTTCAAAAATTTGACTTAAAAGTGTCATTGTGTCCATTTGTTCAGACCTGCCCTAAACCAACTAGAATTGCATCCCTGTTTGTATTGATTGATGTTTTCTTTAAATTGAATGACGATAGAAAATCATGAGAACATTTTTTTTACTTCGTACATTAGAACACTAATTTTGAATTGAGAAATGAAATGATTTTCAAACCTATAGGGGTCTAAGAAATTTGAAAGTTCTACAAACAATTATTTCAAACCGCTTTAAACCAACTTGTATGATATTGTTCGTTCATTCATTTAAATTTATAGGTTTGTTTGTAATAAAACCCACTTGAAGTGTTTTAGAATGTCCCCGGATTAATTTTGATGACATAGATATTGCACATGTGCAACAAAAGGTTATTAATTAAACAATTTTAAATTGCAAAAACTTCGTAAGCCTTTGATTATGGAAGGTTTAAAATTGTATTTTCCTTAGTACATTTTCTTCAAACCTATTAATGAATATAGGGATAAGAAAGTTATGTCGTTTTTAATGAAATTTTTATGAAAGAGAACATATCGATGAAAGATTTTGACCTAACGTAGAGATATCCAGTGCGAGTCGTTTTCTTACAAAAAGTGTGTCAGTGTGTATTTAAAATTTGAATTGGCTGTAAAAAAAAGTACTGATAATTTTTTTAAATTTATGGTAATGGAACATTATCCGATGCGTTTTCGCTTCACTAAATGGGCTGAAGATTTTTAGACAAGAGATGAAGAATATTACTGAAAGATCGTGTTTTTAGATGAAGCTCATTTTTAACTCGGTGGCTAGGTCATAAGCAAAATAGAGCAAAATTGCCGCATATGGAGTTCAGAGAACTCACACGTGACTATTGATAAGCCAATGAATCCACAACGAGTCACTGTTTTTTGTGGATTTTAGGTTGGCGGCATCTCTGTGGCTATGCCAATAAGCGAAATTGACTATTGGTAAGCCAATGCATCCATAACGATTTACTGTTTGTTTTGGATTTTGGGCTGGCGGCATCATGGGGCCATTATTCTTCGAAAAAGAGCAAGGAGCCGCCGTACCGTCAACGGTAAGAGTTACAGAGCCATCCTCAACGAATTTTTGTTTCCAAAAATTCAAGAGAATGACATGTGCGACATTTGATACAACAAGACGGAGCTACTTGTCACCCAGACAACCATCGATATTTTACGCACTGTTTTTTAAAATCGAATAATCAGCCGAAACTGTGATGTCAATTGGCCGCCTAGTAGCATTGGATTATTTTCTGTGGGGAGCCATTAATGCTACGCAAAGCATTTAGATACAATTAAAGCGTTAAAACATGATATCAAAGTTGCCATTGAAAAGATTCGACTCGAAATAATCGAAAATATACTGAAATATTAAGTAAATCGGATGAGGTACTGCAGAGCCAGTTGGGTTAAGCGGATGAGGTACTGCCAAGCCAGTTGTGGTCGTCATATGAATGTTATGATGTTCCATTGTTAAATGACAAAGTTCAACCTTTCTAATAACACCAAAAATTTACAGCCGATTCAAATTTAAAATTTTTAATGGCCCACTTTATAATTAATTCCCTTTTGTTGAAAAACTGCGACATGTGTATACAATTTTGTATGGATTCAGTTTTTGGTTTTCATATATCCCATCAAAAACTAATGTTTTTTAACCATAAAATAATATCAAAGGGATTTGCTTAAAACTCGTTCACAATGCTATTTATTTAAATATACTTATAAATATGTTCATTTAATACAATCAGCCAGTATTTACAAAACTATTATTTTTAAAATTGTGCCTTTTACAAAAAAAAACCAAACTTAATACACTAACCAAAAGTATTGTTAGATAAAAAGATAGAACCGCTTCAACTTGTTTATATACTTGTACTTGTACGTATTACGAACTAGAAAAGTTTTGTAAATACTTTGAGTTTTCTTTGTCAACTAAAGCCGTTTATAACTCATACTTTGTATTTGTCTACAAAGCCAGTAAAAAAAGTCACTGGACTTACATATATCAAGTGAGTTGTCAATCAAACATGTCCAATGTTTTTTTTATGTTTTTAATTAGTTATAATTATATTATTGTTTTTCAGCAGAGCTCGAACTCATCGAATTCATAATAATGGGAACTGAATACAAGAAATAAGAAATAATGCATTTGAACGCACATTTTTCAGTCATCGTGAAAATAAGGAAAAAAGGATACAACTTCACTTCGTTTTAATTAAAAAGTAGTAACAATTGACATTCAACACAATACTATTTAATCAAAACTTATATAGTAAATCCGTCTAGAATTATATCCATTGAATTCATACTGAATCAGATTTTTTTTGTTTGAATTTCGCAAGACACGAAACGAAATCCAAACAACTTTTTGAGACCAGATTTTCCACCACTCTTGCACACATTTTGACCGGAACGTTGGCAATTATGCGTTAGATGTTGTCTCTGAGCTCGTCTAAAGTTGTTGACATAAACCAAAGACTTGATTAGACCCCATAAAAATAAATTCAATGGCGTTAAATCGTATGAACGAGGTGGTCATCCGACCGGACAATTTCTTGAGACAACACGTTCACCGAATTTGTCTTTCAGTAAATCGATTGTAACGCGTGCTGTGTGGCTAGTGACACCGTCTTGTTGAAACCACATATCGGCGATGTCAAGCTCATCCAATTCTGACCAAAAATAATGTTATAACATGCTCTCCATTGACGGTAACATGACGAAAAAATACGGCCCAATCACACCTCCGACATGAAAACCACACCACACAGTAATTTTATGCGGATGCAATTGTGTCTTTTGATGCACATGTGGGTTTGTTGCTGTCCAATAACGCATATTTTGTTTATTGACAAAACCACTCAGCCAGAAATGAGCTTCATCGCTGAAGATTATTTTTCGATGAAATTTTGGATTTTCGTGAAACTTTGCCGAAGCCACCGACTCAGAATTTCAGTCATTTTTAATGATTTCCAAACGTTGCTCGTAAGTGAACTTTAACCATGATGAAAATGTAGACTTCGACTAACATTTGGACACTGAAAGATCATTAAAAATGTTTGAGGATGTGTTGACATAAAGATACGAAATTGTTATGTCCCCATTGAAACACCCTTTACCTAAGTAAAATGCAAGATTTTTATTTAAATTTGAGCTGCTGTATATTGTGTTTTCAGTTCCTTAATAGATCAAGGTTGTTATTGCAGCATGAAAGATATTAACATATACATTAACATAATACATTTGAAACGATCTGCCTATTATTTGGCAATTAAAGCGCTTTAAAAAAGGGGCGTGGAACTCCAAGTTTGCCCCAAGACATATTCCATTTCGCACTACTTTATATATTCCAAATCTGATGTTCCTTACTTAAATACTTTGCAAAATTGTTTCCGTGTATTCTCTATAAAAATCGTATTTCGAATATATTCTCTTAAAGTATATAAGTTCGGGGGGTGGTGTGTGGTGACACGCCTGTTTTTGAAATCGTAATCCCCGACACACAGTAGCATACATTGTAAAATTCAAACCGATCTGCCTATAATTATGTTCATTACACTGCACAACCCACTTTTCCCTCAAACATATTTCTTTCACTTAAGTAGTGAAAGAAATCCGATGTCTTGACTTTAACACTTTATGAGTTCTGCCTGCTTAACATTTGTTGATGTAGGCGGTGCCACGCTCCTCTGTAAAAACGCATCCGTGTATACTTATACTCTATGACAAATTATGCGCGCACTTTAGCATACTGTGTAAATTTTCAGACAATCTGTCTGTAATTATGGCAACTACATGCTTATAAGAAAGGGGGCGTGGCGCAGCCCACTGTTTCTCCGAAAGTATTTCATTAAACAGGATTTTTCGGAAAAATTCTCATCTTCTGCCAAACAATCTTCAGCCCATTCGGCGCAGCGAAAACGCTCCGGAATGTGTTGCAATAGTAAATGACAAAGTTCGACCTTTACAATAAAACCAGATATTAGAAAAAAGGAACAGTCCTTTTTTACAGCCGATTCAAATTTTAAATGGACCACCCGAAAGATTGTTCGGCTTTTCAGCAAATACTCTCATTTCCCAAATGCGGCAATTTTGCTTGTTAACGAGTCCACTAAGGAAAGAGTGTTCCTCGTCGCTAAGGATGATTCTCTTTGTATAAGTAAAGTCGCCCTTCATATCTGTCATTTCAACCAAACATTCCGCGTATTAAAGACGCTTGAAATGGTCAGTAGGCTTCAGCACACTTAAGTCAGTTGAGCCTTATAAGCGTGAAAATTCAAATCTTTATTCAAAATTCGCATCAGTGATGTTTGTGAGATGTTCAATTGTTGGGCACGACGACGAGTTGAGGTTGGCGGCTCTTCTGTCACACTTCCATATATAACGGGTGATCCATCTAAAGGTATTTTTTCAGAACAAAAAAATATAAAAATTCAAATCAAGTGTGGAATCTTTATTGGTAACTTGAAAGGACATTTTATGACAATATTTTTTGTCAAATTCAATACTAGTCGTATTTCTGTGTCAACCCTAATATTTCGCAAAAAAAATGAAAAAGTTTTAATTGCGTGCTAAACAGATTTACTAAAACTTATCACATTTTTGTAGTAATGGGTAATCCATCAGAAGTATTATTTCAGAACAAAAAAAATATAAAAATTCAAATCAAGTGTGGAATCTTTATTGGTAATTCGAAAGGACATTTTATGGCATTTATTTTTTGAATATAATTTCCTTCAAATGTTGGCCGCAACTACGCCTCAGGTTTTCCATTCGGAGGGTCCAATTTTGGATGACTCGTTCGAGCATTTCGACCGATATGGCTTTAATGGCACACGTAATGTTGGCTTCCAAAGCCTGAATCGTAGCTGGTTTGTCAGCATAGACTTTGGACTTTATGTAACCCCAAAGAAAAATGTCTAAAGTTGTGATACCACTCGATCTAGGCGGCCAACTCACCTGTCAAAAACGCAAAATTAGCTGCTTTTCGAAATGACCTCTCAATAGGTCCATTGTTTGAGCAGCTGTATAGCAAGTGGCACCGTCCAATTGAAGCAAGTGTCGTCAAGATTACGGGCTTCAATTTCAGTCCGATATCATGGCGCGATAGCGAGCACCTTTCACGGGTACGTGCCGGCCTTCATCAATTTTAAAAAAAATAATAACCGATGATTTCACCAGCCTATAAATCGCACCAAACCGTGATTTTCTCTAGGTATAATGGCACCTCTTGAACCTCTTCTTGTTGCTCTTCAGCCCAAATGCGGCAATTTTGTTTATTGACTTTGCCGTTGAGCCAAAAATGGCCCTCATCACTGAAGAAAATTTTGGTCAAAAACAGCAGATCTTCCTGTTTCTCACCGAACGCTCATTTCCATATTATGAAGAAAATTATTTTCAGAAATAAATGCCATAAAATGTCCTTTGAAATTACTAATATAGATTCCACACTTTTTATATTTTATTTTATTCTGAGAAAATACCTCTAGATGGATCACCCTATATAAGGAGTTGGGCACCTTTTCACTTGAAATTATAATCTAAGAACCCGTAAAACGAAATATCAACACAAAATCTGTAGAAATGAAGTTTTAACTTTAGGAGCAAATACTCAAAGTTAAAAGTAATTATGTTTTCTTTACAGTAAACAAAACTTTATTCGTAGCAATTAATCCGAAAATGTATAATATACTTGTATAAGTAGATGAGAAACAAAACATTTTTGTAAAAGAAAGCAGATTTTAAAAAAATAGATTTATTAAGCTTAACTCTAATTTGCTTTTCATATGCATTTAATATTTAAGCTTTTCACTATTTTAAAATTGTTTTATTTTTTAATTTAATTTGTGTTCTTATTTTTTTAGTTTATTTTTTGTCACATTTTAAGGTATTCAAAAATAACAATGAATTGAAGTAAAAAAGAAAATTATAATATAAATAAACTCACCAGCGATCGCTTTATTTGTGAATATTTAATAATAGTGAAAACAGAGAATATATATAAATATACATACATAAATGTTTATTTAATAAAATCTAAACAAGTTCACTGCTAAATTACAAACTATATGTATTTCAGCCTAAAATTCTACGGAATGAAAACCAAGTTATTTTAAAGAAGAAAAAGGAAAATTCAAATAAACCAACACAGCAATAATGCAATCGATAGGATTCATTAAAAATTGAATATAACAAAAAATAATGCTTAACTCTTTACACAATGATTACGAAAACAAATGAAGAAGAAACAATTAAAATTCTTTAATTATTTATAATAACATAAAAAGAATTGATTATAATTAATGAAAACAATTCAATTTAATAAAACTAGAGAAACACGATTTTGAAAACCACAATATAAAACTGTCACTTACATTTGGGGTTTATAAACAGATTGGGCAGATGTTATCGATTAAATATGCAACCAAAGACGATAAATTGTACAAAATGGGCGATTTAATCTTTATCGAGAAATCGAAAAACAGAGTTGAGTAAAAATCATTTTTGGAATACTGTTTTTGTGTGTTTGAAGTGTGCGAATTTAATGTTTTCTGTGTTTCAATTTTGACTTTCTAGCATTCTAGTGATTCTGTCCAAACGAATGAGGAGTAAACCACGAGAATTTGTGCGTTACATTATCGAAAATTGTATGCGAAAAAAGGTATTAAGGCTGCTTATTCCAGTGTTGTTAATTCGGCAGGTTTTCCGTTAAATATAGAGATTTATAAACACTCATCGCGGGAAATATTTGGTTTTGGCTGTTAGCCAAATTTTTCAAATCATTTTGGGTTCAAGTTGTATTTATTTTTCGTTTGTTGTATGCAGATTATTGTGACTGATTTTCATAAACAAGGAAGCAGGATATGATCTGCCAGATAGCCAAACTATGCAATTGCCTAGGGTGCCGATAAGGGGCGACAAATAAAAATGACAGGAGAGCATATGATTGCTCACAATACAAGGTTTGCAAAATGAAGACCATATGCGGCGTCACCATCCAGATCTTTGCTGAGCCGTAACCACGCGCGTATGCCTAAGTAGCGTCTTCTCCTCTAATGAAATCTCCGGGTGGTGTGCCCCCAGCACTACATTCCCGCATTCTGCTGCTGCGACTTCATTAGCGTGAATGTCGTTCAGACTCACCTGACAGTTTCGATGATTTTAAGGCGCTCTCTCTCTAGATCATGAATATCGTAGCTGATCTATCTAGGCGTTTCCAGCTCAATACGCTACGTCAACAAGCAGAATTGCCGCATTTGGGTTTTAGGGAATCCAAGAGTTATCTTAGAGAAACCATTACATCCAGAGGAATATTATTTTGGAAACGAAAATGGAAATGCGTTTATCGAATGGAAATCGCATTTAGATGATCTGAAGCTTTTTGTGGTGCGCCATAGGGGTGGGATAGTGCACGAGTTTTCGATTTTGATACGGCTCACCCCCTTATTTTGTGGGGTTTGGAAAAAAATTGCAAACCCCACAAAATAAGGGGGTGAGTCATACCCAAATCTTACTACTAAGAATCTCCATACAACACTATCCCACCCCTAGTGGACAACTGATGATGATAAGGTAGAGTATGTGTTGACAACAGCGCCACTTGTCGCACAGCAAGAAACAATGGATCTTTTGAAAGATAAGTTCGAAAAACGCTATATTTCTCGTAGAGGCGACGTAAATTGGCCACTCAAATCGTGTGATTAGACACCTTTAAATTTTTTTTGTGGTGTTTTTGAAATGTACAGCAATAATCCCAAAACAGTTCAAGAGTTTAAAACCAACATTGATTGAAAAACATGATTGATAATATTTGTAAAAGATTGGGAGCCTGTCGAGCCAGTAGGGGGGGGGGGTGTCATTTGACCGACATAAGTTTTCATTATTAACCGGAACCAATTTGTAATAAACTGAAATAAAAATATTTTTAATCTCCGAAAGTCTTTTTTATTAAAATTAAAAGATACCTCCATTTTGGACACCCTTTATATGTACTAACAAAAAAATCATTTTTAATTCGATTCTCAAAGGTACATGTGATCATTTTGAAACCCCAATATTTTCTGGGTATTCGGAATAGTGCACACCAATCATGGGAAAATGTTTCACTTTCGAGCAAAATCGAAATGCAGCACATGGGCGGGCGATTGTATAAAAATAGTTTATATTGAATTAGTTTGTTATTTTTATTTGTCAAAAAAACATATTAAATTTAGTTTAGCTCGTTTGTTTAAATTTTATTTAAACATCACTTTAATACATTTTTAAGGCTCCGTTACAGAAAATTATGAGTTGTGGAGTTCACAACCACCAAAGATCTAAAAACTCAAATTGTTTGCGAACAATTTTCATACAATATATACTTAAGTTTAAAAATTATATAAACAATTCTTCCACAACACAAAAATCAAAAATTCGGTGTTATCAGACGTTCGTATTTGTCAATGTGTTTACAATATCCTTATTTATTCTTTTTTTTTTGGTTGTATTTGACAATATATTAACTTGTAAAAATCGAATCGTAAGTAAAACGCGCGAACTACATTACATGGCTAAATAAATCGTGCGATATTCAAATCGCATGTGATTTTCAAGTCGTGTTATTCTCTGCAAATGCCCAATGGATGTTTTTTATCAAAACTATCTGTTAGTGCCACTATCAATAGTATGACAACTCCAGTACGACATGCTTGTGCGTAGGGAGTATATCATACCCATAAAAAATATCTGTTATTAAGACGAAATTAAACACTGTAATGATTTCTGGACCGTTCAAAATTAATGATTTTGCAACAAAACTCAATTAAACGTAATATTCTTGTCAATAAAATTTAAATATAATTAAAATAAAAGTTACCATCCAATTACTTTCTACAGAAAAGAGACTAAATAACAAGTGCTATCAAGTGCTCTCATACAGGGTGGCTGATAAAAGTCGCTACCAAAAAAAATGTAATAACTTTTTTTTCTATTTAATGAATCCGGTTAATTTTCTTTTATTTTGCAGATTGATTTTTAGATTTAACAAAAATGGAAAACTGGACACTAAAACAAGAATTTAGATTGTCCGACGCTATCACGCACTGGAGTCCGAAGTTTCGGTTCAAAGAGTGTATAGGCGCACATTTGGCGGCAAACCTCCGAGCAGATGGACCATATTGAGACTTGTTAACAATTTTGCCGAGCATGGGACAGTCAACAGAAGACCTTACCATCGATACCCTTCAGTTCGGACGGAGGAAACAACCGCTGCTGCCATAGAAAACAATCCTAGAGTTTCGACAAGAAGCTTATCTGCTCAAATGGGTATAAGCAGACAGTTATTGCGGTCAATTATGCACAAAGATTTGGTCTTATTCCCATATAAAATTCAAATGGCCAACAAACTGAACGCACCAGACTTCCCGATTCGCTTGAAACTTTGCCAGAATATGCTTCAAATGATGGAAGAGGACGGAAACATGTTAAGCTGTCTTTTCATGTCTGACGAGACCCATTTCGATTTAAACGGCAACATAAACAAACAAAATTGTCGAATATGGAGTGCTTTCAATCCACAGATACTCCATGAGACGGAATTGCATCCACTTCGTGTCACAGTGTGGTGAGCAGTTTCATCACGCTGCATTGTCTGGCCCTACTTCTTCGAAGAAAACGGTCACACCACACCGTAACGGTTACTGGAGACCTTTACTTGAGCATTAGAGCGTCCATTAAACAAAAAGTGTTATTTTTTCCGCTCCCCGCTCATTTTCTAGTAAATTGGGCATCAAAAATAATATCCGTGCAAAAAATTTTTTAATCGGATGGAAACCGGCCAGGCCGTCACGACTTTAAGCCCTAAAAATGGAGTAAAACTAGGCTATTTCACGTAGATAAATTGTTCCATAGACTTTTGGAAATTTAAAAAGCGCATCATCGGAGTTTAACGGTCTGAATAGCTGCAAGACTTTTAAAAGCATGTAATGCTAGTTTTGGAAACGGATAAAGGAAAATAAAGCCAATTTGTCTCTGGAATAAATTTAAAAAAAAACACAACTTTCTTCCGTGTTAGTTACAGATTATAGTTTTTGGAGTCGTTAGGTATATTTTTTATTGTCATTGCCATTCCAATTAAAAGTTCATTTAAAAAAAATGTCGCGGAAACAAAATGTAGTCAAATAATATTTGTAAGAAAATTATTTGAAATGTAAAATGTGATGTAGACTAAATACGGCTTTGAGTATATGGAAACAATATCAGAAAAAACATGCCATAAATAGTGTGCGTTGTGTCAGAACGACAATACAGTAAGTAGCGGATAGAAGAACATCTATTTGAAAAAAATGAGATATAAGAAGGATTTGCAGGGAAGTTTTTGCAGGAAAAATATTTCATATAAAAAAAACATCATAAGAAAAATCGGAAAAAACTATGTTTGTCAAGCAAGTGCTCTTGAAAAAATCCTTTAAATAAATTGATTTTTTAAAACAACAGATAATAGCAATACTTAGTAATTTTGCGTTATAAAAACAATTTATCTTAAAAGCATGACTTATCTTGCTAATGCCCCATTCGTATATACAATTAAAATCCACACATATCAAAATTTGAGAGAAAATTCATTACAATTTGTATGGAAATTGATACCCCAAGGATTTTGTTCTTATATGGAAATGTGGAACAAAATATGAAAATATGAATATCTGTTCCTTATATCCAAATAAATGCAAATAACTTTCTTATAAATACTAGATTAAAAGAAAAGTTCGTTTAAGTGATATTCGAGGTTTCAGTTGACTTTCTTATATCCGCTATCTACTGTAGTTATTTTTACATCATTTAAATCGCAAAGCTGTAGTCAATAAAAATTATAAAAAAAATGCCCATACAAAAGTCAAAAGTAAAGGTTGTGCGCTCAAATTGTACATGTCATTACTTAGGAGTTCTACAATGCAGCTCAAATATTCCAATAATCAAATTTTTGGTCAAGAGAGTTACCTTAGTGAAAAATTCCTTATGGTCTTAGAACTATTTATATATAATCTACAAACTATAAAGCTTTATCAATAACTAACATTAGTGGAATATATTGTGAGCCAGCGAGCACTTTATGTGCAAAATATGGGACATGAACGACCACCCAAATTGTGAACATGTGTGGTAAATGGCGAAGCTAAGCACCACTCATACCAGATTTTCTGTTTCGAAATACAGCGCCAAAAGTGTATTTCAATCACTTGTCCCTGTTTGACATCCATTGGTTCCTAAACAAAGACAACAAACAATAAACATTAAATTAATAATATAAATGTAGTTTTAATAACATATAGGGTGATTCTAAACGAACGCAGATTTTTTTTTATTAAAGAAAACAATAAACGAAGTTTTTATTTTAATTTTTTTAGTATCTTCATTCATGTGTGACACATTGCAAAATTGTCCATGGCAATTTGTCATAATCCCGGCTGTTTATAATTTATAACGCCAAGTCAGGGCTGTATGGCCCATCAATTCGACGTTTTGGCCGGTCAAAAAGGCGCTGGTTTAAGCCGATGTGTGAGAGCTGACATTGTCAGGTTGCACAATGATTCGTCTTCTCTTGTTAGTTTTTCGAATTTCTCCGAAGACTTCAGGCAAACAAATCATGGTGTACCACTCAGAATTGACCGTGCTACGTTGCTCAAGCGGAACAGTCGCCACATGACCAGTTTTGCCGAAGAAACAGGCGACCATTTGCTTCGAAGTGCTTCCTCCACGAACAACTTTCGTTGGATTTGGCTCGTCTTCGAAGACCCACACGGTCGATCGCTGTTTTGGTTTGGGCTCATACGCATAGATCCATGATTCGTCACCTGCGATGATCTTATAAACGTCTTTTGAAGCACCGCGATCGTATCTTTTTTAAAATTTCTTTGAACCAATCGAAATCAGCCTTTTTTTGAGCGATTATCAAATTGTGCAGGATCCAACGAGAACAACCCTTTTTTACGGCCAGGTGTTTATGCAATATCGAATGTATGCTGGTGGAAGAATTGCCCAAGGATACCTCTATCTTACGGTATGTCAAATGACGATCTTGCATTATCAGTTCACGCATGGCATCTATGTTCTCTGGCACAACGGCCGTGTTTGGACGACCTTCGTCTTTGAGCGAGTGTCGGCCACGATTGAATTCATTAAACCAGTTTTTTACAGTGCTAAAGGATGGTGCTTCATCGCCATACAAAGATTTAAGTTCATCGATGCACTCTTGTCGTGATAATCCACGTCGAAAATTGTAAAAAATGATCGCACGAAAATGTTCACGAGTTAATTCCATTTTTTTGCCAAATTGATTTTTTCAAGTCGTACGACCAAATGATGGTCGTACGTCAAAACGTTCTGAGGATGTTTATGCTAAAAAATATCAAACGTTCCATTGGAAATGTCAAATGGCGCCAGGCAACACTTAGTGTTGCCTAGGCCAGAAATATATAGCAACCCTCGAAATGCGTCATGGAAACTTGGTTCGCATAAGTCATTGTTTCATGTGATTTGTTGCAACACCAATATATAAAGAATTGTAAGTCCTGTTCGTCTCTGAGGGATCTTCTTCGACATTCAGTTGAAGGAAACGCGACATTAAGATCTATTTAAGACTTGCAGCGGGTCATGTGGTCCCTGATGGTAAGAGGCCCAATACGAATTGATGCGGTTGCACCATCCAGATCTCTGCTGAGCCAGAACTAAGCGCGCCTGCAAAGGTAGCGTCTTCTCAAGTGTTATCTCCGGGGGGATGTTCCCCAAGCTCTATAAGTACATTCACGCTATATCTGGATTTTGCCGCAGCGACTTTATTAGCGTGAATGTCGGTCAGACCTGCCTGATAATTTTGACGATCTTAATGATCGATGTATTGCTAGACCTCTTTTTCTTGATCATGAGGGTCACACATGATCAGCCTGAACGGAGGCACCCTGTCCATGAGATGGTGGTTGGGGTGACTACAGGAGGACACCCAGCAGATACTGCTTAGACAACAAGAAATTATGCCTCCGCACGTTGAGGACTTTCGTCTTCTTATGGTCCTCTAAAGATATAGGGAGACACCCTATTGATGTTCTCAGGACGGCATTCTGGCAGTTCTGAATTTTCTTTGACATTTTCATATTCCTCGCAGTAAAGAAACGTGCTAAGTATGTAAGGTAATAGTTTATTTTGTCGCATGTGTTATCAACTTTAGTTGCTGACGCCAGATTTTTACAGTCATTGGCGTATAACACAATTTCAACACCGCCGGTGGGTAAGGAATTTTAGAAGGGTAGATGTAAAACAGAGTCGGAGGAAAGGTATTCCTCCCTGGGGAACTCCATGTTAAACTTTACGCGGTTTCGACTTCCTGTCTTTAATTTCCACATACGACTATCGCCAACTTAAATAAATTACGACCAATTGTATCAACCTAGACGGAAGGGACGTTTCTACGAGGTCCTTCTAGACCTTGGCCACGAGGACCGTCCTGTCGTTGGGCTTGTTCTGTTTAAGGCAGCGACTGATATGTGTGGTGATGGCGAGTAAAGCAGTTGTTGCGCTGTACTGCCTGCGGAACCATCTAGTTTCAGTAGGAATGGTGTAACGAACGACATCACGCTCATCTGCAAGACCCGCTGCTTCTGCGGGAAAATTAGGCCGAATCTCGGAAATTCGACCAGCAGGAGCATAGCGAACGGCTGCTACGTTGGTGATGGCCCGAAACATCTTCTCGGCTACCTAAAAATCAGAGGAAACGGGTAAATCATTAAAACTGCGGTTGGTGGCTGCTTCAAGGCACCACAATCAGAATTCTTTTGTTTGAAATACGTAAGGCGTTAATAGGTTATAAAGTCGAATGGTCTGTTGATGGAGAGGATAATGGGAAGGTGGTCCGTTTCTACCGAGATGGCGATTTGTCAAGTGACGTCGTTGATCAGGCCAGGCGATACCATCGTTACGTATGACGTGCTATGGCAATTGCCCATAATCCGAGTGGATCAGTCTTCATTTACTGTGTAGAACGTAATTAGTTTGTTCTATGCCCCTCTGGTCGTTGTCTAGAAGAGAATGCCACAGTTCGTGGTGGACATTAAAGTCTCCTAGGACCAAGTAGTTATTGCCTTGTAGCAGATTGCTATTGTCTGGCATATAACGCGGTGCACTGCTACTAACCTGGGGGGTTTTATACTTTATAAAGCTCTATCTTGTCTATCCCAGACTTTATTCCACCCCATACATTCCAGCGACTGATATGTGTGGTGATGGCGAGTAAAGCAGTTGTTGCGCTGTACTGCTTGCGGAACCTTCTAGTTTTAGAAGGATTGGTGTAACGAACGACATCACGCTCATCTGCAAGACCCGCTGTCTCTGCGGGAAAATTAGGCCGAATCTCGGGAATTCGACCAGCAGGAACATAGCGAGTGGCTGCTACGTTGGTGATGGCCCGAAACATCTTCTCGGCTTCCTAAATATCAGAGAGAACGGGTAAATCATTAAAACAGCGGTTGGTGGCTGCTCTCAAGGCACCATAATTAGAATTCTTTTGTTTGCAATACGTTAGGCGTTAATAGGTTATTAAGTCGAATGGTCTGTTGATGGAGAGGATAATGGAAGGTGGTCCGATCGTACCGAGATGACGAGTTGCCAAGTGACGTCGTTAATAAGGACAGGCGATACCATAGTTACGTATGGCGTGCTATGGCAATTGCCCATAATCTGAGTGGAGGAGTCTTCATTTACTGTGTAGAACGTAATAAGTTTTTTCTGTCAAAGCTGTGACCCTATGCCACAGTTCGTGGTGGGCATTAAAGTCTCCTAGGACCAAGTAGTATTGCCTTGTAGCAGGTTGGTATTGTCTGGCATATAACGCGGGGCACTGCTACTAACCTGGGGGCTTTTATACTTTATAAAGCTCTATCTTGTCTATCCCAGACTTGACTCCATCCCCCCACACATTCCAAGTATTGGTCTCTAGAGTAAATCTCAGGCGAGATAAATTTGTACTGCACGTAATGGTGTATCAGGAAAGCAAGTCCCCTTTCCCTTCTCGTGCGTTCCTTACGTAGCACGTTGTATCCATCACAACTATGCGGGTTGTATTCAGCTTTGTCTCAGGGTAACAATGTGTTATTTGCCAGTTCAAAAAGTATAAAGTTGGTTATCTTGCTACATGAAAGGTTTAATTGCTGCGGACGCATTAAGTTTGTCGCGGCTTGATTTACAGCAGTTGTTGTAGCTGTACATTGGGTCGAGGTGAAAGCCCTTGGCCGAAGTATTGCGGCTTCGGGTCAAAACGGTGCATAGAATCGGCAATCGTGGGATCGCAGTTGTTGTTGTTGTAGCGGGTCAATTCGGTCCACAAAACCGGCTGTCGTGGGATTGGGATCGTCAGTTGTTATAGCGTCTGCTGTGCCTTTATGTCCTTCTTTTTAGGCCGTCATGTGCTGCTAGCTCTGGCGTTTTAGACCGTACACAGCGATATAGAGACCAACTGGACATAGTTTGGCATCTGTACAGGTGTAGCTTGTCGGTGCCTAAAATGCCCTTTCATCTAGAGGTTCTCGCTTGCAGACCAAACTTGCCCCTCAATATCATTAAGATCGCTCCTAATATGCCGGGTTTGGAGTTGACAAACCGAAAGATGGTATGTCGTTTGGTACCACGACCGAACGCCCTGTAGTAAACACACTGTTGTCACTTCTTGCACCGACGCAATTTCGTTAAATTTAAGCATCAAGCGGCTTACTGTTAAGTTAGATGTCCGGTTATGTTGCCCGAAAAGAATCGAGAAATGTGCGAACGTATGAATTGTAACTTATAGCTCCATAATTAAGATTGCTACAGAAAACCAATTTTCTAAAAAAAATAAAAATAAACACATTAACATATCACAAATAACCATAACCATTTATGGCGCGGTTATTGTTATAAAATTTCATTAATGAATTTAAATAATTATTAACAACGATCTGCGTTACAATTGAATCACCCTATATAAGAAAATTCTGTTTTGCACCTACCGTAAACGGGAAATACATGGGGAACCATGACGGCATACTCGGTGTATGCGTTGGCGGATTAATACTCATCAGTATATCGTCATAGAGCCAACACTCAAAATAACCCGCTATACCGGTTAGTACACAATCCAGTTTTACTTCAAATTTCAAGACTTTATAACGACTATTGTCTATCAGTTTATCGCGATTGGGATGGACAAACTCGAACAGAGCTTTGGGTGCATCGATGTTATAGATATTTTTCAATAGCACCACAAAACCGCTTTCCGCATGTGTGTGATAGGTGGCCTGCTTGTCGCGACCAAATGCTTCGTGACGGGCAACCTGACGCACCGCATTATACAGTTTGTACGACATGACGGGATTAATAAATGACACCGATTTGTGGGGTATACTTATGCCATCTGGCTTAAGCAGCTTCTGGGCACAATCCAAACACTCCGGTGAAAGTTCATTGTCGCCAAAGGAACCCAAAAGTTCCGACACTAAAATGTCGGCCGGTTCAGGTGGTGAAAATTCTCGCATATCTTTCGAGAAGATGTGCACATCTGTAAGGAACATTTGTTGTCAGAGTTTATACAAAAAAATAATGTGCTGCACTGCCTACCTTTGTTATGCCACAATTTCTTTGCAATAGCTGTAAGTGTCCTTATAGCATTGGGATTTTTTTCTATAATATAAACACGTATTTTCCTCCGAGTATTTTCAGCGGCATTTAAGGCAGCTCTAGCTAAGGGGCCTCTGCCAGCACCCAAAACCATGACAACGGTCTGGAAAAGAAGAATCGATGTAATGGAGAAACAAAATGCCAGTAAAATATATTGATTTCAATGATTTTGATTGCTTACATTTAAATAAAAGAGAATATTTAAGTACTGTAAACTTCATTTGTCTAAAAGCAATTGTAGAAATATGGAATATAAAGGAACTGAGAATGTTAGAAGGTCAGCATAGGCTAGATATGATGTGGCTGTCAAAAAATGTAAGACTTTTAAGGAGCTGTTACGGACCACTATTCAGTTAGTGCAAGGAATTTAAGATGATGGATGTGTGAATACAACTATGAGCTATTGACAGTGGAGTACTCCAATGTTGTGTTTAGGCAAAATATTCCTCGTTGAATTGGGTGACATCGCTAATATCAAAAAGAGAATATTATAAAATTAGAGGCCTCGGATGGCCTAACGAAAAAGGATGTGGCTATCAAACACAACCAAAAATAAAAGTCAAATAACACATATACGAGGGCTGCTACATACATTTCTGGCCTAATAATGAAAATACGAATATTTATCATCAAAAATGGTTTAATTGTTTTTCAAAGTATTCTCCAGCATGTTTTATACACTTTTGCATGCGCTCGAACCAATTGTCAAAGCACTTTTTCCACTCCGATTGAGACACCTTCAAAACATGGTTTTTTGAACGCTTCAACAGCATCTTCTGGCGACGAAAACCATTGACCATCATCATTCACTTTTGATGTGCGAGAATAAAAAGAAGTCATTGGTTGCCAAATCAGGGCTGTGCGGCGGATGACCCATCAATTCGACGTTTTACACATTTCTTCGAAGACTTTAGGCAAAGAAATTGTGGTGTACCACTCAGAATTAAAGGTCCTACGTTGCACAAGCGGAACAGTCGTCACATTACCAGTTTTGCCGAAGAAACAGGCGACCATTTGCTTCGAAGTTCTTCTTCGACGAACAACTTTCGTTAGATTAGGCTCGTCTTCGAAGAACCACACGGTCGACTGCTGTTTTGTTTCGGGTTCATACGCATAGATCCATGATTCGTCACCTGTGACGATCTTATAAATGTCTTTTGAAGCACCGCGATCGCATTTTTTTGAGCGATTGTTAAATTGTGCGGGATCCAACGAGAACAAACCTTTTCTACGGCTATCTTGCATTATCAGTTCACGCGCGACATCAATGTTCTCTGGCACAACGGCCGTTTTGGACGACCTTCGTCTTTGCGCGAGCGTCGGCCACGATTGAATTCATTAAACCAGTTTTTCACAGTGATATAGGATGGTGTTTCATCGTCATACAAAGATTTAAGTTCATCGATGCTCTCTTGTCGTGATAAACCACGTCGAAAGTTGTGAAAAATGATCGTACGAAAATGTTCACGATTGAATTTGATTGATTTTTTCAAGCCACTGTAAACAACACAACACTGAGTACGTTTATGCTAAAAAATGTCAAACTTTTCAATGGAAATGTCAGATGGCGCTGGACAGCACTAAGTATATAATATACGTATATACTTCTACCATTTTTGTTTCTTTTAATATATATATCCTATAGCTGTATGTCTATATTTAACTATGAGGAATCATAATTGAACTTCTGGATCACCGAGAGAGTACGATCTTTTTGGACCAGGTAAGTACAGAAAATTATGCGAAGTAAAGAAAAATTGCCTCCGGTGCGCTTAAAGCCCCTGAAATATTAATTCGCGCCGATCAGCGCAATGGAGCATAGCCAGACAGTCACACAGGCGCACTTTGCGGCTATATTCAGGCCTACAGCATTTTTCTGACGAAAGATTTGCATAAGGACGGTAGGCAACAAATCGCGGTAATGAGGTGTTGCAAATGTTGACCGCAGATCAAACAAATCATCTCTTCCGACGAGGTCAATTTTGGACTCAGCAATCATCAAATGACATCGGCGATCTAGCGACTTGCAGCTCGACACTCCTCTATTTAATACTTTATGACTGAATATATCTTCGAAATAAGGACAGATTCAATTTGAAATCTAACATCATTCTTGTTCTTTAATTTAAATTTATTTAGTCTATAGTTTTATCAAGTATCTTGTACAAAAACAAAGTTATTTCAAGAAATATTAATTGTAAATCGAAATATTGGCAAATGGCCAGGAACGTTTTAAAAAATTATTTATAAACTTAGTAGGGACATAAATACTGTTACAACATTGAACACACCCATTTCAATAGTAGAACTGACCATATGGGGTTTGAAAACTTACCTCAATAGCGTTAGTCTGTAACGGGATTTTAAAATTGTTTCAACCTCCATCATGGAGTGGTCAGATAATGAGAACCGTATCGCTGTAATAGCGCTTTTCAAGTGTAAAATGAAAAAAGCGATATTTTCAAAACGCTTCGGCCATTAGGGATTAGCCGCATGTTCGTCTACCGATGCATAAAACTGTTTGAGGAGACTGGAAATGTAAAAGACCGCCACCGGTCGGGCCGCCCACGCTCTGTTCGAACACCGCATGTCATCAAAGCCGTTAAATCAAGAATTCACAGAAATCCGCTCCGAAAACAGAAAATCTTGGCCCGTGAGATGAATATCACGCAAAAGTCCATGAGTCGAATCATTAAAGACTTGGGACTTTCAAACGACGTACCGAACATTTATTGACTGCAGCTTTAAAAAAAAAATAGGATTGAAAAATGCAAACGTCTTTTGGTGAAGCACGCTGATAACTTGCACAGAAAAATTTTGTTCACCGATGAACAATTTTTTACCGTTCAGGAAAAATTTAACAAGCAAAATGATAGTGTATGCGCGGTCATCTAAAGAAGCATCTGAACTGATGCCAAGGGTGGAAAAGGGTCATCACCCAGCTTCAGTCATGGTTTGGTGGGGTGTCTCTTACGATGGGGTCACTGACCTGCATTTCTGCGAACAAGGAGTCAAACCATCGGCCAAAGTTTACCAAGAAACCGCTTTGAATGCTGTTGTGAAGCCTCTTAACAATTCCCAGTTCCTTGGGAACAGGACTTTCCAGCAGAATTCTTCGCCGCTAAAACGTCCCAGGCCTGGCTTCGAAACAATTTCCCAGCGTTCATTTCCTCTGAAGAATAGCCCTCAGGCAGTCCAGATTTGAACCCATTGGATTACAAATAGTGGACGGTTTTAGAGGACAAGGTTTGTCACAAAAGATACCCCAACATTGGATCTCTTAAGACTGCTTTGGTTCGAGGCAATTTTCCAATGGGGGTTCGTGCAGCTATTGACGATTGGCCAGTGCGACTTAAGGCGTGTGTAAAGGCAAAAGGCGGACATTTTGATATATTTGGTCCAAAAACATTCAGTACGTTTTATTTTACAGTATAAAACGTGTGTAACAGTATTTATGTCCCTACAAGTACTATAGAGTTTCATAAAAAACTTAATTCCCAATTAAGAAGCAAACGGGTCTCAACCCGGAATGCTGTAAACGATACAGTTTTGGTACTCACTTGCAGGGATGTCGGTTCCGAATGTATAACATTTTATAGACAAATATAACATGGAAATCTCTTTCTCACTTACGGCCTTATATACAAAATAAACAGCCCGTTGTTAAAAATGTTAAATTTTCTCAATTTGATTTAAAATCAGTTTTAAATGATTGATGGTAGAGTATAGTAGTTGTATATTTTAAGTAGGTGGGATCGATTTGTGTATAGCATGCCCTCAGTTTTGTCCTAACTATCTATGTTGATTTTCTCCAAGTCTCGCATAAACCGTAATTTCGCAGGTATTATTTTCATTAATTTTAACTTACCAATTTCTCTTCCACTTCTTCTTCCTTGACGCGATCCATTAAAGCCTTTTCAATAGCAGTTTGATAAAGTTTATATTTCACGGGATCTTTTTCAAAGATTTCATACGTATAGCAATCCAAATCATCGTTCAACGGCTGTAGAGGTATTTCCAAAACGTCTTCAAAACTATGAGGGAAACTAATATAAACTGTCTATCCACAAAAACGTCTAAAGCAATAATCCATTGCCCACTTACCTTTGCATGGCATGACAATCCTTATGCGTTTCTCTAAAGTTATGAAGATAATCCGTGTATTGCTTTAAGCTATTGTCCCCAAAATCTGTAGACACTATAATGTTGGCATGAGCCTTAATAAACATCTTCAATATATCTTGCCATGTCTTTGGCAAAACAGGATGATTGTAACGATTCCTAATAAACAGGGTAGAGGGTATAATTATAGCCTCAATGGGTTCTCCCAGCCAACGTAAGACAAGATCCACGGATGGTCGATCTCCCTCATTCAACTCCAACACCAATCGGAGTTTAGGATTGAAATCAGCGGCCCAGCGAAAACGATTCCACCACTGCCAGGAGTCTTGAGTTTCCAATTTCTTCAACTCATTTTCGGTAATGTCTCTACGCCAAGAGGATTGAGCCACTGACGAATTGAACACAGGCACTTGCATCAAGATTATGCCTATAAAAACAACATGACACTGTACCAAGCAATCGATTGACTACTCCATCTACATACCCTTAATTTTGTTGGTCAAAACACGTGCCAGATTCAAATTATTTGGTCCCTTCAGTTTCATCAATGTGTATCCTCCGTTTTGCAAGTGTTCGGCCCACGATATATCACGTTTCAACACTTGCTCAGAGTTTTTTCTTACCACCGCATCGCTCGAGTCACAATCAATGGTTTCGGATAAAATACTGATGACTTTGCCATTCCACTGGTCAGCCGTTAGCAACAGATCTGCATATGTGTTTTGTGTGTGCTGCTCATTTAAAGGCCCTCGTTCGAATTCTAGCGGCAATTCGGTGCAGTTGATCGGGGTCGCTACAACTGCAAAGTTATTTTTGTGGGCTTTTTCAATGAAACGCAACAAATTGGGATTGCCCTCTTGTAGTAAGCAGATGTAAGGCATCTTTTGTCGTTGTTAGATAAATGCTTTTTTATATTTATTCGAAAAAAGAACCAACAAATACTAATTTTGCAATTTTGTTTAGTATCACGTTTTTTTGGTTTAGAACACAAACGCTGCGGATGAAAAGTAACAACAATGCCGGCAAAAACTTAAATGTCAAAGTCACAAAGTCAGGAACGGCGATGCCAGACTGTGAGTAAATACGTAATGATTTGTTTACATTTTAAGACTATCGATAAAGAGATGTTATGACCTCAAGCTCTAATAAGCGATAACAGTGGTTTTCAAAGCTGTTTATGGGGTGTGAAAGAAATTGCCCCGCACTTATTTTCCGAATAAAAGAAAAAAGATATTAAGATATTAAAACATATTTGTTCTGTTAGCTGCGTTGTGTTTTTTACAATAAAAAAATTTGTATTTATAAAAGAAACCAAAAAATATATCTTTATTTTGCACAAATATTTTTGTCTTAATAAATTTTTGCAAAAATACATGAAGCATTTACATTTTCTCACTACGAACTTAACGAATTCTTCGGTTCGTCAGGCAAAACATTTGCAAATGTATGGCTTTCTCTTAATTTCACAAAAATGTATGAGTTTTTAAAAATCGTAATTTTTGGCATAATTTGGTCAAATTGTGATTAGCTCAAATTTTAGTTCAAAAATCGTCGAAATAATGATAAATTGCCAGCATTGACCGCCCAACTTCGGCTAGAATCTATACTTTGTTTATTGTACAATGGCTAGTACTTATAATATGTTGAGCAGTTTCCAAGAACAAAATAATTTTAATTTATCAAAAAGTTTTATTAGTTCTGTTCTTGAGGACTTTAAACAGTTATCAAGGCTCAGAAAAACACAACTTATTCAAAAAGCGTTGACCATCTGCTGATTTTTGACTGTGTCTGTAAACTAATTTTTTAAATTTTATTTCACAAACTTGAAATGTCATTTAAGTTTTACATTTTTCTTTAAATTTGAATGAGCTCTTTGACAGATTCTGTATCAGATTCGATGTCTACTACTGTTTTTCTTGTGTTGTTATACGTGCTGAAGGTGATGTGACTACCTTTTAATTGTGTTGTAAACTCTATCCAGTTTTACCGTTTTCAACCGTCTTTCGTGATGTTTTAAAATAATATTGTTTATTTTTTTGTTAATAATTTGGCACAGTGGTCTTTAAAAAAAAAAAGGTTTTTCTTTCTTCAGCCGCTCCACAATTTGTAAAAATCGATAGGTTGTTTGATAGGCATTCTTATAAGATTTGCTTAAATATAATTTTGCGGCCATAAATCGGATGTGGGTTTTCGCCAAAAAATGTTGTATACTCTTCATGAAGGGTGGAGAAATATTGATCGGAGAATATATAAAGTGTATATATTATTGATCTTCGTAAAATTCTAAGATGATCTAGCCATGTCTGTTTGTCGATGTGTCCGTTAAAAGCACAACAGCGGTGGCACGAATGAACTTACGATCCTGAAAACTAAACTAGAATCCTGAACTTTGCTGTTTGGTATTGTAAATGTGCGCAATCGCATTTTTCTGTACGAACAATGGTTGACATCGGTACTGTTAGTTGGGACGCACTCATTACCTATAAAAGAGAATAGTTGCTGTAGTTAGTTGTAAGAGAAGAAGTAGACAATACTTAAATTAAAGATAGTTTTGCTACGAATCAACATATACATAGATTAATTTTTAAGTTTTGGCTGGGATTTGAGTAGAATGCATGGGCCGAAAGGTTCCAAAAACGAACAACGTTATACATTTTTTAGGGCTTTTAAACACTCCATCATAGGATAGTCATGAAAAAAAATCTCATAAAGTATAAAGTGAGCAAAACGAATGGTACACTAAGAAAATAAAAAAAGTTTAAAAATAATATGAAATATTATTGTCATATATCATATATATTTGTTATATATCAAATTAAAGCTTGAGATCTATACTACATCTTAAAATATAAAATAATTGTCAAATAGTTTATATTTGAAGCAAAAAATATCAAAAAACAAAACAATGCGAATTTTACTTAGCAGAAAAAAATTTGTACTGTTATTAAATCTTAAAGTTTTTTCAAATAAATCTATCATTTAGACATTTGAGAATTTGGCATCGAGTGAACCACATTTTTAGTCACTTTTACTGGTATTGAATATTCTTAAAGGCTTTCTTTATTATACATATATAAGTATATTATATATATAATGTTGGTATATATCGAATCACATCCTGGGAAAAATGGGCGGTAGTATGGCCCCCTTTAAAAATCGCATTTAATGTCAAAGTAATGAACCGATCGTTATAAAATTGTATCAATGAATATCATATTATATTAGACTATATAGTGTTAAAATTGGAGAAAAGGGCAACGCCCTGACGATATTAGTTCGTATTGAAAAAACACACCCTGTTAGAGAAAAAGCCGGTGCAGAGTCCCTTTACAAAATTTTCTGGTTGGATCGCAATCCATGATGGAGGGGTTTGCCCATTTTTTAATTATTTAAAATGTTCTTCTCCGGATTTTAACCAGCATTTGCTTTAATGACTGTCGCGTATACTTACCATCACATCACGGCGGCCCACTTACAAGTTTAAATATTCTTATTACACAATATTTATAGGGTACTTCGTATGGTTAATATCTTAATTTCAAGAAATAAAGTTTCGATTCGTTTAAATAATTTGTGTCAATCTTAATACAAAACTTAAAGCCTAGTATTCACCTAAAACGAAAATTTTCCATAAGGAGTTTTGCATTTATCTCTAAACGAAAGAACTGTAGTGTAGAGTAAGCAGCCGTTATTCATTTTCAAAAAAATGTTTTTAATCATATTTAAATAACCTCAAAACCGACTTCACAACATTTGTTAATTTATTTTTTTGTAAATTTCCAAAATTCCTTGATTAAACAATTGTCATAACATTAATTTTCGTTTGCAGATGGTGAAAAAAGTCTACACTGCTCTTATAATCATCCCTATAACAGTTGCCACCTTTTCGTTTGAGCTGAGTACCACCAAACGAAAATAGCTTAACGGAATTTACCAATGCTAAATTTCGTTTGCCTTGCTTCATGCATTTCTTATGGGAACGAGAAGTTTGTTTTAGGTGAATACTAGGCTTAAGGCACACCAACGCTTTTTTTCTTACGCGGCGTATTTTTTAACTTAAGGTAGGTAAAAAAACATTGTATCAATAACTTTTTGTACATTTTTAATATATTTTAATAATTTTCGGGGAACCGGATATTAAGAAAAACGAAGCGTTAAAAAAGCTTTAGTGTTCCTTAATAATAAGTTTTGTGAAACTGCTGTGAAAATAGTTTTTAGATAATACCTGAGGCGTAGTAAACAATCATTTCAGCTGAGCTGAAAGAAAGCTGAAATTGACCCACAATGTAAAACTTGTAAATGCACTACCAACCAGGGATGATTAAGTTGAGACTTTGGTTCTTTTTGACTTGGAAAAGTACCGTGGTACCAATTATTATTATTATTATTTTACCAATTATTAAAGATATATCAATGTCGGATTAAAAACGTTCTTTAAGGGTTATTTTACATTTCACTCTATTTTACTGCCCCCCCCCCCTACTTCTCGTCATATAAATATATTTTCTTCAAAATAAGTTAAGTCTTACCACAGTACCATATCGGCAATAACATTTTCGTTCAAATACATTGTACAAATTGTAAAATGTGAACCCCCTTATTGAGAGCATTCTTATCTCAACAATGGACAAACTGTGCCCTTCTCTCCCCCACACCAACCGAAATAGATAAGAATGGTCGCATACAAATGCGGTTTATGGTTTACGGCGCATACGGGAGAGCAATACTTATAAAATAACAAAACAACGATAAAATTTAATTTATGATTGTGAGTTTGTTTCCATAGCCAACGAAATTTGGAGAAAAGCAACCAAAAGAGGAAAATGAGCAACAATCGTTGGAATAAATTTAGATATTTCTCGCTGCTCGGCTTCATTGCTCTGTTAGCCATGGCCGAGTCAAAGTCTTTCTGCACAAAAGATGATCGTTGTACGGAACCGTACAAAAATCAGGCTGCCCGTTACGACCATTATCGTATCTACAACTTACATTTGGACACGGAGCAGCATGTGGAGTTGTTCAGGAAACTCGAGCAGCAAAGCGACAGTATGGTCTTCATAGGCCATGCTCGTGAAGTGGGACAAAAGCTGTCGGTGCTTGTGTCGGCGCATAAAGTTGCTGATCTGGCGGATCTGTTGGAGCATTATGAAGTGAAACATCGCATTTTGGTAAGGGTCAAACAAAATGTTGCTTTCGATCTGAATTAATTGATTTTCGTTTCAGACCCATAACTTCCAAGAAAAAATTGATAAAAACTATGCTGCCGTCTTACCCATCGGTACGGATCTCTCCAAATTCGATTGGGATCACTATTTTCACTTGGAGACTATTTACGAGTGGCTGCAATCGCTTGCCGAGAAATATCCTAATATTGTCACCCTTCTGGATATGGGCACTAGCACCCAGGGTGTACCCATAAAAGGTGTTAAAATTTCCCATAGTGCCTCTAACAAGGCCGTCTTCATTGAATCCGGTATACATGCTCGTGAGTGGATAGCGCCGGCCGCTGCCACATACATCATCAATAAGTTGCTGACCTCTACGGATGAAAAGATTGTGCATTTAGCCAAAAACTTCAATTGGATTATCTTTCCCAGTATAAATCCAGATGGCTATAAATATACGTTTGAGCATGATCGCATGTGGCGCAAGAATCGCCAATTGTTTGACACCTGCCGTGGCGTTGACTTAAATCGCAATTATCCAGATCACTGGAACACCACCGGCAGCAGTAGTGATCCATGTCGTTACGACTTTGCTGGGCCCGCTGCTGGCTCGGAGATGGAAACGAAACGTGTTATTAAATTCATTGAAGACAATGTGGGAAAGGAACAGATTAAGGCTTATCTGGCGCTACATTCGTACTCACAAATGATTATGTTCCCTTATGGCTATACCAAGGACCACGTAGACAATTATGAAGACTTGAAAGACTTGGGTCAACAGGCCACAGAGGCAATCAAGGGATTGACCGGCCGTGATTATGTCAGCGGCAGCATAATCGAAACTATTTACCCTTCTAGTGGCGGCAGCATGGATTGGGCATACTCTGAGCATAAGATTCCCATTGCCTATACATTTGAATTACGTGGTCCACCCGACAGCCAAGATATGTTCATTTTGCCCGCTGAGGAAATTTTGCCCACCTCACAAGAAGCGTTCGTTGCCATTCAAACAATTGTTGAGGGAGCTGCCGCTAAAGGTTACTTTAAGTAATATATTCGTATATGATTTGCTTGCATGCGTTATTTTATCTTGGTTTATTCAATCTCATTTTGTTGTTATATTGCTCTCAAATATTTTGTTAAGAGATAACACTGATGTCACGACGTGTTTATTAATTCCCAAAGTGTATTAAACCGGTATTCTTTCGAAAATTAAAAAAACAAGCAAATTGTAACTTTGTATATAGAAAGAAATTCCACATCAATTGGTGTCAACATCACTTTTTCATGGCAGATGTAAAGTGATTCCGGGAAGTAGAATTGGATGATATATTATCTCCTTTGTGTATTTATTCTTAATTAAGCACAGCAAAAATGGCTCCATTACTTCCATGAATCGTGAAATCGTTTTCGACCAAGTAAAAATCATTTTCCATATAAAAGAAAAAAAGCTCTTACAGCCGCACTTTTTGTCAAGTGTGAAAAATTACTTTGAGAAGTAAGTAATCAGGTCACTGTGAATAGGAAGTCGTTCGCAAGGCAAACAACTATTTCGAAACAACAATTAAATAAAAGGCAAAAAGCTATGAGTTGTGTACTCGTAAGTTTTATCGAAACAACAATTAAATAAATGACAAAAAGCAATGAGTCCCCGTTAATTCACTTCCGCCCCATTTTCAAACCCGTATGTTTAGGGTCGTGGTAATTTCTAATCAGCCGCAGCTCTTAAGATTTCACAAGCCCGCGATTATAGACTAGCTCAGGGCTATCCAAGAATTTCGAACTGACGGCTCTCAAAACCATGACACAGCTACAAAAAAGATAAATGTCTACAGTCTAGATCCGTAAATATTTTACTTCAACTCAAAAGTGATTCTGAGACGGTCAGAAAAATTAACATAGGGTATCTCCTCTGCTCTAAACATCTTACAAACATTAGCACTAATTTATTAATAACGATTGCCTCCAGCCTTATGATGTCTTTTCCGTATATTTTAATTTTTTTTGCTAGATTATTGTAGGGCGGTGGTAAAACCTGCAGCAGCGTGTATGGGTGATATTTATTAACCGAAGCATAAACATTTCTATTTCAACACAGCCAAATTTTACTGGGATTCGAAAACAGTCGTTAACATTTTTTGGATTTCTGTTGTTGGCAACTTGCTTGGAGGGCCCTTAATATTCTTTATTAGTTTGAAGTATATATTTCTATTTCAAAATATCCAATATTCAAAATACCCAAGTCTGCTTTCTTCCACTTAATGAATTAAAGCGGGCAATTTAGATGCATTCCTACTGTCTGTGTTTTAAATCGTGTATTGCGTTGAGTTATTAAAAATAAACCCTCTTATTCATAAAAAAATAGAAAAACGAACAATTTTTTATAGAAATTTTGAAATTCAAATCTTCCGTACAATTTTAAGAAACTAACAAGTCTAGCGTCTACTGATACTACAGTCACCCCTGCTTGCAACTAAAAGTGTTTTCGACTGCTTTGAATAACTTTTTAGGTTATCATTGAACAAAGGCAATACTGTTTTCATCATCATCTTCTATCAACCTAGATTTGCAATACAATGGTACGTCTATAGAATTCGTTCAGAGTATTACGTGTTTGGGAATACTACTGGATAACAAATGTTGCTTTGAGCAGCATATTCGCAGTATTGCTTCACGTATTAGTTTCACACTTCGTCAACTATACAACACCAATTTAGTTTTACCTCGTTGGGTAAAAACAAAACTGGTTCATGGCTTAATAATGCCAAATATTTTGTACTGTCTAGAGGTACATATATACAGGAACTATTCAAAGTAATATGAATATTATAAAGACAGTGCTTTATAGAGTTATGCGATATGTATATTCTGTTAAACCGTATGCTCACATATCGCCGTTTGTGAATGACTTTTTAGGCTGTTCCTTTGTGGAATTTGTGCACCTTCGGTTGCTATATTTTTTTTACAAGATATACAAACTTCAATCTCCTTTGTTCCTAGCAAATTCATTTGTTTTCAGTCACTCAATTCGCAACAGACAGTTAATTATTCCAAAGGTAACACCGCTTATGGATCGATCATTCCTCGTAAGAGTAGCCCGACTATTTAACATTTTGCCAAGCAGTTTAAAAACGTTTAATTTGTCTTCCATGACATTTCGTAAGCATTTAATGAAACATTTTCGTTCAAGTACAGAGTAATGCTTTTATTTATATGTTTTTTTTTCTTCGGTTATTTGATTATCACTTATATGCTTTTATCAGGTTTTTTTTCTCTTTTATTAGGAAATATTAGGATTTTTTTTAATTTATATTATTTATTTGATTTTATACTGAATTTTCTCTAGTAGTTTATGATGTTCTATTTAACTTTTTGATGCATATTGTAATTTAGCTTTAATAGGCCCCAATGGGCTTCGAATTACATGTCAATAAAGAAATGAAATGAAAAGAAACATGGTCTCAAGTTTGTCTATGAAATATTTTTTTACAATCGGTTTTTGCGTATGTTATGATGCAAATAATTCGCATATGCTAATGCAAACGTTCGTTAAACCATACTCAAATCTGTCATTCAAGATTCCTTTTCACTTTCCTAGAAAAAAGGATGACAATGACACGCCAATCTCAAAAATATGGTATAAAAATGTTATTATAATCTTCATATAATTCATAAAAATTCGCTAAAATAAGTGAAAATGTTATATGAAACTGAAAGAAACTTTCTCTGCTTAAAAAAACAAGTGGGCCTACCAGGAGTCTCACCTTTTAAAGATTTACTATAACCAAGTCTTTTTTGGCAAAGGAATTTTTAAAGTCGAACACAATCGGATACAATTTGTGACTTCTAAAGCGGAAAAACTATGGATATTCGAAAACAGTTATCGATACGGTCCAGTTTCATCAGGGTTACTAACAGCCCGCGTACAACGCACAATGCTTAATTTGCTCATGATCGAATGTTATATGTCACCAGCGGATGGGCCTCAATTCGGAAAAAAAACTTTCAATAGGCGCTACTCGATGTAGTCCAGTTTACCAGAATAATTTATTGATGGCCCATAACGTATCATTCAACATTTAAATACGATTGAATTAAACATGTGACTTTTAGAGCGACAGATGGGGTCGAATTCAGAAGAACCTTTGCGTAGGTGCTATTCCAAAGACCAATATATTTAATTTTAATAGGATTTCTTATTGGTCGCTCAAAACATCCAATGCAAATTTAAGCACGGTCGGAACAAATTTCTGGCTTCTAGAGCATTAGGACCTTAAGGGGGCTATTCGAAAACCACCAGAATTTAATATTAGCCGTTTATTGTGCTTTTTGCAAAATTATGCTAGAATCCGAAGCAATATGTAGCTTCCACAGTTGCCGTTTCTGAAATGGGCAAGACCTTTGTATTATAAATATATCAATACACTTACCGAAAAGGGTCATGTTTTGATAGCGTGCTACTCAGACCTCGAACATCGACACGCCATCGATCTCAACAACTCAACATTTCACGTACTAGTCTGAGGCGAATTGCCACAAGTTGGACAATCGTGTTACCATGAAGGGTCGATATTACGCGAATAATTCATTAACGACTCTGGCCCATGAGGAAAATATAAGCAATCAATTCGTGAGATAGATCCAAAAACTGGCACCAAGGTCCTTTAAAGTTGGACTAACATGATGAGCTGTCATTCGAATGAAATTTTCTTACACAAATTATGGAAATGTTTTCCTTTTTTATAGATATTGTAAAAGTGGAAAACTTTATAACGATCGGTCTATTACTTTGGCTGTGTCATTTTTTAAAGGGGGCCAGGCGCCGCCGACCTTTTCTCCAGGATGTACTTCGATCCATGCCAACATCATATGTTTCAAATATCGAGCCCTTAACGTGAAAAAGACGTAAGCGTCACTCAATTTTTATTGCAACTCGATAGAAAATTGTACAACGCTCTTAAGCTAAAAAATTAATATTTACAAAGATAGAGCAAAATTCAATTGTATCGCAATCCTTCAGATGAATTAGACAAAAAACCCTATCCTGTAAAATTTTATTTTTGGCGCTTCGTCTTTTTTGCAGTTAGGGCTCGATATCACTGTCATTGCTCTATTTTTTCATAAGATATTGTCTTTTATACCCTCCATCATAGGATTCACTTTGTCATACCTTTTGTAACACATACTGATCGGAGACCCCATATATTCTAAATCGTCGTAAAATTCTAAGAAGATCTAGCCATGCCCGGCTGTGGAACACAAAGTACAGGTCGCATTATTGCAGCTAAGTTGGTTGAGTGGGCTGTGCCACGCCCCTTGTTTTAATAAACTTATAGTCTAAAATAATTGTCCAGTCAATGATTTCATTCTGTTAAAATTTTAGAATGACCGGTCCATTACTATGGCCATAAATGCAATTTTTAAAGGGGGCAGCACCACCCACTTGCTTTTTTGATCTATGCCAACATCATATGTTCCAAAAATTATCGTCATATCTGTAATAGTTCATGAGATTTTGTGTTTTTAAGTTGAGGATTTTTGATTTTTCCAGAGGTTGACCCATTCCTTTTAAGAATTTTTTTTTTACCTCTTGACCGATCTGGCCCATTTTCAATACCAAAAATTTCAGTCCATCAGCACATGTTTCCACAAAATTTTAGCCACTTATCTTCAATAGTGCGACCACTGAAAGACAGACACACAGGCGGTCAAGGCTAGATCATTTTAAAATTGCACGTCGATTCAGATTGTATATAAATATACTTTACGGGGTCTCCAGGATTACGAGGTGTTGCAAACGGAACATTGAGTAAATTTACCACGTCTCTTTGAGGGAGGGTACATGACATCGTTAACGACTGGACTGCGATGTAGACTTTACCCGGATCGGCTTTATAGTCTGTGCTCGACCCAACGCCAAGTTGTTTGCTGGTTTTTGTTCAACAAAAGCAAATCATTACAAGTGGCAACGCTAAACCCGGCTAAACAACAACAAAACATGTGGATGACAACAAAACACAGCTGATAAACAGCTGATGACATTTAAAGGAGGAATTTATTTGCAAGATAACATTTTAAGTCAACTTCATAATTAATAGCGTAGAAATCCCAAATTATGGCAAACAAGGAAATTTTTTCCAAACATATAAAATCGAATGTGAAATTAGCGACACGTTATGATGCTGAGGGTCGAGAAGTCCAGGTGAGTGTGTTCGCGACAAACAGACAAAAGAAACACCCATATTCTATTTCATTACCTACTATTCATGCGACTTATGAATGTTTTCTCTTACCTAGGTGGAGCGAAGAGAGGACTCAGATGCTACAGCAAAAGAAAAGGAAACCTTCGACATATTAATAAAGGCCGGATACTATCGAGCCTGCATCAAGGGCCTGTCGGCGTTTGATAAAGTCGTTGGTGGCATGACTTGGTGCATAGAATGCTGTGATTATGACGTCGATGTGGATTTACTGTTCCACGAGAACCTGACAATTGGACAGAAAATGTAAGAGCGTTAGCGAAGGAGAATGCTAAACATTTGCCGAGGATATGTTCTTTACTTTTTATCTTCTCTATTTCCATTGCAGCTCTTTAGTGGAGAAAATTGTTGCTGTTTTGCCTCAAATGAAGTGTCCTTTTCGCATAGAACCCCATCAAATACAAGGTTTAGAGTTTTTAAGTATACATCCTGTTATCCAATGGCTGGTGAAGAAATCGGTAAGATTTGCCATTAATCCAATTGATGGAGATACTCAAGTGCTTCTTTCTTACAGGTTGAGAATAGATCGGAGCGCAATATGCGACTTAAAAAATTTGCCATCGGTCAATTTCATAATAATTACCAATATAGAAGTGATAAACATAATCTGGAGAAGATACGAAATGCCTCGATTCATATCAAGAGAGTACAAGTAAATTGCGAAACTAATATATAAAAACCAGTCTACAGATACTTATAAACTTCTAATGCATTTTTAGGACATTTACAATCCCGTCCGTCAATACCAGCGAAAAGACGCCACAGATGAGGATGAAAGAACTAAAGTGCATTTGACACTTTTAGAATATGGTGGCTTACCGTCCACCTCTAAATCAGAGGAAACTACGGTCGAAGGCCGTGAAGATGCACTGGACTCGGAAGTAGGGAGACACTTGTTTTTTATTCAAATTTTCTTTTAACACTTAAACTTTAATGTTGTCAAGCTTTTGCTTAACTTTTTTGATCAAGAAATAGTTTTGTAATATTTTGTTTTACTGTATACAGAGCTTTGTCCTTTTTTGTTTTTGGTAACACTTACTATTTGTTTGCTTGCAGCTTGATATTGAAAAGTTACTTAACAATTTAGTACTCACAAAAGAGGTAAATTTTTGTTTGTTTCTTTGCACCAACTCCTTTATATCCACTTAATTATTTTTTGTCATTTCTTTGCAAACCTATTATCCCTGCAGGACAGCGCCACAGGATCACCTCAAAAACTTGACAATGCTGCGCGTGCGGCATTGAGAAAGCACTATCAAGAATTTAAGCAGGAAATGGAAACGGATGCTAAAGAATTAACCGAACAAAATCAAATGAAATCATTGGAGGCGACAAAACAGACCTTGCAACATAAATTAGAGCGTAACCAGAAGGATGCCAAAGAATTGATGGACTTATTCGAGAAGGAGCGAGAACAATTGCAGGCAGAAGAGGCAAAACAACTGGAAGTGGAAAAGCAAATAGAAGAGTACAAGCAAATTGAACAGACAGTAGATGCAGGGTAAGGTCGTTCATATATATAATAAAATTTAAATAGTAATTACACATTAATTCACCATACAAAAAAAAAGTAAGTAACTCTCCAACGATTTTAGAAGTTTATGGGGAAAATCAACTGGTTTTCGTTAGACTAAAATGAAAATGCAATGATAAATAACTCTCGAAGGATTCTCTTCGCGAATAGAAAAACTGATTTATCAGTTATAGATAGATAGCTCTCGAAGGAAATTAATTTACTGATAAGGCCCTCTACGCGAATAGAAAAGTCGATTTGTCAGTTATATTTTACAAGGGCTTTTTTTTGATAGGTAACTTTCGAAGAAAATTAATTTACAGATTAGACACTCTTCTCGAATAAAAAACTGATTTCTCAGTTAGCTATTACAAAGGTTTTTACAAGGTTTACAATAGCTATTAAAATTGTATTTATACCCTACATCTCACAGTGGAAATATAACTCCGATCCTTCTAGTTGATAGATAACGTCTTTATTAGTATACTGCAGGAATACTGATTATTTTGTTTGTATTTGAACTAAGGGAATTCAGAAGCAAGGTAGCTAGAACCCCTTTTATATCCTCTACCATAGGATAGAGTTTCTTCTGTTTGAAACACCTGAAAATATTGATCTGTGTTTCTGTTATAATCATATATAATAACTAACCATCGTAAAATTCTGAGACGATGCAATCATGCCCGTCCGTACGACTGACCTCGGCCTTGCTTGGATACCATTATCTAGAGGTAGCCCAGGAGGGCCACCCCGGCAAACCATAGTGTTATTGGCTTGTGTTTTATCTGACTAGTAAAAGTCTGCTCATATCGTACAGAGCCTTATTGAGGGCAGTGTGTCAGACACGTTTCCTGTGTAGCAGCAGGGACCACAAGACACACTACATCTGTTCAGATGCCCAGCCAAGGCCAGTCAGCTGTTTTCCAGGTCCCTGTGGAGGTCCATGTCAAGATAGAAACTATATGTGTGGGCGTTAGTCATATGTAGAATTCATAAACAGGGCGGGCGCCATATGTAGACTTTAAAGAGAGGAAGTCGTAGTCCCGTAGCGTTTAACAGGAATTTCCCTAGGATGGGGTGATATCTCCGGCACTATTTAACCTCTACGTCTCTAAAATTCCTGCACCACCAGACGTTGTTGAAATTGTGTCTTGCGCTAATGATGGCACAATTCTGGCATCAGCACCTAAAGTGGATGACATATGCGAAGAACTGTTACCTCACAGACTTAGCACGCTTCTTTACTGCGAGGAATATGACAATATACTATAATTGGCCTTATAGGCTTTGTATATTACAATTAAATAAATAAATATACGACTCCAAATCTGTAGCCACACTGTTCTCTGCATAGACCGCAGAGGTGCGGTTGTCGCTTAATGTAAAAGTCGATGACATCAACAACCCGACTACCATCTACCTCAAAATCCTTGGAGTCACATTAGACAGCCTTCCTCTGCGCATGCTGCAGCTGTCTGTGATAAGCTTTAAAGTAGAAACAAGGTCTTCAAGTAACTAGCCAGCAGTGCTTGGGGAGCCGACAAAGAAACCTTGTTGATCTCCTTCAAAGCGATAGGTCGGTCTTTAGTGAACTACACAGCGCCGGTGTGGTCGGCGAACGTGAGTACGACGCGGTGGAAAAAATTTAGACTTGCCAGAATGCCGCCCTGAGAACATCAACCGGAAATCTCCTTATGTCGTCTGAAGACCATCTACATGGGGAGACGAAGGTTCCTACCGTGCGCACATACAATATATTTTTGCCTAAGCAATATCGGCTTGGGTGTCTTCGCGAAAGCATTATATTATAGACAGGAGGCCTCGGCCCAGGCAGATCAAGTACGATCTTAATGATCTAGAGATGGAGGTACAGCTTTTCAAGAGAGAGCTTGAGACCATCGGAACTATCAGACAGTTCTGAACGACACTTACTCTGAGTCGAAGAAGCAGTATCCAGCTATAGCGTGAATGTAGTGCCTGGGGAACATCCCCGAAGATTTTATCAGAGGAGAAGACGCTACCTTGGTAGTCGCGCGTGGTTTTGGCTCAGCTGAGATCTGGATTGTGCAGCCGCCTCAATTCGTTTTGGTCGAGAATTGATGGCAACATCCCAGACGTTTGTCCCGCCTGTCATCAAGAGCCACATGATGTGCTGCATCTATTTAATTGTCCGGCGAAGCCCAATCAGCAGACCGACAGGTCTTTTTGGATACAGTTCAAATGGCGCGTTTCCTTCACCTGGATATCGTAGCAGATAGCTTAAAGATGAACAGGACTTACAAAGCAATATACATCTGTTTAAAGCACGGTTGCGGTCAAACGGAATAGGGAAAGATCCTGAATTTTTACACGATGATAGCTTATGCTCATCAGCTGATTGGGATTCCAAATGGTCAAAATCGGCCCAGATTGAAATAATTTCCTATTAATACTTAAAGTACCCCTGATCGCAGCGACGGCTGCAGGAATTATATTAGCACGGAATTATGGATATATCGAAATTTTGCTTTCCAAACCATGCCTTTGACAAGAGATTTGAGAAATATTAAATTTCTGATATGAATGGTAAAGAAACAGTCTGTTGCAGGAAAGTATAAACAGACGACTTCAATATGTTATTTAGAGTGGGTGTATTCTCCGATGACGTACATCACCGACACCACTACTCTCATCCTTAGGTATCCAGCGTTTTCTAGGCGGAAATTTTCGCTACCAAGGCAGCGCGTTCTTTACTGTCAGCAAAGGGTGCCACGGGTCGCATATGTTAAGGTTATTAAATTGTTATAATTATAAATGTTGTTAAAACAACAACGATTCGAATAAACAGGGTGATTGATTAACGACTGGACAAATTTCACCAGCGCATTCCTTGGCTCATTTATTGAAATGGCTCTCAAATAATCTTCAACACATCTTTTTACTAATGTTCAGATGCAAAAATAGAACTGAACAAATTGTGCGTGACGTCCGATAAGATTCTTATATGGATGGGACAGGAAACTTTAAGGGAATTAATGGGCGGATAAACTGGCAGGAACTGAATCAGCCTCAGAGTAATATCTAGTAGAACTGTCTACACCGAAAGGGGTTATAAAAGAAGAACTCCATTGACATTATCTTGGTATGGCAGTCTCTAGGTGAAATGCTTTGACATCATGCAGGATATCTATAGCAGGAGAAAGACATTTTTCTTATCAGCCACAGCAGAAAGGATATTTCAAAAATGATAGCCGTTCTGACGGGTTTGCAGACCTTGCTCGACGATTGAAGATATCTTTTAACGATCACTGTCGCAGCGGTGGCAACAGTAAATAGGAAGAGAAGGTCGAACATTTGTATGTTTCTTTGTTAATGTCCTGATTTGACCTACCGCCGTCAGAACAGCTTGGGGTCTAGATTTCTGGAGCACTTTTCTTGTAGATCTACAATAGACCCGAGGGATCTTCTTAGTTTTCTCAACTTTACGGGGAAAAAACGTGACTATCGTCCAAAACACTTCATGCACAAAATTTCCGAAAAAATGTATGACATGAGCCAACCGATATGCCGACATCTTTTGCAACTTCTCTAGTAGGATTTGGTGATTCTCCATACCTATTGTCTTTACGTTCTCAACATTTTCATCGGTGTTTGATATGAAGAATCTTCCAGGACGAGCGTCGTCATTCACATCTACTCGACCTTCTTGAAAAAGCTTGTACCACTTGTTTTATCAATTTTTTCCACACCAGAAAATCGCCAAACAATCACAACACGTCTGTTATGCCACTTACAAACAAACTTAACACGCTCTACTAAGAACATACGAGGGTATATCAATAATTCCGTGACTTTTCAAATTAAACACAGTATTGCTAAAAAGCTCAATACACTTAGTCCAACATTTCTCAAAGTTTTGTATCCCTTCCAAAAAATAGGATTTTCCGAGGTCCATAAAATAGGCATTTGTTTGATCAATAATTTCATTGTTGGAGCTGAATCTCTTTTCACCGAGCCATTTCTACAGGTTTGGAAATAGTCACTGGGAGCTAAATTCGGAGAATGTGGGCAATGAGGTATCAATTCGTATCCCAATTCATGCATTTTTGCCACTGAGACTGCACACATGTGCACCCGTCCATTATGTTGATGAAAAAGAACTTTTTCCTTGGCCATCTGTTGTCATCACCTCATTGACCGACAAAGTCACTTCGGAGCCTTCACCCGGAGAAACCCATTGTTTGGACTGATGCTTGGTCTCCGGAGTGTTGTAATGGATCCATGTTTCATCCACAGTTACAAAACGCCGCAAAAACTCATTCGAATTGCGATTTAAGAATCAAACAATCTTTTAAAGTTGTCACACGATTACGTTTATGGTCAATTGAAAGAAAACGCGGCAACCATCTTGCAGACAGCTTTCTTAAAGCCAACTGATGATGTAATATCGAAACCACATTGCCACATGAAATGCGTATGGCATCAACAATCTTACGCACTTCTACTCTTCGATCGGCCAACACCATATCGTGAATTTTTTCGACATTTTCGGGTGTATTGACCTCAATTGGCTGTCCAGAACGTTCAGCGTCATTTGTACTTGTGCGACCACAACGAAAGTCAGTTAACCACTTTTTTTACCATTAAAATCGATGGTGCAGAGCCTCCTTAGTATTTATCAAGCTTTTCCTCAAAAAATGTTTAATGAGCACTCGAAATTCGCTTTTTTCCATTTTTAACAAGATCCAAAATGTTGTGTGTTTTGAACAGCTGTTAAGCACAAACTGAATGACGGAACTCTCTCAAATATTGACAGGAGTCTGTTAATAGATAATACTTGATGGGAGCAGTGTTGCATTTCATATAACTACGAGGGAAGTTGGAAGTCACGGAATTATTGATATGCCCTAATGTTCGGAACACTCTGGCCTCAGAAATAAAGTCTTATAACTAAGAAGAGCACAGTTCATAAAAGTTCCTATAAAATACCGATACACCACTTACATTCCGCCGCAGCTCATATTCCGTAAATGACATGAACTTCGGTAGAGCAGGCCGGACTACAAGATTTTCGATTTGCAGATTTCGATTTATTCAAGTAGAAATATATACTAGTCATGTCATTTGGTCTAGATTAGATATTGCACGAACTGTTCTACTGATACGACTGGATTAAGAAGTTCTAAAATTATCACCGGGAGCTATTCAAATAGGACGATGGCCAGACTTCTACACTACTATTTTGGTACATGCCTTGGAGGCAGTAGAGCACATTCTTTGTCACTGTTTAAGTCTACTTAGTAGGGACATAAATACTATTACAACATTGAACACACCCATTTCAATAGTAGAACCGTTAATGGCATATGGGTTTTGAATGCTAACCTCAATAGCGTTAGTCAGTAACGGGATTTTAAAATTGTTTCAACTTTCATCATGGAGTGGTCAGATAATGAGAACCGTATCGCTGTAATAGCGCTTTTCAAGTGTGAAATGAAAAAAACGATATTTTCAAAACGCTCCGGCCACTAGGGATTAGCCTCATGTTCGTCTACCGATGCATAAAACTGTTTGAGGAGACTGGAGATGTAAAAGACCGCCACCGGTCGGGCCGCCCACGCTCTGTTCGAACACCGCATGTCATCAAAGCCGTTAAATCAAGAATTCACAGAAATCCGCTCCGAAAACAGAAACCGTGGCCCGTGAGATGAATATCACGCAAAAGTCCATCAGTCGAATCATGAAAAAAGACTTGGGACTTGGGGCTTTTAAACGACGTACCAAACATTTATTGACTGCAGCTTTAAAAAAAAAATAGGATTGAAAAATGCAAACGTCTTTTGGTGAAGCAAGCTGACAACTTGCACAGAAAAATTTTGTTCACCGATGGAAAAAATTTTACCGTTCAGGAAAAAATTAACAAGCAAAATGATAGAGTGTATGCGCGGTCATCTAAGGCAGCATCTGAACTGATCCCGAGGGTGGAAAAGGGTCATCACCCAGCTTCAGTCATGGTTTGGTGGGGTGTCTCTTACGATGGGGTCACTGACCTGCATTTCTGCGAACAAGAAGTCAAAACATCGGCCAAAGTTTACCAAGAAACCGTTTTGGATGCTGTCGTGAAGCCTCTTAACAATTCCCTGTTCCAAAACCAGCCATGGATTCCAGCAGGATTCTGCGCCGGCCCATAAGACTAAAACGTCCCAGGCCTGGCTTCGAAACAATTTGCTAGCGTTCATTTCCTCTGAAGAATGGCCCTCAGGCAGTCCAGATTTGAATCCATTGGATTACAAATTGTGGACGGTTTTAGAGGACAAGGTTTGTCACAAAAGATACTCCAACATTGGTTCTCTTAAGACTGCTTTGGTTCGAGCTGTGGCCAATTTTCCAATTAACGAGGTTCGTGCAGCTATTTACGATTGGCCAGTGCGACTTAAGGCGTGTGTAAAGGCAAAAGGCGGACATTTCGAATAAGTAGATTATTTTTGGGTACAATGAGATCCAAACAATATTTGGTCCAAAAACATTCAGTACTTTTTATTTTACAGCAAAAAACGTGTTTAACAGTATTTATGTCCCTACTAAGTACAGTGTCACACACAAAAGAGGTTAGAGGGCAGATTTTTATTAGAATTGGGGAACATTTCAAAGATCTGTCCGCAAGACACAATGACTTTCATTAGAGGCACAATGTGGCTGAGCAAAAGGGGGTGTGGGTATTTAAGACAACAATGACACAAACTAAATTTAACAAACATCAACCGTAAGGTTACAAAATGTATCAATTTCTTTAAAGTGATGCTGATAGCGAGCATCAATAACATTTCTTTTCTTTTTTTGAGGTTTTAATTAAATTGAATATTGAACTATTATTATTAATATTTCCAGACTGCTGGATAAAGTACAACGTCTGCTGAAGCAACACGATGAATTGAAAAGGGAAGAATCAGAATTTAAGGAACACTGTCGTCAAGACTTGGCATCTTTACAACAAGAAATTGAGTGAGTTTCTTTTGAAACACCATTATGAACTGGTTATTAATTATTTCTTTGTCACAGGGAACTGGAGTCCTTCAATGCCCAAGATCCGGCAGAAAGAGAACAGGCGGTAGCCAAGGAGAAGGAGCGCATACAAATCTTAAAACTACAATTGGCCAAACGTAATCGTGGCATTTTAGCTATACAAAGGCAACTGGACAATACACCAGACCGCACTGAGTTAGCACAATATCAAAGACGTTTCCACGAGTTATACAATGAAAGTAAGCAATCCAATCATAATTTACATGAGTTGTGACACCTTTAACTTTTGTTTCCTGCTTATTCCATTTCCAGTGAGTGCCAAACATTTAGAAACTAAACAATACTTTACCCTCTTCAACACGCTGAACGATCAAAAACGCTACATGGAAAAAGAACTGTCCCTCTTGAATTCCATATGCGAAGCGTATACTGAGGGCATGATGACACAACACGGTCGCGAAGAGTTCATTAAACAATTCGAACAAATTGTCCAAGGCGTCAGACAAACCGAACAAAAGGTCAAAAGTAAATGCATGGAAGAGAAGAAGCGACGTGATGCCCTTAATGAGGAACTCCAAGGATTGCTCGAATTACAGCGCCAGTATGCGGCTGCAGTTAAACAATTAACGAAAGAGTGCCAACGGTGTGAGCAGTTGCAGCAGCACTTGAAGTCAATTCGTAAAAAGTAATCGGGGGCGGAGTATAGTAGTTATGTGGTTGACTGACTATTGACACACACATACCACAACAATACACACACACAAATATCAGTTGATAATTCCAAGCAATATTTTTTTTGTTTTGTCCTTTTTTATTATTGAAATTATGTATAGTCCTTTGGTTTAAGTGAAACGACGCCAGGCGCTAGAGCAGAGATTAAGTAAACTTCAATTAGCCATTTAATTAGTAAATACACTTTTATTTATATCTAAATAATATAATATATATATACATACATATATTTATTATTATTCTAAATATTTAGTATTTAAATAAATAAAAAAACACAAATTTCTCTAGAAAAACAAAATGTCTACACAAGAAGAGTTTAAACACCAAAATTCTGTTGGTGTGGAAGGACAATTAGAACTATCGGTTACATTTGCATTTAAAGTTACTAAAGGTAGGGCAAACAGGCGAGACCTTTGCGATACAGACAATTATGCGTATTTGATCTAATTTTAATATGTATTTCTGTTTATTCGATACCAAAGTACAGGATGACCGTCGGAAGGCTATACTACTTTGTTTGTTTACCTTTATAATTTTTGATTAAATGAAAGAGGATGGATCTTATATTGATAAATGTTTTATTTAATGTCGGCAATTATGTATGGAATACAATATCAGGTCCAATGATTCCTCCTGGCCAAATTGCACACCAGACTGTTACTTATAATGAATGCAAAGGTGACTGATGAATAATTTGAGGGTTTTTCATTGCCCAGAACAGACTATTCTGTTTATTCACATATCCATTCAAATGAAAATGTGCCCCGTCACTCATTATGTTTTTTTCATGAAAATCGGGGTTGTCATGGGCGAGCTGTAACATTCTATTGGCATATATATACAGCGGCAGCGTAAATAGTCTTGTTAACTGAATCTTTAATGGGAACAAATTCAAATCCTTGTTCAAAATTGTGGCCTAAGTTGTTCTGTGAAGACCAAGCTCCTGAGCACGGCGTCGAATTAAGGTTGATGGATTGTTTTGAACACTTTCTTGAGCAGCAGTAATGTAATCAGCCGATCTACGTTGTGTTTCGGACAGACCCTCTTTCTTCGAAATCATTCACTTCACGATGAATAGTGCGTTTTGTTGGCACGTTGTTTCTCTCAAAAATTTCACGTAAATTTCTCATTGTCACAGTAATCGATGAATGATTTTGATAAAACTTTTTAACGATTAAAACAAGTTGGTTTATCGAATATTTTCCCATAATAAATTTGCCACGTCTCTACTTCCGGCGGACACCCTGTATTTGAGCTTTTTGAGTTTTGAATTGAATTCAAAGCAACACATCGAAATGTTGATCAGAGACTGTATAATGTACAAATGTATTTTATTATTAATCGTTGTAAAATTTTAAGGCAGTCCGACTGGTCATCTGTGTAAATGAGCTAGGAGCCTGTAGTTTTGCACGATGATGGCTTATACGAGGGTTGATATTTATATTTCGGGTGCTGACAATACTAGTGTTCCCAGATGCAAGCTGGAGCTTCCATTGAAAACTTTGACATTTTTTAGCACAACTTCACTCAGATCGTTTTGTCATTTGAGGGCGAATTGTTTTGTTTACAGCGTGTTGAAAAATTCATCTCAGTCAAAAAATGGAATTATCCTGCGAACAATTTCGTGCAATGATTTTTTACGATTTCCGGCTTAGGTTATCTAGACAAGAGTGTTTAAATCAACTTGTTTCGACTTTTGGCGATGAAGCACCATCAAAAACCACTGTTGATCGCTGGTACAAAGAGTTCAGTCTCGGATGTGGTTCGCTCCAGGATGACTTTCGTGAAGGACGTCCAACTTCGGTCACTTTGACAGAAACCATCGATGCTGTGTGTGAACGGATTAAGCAAGACCGACATGTGATGAACCGTGAGATTAAGGCATCCTTGGGTATTAGTATGACAAGCATGAATAAGAAATTGCATGTTCATTTGGCTGTGAAAAAAATTTGTTCTCGTTGGATCCCACATAGTTTGACGAATGCTCAAAAAAGGCTCGTACGAATCTATAAAAACATTCTATAAGTAATTATTAACAATCATAATACATGTTTCCGTCGACATACCATTAAGTAGCAAACGGGAAACTTCTCTTAGATCACTGAACTGTGCACGATATAATTCATATATGTGACAGCGCATAGAGAAAGGGACCTAAGGGTAAAAAAATCAATTTTCATTTTTTTTTGATGTGGACAATATCTGAGCATCGAATGAGACCGATCCCATGCCCCAAAAGTGTTCCCTCCCAGAGATATGCGCGTTTTATGAAAGTGATGGTACACCAAAGATACACGTATTGAAATCTTTTAAATGGCTCTCCTGAACAAAACTGGTTTTTACCCTTAGATCCCTTTCTATTTTGCGCGTCACATATGCAGAAAGGCTTTTGCATTTGTCACAACTGAAATATGTTTTTACACATATTAAACTTGGGTTTACTTCTATCATACCATAGCGGTCATGAAATGCTAAACATTGTTTTTTTTGGTACCCCTATGTCAATGTTTAAATCGGACGGATTTTCGGCTCTGGGCGTCCGTCACCCCAAATGTATCCAAATGACAAACATATTTTTTTTGGGTTGATATACAGGGTGGGCGATTTAAAGTTGAATCGGCTGTAAGAAAAATTACTGAATATTTTGAACAGCGCCGTTTTTTAAAATTTCTGGTTTTATTGGAAATTTTGAACTTTGTCATTTAAAATTGGAACACAACTGGCTAAGCAGTACATCATCCGATCAACCTAACTTTTAGTAAGTTCTTGATTGTTTCGGGTCGTATCTCTTCAATGGCAACTTCGATTTCATGTTTCAACGTTTCTATTGTCTCTGGATACTCTGCGTAACATTTATCACTAATAAATCCTCACAGAAAATAATCTAAAGGGTTCAAATCACAGCTCCGAGGCGGCCAATTTCGGCTGATTGTTCGATTTTTAAAAGCAGTGAGTAAAACATAGATGGTTGCGTTGGATGTGTGACATGTGGCCCCGTATTGTTGAAACCAAATGTCGTCCATGTCATTCTCTTGAATTTTTGGAAACAAAAATTCGTAGAGCTTGGCGGGGTAACGCTCATCGTTGACGGCAATGGCTCCTCCATGTTTATTTTGAATGAAAAATAGACAAATGATGCCGCCAGCCATAAATCCACACCAAACAGTGACTAAAGTAGTTTTTAATGCACCACCTGTGGGTTATCTGAACCGCATATGCGCAAATTTTGCTTACTAATATAGCTATCGAGATGAAATAAGCTTCATCTGAAAACACGATTTTTCTGTAAAATTTTTCATCTTCTGCCAAATAATCTTCAATTGGGCGAAGCGCAAAACACATCGGATGGTATTCCATCATTATTAAACAAAAAAGTTCAACCTTTTGAAAAAAATAAAATCACTTTTTAACAGCTGATTAAAATTTAACATTTTAAATGGCCCACCCTATACGAGTTTCTTAACAAATTATGCAGAAAAATGCATTTTGGGTGATACATGGAAAAGTATGCACAAATCAATGTCATTTTATAGCAAAATGCTTGACTAGCAAAGATATTAGCTCAAAGTTACTTTCAGACTGACATCAACAAATATGCATTTGCATAGAATTCCGCTCCCTAGTTAAAACTAATAATTTTTTAAATTGCACATGACGACTCCTTGTGGTCATATCTACCTACTGTAAAAAATATTGCATTGATATCTCCACACTTTTATTAAAAAATAATTACATGACACTCTTAATGTTTAAGAGTCGTTCGAATGATGTTTGAATCTATTATTGAGATTTGCTTTGAGTTAATACGAGGGTTGTTATTTATATTTCGGGTCCGGCTATAAAAACACAATAAGTTACTACTGAAAATGGTTTTATTGTTTTTCAAAATATTCTCCTTTAAGATCAATACACTTTTGCATGCGCACAAACCAATTTTCGAAGCACTTTTTCCACTCCGCTTGAGACACCTCCAAAACATGATTTTTGAACGCTTCTACAGCTGCTTCGTGCGATGAAAAACGTTGACTTCGCATTTTTTTCTTAATGCTAGGGAATAAGAAGAAGTCATTGGATGCCAAATCAGGGCTGAACTACGGTGGATTGCCCATTAATTCGACATCTTGAGCTCATCGTTTTAGCTGATGTGTGAGCGCTCGCATTGTCGTGATGCAAAATGATCCGTCTTCTTTTATTATTTTTCCTCATTTCTTCGAACACTGTTGAGAAACAGATGGTTGTATACCACTCAGAATTGTCCGCCCTACGTTCCACTAAAGGCACTGTGGCAACATGGCCGGTTATATCGAAGAAAACGAAGACTTCAGACAAACAAATTGTGGTGTACCGCTCAGAACTGACCGTCTTACGTTGCTCAAGCGAAACAGTCGCCACACGACCAGTTTTGCCAAAGAAACAGACGACGATTTGCTTCGATGTACTTCTTCCTCGAACAATTTTTGTTGGATTTGGCTCGTCTTGAAAGACCCATACGGTCGATTGCTGTTTTGTTTCGGGTTCATATGCATAGATCCATGATTCGCCACCTGCGACAATGTTAAACACGGCCTTTGAGCTACCGCAGTTATACTTTTTCAACATCTCTGCACCAATTCATACGAGCCTTTTTTGAGCATTCGTCAAATTATGTGGGATCCAACGAGAACAATTTTTTCACGGCCAAATGAACGTGCAATACCTTATTAATGCTTGTCATACTAATGCCCAAGGATGCCTCAATCCCACGGTATGTCACATGTCGGTCTTGCTTAATCAGTTCACGCACAGCATCGATGGTTGCTGGCAAAGGGACCACAGTGGGACGTTCTTCACGAAATTCATCCTGGAGCGAACGGCGTCCGAGACTAAACTCTTGGTACCAGCGATTAATAGTGGTTTTTAATGGTGCTTCATCGCCAAAAGTCGAAACAAGTTGATTTAAACACTCTTGTCTCGATAACCCACGTTGAAAATCGTAAAAAATCATCGCACGAAAATGTTCACGGGATAATTCCATTTTTTGACTGAGATGAATTTTTCAACACACTGTAAACTAAAGAATTCGCCCTCAAGTGACAAAACGTTCTGAGTGAAGTTATGCTAAAAAATGTCAAAGTTTCCAATGGAATTTCCAGCTTGTATCTGGAAACACTTGTATAGTCAGGGCCCGAAATAGAAAAAGCAACCCTCGTATACTTGTTCAACAAGTGTGATATGTAAAATTTAAAGAAAATTTCTCTACTTATTTTTCCGTTGAACACGCAATATTTATGGTCACGCTACAGGACGCATGCATTCAAAACTACGTCATTAAAGCAATTTTTCACATTTCCATTAACTCTGTTCCGCCTCTCTTCTAGGCAGACGTAATTGAGCCAGTATTTATGAGGGCCATTTAGGAAGCGACTTAATTTTCCTAATTTTCGGCCAAAAGAATCAACTTCAAAAACGATTCTAAAACAATTTGTGGCCATTTTGGTGGCATGTTAAAAACGAATATATTCCTTAAAACAATTCTCGTAAATGTCGAAAAAAAACGAAAATAAAACAAATGGATTTTTACCCTAAACAGAAGAAACAAAGAAACAGCACGTTGAGTGAAATATATTTCAATTTGTACACTAGTCGGCAAAAAAAAAACAAGAAAAGACGTCGTTCAGTTAGGCCAGACAGAATAACCGTGAAATTGCTACCAAAATGACGCAGGGGTCTGCGAATTCCACAGCTAAATCTTGAAAATAAATCTACATTTAGATTCGTAACGAAATTTGCTCTCCTTTGAGAACCCATCCATATTTACGTCCATATTTACTAAATCGTATCCAATTGAAATTGAGAATATATAAATTGAAAAACGCAAATTCAAATTGCGAGAATACGAATTTCAATTGAGAAAAAACAAATTGAAACGAAGAAAATACTAAATTCAGAAATGTAAATTGAAATTGAGAAAATACAAATCAAAATTTAGAAAATACAAATAAAAAATAAAAAAAGCAACTTGAAATTGAGAAACGTAAATTGTAACTGCGAAAATACAAATTAACCTTGGCAAAATACAATTTTAAATTGCGAAAATACAAATTGAAATTGAGAAACGCATTTTGTAATTGAGAAAATACAAATTGAAAAAATACTAATTAAAATTGAGAATATACACATTTAAAATGGGAGAATACAAATTGAAAATGCGAAACGCAACTTTAAATTGAGAAAAGCACATTTTTGCTGAGAAAATACAAATTAAACTTGGGAAAATACAAATTGAAATAGCAAAAATACAAATTGAAATTTAGACAAGTAAATGGACAATAGACAATTCAGAAAATACAAAATGAAATTGAGAAAACAACAAATTGAAATGGAGAAAATACTAAATTGATAAATGTAAATTGAAATTGAGAAAATACAAATTAAAGTTGTGAAACGCATACTAAAATTGAGAAAATACAAATTGAAATTGAGAAACGCATTGTGTACTTGAGAAAATACAAATTGAAATTAGAAAACTTGAATGGTAATTAAATTTAGAAGCGAAAATTGAAATTGAGAATATTTAAATTAAAAATGAAAAAATACAAATTGAAATTAAGAAAATACAAATTCAAATTGAAAAACGCATATTGTAAGAAAATACATATTGAAGTTAAGAAACTTTAATGGTAATTGAGAAAATACAAATTCAAATTGAAATTGAGAAAATACAAATTCAAATTGAGAAACGAAAATTGAGAAAATCCAAATTAAAATTGAGAAAATCAAAATTGAAATTGAGAAAATACAAATTAAAAATGAGAAAACACAAATTGGTAATAAGAATATATAAATTGAAATAGAGAAACGTTAATTGAAATTGAGAAAATACAAATTGAAAATATACAAATTAAAATTGAGAAAATACAAATTGAAATTGAGAAAATACAAATTGAAATTGAGAAAATACAGATAAAAAAATACAAATACATATTGAAAATGGGAAAATACAAATTGAAATTGGAAAAATTCAAATTGGGAAAATAAAAATGAAAACTGGGAAAATACAAATTAAAATTGAGAAAAGGAATTTGATATTAAAAATCTCATTTCAATATATACTCCAATATACTCCAATTCGAACGCTCTTTGGGGATAACTTGTTAAATGTTGTACTGCTCTAGTCATTGTACGCAAACTTTTGAGTAGACACATTTCGTGTATTGTGATTGGTTAGTTCCTTCAAAGTAGCTTTAATTTGATATGTCAGCATACTCGGTTTATTTTGCAAAGAAACCTAATAATTTGTTTGTAACTACCTAAACTATTTTAGCTAGACTCACCATTAATTAAGCCGATCAGAATCATCAGATGATTTGATTTAACGGGTGATTTGATTTTGACGTTTAAGAAAATCGGATAAAATAGTATAATAGTATAACTCGTAATCAGAAACTAGCTGAAATTTCGACCCATTTTAACATGGGCATATTAGTACAAAAAACAACGATATTTTCTCATAAATTCAAATGTGACATTTATTTTAGAATCTGGGTAAATTGAGAATCCTATCAAGGAGTACAAAAAACAATGTTTAGTTTGATTTTCTGCACATTCAAAAATGCAGGGTATAATATACTCGTAGTTAGCGACGACCGACTTTTGCTTATTAACTAGTTTTTTTTATTAAATACACAAACCTCTATTCGTAGCAATTGCTTTTAATGTATTCTAAACAGGGTTTAAAATGCTAACGCAATTTTAGTCAAAAGTACAGAATTTGTCAATTAGTTTTAGCATAAAAAAGTCAAAACTAATATGCGAACAAATGCTAAAACTAAATTAGTCGTAATATTCAGTTAGCGTTAGCAAAATAAACTAACGGTAACCAAAATATGCATATATTATTAGCAATGGAAGAAGAAGCAACTGCTGATTTTGCTAACGTCTTTGCTAAATTGTGCTAATTTGGTGACTAATTTCGACTTGTGTGTTTGGTTCGGTTTTTGTGTGTAACCGAAAATTGTGTTCGGCTCGAGTACGGTGTTGCCTACCTTTGATAGACAATAAGTTGCGTTTTTAAAAAATCGCATGATACAATATTGCTGTGCGTTTCTGTAGCTGTTAAAGGTATATATATAAAAACAAGTGAAATTAATAGCACAGAAATAATTCGAGGTAGGTACTCGTATATATTTACATATTGTTTATACATATAATATAATGTTATGTACAATGACTAATAAATCACTGCATAATGCAGTCCACATGGTTAGATCCGTTTAACTTCCAACGGGAATGTTATATGTTCCACATTTAACATTGGATTGAGGAAATGCATAACGAACTCTGAAAATGCTGAAATAATAAATATTCGTAGAATAAATAGTATGACTGTTTAACAATTTTTTAATTTTTGAAGGCTATTTATTTAAAAAATCTTGTATCAGAAATCCCACTACGGTACCACTATTGGATACTTTGCGTCATGTTCTGTTGACAACACTGAAACCAGCTAAAATTTTTTGCTAACGAAAAATGGTTAGTCAAAATTAGCAGCACATTAGTCAATTGTGGTTAGCAGGGGTGTGTCATTTTTTGACTAACGCTAATGCGAGCTAACGTTGGTCGGACATTAGTTTTAGCTCTGGCTTGTGGAAAAGATTGTTAGCATTAGTTTAGCAAAATGATGCTAATGGTTAGCGGACTGGTGCTTTTAAACCCTGATTCTAAATGTATATTAATGGTATCAGTCTGATTGAGTAAATATTTTCCAAAATACTAAAATCGTAATGACGGTTTAAGCCGATTTTTTACTTTTTAAAAAACCCGACAGTTGTTTTTTTTCTGAAAACAGGCTTTAAAAAAAACACCGAAATGCCGGTTTTCTGAAAACCGCGTTTTTTTAGACACTCTAATTGTGAGCATTTTTGCATAAGGCTTGATTTTAAACTATGTATAAAATGGGTTTACGCTATGGATCTATTTGGAAACTCGGTTTCTTAGCTCTTCCCATTTACAAATTATTCAATCCGATCTCTGTTATTCCGCACATCTGTCTGTAGTTTGAGCGAGGTCGCGCTTAACATGTGACTTCCAGAGCGGAAAGGTTTTATAGGGGCCACACCTTACTAGGTATAATTATAAGTATATAAGTAGATCATACTTAATGCTCTATGCTTCATTTAAGGTAGATTTAATTAAAATTCAAATGTTTCCTCTATAGAGGCAGGTCTACAAATCGTAAAGGTCATTTGCATGGGGGCTTTTTAACACAAGTGAACAAATTAAGATGGGCCATGCCGATGCTTGTAAAAGTATACCCTTCATCATAGATTACGGTCCAATATTTTGTCAAGGGGACTGACACCGTTCTCTTTTTTAAAATGATGTGTTTCTTTTATTAATAAAGTAAACCAACTACTATCGTCATAGCGATATTAGTTCACGAGATGCAGGCTTTCAAAGTTTAGGGTTGTATGGGCGGGGCCACGCCATTTTGTCCCATTTTAACACAATTATTTCAATAATATTCATTGATTTCATTCTGTTTAAAGTTTACAACGATCGGTTAATTATTTTGGCCATAAATGAGATTTTTAATGGAGACGTGGCACCGACCGCTTTTCCTTTAGGATGTGTTCGATCCAGGGCAACGTTATATGTTGTAACGGTCTGTTTATGAATGTGGTTCGACTGTTAAACGACAAACAGCTGATTTAGATTTACCCAACCCATCAGTCGTACGAAAACCAAGTCGCTTTAAAACGTAAGCATTTCAGTAGAAATTTTGGTTTATGTATGTCAAACAGAACTGTTAACCCTATTCTACCCGAAAGTGAGAGAGGGGTCCATTATTTTCGCAATTAATGCGGTTTATAAAGAAGGGCGTGGCACCACCCACTTTACCTCCAGGGTGAGATTCGATTCATGCCAACGTCATATGCTTCCAATATCGTTGTCATATATCTAATAGTTCATGAGACATAGTGTTTATAAGATCAGGATCGTTGATTTTTCCAGAGATTGAGCCAGCCCTTGTGTGGGGAAAATTTCGGCCTCTTGACCGATCTGGACCATTTCCAATTCCAACCGCTGCATTCCATCAACGCATGTTACTGCAAAATTGCAGCCACTTAGTTTTAAAAGTGCAACCCGTAGAATGTTTTTAATAGACCGACAGAAGGACATGTCTAGATCATCTTAGAATTTTACGACGTTAAAGAATATATAAAATTTATGGGATCTTCGAATAGCATTTTGAGGTGTTGCAAACAGAATGACGAAGTGAATCCTATCGACAGGGTGTCTCCTTATGTTTTCAGAGGTCCATCTGCAAGAGGAGACTAAGGTCCTTACCGTGCACAAATACAACTTTTTGTTGACTTAGCAGTATCTGCTTGGGTGTCTTTGCAGTCGTCAATCCAACCACCATCGCATGAAGGGGATGCCTCCGCTCTGGCAGATCTTAATGATCGAGAGGTCCAGCGGTACAAGATAGAGCCTTTAGATTATCGAAACAATCGGGCAGGTCTGAATGACATTCATGCTGATGAAGTCACAGCAGCAGTTTCCAGCTATAGCGTGAATGTATTGCTAGGAGAACATTCCCCGGAGATTTCACCAAAGAACAAGACGTTACCTCGACAGATGCTCGTGGTTCTGGCTCAGTTGAGATCTGGATGGTGCAGACACCTCAATTCGTATTGGGCGCGAATCGGGGCTAAATTCCCGGGCGTTTGACCTGCCAGCCATCAACGACCACATGACGTCCTGCACCCCTTCAATTGTCCGGCCAAGCCCACTCAGCTGACTCCCTGGTCTCTTTGGACACATCCAGTTTAAATGACGCGTTTCCTTGAAAGATGACCAAGCTTCGGCAAAAAGTCGCTAATGCCACTATGCTAAATCTGAATTTGAGACTCAACTCAGAGGGAGCCTTTGTGTAGGGCTATAAGAAAACGTGGACATGGGGATATTCAAAAACACTGGCAGATTTGATTAAATTTTATCATATTAATGAAAGGTCTCGTAAAACGCACTATGTAAAATTTGAGAAATATGCTACTTCTAGAACGTAAGGAGTATCTTTGTATTAGGTCTATATATTGGGACTTTGTATTGAGTCTATGTGACTTCTGGAGCGGCAGCACCTCTAATGGCGAGGGAGCTTGGTATGGGGCTCATTTGAAAACATGGATCGATATATTTCTATTTCAGCAGGATTACTAATTTAAACTAGCAGGACCTCAAAGTGGGAGGAATCTTTGTGGGGATTTTATAAAAAATATGGACCAAAATATTAAAATTTTACCAGATATCGGTTGCTCGTAACACTTTATGATAAAGTGTGGTTAAAACCAGATGTAATAATTGGATTTTGCAAATGCAGGTCGGGAATCGGAAAGGCCTTTGCAGGGACTAGTCAACAGTCAAAATGTACTCGGGATGCGATAATTTTTTCTGTGTAGATAACCTTGACATGAGCTCGAAAAACGCAATAAAAAATTTTTTTTTCGTTTGGTTTTTTTTTTATTTTTTTTTTTAAATTTTAAAAATTTTTTTTTGGTTAATTTGTTTCGTCCGGCATAACTCGGGAACCACTAGCCCGATTTAATTGAATTAAATTTTAAAAAATTTAAAATTACAATTCCCTTAATCTGTTCATATATTGTTTTCCTATACAAGCAACAGTTTCCAAGTTAAAAATGAATATATAAAGGAAAAAACTTATTTTTTGCCTAAAAATTTAAATTTTTTTTTTTTAAAAAATCCATAAAAAATCCAAAATGAAAAAAAATGTCAAATCTTATTACTTTTACGTAAAGCCACATAACCTATGAGCAAAATGAGGCAAAGATCATGATCTATGCACGCTTTTCGCTTTTATTCGCAATTGAGTAAAGGTATGAATTTCAAAAATTTGCTCGACATATGCACAACTTTGTCTATGGTGAGGTTTTTTCTTTTTTATTACAAAAAAAATTAAAATTTGTTGGGTGACAAAAATATATGACTTTAAACCTTTAAACCTTTACTCAATTGCGAATAAAAGCGAAACGCGTGCATCGATTTTCATGATCTTTGTCTCATTTTGCTCATAGGTTATGTGACTTTACGTAAAAGTAATAAGATTTGACATTTTTTTTCATTTTGGATTTTTTATGGATTTTTTAAAAAAAAAAAATTTAAATCTTTAGGCAAAAAATAAGTTTTTTCCTTTATATATTCATTTTTAACTTGGAAACTGTTGCTTGTATAGGAAAACAATATATGAACAGATTAAGGGAATTGTAATTTTAAATTTTTTAAAATTTAATTCAATTAAATCGGGCTAGTGGTTCCCGAGTTATGCCGGACGAAACAAATTAACCAAAAAAAAATTTTTAAAATTTAAAAAAAAAAAATAAAACAAAAACCAAACGAAAAAAAAATTTTTTATTGCGTTTTTCGAGCTCATGTCAAGGTTATCTACACAGAAAAAATTATCGCATCCGGAGTACATGAAATTTTTTTCATTTTGTTGAGTAGTGTAATTTTTTCAAATTTTTGGTTTGATTGGAAAGGTTGAACTTTCGTCATTTAATAATAGAACACAAAATCATTCATACACGCAGAAAAAAGTATGGTTGTGGTGACAATATTCGAAGAGGATAATACTATTGTTGGGTATATGGTTGTGGTACAACAATATTATGATCCTCACAACAATAGTATGATTCAAATACAACCATACTATGATCCTCACAACAATAGTATGATTCACACATAACCATACTATGATCCCCACAACCATAGTATGATTCACACTCAACCATACTATGATCTCCACAACCATAGTTTGATCCTCACAACCATAGCATGTTTCATATACAGCCATAGTATGATCCTCACAACCATACTATGATTCACACGCAACCATGTTATAATCCCTACAACCATAGTATGATCACACCAATATTATTTATTAGAATTTGGTTAAGTTGTCAACAATAGATTTGAATTATGAAAATTATTCAAAAATACATTTAATTCAAAATAATAGGGAGTGATTTATTTCACAATAGAAAAAAAGCTTAAATAAACGTAAGCGTTTTTATTAAAAATATTTCCGTTTAAAAAGGCAAAGCAGCTTCTTTAAAAAAATTTAATTTCGATAAAAAAGTACTATTATTGCATTAGATCCGTAGCATTTGTTCTTAAAAGCATATTAAAATGAAGAAAAATTTCAATCATACAGAATGATTGCCGTAATCATATTATGATTAACATAAAACGCAAAACACAATACATTTGTCGCACCAACCATATTTATATTGTTGCTATAACCATATTTTCATTATTAAATTTGGCAATCATACTATTGTTACATTTCAACAATATTATTATACTATTGTCAAAAATAAATTCAGTTAACAATGCTATGGTTGCGACGAACATACTTTTATAGCGGAGAACATATTATTATTGCCGTGACCATGTAGTAGCCATGTTTTTTCTCTGCGTGTATGACTACCACAACTGGCTCGGCAGTACCTACTCCCATCAACTCACTTTTTTTTGTACATTTTCGATTGCTTCGGGTCGAATCTCTTCAATGACAATCAGTTTTCGACTCAGAATCGATTGGCACAAAAAACACGAGTTTTATCTTTATTCCTGGTGTTACAAAGTAAGACATAAAATCCTACACCACAGTGTAATGACAGTGTTATGGCGATGGCCATTGTGTGTGCTCAAAATACCTGTAGACAAGTGTAATGAATTGATAAATGGACACCAAAAGGATGGCCAGCACAAAAAAAAGAAAGTATTGAGTGCAATGTATTCTTAAATGATCCCCAGAGAAAACAAATGGGCTTCAGAACAAATAGAGCGAGCAACAGAGAAAGAAAAGTACCACAGCAGCACCAACAACAACTAAAGAAGACATAAATTTGTCGCTTTGCTCCTGTGGGAATTTATGGCTGTTAAAGAGATTTTCAGGCGACTCGCATTTTGAGTACGCCGCAGTCACAACCAAATTGTTTCCAAATTAAGGATTAGCATTAATAGGACGACAACACGAAAAGGGGGGCAACAGCTAATGGAACACACACACATACACGCTTATGCTGCACGCTGATATCCTTTGGTGTTTGACACAGCATGCTTTCACTCTCACAGCGAATGTCGTGGTGGTTGGAGCGGTGATGGTGGCCTTTCTGCTCTATTTGATGATTGTGGCCTGTCAATTGAAATGAGTGTGGCGAGCAAGGAGTCATCTCAATCGTTGCCCCATCATGCAGACGAGCTAAACTACGGGGGAGATATGCTTCGAACGGGCACAAAGCGAGACACCGAACAATTTCGAGAAAATACAACAATTTGTCGAAAGTGTTTGCAACTAAAGTCAATTACACACCAAGTGAGTTTGGCAATGGACGGACTATGAGCGTGTGCGTCTGTTTGTGTGCATTGGAAACATTAGGTATTAATTAATTAAGTGTTTTCTTTTGTCTCTGCCTCCCCCCCAGTCCATCTTTAACCCCATCCCCCAAAAAGAGACAAGAGACAAGAAAACACTCTATATCTTCATGGGGTTCAATTAAACTGGAACATCAACTCCGCTTTTTATAGTCGGTCAAAAATAAAGTAAATTTCTATTTGGGTTTATGGACACCATTAAGTGTTCAAATATATATAAACCATTAAATGGACATCTCTGCTTTTGCTTTAAGTCTGGCTCTAAAAGGCAGCATTTAAACGATAAATATATGTTTCTTAAATAAAAGTACTTACTTGACCTGACCTCTTCTAACTTGCAGTTTAGAGGTATAACAGGGTCTTTGCCCGTAGCATCGGTTCTGGACTATGGTTTTTGCATAATTGGGATGAACAACAGATTTTCTTAGGATTTTCTTTATGGAGTCCTAACTCCTTGACGGGAACCAGTTGGCATAGATTGGAATTTTAGCTGTAGTCACTAAGTTTCGTCCAGTTCTCATACATGTCCGCACCATTGCATTTTATAAACTTTTTTGTCAATAGCATCTGTTTGTAGGCTGCTTTTCGTAACTTCGGATGGGCCGTAGTTTTACACTCTCCACCATGGATTGTGTTGTATTATGTCATTGCCAGCATTGGGGTATATGGTTGTTGGTCGTGGGTCCATGTTTGACAGAACTACATTTTGAGGGCGCTATGAACAGTTGTCCTGCTCAGACTCGTGAATTCATTGTTTTGGAGAAACCATACGTCCATTGTTGAGGGGGCACTAGGAAACCCGTAAATTCGGTCCTAAAATATAGAAAAAATTTAAAAGTTAAAGAATATAATATATTCTATTCTATAATACGTATATATATTCACGAATCACGAAGTACCCGAAATGCATTTTGATTTGAAGACACATTTTCGAAAAAGGCTTCAACAATCTTAACGCGCTACAGAATTTTGTACCTCTCCCTGGTTGAATACGTCAAACACTAGAGCAAAGAAATGTCAAAAATAAGTTGGGCACAGAACTTGACGTGAAGGTGGACTCACAATTTACATTGTTTGTTATGGTTGGACCACCCTTTATCAATTGCATCTAACTCAAATGCAACATAGTGCGTTATGAGCGATTTATAAACAACCCTATCAAAGCTTGACAATATTGATGAATCTTTTGCTAAAGGTCCTTCCGATTTTAGGTACTCCCACTCGACAGGCCACTTTTAAATTCGAGCGACCTTAAACTATTTGGGTCGGGATTCATATATGTGACGCGCAAAATAGAAAGGGACCTAAGGGTAAAAACCAGTTTTGTTCAGGAGAGCCATTTTAAAGATTTAAATACGTGTATCTTTGGTGTACCATCACTTTCATAAAACGCGCATATCTCTTGGAGGGAACACTTTTGGGGCATGGGATCGGTCTCATTCGATGCTCAGATGTTGTCCTTTTCAAAAAAAAAAATAAAAATTGATTTTTTTATCCTTAGGTCCCTTTCTTTATGCGCTGTCACATATACAGATTAGTGAGGAAATTCCGCTGTTCCACACAGAGTAAATATATGTCGATGTTCAAAGGGACCTTTAACCTATTGGCCATGACCTCAAATATTGTAGAATCGTTTAATTAGAGCTATTTTTTGATTCGCTACTAAAAACTTTTGTTGTTTTTTAGTCCCTTTATGCCCATTTGGGCCCCTATGGGCAACATATTCGGATTTGTGAGATAATTATACTGTTTCTAGATACTAATATGCGGGACGGTTTTTGGGCCCCAGAGCACATAAACCCCACCCTAGGTCATGGCTTTCGATTTAGCTAAATCGTAAAATTATTGCCATATTCGGATTCTTCTAAAAATTTAATTTTTTTTGAATACCCATATTTCCTTGCTCGAAGGGACCAATTTTCCGGCACCCTGGGGACCTTAAATCATAGGTCTTGAACTTAAAATTAGTCGACTCGTAAAATGAATATGATATTTGGATGCGTAAAGAAATTTTAATGTGTTTTAATGCCCATATATCAAGAAGGCCGATATTTGGGTCCCTTAGGCCGTTCCGTGGCAATGTTTCATTGGATTTTAAAAAGTTCATGGGTCAAACGAATAGTGTGGCCATTAAAATAGCTCAAACGGTGGCATTGCCCAATTTTTCAAGAAGAACAAGTTGACAAAACTAACCGGTTTCGATACTATCACCCCTCCCAATGAGGTCCAGGTCAAAAAAGATGATGGTTCGAAGGCACCAATTTTTCAGCACTCTAGGGACCTTAGATCCATTGGATCAAGAACTTAAAATTAGTCGACTCGTAAAATGAATATGAAATTTGCGTAAAGATGCGTAAAAAAGTTTTAATGTGTTTTAATACCCATATGTCCATTAGGGCGTACCTCAAAAAAAAAGTTCGCCGTACACCTTCGAATATGAAGTATTATTGAAAGGTAGTTTCAAAATTTTTTTTTTTATTTTTTTATGCCGAACGTAGGGGTCGCGCTTTTACATTTTTCTATATGACTTCTGCATTTATAAACGGATTTTAAAGTGTGATACATCGATGTTTTTGTCTCGACGAGGCCGATTTTTTTGTCTTTGAAGTCATTGAGCTCAAGCACCCCGCGCGAGCTTTAATTTTCTGATATTAGAGTGGTACATTAGGGTAGTAGCAACTGAGATATGATGGGTAAGTACCAGAAGGGGGTGCTTGAGCTCAATGACTTCAAAGACAAAAAAATCGACCTCGTCAAGACAAAAACATCGATGTATCACACTTTAAAAACCGTTTATAAATGCAGAAGTTATATAGAAAAATGTAAAAGCGCGACCCCTACGTTCGGCATAAAAAAATAAAAATTTTTTTTTTGAAACTACCTTTCAATAATACTTCATATTCGAAGGTGTACGGCGAATTTTTTTTTTTACTTGTAACCTGGTACGCTCTAATGTCCATAGTTCAAGAAGGCCGATATTTGGATCCCTAGAGCCGCTCTGTGTTGCAAATTGGCACAACTTTGATATATATAAGTAGATACATACGAGTATTCGGCTTTGTTAGAAAATTCTACTCTCATATGGCCCGGATACTCATATGGGAGACAGTTTTTAGTCCCCAAGGCCCATAGACCACACCATATATGGTCCGAATCCCGAATAGATCAAGGACTCCAATTTAACCGAATCGTAAAATTAATGTCATATTTAGATTCTTCATAAAATTCCACTGCTTCTGAGAACTTTTATTTTCTATTTCGAAGGGACCTTATTTATATTCATATAAACATGATGTTCTGATTCGAGACGAAATTTTATGGTTTCTTAATTCCCATATGTCCATTGTTTAAAAAGGCCGATTTTAGGTCCTTATATAGTCCATATACGACTAGGGACAAGACCTCAAATTTCTCTAAGCCATAAAATAATTACGATTTTTTGATGCGTGACAAAATTTTATTGATTTTTTTAAGCTTCATATGTACATAGCTCAAGGAAGTCGATTTTTGGGCCCCTTACGCCTATTTGGGCCTATATGGTCCGAATCCCGAATCGGTCCAAATCCTAAAAATAGGTACATATTTGGTGTTATGAGCAGCTTCGAAGTTTCTGCATACCCCTCCCTATATCCTCGAATATAAGGAGAAGGTACGATATTCGGCTACTTCTGTCCCTCGGCCCTAATGACCATGCCTATTAATGGGAAAGTTAAAAAATCTATGCCTAGCACTTTAAAGAAATCTGAATTAAGGGTTAATAATCAAAGAAAAATGTCCAAATATTTAAATTTTGATTAGGTCTTTTTTTAATCCCTTAAAGGCGACTTAAAGGGATAGCGTAAGGACTGAGTTTCCCACTCCGACAAAATCAACGGTGGCAACTGTGGAAATGAACCTAGCCACCAAATCGAACAAGACAGATTTAGTGGATTCGTTTAAAGGTCAGCAGTTTGGTCACGGCAAATCATCGATCGGTATTGCGTAAAAGCTGGTCCAGTGTCACTATTTTCGATATCTACATCACTGTTATCCGATTAAATTCTTTAAAATGACTCATCATTGCAATTTTCTTTTTTCCTTCCTTAGATTACTAACACCGCCTACGCCGTTGTATTCTCGGTAGCCGCCCCATCATTGTTAGCTCTCCATTTATACCATCCACAGATCGTCCCATTAGAGCATATGCGGTTACTTTTCTTTAAAATGACTCGGTAAATTTTTGATTGGCCCCAACCTGTATTGTCGATTCTTTCTCAATTTGCAGCGGTAATTTTCATTTCGATTTCCTTATTTCGTACAACGGGTTTTTTAGGAAACCACCACCGGGGTTTTTTTTAGAATAATTCAAGGAAATTTTTTATCCCGTACCCTATCCACGTTTTCAACGGTGTCATTAGGACCTCTTTGCATTTAAATGGCGCTATTTTGGAAGCATGAAATGACCTTTTTACTTTTCAACACACGAAGCCGATTCGGTTGTCGTTAGTTCCGGATCATGTGGCCATTAAAGCTGCCCAAATGGTCTTAAAAACTGTTAGTATTGAAAATAATCCTACTTTGGTCGGCCCCTTCTTTAATGTTGGCTGCATCCCCTCCACAGCCTTAACAACTCCCACTATTATCACATGGCTTATTCCGGCAAAATGGATAACCATGGCATCGTCTGTGGCAAAGTTTAATAGGATCGTAAAAAGTTGGTTGGTAAGGTAAAAGCTCTAGCCATTGGCATTACCCAATTGTTCAAGAAGAACAAAGTGACACAACTTACCGGTTGTGTCACCTCATCCAATAGGGTCCAGGTCAAAAAAGTTGATGGCTCTGCGGAGATTGTGCAGGCCATAAATATTGTGGTTGCCACCGGTTTAGAGTAACACCTATTCTGGCCTCAAAATCTACTAAGAAATTATTGTTTCATAGACTAGTGCTTTGGTCCTAAATGGTGCTGGCGTCACTGATCTGAAATTGCTCTCGGTATGGTCTCGTTTGGGCTCCGAAGTTACCGAAGTTGAGTTTATGGACACTATTGGTGGCGTGGTGGTAAACGGTGGCGTGGTGGTAATGGTGGCGAAGTGTCCAAAACCTTTTGAAAAGTTTTGACCAAACAATATTAAATTTTCAAAACGGGCACTAAGGTTTTGTCTGCCAACCGCAGAGGTGACTATGTGACCGTGCAATAATAAACGCCAAGTCGGGTAAAAAGGAGGAACTCTTCTATGACGTTTTGTTGGTATACGTCGGCCGTCGCCCATACACCGCAGACTTGGTCTTGGAGAATGTAGGCATTGTCAAGAACGACAGAGGACTCATTCAAGTCAACGATCATTTCCAGTCTACCGTGTCCAATATCTATGCCATCGGCGATTGTATTAATGGTCCCATGTTGTTTAACAAAACCGAAGATAAGGCCATCATCGTGTCGTAGGCATGTTGGGTGGTCACGTGCACGTTGACTACAACTATGATCTCTTGTTTACACTTATCCCGAGGTGGAGTGGATTGGCAAGTCCGAAAAAGATTTGAAGCAGGAAGGCCTTAAATAGAAAGTAGGCAACATCCCCTTCATGGTTAATTCCAACAAGAAACCATTGTCTTCGTCATGGTTTTGGCTGAGAAGTAATTAATTTAGCAAGATTACTTCATATCAATAAAGCCGTTTGGGTCACGGAAAATATTGCCTCCGCTGAAGATGTTGCTCGTGTCAGCTATGTCCATACAATCTGTGTTATAGCTGCCTTTGGCAAGCCTTTCACCTTTTAAGTCATCCCTTTCCCCGTTTAGAATTACACAGAACCGACAATCGTGGGATTGGTGCTATGACGATGTCATTTGGGCAAACCTTTCACCTTTTAAGTCATCCCTTTTCCCCGTTTAGAATTACACAGAACCGACAGTCGTGGGATTGGTGCCATGGCGATGTCATTTGGGTGCATCCTAAGGGTGTGTTTTGATAGTTTGATGTGCCACATTTTACCAGCTTCCCACGAATAAAGGACGCACACATATTTTTCATAGATTCTTTAATTCTTCCTACGAATGGTTAAACAAATATGGGCTTAAAGTATCTCTTGTCTAACATCTTTCACCGCATAAAATTCATCTGATGTTTTTCTTCTATTCTAAGTTCCGACAAATGTTTTAAAATTTACATTTTTCTTAGTAAGAACTATTCTTATACGGCCATTAAAGTTGGCTGTTATGTTCTCTAGCGGTTTGTCTAAAGCCACACTGTTCCACCATTGATTAAAGACGTTCCAGTAGTATAATTGAGTACAACTTGCGGGAATGCTAAGAAGACACATATGTTTATCCGATTTTTCTGTTTTTAGCTCTAGAAGCAACATCTTACATTCAATCTACTTCGCATGAGATATTTTTATGGGCCAAGAAAAGAAGTTATTTAAATTGAAAATAATCAGTTCATCAGTTCATTTCTCCAACACATACATATATGTTCATTCGATTTTATTTGTTTAGCTTTAGAAGCCACATATTATTCAATCTTGATGAAATTTGGCACACGTAGGGTTTTTGGACCAAGAAACGACGTTATTAAAATTGAGAAAAATCGGTTCCGATTTTATTATAGCTCCCACACATCGGAGCTACATCGGTTTAGATTTTGATAAAGCTTCCACACATATATAGTTATGTTCATCCGATTTTATGTCTTTATCCATAGAAGCCACATATTACAGTCAATCTTGATGAAATTTGGCAGACATTAGTTTTTTTGACCATGGAAGGTTGTTGCTTAAATTAATAAAAATCGTTCCAGATTTCGATATAGCGCTCACATCATCCGACTTTTCTGTTTTTAGCTCTAGAAACCATATTTTTCATTAAATCTGAAATTTGACATGAATTAGTTTTTTGTGTCAAGAAACGACGTTATTAAAATGGAAGAAAATCGGTTTATATTTTGATATAGCTCCCACACATATACGTTCTTCCGATTTTATATTTTCTGCTCCAGAAGCTACATATTGCATCCAATCTTGATAAAGTTTGCCTCAAGTTAGTTCCTTATACTAAGGATGGACACAGTTGAAATAGCAGAAAATCGCTTTAGATTAAGATATACTCGTACTTAGTAGGGACATAAATACTGTTACAACATTGAACACACCCATTTCAATAGTAGAACTGAACATACCCCGTTAATGTCATATGGGTTTTGAAAGATAACCTCGATAGCGTTAGTCTGTAACGGGATTTTAAAATTGTTTCTACTTTCACCATGGAGTGGTCAGATAATGAGAACCGTATCGCTGTAATAGCGCCTTTCAAGTGTGAAATAAAAAAAACGATATTTTCAAAACGCTCCGGCCACTAGAGTTTAGCCGTATGTCCGTCTACCGATGCATAAAACTGTTTGAGGAGACTGGAGATCTGAAATACCGCCACCGGTTGGGCCGCCCACGCTCTGTGCGAACACCGCATGTCATCAAAGCAGTTAAATCAAGAATTCACAGAAATCCCCTCCGAACACAGAAAATCATGGTCCGTGAGATAAATATCACGCAAAGCTCCATGAGTCGAATCATTAAAAAAGACTTGGGACTTGGCGCTTTTAAACGACGTACCGGACATTTATTGACTGCAGCTTTAAAAAAAATAGGATTGAAATATGCAAACGTCTTTTGGTGAAGCACGCTGATAACTTGCACAGAAAAATTTTGTTCACCGATGAAAAAAATTTTACCGTTCAGGAAAAGTTTTGCAAGCAAAATGATACAGTGCATGCGTGGTCATCTAAGGAAGCATCTGAACTGATCCCAATGGTGAAAAAGGGTCATCACCCAGCCTCAGTCATGGTTTGGTGGGGTGTCTCTTACTGCTGAAAACTGACCTGCATTTCTGCGAACAAGGAGTCAAACATCGGCCAAAGTTTACCAAGAAGCCGTTTTGGTTGCTGTCGTGAAGCATTTTAACAATTCCCTGTTTCAAAACCAGCCATGGACATTCCAGCAGGATTCTGCGCCGGCCCATAAGGCTAAAACGTCACAGGCCTGGCTTCGAAACAATTTGCGAGCGTTCATTTACTCTGAAGAATGGCCCTCAGGCAGTCCAGATTTGAACCTATTGGATTACAAATTGTAGACGGTTTTAGAGGACAAGGTTTGTCGCAAAAGATACCCCAACATTGGATCTCTTAAGACTGATTTGGTTCGAGCTGTGGCCAATTTTCGAATGGACGAGGTTCGTGCAGCTATTGATGATTGGCCAGTGCGACTTAAGGCGTGTGTAAAGGCAAAAGGCGGACATTTCTAATAAGAAGATTCTTTTTGGATACAATATACATCAATAAATATATTAAAAAATATTTGATCCAAAAACATTCAGTACCTTTTATTTTACAGCATAAAACGTGTGTAACAGTATTTATGTACCTACTAAGTATAGCTATCACACATATATGCTGATCCGATTGTATAATTTTAAGTCCAGAAGCCACATATTTTATCCAATCTTGAAAAAATTTTGCCCAAGTTAGTTTTTTATGCAGATTAAGATATAGCTTCCACACATACGTTCCACCGATTTTACTAAAAAACAATAAATTTTCTCACAAATTTAAATATGCCATTAGTTTTAAATTTGAGTAAATTTAGAGAGGGGGTAGTATATTCGTATAATAAAGTCGGACATGTCCAACTTTAGATTATTTTACAATCTTAAATGCTGACTTTGTTCTTCTGGCTTTAAGGGAATTTGGGGTATATAAATCTCGTCTACGGTCTCGACGTTCCAACAGCCGGATAAAACGATCTTGTATTTCTTTCGTCCCGACGTCAGCCTTATAGTAGTATTCGCCAGCATAATTAAGTAACGCGTAAGTGTCGACTAACAGCTCGTGGTCCATGTTTTGATGCCGCAAATCTTATGTATTTATGTTGAAAGGAGGTACTAGAAATACAACTTTCTTATCGCAAAAAATGATAATAAATAATTTTTATTGTACGATTAATATTCATTACTTATTAATATCACTCATACGTCAATATTACAAATATACAGTGAAATTCCCCATTTAGCGTATGATTAATATACGTTAACAATTATTATCACTCATACGTCACTATCAGAAGGACGCATATTGCAAGTTTTTTTAATACGCGTATGCAGTTTAAACTATGTAAGTGATTTAGAATACTGAGTTTTGTACAGTTGTTGCTGCAAAATAAGGCCCCTAACTATTTTGTTGCTGAAAACTTAAAAGTGTTAATTTGATTCAGCTTATGATGAAGTGTATGAGTATTCTAAATTGGTCATTTCGGAACCTCTCAAAACATCTATCGGAGATCCAAAATATTGATCAACATATCGTAGATTTTTGTGGATGAACCATGATATAAATTGGGAACATAAGTGTGGACGCACCTATAAAAAATCTAAGCATACCATTATTTAGACCCTCAGTCTGATCTTTGACATTTTAACGATTATTTCAGGCATCGTTTCTATGCCTGTAGGCCGACCTCTCCTCTTTAAAAATTTAATTTCGTGTATATGTATTTTCTTTATGTTTTTTCAGATTATATAAAAACACTTGGAGAATAAATAATGGAGAGATTTACAACTAAACAAAGAACCAGAATAATAGAATTTTATTATTTAAATCAGTGATCAAATATTTTAACGCAAAGTGATGAGAGATGAAGCTCATTTTCGCTTGAATGGTTTTTTTAATAAGCAGAACTGTAGGTTCTGGGGTTCTTGAAATCCAATTCCCATTGGGCCTTACTTCTTCGAGAATGAAGATGAAACTGTTGTAACCGTAAATGGAGAGCGGTATTGTTTTATGATAGTACATTTTTTACGTCCTGCTCTTTAAAGTAGACCTGAGATGTTCTATCATCAGGACGGAACCACTGCCCACACTGACCGAGACACAATGACAATTTTAAGTCAAATTTTTGGAGGGCGAATAATTTCCAGAAATTCAGAAATTATTTGGCTAGAGCGATCGCCAGTCAATAACCTGAAAAATAAATAAAAAAAACCCCATGGTAACTTTTGGCCCTCCCTGTATTTGATCATATATTCTTGAAGCTTGTTAAAATATTTCGACATAATCATCTTTCCTTTGCATATGCACATATTTGGCTTGTACATCAAATTAAGTTTTGGTGCAGAGAGCGGCCAGTCGTTCATCTATGAATCAGGGGCAAGATTTTTACGTCTCTTGTCACCATAAATCTCCACCCAAACTAGTGTTTGTTGTCTAGACAGCTTAAATCTAAGTGGTATTTATTTTTTTTTGAATGCGTCTTTAACTGTCTGTCGCACTTCCTTTCTTTATCAAGGACATCCGCCAACTACTTAGAGGCAACTTCATGTAAAAGTTTTAGACATTCTACCTAGGTGCACATCATCGTGCGATCATGCGATAAGCATTTGTGGTAAATTAAAAACTTTTAGGGTTATTTTTTTCGTTTTTAGCGTTACAGGTTCGAACTTAAATTATTTTTCCATAGTTTTCTTATACAGGGTAGAGCGCGGAAATTTGATTTTTTGCACTGCAGGCTGTGGCGGCACTGTTGTCGAAGAGAGTGGAGAGTGTGCGTGGCTTATAGTGGCTGACGGGAGATTTGTATTCGTCTGCCTTTCAGCTGGCATCATGCATTGGACACGTGAGAAGAGGTCATTTTGAGTTTAAGCGTATTTTCAAATGCGCACTCGATCATTTCAGTGCAGCGTGATTTTCGTTTACGATTCGCTGTCCCCACGCGGACGTGTTCCTGGACGTCATTCAATTGTAAATGGGGTAACTTCATTGAGACGAAATGTGTCATCTGTCGAAAGGGACCTGAGAGAAGGGTTACAACACCACAAAACATCGAGAGAGAGTTAGAGCAGCTGTACTGCAATCTCCGAAACGCTCTGCTCGGAAGCAATCACTTGCTCTTGGTATTTCCAGACTTTTTTCATCTTTCTCTTGAGATAATGCAATTAGAGGATACATGGTTCCAACACGATGGTGTCACTGCACATACAGCGAGGGTTACCATGAATTGTTTGAGGCATATGTTTCTTGGACGATTTATCTTTTTGAGGGGTGATGTGAACTGACCGGCACGCTCACCAGACGTAGCCCCATGCGATTTTTTCCATTGGGTTTACCTCAAGTCGAAGGTGTATATCAACCGTCCCAACACCTTGGAAGACCTAATTAACAACATTGAGGCTGAAATTGGCAGAATACCAGTCGAAATGCTTGTTAGAGTTCATGAAAACTTCAGAAAACGTTACAGCAGTGTGTGGATAGCGAAGGTCAACATTTGGCAGATACACTGTTTAAAACGATGTACCTATAATTTAAAAATTCCCTTACTGTTAAATATAAATAAAATATAAAATAAACTTTTCTAAGGTTCATAATTTTTTATTTCATTTCCAAATAAGTAAATTATCGCGCTCTACCCTGTAGAACTCTGAGTAAAAGTGTTAGCTTACATTCTCGACGGGTTTTGGGTTTGACCCAAAGGTAGATTGATTCAACGCTCTTGCAATTAACCAGAGACATGCCAGTTCATATTGAGAGCCACATTTTTGAATTCAATATAGCCGCAGACATGATTCTGGAACTAAGCATAGCTTTGTCAAATATTCGAATATATGTGGACAGCATGGCAGCCATTAAGGTTTTGAACTGTATGACTGTGAAATCAAAATGTGTAAAGAGATGCACTAAATCACTCATACGAAAGCGGAGAGAAAACATTACGCTGACAAGGGTACCGGGTCACAGCGATATACCGGGCCACTAGATAGCAGACGAATGTTTCAGAATGGATTAGGGAACCAAGAACCTCACACGTACTCATACTTAACTATTGTCGAACTTAGGTTACAGAATAACCCGGTCTCTCTGGCCGAAAATAGATCGGAGAAGAACAAGAAAATAGACCGGAGAAGAACAATTGGAAAACAATCGATATCAGCCCTCATAGGAGTCCCACAAGGAACTGCTTATTCGGGGCAATAGCAGCGCGTACAGGCAACCCGTACAAAGACTTTTGAAGAAGTTGCCTAGACGCAAAGGAAGATTAGTCTGTGGGGCATTTGCTATGCACATGTGTGGGTCTTTAAGAATGGAGACTTACCTACCTGGGCAGTGGATACTTTGATGATTTAGCGGAAATAGCGAATTTACCTCTTGAATCACTCTTTATATTTGTTAAACGGTCGGGCTGCTCCCGAACTACTGAACTAGTTAATGAACTATAATCGATATTAAAATAAAACTGAATAACCGACACACATCTCTCTTAGAATTACACACCCTCCCTCCTTCCCATAACTCTTCACTCTCCTCATCTCTCTCATTCTTTCCCTTTCAAAAGGATTCTACAATGAGCCTATTAGGCCTCCGAGTGAACTCGTAATTTCTTCCTGGCTAGCCACCCCTTTCCATCTAACCTAACATTCTGCCCAAAGTCAAACATCTTATCTTTCACCTCTTGGGCTACCTTTGATATCTCGTTCCAGTTAACTAACTTTAAATTAGTTGTAATGGCAAGAGGGGTGACGTTGACGGAGTATCCTTTATTATACGAGTTTGAGTGTGTCGTTGTAATTTTAATGAATAAATTTCATGAGATTGTTTGAAAATTAATTAATTTCTTGAGATCATTTCTTGATTGCCACTGTCGTCGTTGTCATCGTCGTCGTCTTTGTCGCCGTGAGGTTTTACTTCTGCTGTTGTTGCAATTAATTTAATGCACTTCTTCTTATCATTTAACATTGGCCATAACCTTCAGATTCATACGGGGTACGTATGCCTCTGTATGCTTGTGTATTCGTGCTGTAAGCAACTCCCTAATGTATGCAACAGGTTTCGATTTCCGGCATTTACACGAACAGCTGTACACACTTGCACAGGTACACACACATTCATACTCATGTTTGGATACCGTGAAACGAAGTTTGCCTAAGGACACACATACTTATGCACAGCTGGGCGGTTTAAAGGATATAACAATCTCCAAAAGCTTTTTTAGTTTTGCGCGCGCTCTCACTTTTGGAACTTCTCTCTCTAGCTATTTACTGAAAAGCTCCTCGTTATCTATGAATGAATGAATGAAAATGCGTTTTTTTGTAGTAAGGCGTTGTTGTTGTTTTGTTTTTGTGGTTGTGTCTGAGAACATCCCTAATGATTTATTGTTGTTTTTGCAACGAACGTTGTTGCGGTGCTTATCGAAGAGTGTTGCTAAGCGTGGAAGAACGATTAAATTAACGTTTTTCGAATTTGATTATTTCGAAAGTAAAGGGAATAGTGACAGACAAATCGGTTTCAGTTTGGTAGAACTATAGAACTCCTCGAGAAACTCCGATAAATTGTTATCGAGACGTAGGTGGGGTTCTTTACCATCCTGCAAGAGTAATTGCTGTTTATAGCCAGATGTGTATCCAAAAAGATCGAACTCACTTCTGCTGTGAAATCCTTATTTACTTAGTAGGGACATAAATACTGTTACAACATTGAACACACCCATTTTAATAGCAGAACGGAACATACCCCGTTAATGTGGGTTTTGAAAGCTAAACTCCATAGCGTTAGTCTGTAACGGGATTTTAAAATTGTTTCAACTTTCATCATGGAGTGGTCAGATAATAAGAACCGTATCGCTGTAATAGCGCTTTTCAAGTGTGAAATGAAAAAAAGCGATATTTTCAAAACGCTCCGGCCACTAGGGATTAGCCGCACGTTCGTCTACCGATGCATAAAACTGTTTGAGGAGACTGGAGATGTAAAAGACCGCCACCGGTCGGGACGCCCACGCTCTGTTCGAACACCGCATGTCATCAAAGCTGTTAAATCAAGATTTCACAGAAATCCGCTCCGAAAACCGAAAATCATGGCCCGTGAGATGAATATCACGCAAAAGTCCATGAGTCGAATCATTAAAAAAGACTTAGGACTTGGGGCTTTCAAACGACGTACCGGACATTTATTGACTGCAGCTTTAAAAAAAATAGGATTGAAAAATGCAAACGTCTTTTGGTGAAGCACGCTGATAACTTGCACAGAAAAATTTTGTTCACCGATGAAAAAATGTTTGCTGTTCAGGAAAAATTTAACAAGCAAAATGATAGAGTGCATGCGCGGTCATCTAACTAAGTATCTGAACTGATCCCAAGGGTAAAAAAGGGTCATCACCCAGCTTCAGTCATGCTTTGGTGGGTGTCTCTTACGATGGGGTCACTGACCTGCTTTTCTGCGAACAAGGAGTCAGAACATCGGCCAAAGTTTACCAAGACGCCGTTTTGGAAGCTGTTGTGAAGCCTCTTAACGATTCCCTGTTCCAAAACCAGCCATGGACTTTCCAGCAGGACTCTGCGCCGGGCCATAAGGCGCCAGGCCTAGCTTCGAAACAATTTTCCAGCGTTAATTTCCTCTGAAGAATGGCCCTAAGGCAGTCCAGATTTTGACCCATTGGATTACAAATTGTGGACGGTTTTAGAGGACAAGGTTTGTCACAAAAGATACCCCAACATTAGATCTCTTAAGACTGCTTTGGTTCGAGCTGTGGCCAATTTTGCAATGGACGAGGTTCGTGCAGCTATTGACGATTGGCCAGAGGGACTTAAGGCGTGTGTAAAGGCAAAAGGCGGACATTTCGAATAAGTAGATTCTTTTTGGATACAATATACATCAATAAATATATTAAAAAATATTTGGTCCAAAAACATTCAGTACTTCTTATTTTACAGTATAAAACGTGTGTAACAGTATGTATGTAGTTTTGTGGAAAAAATTTTCAAAAAGCATAAAAAAATAATTTTTCCAACATTTTGCTTCATAAGCACCACAAAAATGTTCTAAATCAATTTTTTAAAAAATTTTAATTGTTGGACAGGTCTCTAGCAATAAAATTGGAAAATATCAATAAGTCGACAAGTTATAGCCAAAAAACCATATAAACAATATGTGACAGCGCATAGAGAAAGGGACCTAAGGGTAAAAAATCAATTTTCATTTTTTTTCTTTTTTTGATGTGGACAACATCTGAGCATCGAATAAGACCGATCCCAGGCCCCAAAAGTGTTCCCTTCAAGAGATATGCGCGTTTTATGAAAGTGAAGTCGACGATTCTAAGCGCAAATAGAAAGGGACCTTATCTTTAAAATGGCTCTCCTGAACAAAACTTTTCATCAACTTTTTATTTATTTTTTGTAATGTGGACAACATCTGAGCATCGAATGAGACCGATCCCATGCCCCAAAAGTGTTCCCTCCCAGAGATATGCGCGTTTTATGAAAGTGAAGTCGACGATTCTAAGCGCAAATAGAAAGGTACCTTATGTTTAAAATGGCTCTCCTGAACAAAACTGGTTTTTAACCTTAGGTCCCTTTCTATTTTGCGCCTCACATATGCTGAAAATCGGCATTTGACTGCAAAGTTCGAAGGTCGATAAAAAAAATATTCGAACTAACATAAACAAACGCTGCGATACGGGTCTTCTAATTTAGCCTATATTTTCAACCCTCACTCTCAGAATAGACCTAACTTTTGCTAACATGAATTTGTTCCACAGTGTAATATAGAATTTCACATTCATGTTGAAAATGACACTTTTTCCCTTGTGACAAGCACAAAATCGCTAAATTAGCCACACTTGTTTTTTTTTGCTATCATCAGCCAACAACTCGTCTGTGGGACTGAGGGGTAGTTATTCTCCGTGGTTCGTGTTCGATGATGCTTGTTGGGAAACGAAGTCATACACACACGTCGACAACAGAGGCAGAGACAGAAGCCAGCAGCTGCTGGCATCCAACAAACGAACTGCTGGGCTCATCATTATGTTACAAACCGGGAATGACAACGAACCTATTAACGGATTATTTAAAGAAAATATCAAACAAACTTTCGCTTTTAAACGGGAAAGCAACGGACGATTTGCTACGGAATAAATTCAAAACAAACAACAACAAAAAAAATCAGAAAGGCAAAGGATTTGCAGAAAAAAAATTACGCTAAAAGTGAAAAAGTGCAACGACCATAAAAGGCAAAAAAGTAAACCTACCGCTTAAGAGGAAGTGTTAGGATATTTAAGGATTTCGCGGTCTGTCCAGAGTTAAGAGGGGAAAAACGTGTGTCGTAACTTTGCATATGTTACGGGTATTGTTTTTGTTGTACGCGTTTTTGTTGAATAAAGTTTAAAACGCGCCGTGCCGCATCGCGCCATCTTTATTGGATTGAACTCTGAACAAAGCGCAAATGAAAAGGAAACCAAACTAACAATAGAAAAGTGTGAAAAAAAACAAAGCGAAAAAAAACAAAGAGAAACAGACGGTCATATGAAACCGACCGTAAAGCGTGATTACAGTCTTTAGAGTGTTTTAGAAAACGGAGAAATTTGAATTTTTATGGTGCAATCAAATAATTGTTTTGTGAACAAAAACCTCCCAAACGGAGTGGCAGTAAGCCTGGCTGGCCCCCTAACAACACAGAAGACATAGCGAACAGGACTAGAGGACAACAAGCAACACATACAAGAACAAGCAGCGAGCTGAAAGCCATAAGCATTTGCATTTAAATGACACAATTTGTTCCAAATGTTGTTTAGCGATTTCCATTAAGGGTTACTGTAGTTGTGGCTCAACTCGGCTTTATCCGATCAGTTATTAACGCTTATCCTTGTTGTCAACTGTGCTCAAGTGTAATTAAACAGAAAGAAAAATTACAGAAAAAAAGTTCTTAAATTTCCATACAATTCTAACAAAAGATATACTTAGGGGAAAAAATCTCAAGAAATTAAAGAAAAAATAAAAATTTAAATCAAAAAAAAAACTAACAAGGCCAAGACCAAACATCAGTTGCAATAAAAGTGTTTGAACAAAAGATTTTAAAACATACTTAAAAAATCATTTTTCCCAAAACTCAAGTATGTCCTTATCGATAGATTTCCTATCTGCTATTAATCCTTAAATTTATACTAAACTAAAAAAAGGAATATTACTCCACCCCCACATTTAAACTAACATCCTTCCAAAGGGCCATTACTACATAGGCAAAAACAAAAAATAAACTTGAATTGATTTCAAGTCATCCGTCCCCAAAGGATTTATTTTTCTGTGTTCCGGCATTGATTGATTCCTCCTTTCCTTTTTTGTTGTTTTTTTTTGGTGTGCTACGTTATATCGAGGGAATACAATTACAGTTTTTGTTGTTGTTGTTGCTGTTGGATAATATCGTTAAAGGAATACACAAATAAACGTTTGGTAAGTACGACATTGAAAAAAGAGACGACGCCACTCAAAAACATGAAATAAAAATAAAATAACAAAAAGTCGCAAAAGTTCGTACTCGTATCATGTCTCAATGAGGAGGATTTTTGATAAGCCATCCAATTGATGTGATGTGATTCAAATTTATAATGGAATATTTTGAGATGTGGTGAATTGTAGGCGTTTTAAACGATAACACCGTTTGACAGTTACCCTAGAATCGGAAGATATACAGGGTGGGCCAAAAGTTACCATAAGGTTAAAAACTTTAATAACTTTTTTGTTTATTATTTCTTTTTTCCAGATTATATTATATAATGGGTGGTTAAATTTTAAGGGCCGATGTTGATTGGAAACCATACCTAAAAGTCAAGTTTTTTCACGCAAGCGAGCAACGCGTTAAAGTTATTCAGGCTTATTATGAAAATCAATTTTCGATGAAAATTTTCTTTACTGATGAGGCACATTTTCACCTCAGTGGATTCGTCAATAAGCTGTGCAAAGAGGGACTGTTTGGTGCGGTTTATGGGCTGGCGGCATCATCGGGCCGTATTTTTTTCCCAAATGAAGCCGGTCAGGCAGTTACTGTAAATGGTGTTCGCTATCGTAACTTTCTATGGCCCGTATTGGAAGATATGGATGTGGACGATATATAGTTTCAACAGGACGGTGCCACTTGCCGCACAGATAACGAAACAATGGTTCTTTTGAGCGACAAATCAACATCCACCCTTAAAATTTAAACACCCTATACAAAATGGAAACTTTTACACTAGACATGAAAAATAATGTCACTTAGATGACCCTCGTTTTTAGCTTCGCAATAATGGGCTCGTTTTGGAGCATTTTCCATAAAATCTTTCAAAGTTTGTGGCTGTAGCGTTCGAATTTCTGCAACAATGTTGGCCTTGAGTTGAAGTATTGTCTCGGGCTTGTTCACATATACTCGCTCCTTCAAATAACCCCAAAGCAAATAGTCGGGTGCTGACAAATCTGGCGATCGCGCTGGCCACATAATTTCAGAGTTTTTGGAAATTATTCGCTCTCCAAAAATTTGACTTAAAAAGGCCATTGTGTTTCGGGCAGTGTGGGCAGTGGCTCCGTCCTGCTGAAAACACATCTCAGGTCTGTTTTCAAGAGCAGGACGTAAAAAATGTTCTATCATAAACCGATCCATTTATCTCCATTTACGGTTACAGCACTTCCATCTTCATTGTCGAAGAAGTAAGGCCCTATCATATATGCAGATGTGATTCCACACCATAGGTGTACAACCTAATGGGGTGCAATTGGCGTTGATGAATGGCTCTTGGATTTTCAGAACCCCAGAACCTACCGTTCTGCTTATTAACAAAGCCATTCAAATGAAAATGAGCTTCATCACTCCTCAGTTTGCGTTAAAATAATTAATCACTGATTTTAATAATAAAATTCTATTATTCTGGTTTTTAGTTTAGTTGTGAATCTCTCCATTATTTGTTCTACAAGTGATATTTATATAATCTGAAAAAAATATATAAACGAAAAAGTTATTTAACTTTTAAACGACATGGTAACTCTTGCCCCACCTTGTATGTTGTTCTTAACTATGTATGTAGATAAAGTATGGTTTAGAACTGCCTTTAGAGTTTTTAATCTCGCGTTTAAGTTTATTTTTAATAAAAAGTCGAAGGTTAAAGGATTTTATTTTTTTAAAAAAATCTGGTAAAATAGATAAGGATTGCGGCTTTTAGGATGACATTAAAGTCCTTTAACATTTTAAATTTAAATATTTTAAATCTACAAAAAACAAAAAAAGGATTACAACCACACGCAAAGAACAAATTTGTTGACACAACTGAATTTTTTTTACTAACCGAATGTTGGCGGTTGTACGTACTTAATTCCATTGTTACAACCGAAGATTGATTGGGTACACGGAAATTTTCAGTATTGGACAGATTTGTTGTCACAACCATTTTTTGCCTACAGGATGAGTGTGGTTGTACGCACTATCCATGTATTCCATCGCTATAACCGACGGTTGGTACACAGACAGACACACAGACATTTTCAGTATTGGAAACTGAAAGTATCGGTTGAAGAGACAAGATACCGGTAACCCTTACAAATTAGTATGATTATTGGAACTAAATTTGAACATGTACTCGTATTGGTTGTTTTTATAGATTATTGGATATAATTTTTTCTTTTTGTTTATATTTATTCGGTCTTTTAACATTATTAAGACTTTAAGAAATAACTCTTTGAATTTGATTGTCATTACCACGAGAATTAAGTATGTTTTATGTATTCGGTTATCTGATCGAAATAATAGTTTTTTTTTATTTCATTTTTACATTTAACGATTTGAAAATATTTTTTCTTTTATAGGGTGGGCCATTTAAAATTTAAATCGGCTGTAAAAAACAAGTACTGTTATTATTTCCAATTTCTAGTTTTATTGCAAACGTAGAACTTTGTCATTTAATAATGGAACACCATCCAATGCGCTTTTGCTTCGCCCAATGGACTGAAGATTGTTCGACAGGAGATGAAGAATTTTGCAAAATAATCTTGTTTTCAGATGAAGCACAGTTTCATCTCCGTGGCTGTGTTAACGATGACTACTGAGAAGCCAATGCATCCACAACGAATCAATGTTTGGTTAGAAACATCATTGGGCAATTTTTCTTCGAAAATTAGCAAGGAAGCGCCGAATTTTTGTTTCCGAAAATTCAAGAGAATGACTTGGAATAAATTTCGTTTCCACTAGAGAGAGCCACATGTCACGTAGCCAACGCAACCTTTTGAAAATCGAATAATCAGCCAAAATTGAGATGGCAATTGGCCGCATAATATCTGTGATTTGAGCCCTTTGGATTTTTATTTTCTGTGGGGAGCCATAAGAAAAAATTTAACGCAAAGCATCCAGAGACAGTTGAAGGGTTAAAACATGAAATCGAAGTTGACTTTAAAGAGATTCGTCCTGAAACACGAAAATTTACTAAAAAACTGGCTTAATAGGATAAGGCACTACCGAGCCTGTTGTGGTAGTCATTCTAATGATATTGTGTTCTATTATTAAAATACAAAGTTTAACCTTTCCAATAAAACCAGAAATTTGAAAAAATTATCAGTACTTTTGTTTACATCCGATACAAATTTAAAATCTTAAATCGCCCACCCTGTATTTGAGTTATGAGAAATTTTAAAAAGTTCAGTACTTTTTTTCATCCTATTAAAATTTAAAATCTTAAATCACCCACCCTGTATTTGAATTATAAGTAGGTTTTTTTTAACTTTCGAATCTAATAAAGCTTTAAAGTGGTTTTAAAGTGTGAAATAATTTTAAGATAAAACTGAGTATCAAACATTTGTTAAGTGGAATAAAGTGGAATGTAATACAAATTATTCTAAACCGACGCTTGAAGTCTTGACTAGAGATATGAATCATATTAATAAAGGGTGTTTTTTAGACGTTCAATCTAGCCACACTTTTTTTGGAGTTGGTCTTTTTGACAGCTGTCACTTGATCTATGATCACTTTGGTTTGCCATTTCATAATGCATAGACTTACTCCGGAACAACGTTTGCGAATCGTGGTGAATCGGCCCAAAACGAGATGGCCACCGATCCTGGTTTTTACAAGACAATTTCGTACAGCGATTAAGCTCACTTTTGGTTGAGGTGGTATGTTAATAACCAAAATTGTCGCATTTGGAGCAATGCAATCCACAAGCCATCCTCAAAAATTCACTGTTTGGTGTGCTCTGTGGGCAGAGCGAACTAGTGGTCCACATTTTTTCAAAAATGAAGCCGACCATAATGTTTCGGTGAAAAGGGATCGCTATGGAGCTATGATTAATAATTTCTTCGTTCCGGAATTGTAGGATGTTGATGTGTATGACCTTTGGATTCAATGGACGGCCATACAGATAACGAAAGAATCAATTTATTGAAAAAAAATGTTTTTTCCCGAAATCATTTTTAAAACATAATGGCAAACCCTTATCTTTATAATAAAGCTAAATTCTTGATTATAACTTTAAATTATATGCGTTTTATTTCTTGTTGAAAACAACACGTCTAAATAAACACCCTTTATTTACTTTCAAATTGGTCCTTTTTTTGTAGGTTATTAAAAAAATATGTGAAAAGAAATTTAATATTCAAAATTTAATTTTTAAAAAGGACGAGAAGAAAGTTTTTCTCTTTAAGATATCTTGATTTTATTGTAGACGATCTATACTAAAATGATAATAGAAGTATTTTAGTAGGATATTTTAACCCAACAACGACAATTGTTGTAAAAATTTTATACAATTTTATTTAAAAAAGGGAAACGGCCCAATTATAATTAGACAACATTTTTGTTGACCATAAAAAGATAAGTGCCGTTTAAGAATTATTTTCTTTACCTTTCTTCACTTTTTCGAAAAATATACAAGAAGGACACTTTACTCTTAGAGATAGGATATTGAAATACTCTACGAAAACAACCTCTATACGATTTCACTTAACACATCTCATCACAAAAAAATGACTTAAACAAGCGTTGAAAAAATTTAAATTTCCCTGGCCCATAAAAAAATAACTGGGACCGACCAGAGCCGTCCTTTTGGAAATAACCTTTAATCACCTGTCTTTCATTTCTAGAATAGATAAGTCCAAACTTTGTTTGCATAGTGTAATTTGTTACAACAGCGAACTAAGCGGGATTTGGTTAATACAAAGCATTTGTTTGTTGTAACCACCAATTTTTGGTACGTTGCACCAGTTGTAGCAACCAATAGATTAACTGAATTCGCTTGGTATGGCCGATTTATTGGCTGCATGAATTGTAATTTTATAATTGATACAATCTTATGGTAAGTCGAACCATGTACCCAACAATACCAATGTTAGTGATTGCAACAGAAAGTATGTTTATCCAACCGAATGTTTGTAGTTTTAACCGATCTCCATTTTTTTCCCCTGTGTGCACCATGGACCGATCTTTAGCATTTTGCCTAGCGAATATGATGTGAAGAATAAAATGGTATCGAGATTATTTTCTGCAGAGGATATTTTAGAGGGCCCGCAAACATAAATCGATGTGGTCCATTTTCATCCGGGTTACTTACAGGTCACGTATAACGATGAGGCTTGTTTTAAGCAAGATTTCTTATGATAGGACGTTTCTAGAGCGTAAGGACCTTCTTCTAGAACGTAAGAAATTACCATTGTGTTGAGGCTGTTCGATAACACGGACACCTAAGATACAATTTCTCCGCAGTTTCTCACGGCGTTGAAACATAAACTTCGATTTCATGCATAACATTTATCCTTAATGGCTTCCCACAGAAAATAATCTAAAGGGCTCAAATCACAGCTTCGAGGCGGCCTATTGACATAACAATTTCGGCTGACTATTGGATTTTCAAAAACAGTGCGTAAAATATCGATGGATGCGTTGGCTGTGTGACATGTGGCCCCGTCTTGTTGAAACCAAATGTCGTTCATGTCATTCTCTTGATTTTTTGGAAACAAAAATTAATTGAACATTGAGCGGTAACGATCACCGTTAACTGTAACGGCGGCATCTTGCTAATTTTCGAAGAAAAATGGCCCAATGATGCCGCCACCCAGAATCCACACCAAACAGTGACTTGTTGTGGATGCATTGGCTTCTCAATAGTCACGTGTCGGTTCTCTGAACTCCATATACGGCAATTTGGCATAGCCACCGAGATGAAAACGAGCTGTATTTGAAAACACATTTTTTTGGTAAACTTCCTCATCTCCTACCAAACAATCTGCAGCTCATTGGGTGAAGCGATAACGCATCGGATGGTGTTCCACTAATAAATGACAAAGTTCAACCTTTCCAATAAAACCAGAAATTTAAAAAAGTTATCAGTACTTTTCCTACAGCCGATTCAAATTAAAAATCTTTAATCGCCCACCCTTTATTTGAAGTACTCTGAGGCATAGGAAGGGTCATGTCAAGGAAATAAAGGAAGAGATGATGAACTATTTAAACTGAATAATTTTTTTAAAGCAGTAATAAAAGGATTATTTTCGCTTTCAGTAACAACAACAAAATGTTAGCAAAACTATTGGTTGCTACAACCACCAGTTATAACAACTAAATACATTTTATGCATTTCATTGGCATGACCGATCGATTTGTTGCGTTTACAATACCATGATCACAATTTTAGTAGTGCCAACCGATTTCCACCTAATTTTTTCTATGTGCTTGTATTCATAGAATACAAAATCCATTTCCTTGAAAAATATTGGTTGCGACAACTACCATTTATGGCGTCTAAATACTTTTTATGCGTTTCATTGGTATGACCGATCAATTAGTTGCGTCTACTATACGATGATCATATTTATTACTGAGGTATGACGAACCGAATGTTCTTATGATTATAAACATTTGGTAATTGCAACCGAAGTTTTCTTTTTGCAACGGAATATTAGTAGTGCCAACCGATTTCCAACTAATTTTTTCTCTGTGTGAACACACAAAACATTTTTTTCAACATTTAAATATTTTTTTTAGTTTTCTTCTATTTTATATTTTGCCCGGAGTAGGAGTTTTTTTTTCCTTTTTTTGGTTTCCTGCTTTGACTTCGGTGAAATTTCTTTAACTCCATCTATAAATACCTAAGATACTAGATCAGTTTTCGCTCAAATCGGGGGCATTTTTGTGTGGGGCCTATATCAGAACCATATTAAGACATAGACAATTTGGTCTTTAATCTATTCTATGATGGGTGGAAAACAAAGTGTCTTGGGACCAGTAAGTCCTGTAATATTATAGAATAGCATACGTACATGTCTACCGCATATCCTTATATTAAATATTCCAAATTGCTTTTCGGAATTATCCCTTTATTTAATAATAAATTAAATGGCATTAAATTGTGGTTTACGATATACTCAGTTTGGTGCATATTATCACAAACAAATGACAAACAGGAATTGCAATAATAACATTATTAAAATACAACGAAGGATTCTTTACAAAATACCTACACACACACAGATACTGACATACTGACACTTTGTGGTCACTTTTGATGTCTTCCTCTTCTTTACGGCGCTGACATACGTATCATAAAAACTCTTGTTAGTTTTGCTGTTTCCTTTTGCTATTTTGTAATAAATTCCATTTAGTAGTTTTCCATTTAAACACGATATGTTTATAATGCCAGTTATGACCAGAGAACACAAATATTTGAAAATGTTAAAGCAATTTACACAGGCATATAACGCAATTGTTCAACAAAAAGGCACTAACTCAAAATTTTAAATTTTTTTTTTTTGTAGGAAAACAATGTTTTCTGGTCATTTTTAGACACCGCCAAAGCCTTATACACACTGTAATAGTCTTTCACCCTTCTCCTATAAGCAGTTATAGTTCCCTTGATTTAAAATAGTTTTTAGATCCTAAACACTATTTCACCTCTATTGAAAATTAAACAGTTTTGAGTTAATACTCTTTTGTTGAACAAGTGTGATAATGTATGTGTGCATACGGAAATATTTGAAAAGCTCACCTACGTCTATAGTCACACTTTCCCACAGCCATACACCTTTACAGTTGTGGTTAAAATGTGTCCATTTACACCTTACATAAACACATACACACTCAACCCTTAGTGTGGTTATGTATGAAGGGTTCCATGAAAAACACACACACAGTGATAAACATATTCAAGCCCATAAATACCCAAAAAATACCTTGTTGACTTGTTTGCCCATCTTTTGATGGACAACAACTGTGATGTGCAATCTTTCCGTACACGGGTTGATCTTTTGTGGAACAGAATATTGGGATACAAGTCTTGCAATTGAACAAGTGGACAGGAAAAACTCTTTTCAGTTCTGATAACCAGAATGGAATATACCGCTTCACCATGGACGTGCGTGCTTTCAATTGATTTTACCCAGGCAGAAGCAGATAAATGGAAAACCCTTGACCCAGCACCAGACTCGTAGCAATGATTTTCTTAAAATTTGCTACTGGCAAACAGTCTAAAGGGCTAACATCCAGCCTACAATTTGAATGCACATGGCGTTTTACGAGGACATGATGATACTAACTCTCTTTTAGATATGATATGGACTTACGAGGGTTGCTATTTATATTTCGGGTCCTGACACTACTAGTGTTCCCGGATGCAAACTGGAACCTCCATTGGGAACTTTGACATTTTTTAGCATAGCTTCACTTAGAAGGTTTTGTCGTTTGAGGGCGAATTGTTTTGTTTACAGTGTGTTGAAAAATTCATCTCAGTCATAAAATGGAATTATCCCGTGAACATTTTCATGCGATACCTTTTTACGATTTTCAGTGTGGGTTAACGAGACAAGAGTGTTTCAATCAAATTGTTTCGAATTTTGGCGATGAAGCACCATCAAAAACCACTGTTATTCGCTGGTACCAAGAGTTCAGTCTCGGACGCCGTTCGCTCCAGGATGAATTTTGTATAGGTCGTCCAACTTCGGTTACTTTGCCAGAAACCATCGATACTGTGCGTGAACTGATTAAGCAAGACCGACATGTGACATACCATGAGATTGAGGCATCCTTAAGCATTAGCATGACAAGCATCAATAAGATATAGCATGTTTATTTGGCCATGAGAAAATTTAATCTCGTTGGATCCCACATCATTTGACGAATGCTCGAAAAAATGCTAGTATGGATTGGTGCAAAGAGAGGTTGAAAAAATATAACTGCGGTAGCTCAAAGGCTGTGTATAACATTGTCACAGGTGACGAATCATGGATCTATGCATATGAACCCGAAACAAAACAGCAATGGACCGTAGGGATCTTTCAAGACGAGCCAAATCCAACAAAAGTTGTTCGTGGAAGAAGTACTTCGAAGCAAATGATTGCGTTTTTTTTCGGTAAAACCAGCCATGTTGCCACAGTGCCTTTAGTGGAAAGTAGGACGGTCAATTCTGAGTGGTGGAAATATAAATTGCAACCCTCGTATTCACCCTTATTCTGATTGTCGTCGTCAATTTAATATCAATATCACTTCGTTTCAATATAATATCACATCAACGCATTTTTGGTATTCCGTATCATTATTGTCTTGAAGTTGACTGTTTATCGATAACTTCAATAAAAAAATCACATACCTAACATTTTTGCATCAGATTTTGTATCTATTCATCCAATTGTTGAAAAATGTTTTTTGTTTCTGATTCAAACTCTGATTCAAGTGACTTATTTTACAGAGAAAGACACTGCGATATAGGTCTGATGTCATGAAACTACCAGAGGTTTTGACGGTCAGTTGGTTTTTTTCGATTGACTGGAGTTGCAGCTCTTAAGGGTAGTATATTTGTGGACTTTGACCCGAATGGAGTGGCTCTTGAACTGCTCCCGTTCCTTGATTTTGAAGGCTCCTCCTGTTCCAGTAAAATTTCTGGGTCAACACCGAGCACTTCAGTGACAAGTTCCTCATAACTTGCTGCAACACCATGAGCTGATCCTTCAGGATTTATCTGTTTTTGAAACTGCAGCAGGTTTGCAACAGCTTCTTCTAACGGGCTCAGTGTAATATATTTATTTACACCGCCACCTGTTGCTCTCATCTCCGATTTGTTTTCAACCATTTTCCTGTTGACTTTGAACTTTAAGTCTCTCCAAACCTTAACGAAAATATTTAATTTTATTAATCTACAAAAAACCAGGGATATAAGTTAGTAACCTTCTGCCAGCCATCACCATCTCTACTCGGTGGTCCGAAAGCATTCAAAACACTTGCAATGTTCTCCCATTGCTGGTTAAAATTTGTTGGCACTGTTCCTCTTTTGAAACCTTTTGCTAAGGATGGACTTTTCTCCAACTCTTCAACAAGTTTTTGGAACTGTTCATTATTTGTAATTTTCATATTTGCACTTTTACTTTTGCTTTTGGTTTTTTTTTTATTTTAACAGCAAACTTCTTAGTCGTTACCAAAAACTGCGACGACAAAAACAGAGTCGTATCAATTCAATAACAACGTCAATATCATTTAGAGAATACCGAGTTGTGTCAATAGTTGTCAATAGTTATCGAAAAACGACTACGCGAATACCAAGTATCAACAGTCGTCGCAAGATGTCGTTGTTTTGTCTTGACGACGACAATCAGAATAAGGGTGATTATAATTTTAAGTTCTCAAGGGAAAAAGGAACCCATTGTCAGAAAAGTTTTGCTCGTATGATTAATAATTATTCTCTTCCCATATAACGTATACGCCATGTTGGAAAATGCTTCTGATACTGCATCAAAACCGCATCCTACTGATCGCTCAGTTCATATGGTATTAAAAAAATGCGTTAAAGTGAAAATGCCGCTGAGTCTGCTGATAGTGTGAATAAAGGCCCATTGTGCAACAGCTCTGATTTCTTTGCGACCTAGGTTGGATGAATTTTGCGAAAGTCTTGGTAAAAGAAAAGGGCAAAAATCATATCCCGTGGAGAAGTACAATTTTACGCTACAGCTTAAACAACGGCCGCGGTATTTATGCCAATCCTGTTTCCACTATTAAACTTACGATTTGGCTGATATAAAGACAGACCAAACCAGGTCTTTCGCGTTAAAGAGTTTTTAACTTTTGAGTGTTTCGTTAACATTACCCACAGTGACTTTCCCCCAAATTCTAGATGGAAACAACACTACTTGAACTTTTCGGTTAACTCACATCCATTGAACTTTCCTGCAACCCCATAGATTTTTGTTTGTTTTTCGAGTATTCGTACCATAGATTGACCTTTGCTGGTTTACACGCCATTGACAACGTCAATGTAAGCGTTATTTTTGTTGTTGTGTTCATTCAGGTTAAATGATGTAAAATTGTGATATGTTGATATTTATTGACAACTAACACAGACGCAGGGGCATGCCGTACACTATCCTCTCATGTGCAAGTATAGGTGCGTCTGAGTATGTGTAAGTTCTTACTAGTGGCATTGGTACGTGCCACGGCTACACGTCCACCGCCAAAACCACCAACGCATCATGCCAGTGATACACAAACCGCAACCTTCAAAATGTGGCTACATTTACGAGCGCCAGAAGTTACCGGAAGTTCTACGTACGACTGGCAAATTGAATTTGCCGTTTTTTTGGATTTTAATGGGGAAAAGTGGTTCTTAGAAGAGGTTGAAGGATGCGTGTGTGCAGTGTGTGTTTGTCGGCAGGTACAATGGTGGCAGTCCTTTATGCTTTTCTGTAGTCGTTACAATTTGCAACTTATCGCCAACTAAGTTTTAACTTTGCTAAAGACTAGGTTACGTTTCACTTTATAATTTTAATGATGAAGAGTAGAAAATGAGTACAAATTGATAAACAGAGTTGGAGCAGTAGCCCAGGGCTATGTTAGAACTAATCGATGTTGTAAAGTTAAGACAAACATTTGTCGGAGGAGACTTAAAGCTGTAAGAGGTGGCAGCATTGTTAAGCTTAAATTTAAAATTAAAGCATTTACTTGGTTAGTTACCTGTAAGAAACATACGAAGAACATCTCAGTGGACTGTGTGCGATATAATTCTTCTAAAGGATGTTTTTGTTTGGACGTGTGGTTTTCAATCTGGCCACACTTTCTTCGGAGTTGGTCTTTTTGACAGCTATCACTTGATTTATGTGGGCCTGTGGCGTATGCTCAGTTTGTTTTGCCATTTCATAATGAATAGACTCCGGAACAACGTTTGCAAATCGTGGTGAATGGGCTCAAAACAAGATAGCCACCGATTAAGATTTTTACAAGAAATGTTTGTTCAGCGATGAAGTTCACTTTTGGTTGAATGGGTACGCTTATCACCAAAATTGTCGCATTTGGAGTAATGACAATCCGCAAGCCATTGTTGAGACGCTGTTACATCCTAAAAAAAGTCACTGTTTGGTGTGCTCTATGGGCAGAGGGAATCATTGGTCCATATTTTTTCAAGAATGAAGCCGGCCGTAATGTAACAGTCAATGGAGAACGCTATAGAGCCTTGACTAATGACTTTGTCGTGCCTGAATTGAAGGATGTCGATGTGGACGGCTTTTGGTTCCAACATGACGGCACAAGATGTCATACAGCCAACTAAACAATTAATTTATTGAAGGAAACTTTTGGTGAGCGCATCTTTTTTAGGAGGTTTGTGGGGTTATGCGATGTTGCTTGTCTACGCAGATAACCCCGACACGATAAACGCATTGAAAGAGAATATTCGGGGCGTAATTGCTGATATATGACCCGAAATGCTCCAAAAATTGGTCGAAAATTGGCCCTCTCGGTCGGAATTTATTCGAGCCAGCAGCGGCGGCCACTTGCCCGAAACAATTTTTAAAACATAATGGCAAAACCTAATTTTTATAATAAAGCTAAAATCTTGTCCAAAACATTAAACTATATGCGTTTTATTTCTTCTTGAAAACCACACGTCGGAAAAAACCCTACTTACTGACCGGGGCCCACTGTTTACTGCCGGCTCCGGCGGGCATTTGGAAACACGCGGTGAACCTATCTTAAACCTGAGATGATGTTAGATATAATTCTTTTACTCAGATTCTAGGACCAACTGTTTAATGACGGATCCGAAAGGCTAATGCATTATGAAAAAAAGTGTTTACATGGCTTAGTGAAAAATCTCTTACACGCAAAGTCGCCGGTATGGACGAGGTAAAAATTCTGCATAGAATTGGCCAAATCTTCTTGTCCGGGTTTTAAACTTTGTTTACATGTGTGATAGTCGTGTGGAGTAAACATCACAACACCTTGGCACAAATGAATAGCATCAATAAACTATTTACGTGAGATTTTATACTGCATTAAAACAAATCTTTTATGGCATGCAGTAGATGACAAAACAATAACACTGGTCAACACTAAATATTCGGCAGAAGGTTTGATAGTCAACTTAAGTTAATTTATGTCTGTTGATCACAAGTTGTTGAAGTTATAGGTATAATTCTACAGAAATTTCGAATTTTCGTTACAAAAAACTACTTTGTGCTGCCTAAATTTTTTTTAATCTTTGCCAGTGTTGTATTTCTATAAATACTTTATTAAAGGTTATTAAAATTTACGCCTAACAAGTTAAAAAACTTAACAATCCGAATTAATTTCACTGAGTTTTTCAAGATCAACAAATCGTATCCCAAATATAGTTGAAAAGGTCAATTTCTCCTATACAAATCACCGCTCTCAAGTTTTTATAAATCGGTTCACAAATAAAGCAGCAAGGAGTCCTTTTTTCAATAAAACCGAAAATAACAGTTTAGGTGAATTTCTCCTAAACTAGAGCGAATCTGGCATATCGAAGGCTAGATTCGCGACCAGCACCCCAAAACGCTAAAGTTGACTATCAAAATTTCTGCCGCAGATTTTTTTTCAAATTTTGTTGTCCAGTGTAATCTCTTAAATATATGAAAATTACAGAAACAAATATTTCCTTTGTAAAATTAAGTAAGTGATTTCAGTAAAATTTCTGGAAATTTCTCTGAAATTTTCACATCTTAAGGGTGGTTAAATTTTAAGGGCCGATGTTGAATGTGAACCACACCTAAACATCAAGTTTTTTTCTGCATTTCATTTAATATTTCTCAATTTCAGACTATCTCAATTTGAACCATGGAAAGATACACAAGCGAGTAAAGTTATTCAGGCTTATTATGAAAATGGGCGTTCAAATCAAAATGCATATCGTGTACTTCGTGATTTTTTCGGTTAATTTAATCGTCCAAACATGCGTACAATCAGAAAAATCGTGCAAAAGTTTGAGCAAACCGGGTCTGTAGGAGATGTTAAAACACCAGTGCGTGCTCGTACACCTCGTATTGCAGAAAATATTGCTGCTGTTCGCGATAGTGTGGCTGAAGAGCCGTCCACCTCAACTCGTCGTCGTGCCCAACAATTGTACCTCTCACGTTTGTCGTTGATGAACATTTTGCATAAAGACTTGAATTTGCACGCTTACAAGGTGCAATTGTCTCAAGAAATAAAGCCTCTTGACCATTCCAAACGCCATCAATGGTCAGAATGATGGCAAGAAATGGCATCGGCCCTTAAAATTTAACCACCCTTTAGTAGAACAAATTACAAACTAAATCCTTAAAATATTTTGAAAAAAATATCCTTTTTCGAAATATCTAATTATTAAGGATATATCCTTGATTTTTTCCTTTATATTTGTTTACACTTTCACAAAGAGGCCAACCCATTCAGGCGACACCTCGTTTGTTAATTTCTGATGTCGCGTTCCCAATATATTTGATATCTAAGACATTTCACTTTTCCGAAAAAGGCTCACCTGGGCTCACTTTGATTTTAACCGAAATATAAGCCGAATCTAAACACAAATTAGGAATCATATGCCAGGCAGCAAGTAGGTGAATATATTTGCCAAGTTTCATTGCAAAAGTGCAGTTTTTGGTTCAAACTTAATTTGGAACTAACCAGCTGGGAAATTTGAAAACCAGATTCAAACTCAATAAAGCTCATTTAGAAATTCGATTTACTTCGGTTAAATATTTAAGGACTAAGGATATATCGTTGATTTAGAGTTTTATATCCTGCGTACACAATCACAAAAAGGATACCAACACCTTTCAGGAGACACCTCGTTTGTTATAATCTCGCGTTTCCAATATATTTACATGTAACACAGCTAACTTTTCCGAAAAATGATCGTCTGGGCCTAGACGATCATTTTTCGGAAAAGTTAGCTGTGTTCTCTGTAAGATTTGAACCAAGTCGAATCATGCATTCAAATTGGGTGTCTATAATAGGCAGCAACTGGTTGGGGTGACAATATTTGAAGGGCATCATACTATTGTTAGGTATATGGTTGCGGCACAACAATATTATGATCCTCACAACAATAGTGAGATTCACACACAACCATACTATGATCCTCACAACCATAGTGTGATTCACACTCAACCATACTATGATCCTCACAACCAAAGTATGATTCACACTCAACCATACTATGATCACCACAACCATAGTATGATTAACACTCAACCATACTATGATCCCCACAACCATATTATGATCCTCACAACAATATTATGTTTTACATACAACAATAGTATGATCCTACAACCATAGTATGGTTCACACGCAACCATAGTATGATCCCACTCAACCATAATATGGTCCACAAAATTATTTATTAGGATTGGTTTATGTTGTCAACAATAGAGATATTTATTGAGGAAATAAATTAAAAATACATTAAACTTAAAATAATAGGAGTGTTTATTAAACAGTAGAAAAAATCAACTTAAAAAAACGTAAGCTTTTGTATCAAAAATATTTCAGTTAAAAAAATCCAAATCAGTTTGTTTGGAAAATGTTAATTCCCATTATTATTTCATAAGATTCGTAACAATAACATTGTTGTAAAACCCATATTCAAATTAAGAAAAATTACAATCATACATTGCTGTTACCATATTACTGTTAACATAAAACACAAAAAACAATACTTTTGTCGCACCAACCATATTTATATTGTTGCTGCAACCATAGTTTCATTTTTAAATTTGGCAATAATACTATTGTTACATTTCAACAATAAGAATATTTTCGCAATAATGATATTGTCAACATGAAATTCAAAAAACCATACTATGGTTGCGACGAACATACTATTATTGCAGAGAACATATTATTGTTGCCGTGACCATATAGTAAACATATTTTTTTTTGCGTGTAGTGCCGAGTTTCTATAAAATCTGTAATGGTCAAAATGCAGACTGGGTCGAAAATGTTTGTAACTACCCATTACTGATTCGCGACGTTTCGATTTTGCAAAGGGTCTTACTCTCAAAACATTGCATTATCTGTTTCATTACGTGGAAAAATTCGCGTCTTGTATTGAGTTATTATTATTCATTGATACAGTACTCTAAGCATTCTCCGGCTTTAGATTTATTTCTTTAAAATCTCGAGCAAAATGTGCTTGCTCAATTATTTTCCCAATTTTTTGTGGCTAATCTCGCACTGTGCGAGGTGTGATATGTCACTCATTCACAAATACGTGTGTTAGTATGTCTGTTTATCGGTGTATTAGTGAGTCTTCTGGGTATAAGTTAAATTGAATGAAATGAATGTGTGTACACACATTCGCAACCACATACACATGTACGTAGTATATGTGAGTGTGTGTGTTTCTGTGTGAACACTTCGATAAGAAGAAGCAGAAGAATATTTCCTTGATTGAGTGTGAATTTGTGTGTGCGAGAGTATGTGTGAGTACATAAGGAATTTTCAATAGATTCACTTACAAACTAAACGATACAAAGAGGACTGCTCCTGCCTCAAATTCACACACACACTGGCACACATACCACCGACACGAACGTGCGTAGCCAGGCGAAGACAGCACCATAAGTGTTTGCACAGGTGTTAAACCTTTCAAAGCCCATTGAAAACTCATATCAAAACAAACACATTCACACACACATACGCTCAGTGGATATCAACACACACTGTGTTACGAGTAAACGTGCGTTTGTGTGTATATACTCGTATAAATGTATACAAGGTGTGAATGGTTTCCGTTTGTGTGTGTGTGTGTTTATAATAATAAGTGGGTGTTTTGTTTACATTGAAATTTTCTTACTGCAAATATTTAGATTAGTAAGCGTCCACCTTCCCCCTGGAATTTCAAACAATCAGCCCATCGTCGTCAGTCTTACCTTTAGAAGACAATTTATCATTATTTCTTGCATTTGTAGTCAGGGATGGGTTACAAACAAACAAAAAAAATATTGAGGGTGTGAAGTTTCCTTAATTTGATGCCTACCAAGGAAACTCTTGTAACAAAAACTATTGTTCCGTGTACTCTACACAACGTCAAAAAGTTTTTCGCAGCACAACTCTTTTGTTAGAAACTTGATCGGTACGTGTAAAATGTCAGTTGCTTGATACACTTGGAACAATGAGGGCCGTGATGACAGCGCGGCTGAATGTTTTATAACGCCACTGTAAAACATATACAGAACTTTTTTAGGTTAGGGGGAGATGTGTCTAGGTGGTTCGCTTTTTTTATACAGAATTTTTCTGGTTAGGATTTGATTATTTGATTTGATAAGCGCATCACAAAAATTGTTCACAATTGGTATATTTTTTGTCAAACCAATCCATAGTGCTCAGAAAACTACTGAGATTTTAAATGTTTATGCTCTTAATATTAGAGAATACCGAAAAGTAGAGAAGCTATAACCTTCTCAGGTTCCGATAGGGTACGAGCATAAGAGATAGCATACTTATCATAAGCTCGTATCCCGTTTCCTTTGTTTCCCTTTTTGTCCCGATAGTTTCTAGAATGACAACTCTAGAAATTTACTCTCGATTGGGTAGATTAATCCAAATAACCAGGTTAAAAAACTGACTGTCGGGTTTTGGGGTTCTTGTTCAGCGGTAGAACAGCTGTGCTCCAAAATGATAGACATACAGGGTGGGCCAAAAGTTTCGATGGGGCTTAAATATTTAATAACTTTTTCGTTTATAAATTTTTCATTTTTTTTCAGATTATACGATAAGGATCAATCTAAAGGTATTTTTTCAAAAAATAAAATAAAATGTGGAATATTTGTGATTCTTTCGATAGGACATTTTATGCCATTTATTTTTTGAATATAATTTTCTTTAAATGTTGGCCGCAACTACGCTTCAGGGTGTCCATTCTGGGGGTCCAATTTCGGATGACTTGTTCGAGCATTTCGACCAGTATGGTTTTAATGACACGCGTAATGGTGGCTTCCAAAACCTGAATCGTAGATGGTTTGTCAGCATAGAATTTGGACTTTGCGTAGCCCCAAAGGAAAAAAGTCTATAGCTGTGATATTACACGATCTAGGCAGCCAACTCACCGGTCCAAAACATGAAATTGGCTGCTCTTTGTAATGACCTCTTAATAGATCCATTGCTTGAGCAGCTGTATGGCAAGTGGAGCCGTCCTGTTAAATCCAAATATCCTGTTAAATCCAACTATCAAGATTACGGGCTTCAATTTCAGGAAGCAAAAAGTCCGATATAATGGCGCGATACCGAGCTCCATTCACGGTTACGTTCCGACAATCAACATTTTTGAAAAAAAATGGACCGATTATTCCACCAGCCCATAGACCGCACCAGACCGTGTTTTCTCTGGGTATAATGGCACCTCTTGAACCTCTTCTTCTTGCTCTTCAGCCCAAATGCGGCAATTTTGTTTATTGACTTTGGCGTTGGGCAAGAAATGGGCCCCATCACTGAACAAAATTTTGGTCGAAAACAGCGGATGTTCCCGTTGCTCGCCAAACGCCCATTTCCATTATACAGCTGCACTATTTTGAGACATTGTTTCGGTGTAAGTCTTTTCATGATGAAATGGAAAACAATACTGAAAAGAAAAAAAATAAAGTTGAACGCTACTCACGGGAAATCTGTGAAAAAAGGCTATTGAAAAATACCTCAAGATGGATCACCCTTTGTAAACACTTGGAGAATAAATAATGAAGAGATTCACTACTGAACAAAGAACCAAAATAATAAAATTTGTTTTATTTAAATCAGTGATCATTTATTTTAACGCAAACGCAAGAGTGATGAATCTCCTTTTCATTTGAATGGCTTTGTTGACAAGCAGAACTGTAGTTTCTGGGGTTCTGAAAATCCAAGACCCATTCATCAACGCCAATTGCACCCCATTAGGTGTACAGTATGGTGTGGGATCACATTTGCAAATATCATTGGGCCTTACTTCTTCGAGAATGGAGATGGAAGTGTTGTAACCGTAAGTGTTGGAGAGCGGTATCGGTTTGTGATAGAACATTTTTTACGTCCTGCTCTTGAAAACAGACCTGAGATGTGGCTTCAGCAGGGCGGAGCCACTGCCCACACACTGCCCACACACTGCCCGAGATACAAGGGCACTTTCAAGTAAAATTTTTGGGGAGCGAATAACTTCCAGAAATTCGGAAATTATTTGGCCTACGCGATCGCCAGATTTGTCAGCACCCGACCATTTTCTTTGGGGTTATTTGAAGGAGCGATTATATGTGAACAAGCCCAAGACAATCCTGCAACTCAAGGCCAACATTGTTGCAGAAATTCGAACGCTACAGCCACAAATTTTGAAAGATTTTATGGAAAATGCTCTAAAACGAGCCCATCATTGCGAAGCTGGAAACGGGATCATTTATGTGACATTATTTTTCATAATTAGTGTACGAGGTACTTGACTTGCGGCTTGTACGCAAGTCCATTTTGTTTATTATATAATCTGAGAAAAAAAATTAAAAAACGAAAAAGTTGTTAGTTTGTCACCCCATGGTAACTTTAGGCCCACCCTGTACAAAGTGCTAGGGGTTTGCGTGTTGGTGTTGAGGTGGCAAGGTACAAGTCTGTAACAATGTTGCGGAAAGGCGCAATGTCTCAAAACTGGCATTCCATTGGATAGAGTGGGCCTTGCAGATGGAGTGGTCCTTGCGTACAAGCCGCAAGTCAAGTATCTTGGCGAAGAGAATGAATGTGTTTCCTATCTCATCTTGTCCGCTTGCGTGAGAAGTTAATCAGGGTGGAAGGACAGTTACTACGTATTCTAAGAGTAGAGTGGGATCTTTAAAGACGTGCTGTACAAGTTATGTACGGTGGTCTTTTCGTTGCCTGTGCCACTTATGGATCATCGGTCTGGTACGAGACAATCAAGTCGGCTGTCGGATATCGTAAGATACTCTTTTGCCAGCGGTTGTTTTGCCGACATGTCTATCAGTGTGTCGCACGGTCTCTACTGAGGCCCTGCAGGTGCTGTTACCCCTTGACCTTGAGGTAATACGTTGTGGTATTACCTTCAAGATCAAGAGAAGGTTAGCAATGTTGCCTACTGATGGGGTGATATTGGGTGTGGAGAATATCGCCGATAGGGCTCGCAAAGCGCTGTTGCGTGAGTGTGTCACATCTAGAAGGCAGTCTAGATGGGATGACAGCAAGACTGGTCGGGTGATGTACAGCATTATCCGTGATGTTAGTTCTGTCGGGAGTAATTCAGATTTTGGCTTCGGCCTTTATTTGGGTTTCTTGTTGACCGGGCACGGGACTCTTAATGATTTCTTACATAAGACGGCCCTGAGCGAAAGTCAGGCATGCCGTTGTGGGGCGCTAGACGAGGGAGGACTGGCTGAATGTCTTGTGCGAATGTCCCCTCTGTGAGGACATACGGGATCTGGACGCCATGGGCGTTGTTTCTTCTAAGGGTCAGTGGGACGTCAGTGGGGTGCTCTCCACTAGCGCATATCAAGCTAGGATTAGTCAGTACTCCAATCAGGCCTTCTCTAGGTGTCGTTTTCTCATTGTCTGATTGCCTTGCGCTGTAACCTGCGGTGGGTTTCCCTTTTACCATCGACATCTGTTGCTGCGGGGGGTTACCAGTCCACTTGTTACTTGGAACGTAAACTGGAGTTACTTTGCTTAAGAAACCTAATCTGGTACAACAAGTGATTGGGAATAATATGGCATTCTCAAGACTTCACCCAGTCATTATATACCCTCGGGTCTTGTTGGGGGTTTAAGCGGTTCCAGCCTTAATACATGTTTGCCGAAAGAGGCAGAGATAGCCCTTGCTCTGAGCGGTTAGGAAGCCATGTCCATGTTTCAGACCATGCAAACTATACGGTGTCTGCAAATATACTATCTCACGACCGGTGCCTTTAATTTTGGTTGACATGTCCCGCATTGTATAGATCGCAAACTGGTAGTTGCTCAGCTACGAGGTCTGACCGGAGACAAAAGTCTGGCACCACGGATAGCCAGGAGCCCCCAAAACTGTTGTTCTAACCTGATTTATAGGTGCGGCCCTTCGGTGACTATCTCTGTAGCTGTGTTTATAACCCCAAATAGTAGGGAGTTTCAGCTCTGTGTGGAGTTGCATTGCCATAGATCAGCAGAGGTTTTAGATATGCCTCGGTCCTGACCAAAGGGAAAGTTGTGTCAAGTTGTGTGTTAGATATTCTTTAGCCCCTGACGAAGGGGGAAGTTGTGTCCATATAGCACGCTTCGAATTGGTACCGGCGAGTACCCACATGTTCCTGATCATATAATAAATTTAAGGTTATCCCATGTCTGGCCAGCTTATCCGCTCTATTAGTCCCTAGAATGTTAGGTGAATCAACCTTTGAAACAGCTTGGTCATCTTATTAAGAGAGACACGACAGTTGTGGGCGCGATATTAGTTCCGGAATGCAGATTGCAGATATTTAATCGCAGCATAACCATTAGAGCTGTTACGGTGTTTCGTCTCGTAAGAGCTCTCAACGCTATGATTTGTGCTTGCAAATTGCTACACTAGTTGAAAAGTCTAGTGGATAGATCTTATCTTACATCTCTCGCGTAGACGCCAAGGCGAAGTCTAGTGGATAGATCTTATCTCACATCTCTCGCGTAGACGCCAAGGCACACCCTTTTATAGTTACGTTATAAGAGCCTATGTACTTTTTTTTTAGCTGGAGTGAATTCCTTTTTAAATCGTTTCATGGCAACTGCAGCTTTGAAACCAGCGAACATTTTTTCTGTGGAATAATAATAGATGATTGTTGTTGGAACAACAATATGATGAATTTTGTATAGATGAAGGATGATAGAATTGTGACATTTGCACCGGATGCATCCAAAGACACCTAGCAGTCAGCTGAGTGAGCTTGACCGGATAATTGAACAGGTGCAGCACATTATACGGTTCCTGATTTCATGCGGCACACAAAAACGGGACGTTGCCATCAATTCTGAGGCGCATATAATACGTCGTCGCCATTCGTCGATCCAGTATATCAAGTGGTAGAGAATAATAATAGATGGTTGTTGCCGTAAGAACAATATGATGAAATATGTATAATCCATTTTGTCTTTAAGTAATCTGTTGCAATATCCAGATGAAGGAATTGTGCCATTGGAACTGGATGTGTCCAAAGACATATTGAACAGGTGCAGCACGTCATGCGGTCCCAGATTGTAAGTATGACACGTTGCTATCAACTCGAGCACAATACGAAGGTGAGGTGGATGCATTATCCAGACCTCTGAGTCAAAACCTCGCAAGTGTAGCGTCTTCTTCTATGGTGAGATTTCGGAGGAATGTTCCCCAAGCACTAGACTCACTCTACAGTAGGAAACTGTCTTTGGGTCTTCATCTACGTGAATGTTGTTCAGATCTGCCTGGTAGTTGAGATGATCTAGAGACTCCCTTTTGTGGACCTGCATCGCTCTCTTTTCTCCAGATCATGAAGAACATACCTTATTTGCCTGGGCACTGCCCCTTAGACTTCATCTGCATGAATGTTGTTCAGACCTGAATCTCTCTCTCGAGTTAGATCATGGAGTGAGGCGTCTCCTCCATGATCTATTTGTTTATTATAGGAAAACGAAAATGATAAAATGATTAAAATTAAACAACATTTTTATTTTTTTTTTAAAAGGATTCATTATTTGTTTTAATTGACAACTAGATGACTGATCCTAAAATAATAACAAAGCAGAACCAAAAAAAAAACTATAAACTATAATTTTCATCCAAATTTACTCCATGTTTTTCAAAAAGCATAAAAAGGACACGCTAGAATTTGAGACATCGATTTTTCGTCTTGGGTAACCCATACTTAAATTAATTGGGCAACAATTTTGTGGAATTTATTTATACATAAAACTCCCAAGAGCCATTTTTAGGCTTTACTCAAAGTACAGAAAAAAAGGATACAACAAACATAGATTTTCCGAATGCCGGCCTCCAAGCAATCATGCTGTATAGCAGAATCGGACGGATTATCGCCGAGTAAATACAGGATACTAATTTGGATAGTACGCTTTTTTACACACATTAAGAGCAAGGAGGCTCTGTAGATCCTTTACTAAAGGTTTAATTGTGAAGTCCGGGCTACTTTTTCTATTAAGAACACTTTTAGATACTAAGAATTTTCTTCGAGAAAAATCTTCTTGTCTCCAAGTGTCACTGGTACAATTTCCGGCATATGATAAGATCCAGAAAAGAATCGAGTGATATGTTGCTGATACAAAATAGAATATTTTCTAAAAAAAAGAGAATATATCTAGCGAGAAAAAACCAAACGCTTAAAATGCAAGGTGTTCCTAACTGGCGTTAAAACTGGGTTGCTTGTGAGAGTGTCATTTATACCTAACATCACAGAGGCCCACCACCTAGCATTGTGCTGGTTCAATAAAATATCGAAAATCATAGTAAGGATTTTGGTCCATGCATGGAAAAAAGAACAGACAAGGGAGAGCGCCAGAGCAACCACAATTATAGTTATTTGCAGTGCTTGATATAAATTTATTGGGATTTTTCACATTAATTTTCTTACAAAACTTTTCATTTTGCGGCGCTCTCTCTGGTCCTTTGGTTCGTCATCGTTTCATTTCGTCGTTATTGCCCTTTATCAAATGACTGTTGTTTTGTTATCGAGCTGAGCTAAGTTAACTTCACTTGGGTTTAGTTTCTTTTTTGTCTACTTTTTTCGGGTGTGTTAGTGTGTTAATGTATAAATACGCGTCTGTGTGTGTGAGAGTTTGTATGCATGTCTCTTTCCAAGATTTATAACTGCCATCATAAATTGCAAGGGTCCACAGTTTATCTTCATTCCCTGTTTCTTTCTTCCTTTGGTTCTATTTTTCTCCCGACATTGTGGGCCACTTAAGTTTGTGTGTGGACTTTTTTTGCTGGTTAATTTTGACTAGAAGACAAAAGACCAATAGGGGAGAAGGAAAAGCACAGAAGAGAGGGAAGATAAATTACAAAATATCGCTTACCATTAATGTAAATTTATGTTTTCCCAAATAAATCAAATTCAAGGCTTTTGGAGCTGATCCTTCGCGAGAACGTGTGGTGCAAGCTATTTCAAGGCAGCAACAGGTGGTTGTGCTAGTGTCCATAGGTAGCCCGTTTAATGGCCCAAGCAGCGTAGGGCCATAAATCTCGGATTCGTTACCAAGTGCCAACAATTTAATAAGGATTTTTTTTGATTGACTTAAAAACCTCTGGATGGGCTTGGTCGGCATTAGGAATGGTCTCCAAGCACTTTGATTTTGTATGTGCTATCAACTGGAGACTAGAGATTTGAAAAAAATCCCCAGGTTAGCTGGAGCGTTTAGATCAATTATTGTCCCATCGTAGACCCTGTATTTCGCTGTACTCAAGGCTTAGCTAAAGCTCATACTGCAGGCGGCTTGTTAGACGCGTTCTCGGTCCACTATACGCATCGTTATTTCGGCAATAACTTCTCGACTGTTGGTCATAAGTTTATACTTATATAAGGTACAGGGTGGCGCACAAATCGTGCTACAACTACAAAACGTAATAGCTTTTTTTCTGTGTGACCAATCGGCTTATTATTTATTTTATTTAGAAGGTTAGTATTTAGATTTATTAAAATTAATGCTTTGGAAACCGAAAAAAGGATTTGGATAGTGCACCATGCCTTGAACTTAAGCATTTCTGTCTAAAGGGAATTTAGGCGGTAGTTTGGATTTGGATAGTGCACCATGTCTGAACTTCTGCATTTCTGTCCAAAGGGAAATTAGGCGGGAGTTTGGCGGAACTTTCACGAGCAGATGGACTATTCCTCGTATGAGGCTGGTAAACATGTTTGCCATATCTGAAAGCATCGCCCGAAGACCGTAAAATCGGGATTCCTAAGTTCGGGTTCAAGACACCGTTGCGGCTGTAGCATCGTCAATTCAGGTTAATCCAAGTATTTCAACTCGGAACTTACGGGCATAAATTGCAGTTAGCAGACGGTCATTACAACTGATAGTTCTTGATGTCTTCAACTTGTTTCGGTACCAATTGCAAATTACAAGCAAGTTAAACCCTCTGGATTTGCATATTTGAATGGAATTTGGCAAAAAAGTAATTGAAATGGCCAAGGACTTTATAAGAATTTCATAATTTGCTTGTTTATGTCTGATGAGGCCTATTTTGATCTAAACGATAATGTCTGAAAGCAAAATTGACGTATATGGAGTGAATCTAACCCACAAATACTTCATGAGACGGAACTGCACCCAGAGCAAGTTACTGTCTGGTGAGCAGTTGCATCAAACTGCATTGTAGGACCATACTTCTTTAAAGAAAACGATGTAACAGTGACTTTCAATGAGGATCGTTATTTAAAGATGTTTAGGAGTTTTGTTTTACCCACAACTGCGCCGAAGACGTATTCGATTCGACAGCATTTGGTTCCAGCAATATGAAGCAACTCTGCATACAGCCAGTACGATTCAACGAAAATTTCCAAGCAAAATTATATCCAGAAATTCCACTTTTCTGGCTCTCAAGGTTCCGGAACCTGACAGCACCAAACTTTTTTTTATGGGGTTATGTCAAGCAAGAGGCATACAAAACGAAACCAAGAAATTTAACTGAATTGAAGCAGTCCATTAAAACAATAATCAAAGCGATCCAACTTCAATCCTTAAAGCCGCAATGAATAATGTGAATGGAGGTGATTTACTGTCTATCATCTTCAAACCCAATTAGTCATAATAAAAAATTAAATTGAATTTTCTATGCAATAAACAAAAATAAGTGAAATACATTGATTAAAAAAAGTTATTTGATTTTCTTAGTGTAGCACAATTGGTGCGCCAGCCTGTAGTTAGAAAGATAGCGTCATCATCTCTATTTCTCTTTAATTTTATACCCACTACCAACGAGTGGAGGTTAGACTAAATTTGTCATTCCATTTGCAACGCCACGAAATATTGATCCGATTTCAATATTTACCCTATTCTTACATAATAAAGCCACGTCCGTCTGTCCGCCCGTGTGTCTGTGGTATATAATGTTGGTTGATCTGCGGTTTGCTTTTCAAACTCTCAAATGCAGTCAGAACACTTTGTTTGGGTACTTTTAACCAATTTAACATGTTTTGACGAATAGATAAAGGGTGGCCTAACCATAATACACAATGTTAATTGTGACTCACACCTCGTCAAGTTTTTTGCCCAACTTAATTTAACATTTCTTTGTTTCAGTAATCGGCAAATTTAACCATGGAGAGGTACACAGCGCCTTTTACGAAAATGAACAATTAAATCAAAATGCATTTTGTGGACTTCGTAATTCATTTTTGGTCAGCATAATCGACCAAATGGGTACACAATCGGGAGAATTGTGCGAAAATTTCAGCAAACCGGGTCTGTAGGAAATGTGAAAACATTTGTACATGCTTGCCCAGTTCATTCTTCGGAAAACATTGTTGTTCTCGATAGTGTGGCATAGACTCTTCATCGTGTCCAACAATAGAACATCTCACGAACATTACAGATGCTAATTTTGTATAAAGATTTGAATTTAAACCATTACAAGGTTAAATTGACAGAAGAGCTAAAAACTACTCATCATTTTAAGCGTCAATGCGCCGAATGGTTGGTTGAACAGGCGGAAGTGAATGGTGACTAAACATAGCAAAACCAACTTCAGTGACGAGACACACTTTCACCTCAGTGGATTCGTTAATAAGCGAAATTGCCGCATTTGGGATAAGTTTTTTGAATTTTTCGGATATTGCCTTTCATTGGCTGTTCCATAGTTAAGAAATTAGTTGGAGAAACTACTGTGAATGTTTCATTTGACAATTGTTCTATTTTATACCCATACTTTACTGACATTACCACTGGAGTCAACTGATAAAAAAAACCTGCTTATACCATTTTTGAAATCTGCCGATCTATGTTTGTGGTGCTTTCTAAATTAACCTTAACAACACATACAGGAATTAATTCTCTTTTGCTTTCTAAACTTCCTTCAATCGTAAATATCACACCAAATTGTTGAAGAACACAACTTTTGTTAAGACTCCAGTGCAGTTCTTGGATTTAACTTTCTAGCATTGGTATGGACCTTCAAATTTGACCAAACTAGGGCGTTCTTTCAAATCTTTATATAGGGCGATCCATCTAGAGGTATTTTTTCAGAACAAAAAAATAGTATAAAAAATCAAATGAAGTGTGGAATCTTTATTGGTAATTTGAAAGGACATTTTATGGCATTAATTTTTGAAAATAAATACCTTCAAATGTTGGCAACTGTTTTAGGGGAATGAGCGTTCTGAGAGAAACGCTGTTTTCGACCAGAATTTTGTTCAGCGATGAGGGCCATTTCTGGCCCAACGGCAAAGTCAATAAACAAAATTGCCGTATTAGGACTGAAGAGCAACTAGAAGAGGTTCAAGAGGTGCCAGTATACCCAGAGAAAGCCACGGTTTGGTGCGGTTTAAAAGCTGTTGAAATTAGCGGTGCCTATTTTTTGCAAAAATGAGGATGGCCGGAACGTAACCGTGAATGGTGCTCGCTATCGCGCCATGATATCGATCTTTATGCTACCCGAAATTGAAGCAAGTAATCTTGACGACATTTGATGTCAACAGGACGATGCCACTTGCCATACAGCTGCTCAAACAATGGATCTATTGAGAGGTCATTTCGAAAAGCAGCTAATTTCACGTTTGGACAGGTGAGTTGGGCGCCTAGATCGAGTGTTTTTACTTCTTGAGACATTTTTCTTTGGGGTTAGGTAAAGTCCAAATTCTTTGCTGATAAACCAGCTACGATTCAGGTTTTAGGAAGCCAACATTACGCGTGTCATTAAAGCCATACCGTTCGAAATGCTCGAACGAGTCATCCGAAATTGGACCCCCAGAATGGAAACCCTGAGGCGTAGTTGCGGTCAACATTTGAGGGAAAAAGTATTCAAAAAATAAATGCCATAAAATGTCCTTTCAAAATTACCATTAAAGATTCCACACTTGATTTGAATTTTTATTTTTTTTTTTGTTCTGAAAAAATACCTCTAGATGGATAGCCCTATATATACAAATCTAGTGTTTGGTGTACGAGCCCCTAAAACCCGAGAGCCGCACACTTGGACAATATGTTTACATTACCTGCCGGAAGGTTTCTCTTAAGTTTAGTCCCGATAGGTGGCGCTGGCAGACTTTATATAATTGCCAAAAACTATACAATTTTCGGAGCCGAGGTAAACATATGTGTCGAGACTTTGAGACACATGCGAGTATAAATTTTATTCGATGTAATCAGAAAGTGTGTGTAAAAGAGTGAGTTGTATTTTCGTGGGCAATTATGTGAAGAAAACTTGAAAAGTAAGGTTTACAACAGTAGTTCTCATTCGTTTGGGGAGAGCCTGGCCTTATAGAGCTCGGTTTTACTTTCAACTATTGCAGCAAAGCTTTCTGAAGAGGGTTGTCATGATAAAAGCAGTGTGCAGCCACGAAAATCAATGCCACATTGCCATTTTGTTAAAAACTTGTCATCTATTTAAATATAGATGCAAGCGGTCTTGAGCCGGTGAAAAATGTGAAATTCAATGTGAAAAAAATTATAAAAGACCAAAAAAGTGTCGTAAAATTTTGAAAATACAGAACAAGTTTTTGTACTGGATTTCTTAGAGAAAAATTGAAAATAGAAGAACAGGGTGGGCCATTGAAAATATTAAATTTTAGTCGGCTGTAAAATAAAGTACTGATAGTTTTTTCAAATTTCTGGATTTATTGGAAAGGTTGAACATTGTCATTTCATAATAGAACACAATATCACTCATATGACAACCACAACTGCTTTGACAGTACCTCATCCGATCAACCGAACTTTTCAGTACATTTTCGCTTGTTTTGGGTCGAATTTCTTTAATGGCAACTTCGATTTCATATTTCAACGTTTCAATTGTCTCTGGATACTTCACATAACATTTATCCCTACTGCCTTCCCCCAGCAAAAAATCCAATTGGCTCAAATCACTGCTCCGAGGCGGTCAATAGACATCACAATTTCTGCTGATTATACGATTTTCAAAAAGAACAATATTGTTTGTACGGGATTTCAAAGAGAAAAGATGGAAAATAGAAGTAGAATGATAATGAAAGAGATCAACAAAATGGCATAATTTTGGAATTATTGCCGCTACGAGGGCGGTTCGGAAAGTTCTTAGCCTATCAATGAAAGAGAATAGTTAGTTTTTCAAAAATATTTTTATTTTTCAATATAATCTCCTGAAACTTCAATACACTTAGTCCAACGCTTATCTAGCAATTCTATCCCTTGATTAAAATAGTTTTCCTCAAGGTCTTCAAAATAGTGGTTTACAACTGTAATTGCATCTTCATTTGAGGTAAAACGCTTGCCTGCAAGGAATTTTTTTAGATTTGGGAACAGGTAAAAGTCAGTCAGTGGTCAAGCAACTCGTACTTTAATTCGTTGATTTTATCCATTGTTAAAACACTCTTGTGCGCTGGTGCGTTGTCTTGATGAAAAATTATTTTTTTTGTGTTGTAAGCCAGGACGTTTTTCTCGAATTTGTACATTTAATTGATCTAAAAGGTTGCAATAGTACTCTGAATTTATTGTTTTACCCTTTTGCAGATAGTCAATCAATAAAATACCTTTGAAGTCCCAAAAAACCGTTGCCATAACCTTACCAGCCGATTGAATTGTTTTTGCCTTCTTTGGGGCACTTCCTCCAGCTTCAGTCCATTGTTTGGATTGTTCTTTTGTCTCTGGAGTATAGTGGTGGATCCATGTCTCATCAACAGTTATGAAACGACGCTCCAAACAAGCTTGAGAAATGTTCATTCTTATGCGTTTTTGGTCGACTGTTAACAAGTCCGGCACCCATCTTGAGGAAAGCCTTTTCATCTGTAGTTCTTCATGCAAAATTAAATGGACTCGATCATTTGAGATGCCCATGATATTAGCTATTTCACGCACTTTTATTCGTCGATCATTTAATACCATATCATGCACTTTGGCTACAATTTCTGTTGTTGTTGCTGTTTTTGGACGTCCACTACGTGGTTCATCTTCAATGCTTGTACGACCACGTTTAAATTCAGCAACGCAATTTTTTACTGTTGCATATGAAGGAGCACTTTCACCTAACACATTCACCATATCATTATGATTTTCTTGTCCCGATAAACCTTTTTTATGTAAATATTTAATGACACCACGCATTTCTAATTTTTCCATTGTACAAAAATCGCGGATGCGTCTTTTGTGAGCACCTGTTTCTATATGAAGGAGTTGCCAGATCAAAACAAAATTTAACATGTGTTCATAGCAGAGATGGAAGTTTCCAAAACACTTAACTTTTTTCTGTTTATACCGCGCTTTTTGTGCTATGCTAAGAAGTTTCCGAACCGCCCTCGTACATTGGTAGAATGCCTGCAAACTGCTTTTCTTTTCTGGAATTTCTAAACGGCCAAAGGTCCGGGAATAAAGAGGATGTTCTATTTATAACCACCTTGCCGTTTTAATTCAAGCATGTGCAGTCTCAGGTTCACAATGATGAGATATTGGCCGTGTTCTAATGTTCTAATGAAGCTATAAATATACAAATGAAAATATACAAATGATTTTATTTGCAGAAAACTTTAGACAATTTGCGTTTTAATCCGTTTGTTTTAAAATAATTAAAATTTTTGGAAAGAAATACCCTTTACCTAGTTAAAGCGAGCTCGTTTATTATTTGTTGTTCTACAAATTTTGAAATCAAACGGTTTATGATGCACAAGGCCAAACAGTTCTGGTAAACAAATAAATTTAAAAAATTTCCCGTAAAGTTTTAAAGTTATCGACTTAGCGCCCATTTACTCGTTTAATTAGCGAGAACCAATAGAACACGCCTACTATGAATAAAATCATGAGGCGATACAATAAATAATTGTTTGGAACCTTCAAAGCGGGCCTAGTCCAAGACAGTATGGTTTTGTAAAATTTTGAAAACATTTTTGTATTCTACCGCTAAAAATTCCTACTGTGCTTCTATTAATTTCCCCAAAACTGCACTGGTATATACTCGTAACATTAATATTAGTTTCTCCTTGATACCAGAAAAAAAACATTCCATACCATTCAAGGTTCACAGAAATAACAAAACTCCTCTTTATCGGCAATCATAGTCAGTCTCTACGGGTTATTTACGTAAGGTAGAAAAACAAATTAAATACGATTTTTATATCTCTTCATCAAAGTAAACCCTCATCCATGCCACACACTCGG